>OX451219.1:138811584-139505893 GCA_949628195.1 Phasia obesa | reverse complement strand
CTCGATCTGGAATGTTGAGCTGAATCTTTTCAGTCGTTGCTTCGATCGTCATTTTATTTGTGCGCTGACCATTCGATTTTTCACTTGCTATATACCTGCATTGTATCATAGGTATGTGTTACTTTTTTCTTTGCGTTTCCTTAATCACCTTCTCGATTGGTTGAACCCGATATGTGATGCTGTTGTTGAGATGTATGCAAATGCTTTGTCGCGAAACTATAGTTGTTTCTTCTCTGTTGAGAGTGAACCTACAGGGTGGACAAAACCGAAAAAGGTTAATCATTTCGCAACGCCGAGTAAAACACACTAGTAAATAAAATAAAAATCATAAATATATATCGAAATTAACCAAAACTCGTATGTAAAAAAAATATTAAAAAAAGGAGCAAAATAATTCACATTTTCTACATTGGAAAAAGGTATTTGGGAATTTCCTTTTTTTTACCATTCTCTAATTGATATCAGCCTGCGTATTTGCTGGGAACGGACAAGTAAACTGATAGAATCGAAGCAAGTCAAGATAAAAATAAGACATTTTTAAATACTTTACCACTGAATACTAAGTTTTGCTTTAGCTAATTTTGCCTTAATTTGTATTTTAATAATTTCACAAGAATGGCAAACCAATTTATAAACAAAAGTTGGCTTCCGAGACGACACCGGTATCTGCTTACATTTCTTTAGGTATCGATTCTTCATATTTGCCAATTAAGGTCCGGTGAATATGAAGACCGATTCAAAACAAATTTCTAAATTGCAAAACTTCGCCAACTAAGATCTTAGTAGCTGCTTTTTCACATTTCATTATATGTGAAAGTTAAAGATGAAGAGCTTCAAGCTTGCTGATGAGTGATGTTTTTTTCTTTCAATTATGGTCGAACTATGGATTCACATGACTATAAGGCATTGAGTCCAAAATCCTTGCAAATTTTTGCCGCTGACGTGGATGAGTTTGAGGAGGTTGTCTCATAACTTTCAAGTAATTGCACACTTAACTTTTAAAGGGTGGCCATACTTGTCTTCCAAGTGTTTATTGTAATTTTTGTGGTTTTGTGGATAGCTAGTTATTTAATAAAATTAATCCTTTGTATTTTGCTTTAAATTTGTATTTATTTTTCTAAAAATACATACGTAAATACATACATATCCGCTGTTTTTTTTTTTTTGCTTTTTAAGTCAATATCAGTGTGCAATGAAATAGAAAACATTTGCAACAGAATTTTATTGCACCACAAGAAATTTAAAAAACTGTAAATCCTGTAATACTAGACGATTACAGACCGAATTCGTAAAATCTTGTTTTGTTAAGGTTGACTGACATTTTATATTGACCCAATTTTTGTTGGTTTTTTCTCTAACAACAACTGCGATTGGCACTGTAACTGTAGTTTACCTTAGCATTCTTGTGGCAACTATTTGTTGTTTATGTAATAGATATGTTCATAAGAGTATATTAATTTTGTTTCTTTTTTAATGTAGTTTTTTTATGTAAAACTAAGTATTCACATTTTATATGGTTTTAGAATTGTTCAAATATAAGTTTAAATACCAACTTGAGTACAAGGTTTTTTCAATGAGAGGGAATAACGAAGCAAACAACTTTCTTTATAGGCCTCTTTTCGACTCCCTTCCCCTTTCCATCTAGCGTAAGCACATTGTTGAATGTAAAACTAAATATTTATATATGTAATTGTTAAAATAAATATGTGTTTTGTATATGTATGTAACTTTGCATACATGCACTCACTGTATGTTTTATTTTTAGGTACAATACCAGCTACACCGGAAAATATTACGGTCACATTTTTGACTCCAAGTACTGTGCGTGTCTCGTGGCAGACAATGATTGATTTAAATGCACATCCCGTTGAAAAGTACATAGTGACATATAAACCAACCGATGACAGGTATGTACAACTGCAATAACAACAAACAGATTTTTCATAACACAAAACATTGCTATAAAAAATTGTTTAAGTTTGATCCAGTTGCTAGAAAAATTCTCTGAGAAACACAATTTTTTTTAATGTAATATTTTAAAGAGCATTACTAACATTTGACAAAATTTTAAATTCAACAAGAACCGTAGCAATTATTCGTAGTTCCTATAAAAGAGCATCTAGAATAAAACAACACCATTCAGTCAATAAAAGACTCGAAGAAAGCCATTAGGGAAACGATCATAAGCAATATCAAGAGCTAATATTTTCTAATAGCCTCGCAAACAAAGGCTAATAGTCGTATGAAGAAGTACAGTTAGTCGTTTGAATATCATGCGAAACAATCTATACATATAATAAAATAGTAACTCATTTCCGTATGTCTGTCTGTCTGCTTTTCTTTTGCGTTCGCATCACGTAAAAACTACTGGATTTTAACGAAATTTTGTGACGAGATACCTAAGTATCCTGATCCCAATATAGAATACATTTTTTCCGCAAAAATATCTTATTTCCAAGAGAAAGTGGAGAAAAAGCATACTTTATTTTTTATTCAGAAAAAAATTCATAAACTGATGTGCAGCATAGTTTAGGGCGGAACTAAAAACGTAAGGGTTCTTCGTGTGGATTGCTTTCAAAGCAAAATCCAACAAAATTTTGCAAGGAAGCTGACGAAGTGGCGGGCACATCTAGTATAAAATAAAACAATATAAATAAGAAAATAAAATAAAATAATAATAATAAAATAAAATAAAATAATAATAAAAAATCCATGGTTAACTCTAGTTCACCCTGACATCGCCTGTATATCAAGATTACTATAATAATTTTATGTGAGAAATTTCGCACTCACGTTACAATAAATTTTAGTAAACTTAAGAATAATTTTAATTAAATTAAAGTTTTTTTATAAATTTGCCAGCGTTTTTGATACTCGTACTTGATAAATAAGCTTAACAACTCTCAATTGGTTTAAAGAAGTTTAATCATAAATGCCCTTATGCAAAAGAAATAAAGTCTACTTCAAGTCCACTTTAAAACAAATTTATATGAAAATTATATCTAAAAGTACACTTCAAGTAGACTTTATTTCTTCTGCATAAGGGCAAAAATCTTTCTAGTTTTTGGTAAATTTGGTACAGGGTTTCCTGGTGAACTATATTAATTTCCAAAAAAGTATTAAATTCTGTTAAAAAAAAGAACTTTAAATTTGTAAACATATCACACCCTAAATCATAAAAAGTCACAATTCAAAATTCACAAAAGATCATGACAGGCCAAGAAATGGTTTCAAAAACTTGGTTGGCGTTTTTCCAGATAAAGAAGACAGTGGTGCAAACAAAATATTCGTGATCATTGGAGAATTGATCTGTAAACTGGTTTATGAAAAAAATAAAACAAATTTGTTAAACTTTGGGTTTTGACTGTTTATGATTTAGTGTGCCATTTGTATGAATGGATATGTAAATACAGGTACAGTAGACCCCCTTATAACACGGTACTCTTACAACGCATTTTCATATTACGCGATTTCAGTCCCTCTTAAAACGCGGGTATTCCCCCATATAACGTGGGGATTTTCACATTATATTTCTGTACTATAAAATCTAGAATGATAATTAATTTGCACATTGTGTTAATTGTGTTGCTATAAAATTAAATTATTTTATTCAATTTGTGTTCCCAGTTTTTGTATAGTAAAAAAACTAGTTATACGAGAATATTCGTATAACGCGCTTTCCTTTAACGCGGAACCAATCCACCGTGTTATAAGGGGGATGACTGTATTTTTGTTTTTAAGTTTTCATCTCCACCTCTTTTGCCAATTTGACATTTTCCATTAAGTGATAATTTTCCTCATCGTTTAAGTTTTTATTTCTTCAACTTTGACGAAGAAAGTAGAAATAAGTCAGGAGTAGAAATACATCCATGTATGTATGTATGTATGTATGTATGTATGTATGTATGTATGTATGTATGTATGTATGTATGTATGTATGTATGTATGTATGTATGTATGTATGTATGTATGTATGTATGTATGTATGTATGTATGTATGTATGTATGTATGTATGTATGAATATCTGTATGTGGTGAATAGGATAGTTTCGTCAACATAAAAGAAAAACGTAAGATGAAATCAAAATAAAAAAATCACTGCCCACACTAAATCACTTTTGACGTTTAAAAATAAATCAAAATTTGTTTAGATTCATGTGCAAACTTAAGGCAAACACATTTGAGTTTATGGACTTATTTTTTGAACGAACCTAATACAATATAAACACACGTACATACATATGTATGAACATATCAGACTTAAATATGTACATATCACACATACATATGTATGTACGTGTGTTTGTATGCACATGGCTTGTTTTGTACATTTAAACATAAACATTTTTATTGTTTATGATTTTTTTTAGTTTGACTTGTTTAGCTCTTTTTGATTCAGTTTAGTTTAGTTTAGTTCAACTTTATTGATTTTTTTTCATCGGTCTATTTACGCATACACAGATAGTTATTTGTTTTAATATCTTTATATGCATATAATAAATAGAGCTACATAATATTTATACATACATACATACATATATGTATCTATGCATAAATATAAAAAATGTTGACATATGCTCATAAATATATAATAAATAAATAGTGTACATACATACATAACTAAGGTAGGTATAGTATGTATGTATGTATGCACGTATATATAAATAATTTTTGTAATCATCCATTCATTTTTTATATTTAATAAGTACTCAGAGTTCAATTAGAAATAAATTATTAATAACTCTTCTATTTCGTATTCAGTGCTCCTGCTATGTTTTTTTTTTAATTCAAAAACTTTTTTCATTAAAACTACGAGTAATTAGAACTAGAAACTTTAATAGCGACCATTAAGGTTAAGCAGAATATCCTCTCTTTTTAACGAAACTATGGTTGCTTTGCAGTTTGAAATGATTAAAATAATAAAAGTAATGATTTGGCCCAGAGTGGACGTAGCAAAAAGTGGATGTGCCAGGAAACTTGTAAGAGTCTCGAGGTAGGTGCGATGTGCCGCAGACTTAGGTGGCTAGGCAAAAGACTTCACGGAGGATGTCGTCGGCTTCATCAGGGAAAACGGGTGGATAGGTAGCAGGGTGCTTGTAGGTCTCTCTTTTTTACATTTAGTTTTCGCTAGGTAAAGGGAATCACAAGGGATCACCTGGGTCTCCAGGTGGAGGTGCCATTTTTGGCACAAACCTTCTTAACCTAACCTAATGACTCTTTCAAAACGCGTTAAATTGTATAAATAAAATGATGTAAGAAGAATATTATTTATCCTGCCCCTGCAGTTTCACAGTGTCGGATAAATAAAATCTTTGTATTTAACAATTTTCTCCACGTTGAACAGAGGGGTTTTCAATACAAAAATGGGAATTAATTGAAAAATTAATGTTGTGTGAACCGAATAAATTTTAGTACCCAGTACAAGTACACATAATCACACATTATTAGCAAAAAATGTTTTTTTTTATGACAAATACCGTTGTTGAAATATACACTTTTCAAATTTTAGTTATTCAACATTTTCCTGGCTTGCAATAAAAATTAAAATTTTTTTGTGTTTTAAGAATTAGTTTTCGGAGCTTTCTGAAGTGAAAATTAAAAATATATTAATGGAACTTTTATTATATGTGCGTTTTGGTTTTTATGTCTAATTATTCTTAATTTTTTTACGCGTAACCGTATGATTTAGTGTATTTCAAGAAAAATTATAATAAATAGTTGTGAATTAAGCCAAATTAAGTAAAAAACATGTTTCTTCTTAAAAAAAAAATATTTTTAAAACAATTTGTAAAAAATCATTTTACACATTTTATATGCAAACATATAATATATTATGTAAATATATAATATATGTTAATATATAATATAAAAAAGTATTTAACTTATTGTACGTCATATGACCGTATTTGTATAATCTAGGCACGTCTTCGCCTAAGATTTTCATTTCTTAACGATAGCTTTTCCAAATAATGATGAAGTCGAATTGAAGAGGAATAGTTGATGTTTAAATAATATATTTCTTTTTATATTTTACTAATTTTATTCTTATGCACATTTAGATTTTTTTAAATAAAAAAATTGAAAACAAATAAAATTGCATTAAAATATAATTAAAAATGTGTAAATTTTACTTACTTAAGCTAAAATTAGAAACGGGGAAAGATACCTCGAAGTAATTTGCGGTTTTGGCACATAATTTTTAATTACTTTATATGTATAACTTTTTCAAACAATTTCATATCTCGTCTTCAAATTAACTTATACCAAATTTGAAGACTCTTAGTGTTATAGTTTTCTAGATAACAGATTATTATTAAATACTTTGTATGGGGAGAACCCTATCTTCCAGTCCTATTCCACCAAGTTTTTCCTAAGTGATATTGAGTAAAAAAGATCAACAATTGCCTTATACTACGTATGGTAAAGTAAAAATGTTGAAATTCCGCTGGGCTCTTTTGATTTTGACTATTTTTATATCTTAATTTCGATTTAAATTTGTCCTAAAATCTTATACTTGTACATATACATAGCTTATACGTATACATAGCATATACCTTTATATGCTATTAGTTGCTCCTAAAAGAACTCTATCGGACCATTTCTAAAAATACCAATAAATTATTTTTCTTAAAATTTGAAATATATTGCAAAAATATTTCAAATTTAAGTTTTAAATAAAAAACTTAAAACTGACAAAACGCAACATTGAACGCTGCTAACAAATTAAAAGTGTAATTCGCATTGAAAATGTGATTTGAAGCGACTCACTCAACCCTTTCGATTCGATTGAAAAATTTGCTTAGAATTGGTTTTCTCTTGAATGCGGTGTGAGAAAATACGATTTAAAATGAAGTGCGAACATGGTTTATAATTATTGAACACTATTAGAAGTAAGTTTATGTTTTTAAATATCTAACTTGAAAAATACAAAATAATATTCAAGCAATATTAAATTATAAATACATTTAAAGCTTTAAAATACAAAGAAATATTTAAACGGGTATGACAGAAAAATTCTCACTTTTGACATTTTCATAGAAACGAATCCACATACATACATATGTATGCATATATAAACATGTGTTCCTAAAAAAATTTGCTACTTATAGAAAAAAGTTATTTATTAATCCCCAAGGACTTTAAACAGTTGAAATGTTTGGATCGAAAAGAGGAAACTTGTATAAAAGGCGTTTAATGTTGCTATTTATTTAAAGAGGACTATTAAGAGTGCCATATTGCACAATCCCAACATTTCCCACCCATAAATTAAGATCTCAGATGCTCGGGAAGAACGTAAATATTTTATATACAAACGATTGCTAACACAGAAATATTTAAGAGTTTAAATGAATGTGTACAATAAGAGAATAAAGATATAAGAAAAATAAAAAATAAGAAATTAAAAAATATGTACAAACTAGTCAGATACACATCTAAGAATTAAAAAAAATAAAAATTTATTGTCTGTAGTGGAAATTTTGCTGCTAATTTGTAACTAGAATAACATTGTTTATTACTTTTTAAATAATTCCTAAATTATGCAACAACATCTATTATCTTAATATGAATACACACTAGTGTAACACAAATATTAACAGCAGTTTGCACAAAAACAATGAATTATTTATGCAAATTATTTTTCTTAAGGCCATTATGTATTTAAATTCGAGTATGTTTCCTTAAGTTGGCAAAACCATTGGAAAAAAGTGTCAGCACAATAAATGCTAAACAGGAAACAATTGCAGTATTAAAAACAGAAACAAAGCTGCAAGCAAACAGGGGTGCTGCAGCTCAAAAGAATAGCACGTTGACTACCAAAACATAGTCACGAGTTCAATACTCAGCCGTGACAACATATCGGTTTTTCTGATAGACTCTTTATAAAAATACATATCACAGCACCTTCCTTTGCCGGCGAAGTAAAATAATTATAAATTGGGCTATGCTAGCTTCAAATTAATACGCCTTAATAACACCAGAGGCGCTGCAACACTATTCTAAACACTGTTCTATAACGTTTAATTGCATTGTTGCCATAAGTGAAGATTTACTATCACTCTTAACGTCATCTTCGTCTTAACGTCTTATCTACTTCTAACCCTGTCCAAACACGCATTTATTAATAATAATAATATAAAACGGAAACTAAGTTGCGAAATAAAATACAAAATCGTCAAGTTAAGTTTTGTAGAAAAAATTATAAAAAACACTTGAGCGCAATACGAATGCCAGAAGTACGGGACTAGTTGCAATGGCAACAGTTTCATAGATGTCTTTAAAGATTCAGAACCAGTTACTGTAGAAACATTTTTCTAATCTTCTGCTCTAAATCTTTTTAAAGTAATAAAAATTTTAATTTATTTTTTTGAAAGTGAATTCGTAAATGCATCATTGTCAATATGAAGCAGATGGCGATGAAAAATTGTCCATGTTATTTATGCAATTATCAGATTTGCATCGGTATTTTTAATTCTTGGTTGTCTACCTGATGCAGTGCATTAATTCAGAATTAATGTAAGAATTGCGGAACAAATATGGGCTTTATGGGTACAATAATATGGTATTTTGAACACATCTCTAAATATAAGATTTTTTATTTCTAAGGAAACAAAATCTCGACGAGCAGCATGGGTTGATAACTCCTCGAAAAGTACAAATTTTAAATCTATGAACTATAATCTGTTTCTGGGCAATGTCAAGCGTTGAACTAACAGCTGTCAATATGTAATTACCGGTGTAAAAAATAGGCAAATGCAATGTAAAATAATTCTTGCAAAAAAAACCGAATTCAAAATAGATAGAAGGGCATCAATTCTAAACTAAAAATGTAAGAAGTAATCTGTAAGAATTAGATTTAAACCAAATAAAAGATGCAACAAAATTAGAGGAAAAAACTAAAGACTATGTGAATTTCAAGCCTCTCCCTATTACTGTTCAAAAGTTAAGCTGTTTTCACCAGCATCCGTATATTATGGGGACACTATTCAAGCCTCTGTCTATAACTTTTTCAAAGATAGGGTCACATAGATAAAATAACATCACCTATAATTTACAATGTTAAATTAAAGACCTGTTGTTATAGAGGACTTGGCCACAAAGATTCTTTGTAAATTTCAATTATCTGTTTATAAAGGTTCAAAAGTTTGGCGATATATATCAAATTACATGAACTATTGGGACACCCTTTACATTATAATTCCAAATATTTATACTTTTTATTATACCAGAGAAAGTAGTGGACATTCTGGCTAATTTTCAAGTGTTTGTGTTTAACGGTTCAAAAGATAGGGCCATATATATCAAATTACATAATTTATGGGGACACCCTTTAATTTCTAAATTCAAATTGTATATTTGCTATAGTGGACTTTGCAATAAAGGTTCCTTGCAAATTTCAGCTGTCTGTTTATAACAGTTCAAAAGTTTAGCCACATACATAGAATTACATGAACTATTGGGACACCCCTTTATTTTAAAATTCAAATTTTATACCTTTTGTTATAGCTGACTTAGCAATACAGGTTCTTTGTAAATTTCAGCGGCCTGTGTACAACTGTTCAAAAGTATGGACATATACATCAAATTAATTGAACTATTGAAGCACCCTTTAATTTAAAATTTTGAATATTTATACATTTTATTACAACGGTCATACTAGTCGACATTCTGTCAAATTTTCAAGGTTTTGTCTATAACGGTTCAAAAGATAGGCCCAAATAGGTCAAATTACGTCACCTATGGGAACACCCTTTAAATTTTAAATTTATTTTTTTTATTAATTTCTGCTGTTGGGAGCTATAGCGGTATGCAAGTTTTTCAAATTTTAATTTTAATACACGTAAAAAACATGTATGTTGTATGGGGACACCCTTTAATTTTTATTATAATTAACTGTTTTTAAAACGGGACCAACCTGAATGCATAACCTTTCAAATAAAGAAAAAAATTTTAAAATCGGTTCAGAAATGGCTGAGTTCTGCGGTTACATACATAAAAAAGCAACATTCAGACGAATAGATAACCTCCTTCTTTTTTGAAGTCGGTTAAAAAGGAAACACATTATATCCAAAATATTTGAATGGCATCGTGAAAATACATTTTCATAGATTCATCTTCAAAGTTCTGCTTTATAACTTTATACATTGTTGGTAACAGGAAGTGAATACGTGGCTGATACTTAGGTAGTAAACTATGCACAGCTCTACAAAAAATATAGAGATCATCCTTTACGGTTTAGGAGATATTCCACTTTTACGTAAAATTTTGGCGCTGGGATTTTTTTTTTAATTTAAAGTTGGATGGATTTTTTAGTTTTTTTTTTTTTTTTTTTAAAAAAACCTATAATTTATTCGAAATGTATGCAGATGTTTGAACTAAGTTTCTTGTCTTATCCCCCTTCCAATGTTACTAGTGTGAAAACCTCGTAAGTATTTTCAAAAGAGTAGACTAAAATAATTATCTATACATATATACATCTTCTACATACATATAATAAAATAGTAACTCATTTCCGTCTGTCTGTCTGTCTGCTTTTCTTGAGAAAGTGGAGAAAAAGCAGTGAAAGTACGCAGTTGAACTAAGTAAAAAAATAGATAAACTTATATGCAGCATTGTTTAAGGCGGTACTAAAAACGTGCTGATCTTTGGTGTGGATTGCTTTCAAAGCAAAATCGAAAAAAACATTACAAGGACGCTGAGGAAGTGGTGGGCACAGCTAGTTATACATATATGTACTAGTAAATCGCGGGTTCCAATGTCTCATTAGAGTCCCAGAAGAACTATCTGGTCGATAACAGTTTTAACAGCTCTAGTAGGTTCTCAATGACAACCACATACAAAGTGTCTACAGCACAGGGCATTGGTCGGTATTTCTAATAAAAAAGTCAATAATGAGTGACTGAATCAGTAAAGTTTTACTATCGACAATTCTTTCAGAGTGAAAGCACCAACAAACAAGACCCGTTTCGCTTAAGGCTTAACACAAGTACTTGGCGCTTTTATTCAAATGTTTGTTTTGGAATGACAATGAAAATCTCTATTGTTTATTTTATTGATTAAATATTTTAATGTTTTTACGTTTTTCTCTCTCTCTTGAAATAAAAAGTCAATTGTTTGTTGAATTTCATCAATTTGCTTGTATCTGAAAGTCCTCCACCTCTAGTTGGAGGTTGGTTAACGAGTCGGTTGTCATTAAGTTTGTTATAAATATTCCAAGAGGGGGATCCCTAACTTTTATTTATGGCCCTTGTATAAATTAATTGTAAAATAATATTGTAAAACGTAAAGAAAAAATATATGTATATGCTGCCACTTAAGTGATACGAGTAACTTTATTTTTCCTCCTTCTTTGTTCTTGTTGTTTTTATAATTTAATATGTAGATTTTAGGGCAATATTTATTGTAAGCTCAAGTTGTTTTTTTTTTCAATTTAATTAGGTGTTCGCGTTAAATAACGTTAATGAAAGTAAAAACTGAAACAATTTCTAATTGTGCACAATTCAAATATTCACTTCTATGCTTGACATACATACATATGTACTAATATATGCATCAGTTTTCTTGATAAAAGTCAACATTACTTAGTTGTTTAGTTAATTTTTTTTTTTTTTTGTATTTTTATATTTTACAAATACTCAAATGCATGGTTTTGGATGTTGTCTCTTAGGTTATTTAGGAGTTGCACAACATTTATTAAATAAAATCGTTTTCAGTTTTAACGAACATATAAGTTATGTTCCAAACAAAACAAGTCATATCTCATGAAATAAATCAATCCACCCTGCGATATGCATGCATTTGCGTGATAGGAATGGTACGAGTTTCGTTGAAATTTTTGTTAACAGCATCCAAACAAAATGCATAACATAAAGTACAAGTGTCTTACATTCGTATGAATATCGTAATTTTTCACCCACTCAAGTACCGTGACTTATTTATTTTGAAAGTATCTATGTAGTTATTGTCGCAAAGAGTGAAAAGGCGAACTTGAGAAACAGAAATATTAAATTTTTGCATAGATTTTAATTTTATCATAACGTTCTTGATACCGCTGAAACTACTGAACAGATTTAAAAATTTGTCTTCATCTAATAGCAGGGTTCAGAATACTTAATTATGAGCGTTGAAATTTCAACATTTTTGATAATACAATGAAATTTTATAATCCAGCTTAAGTTCGTTTTTATTCTCTCTAAGAAAGAATTAATTAAATTACAAATTAGGTGATAATATTAAAGAAAAATTGTGAAAATTTAATGTTAGACACCAGCAGGAGCGGAATGCACATTTTCTAGACAGCCACGTCCGTCATCAGCACTCTTGTATCTGATCTACTTAGGGTAGTGTTTAGTTGTAAGCATCATCTATTTAACCAACCAAACCCACATAAAGGAATACGAGAAAACTTGTATTCAATTATCAATCGTCAGTTGGTGAGAACGAAGTCTACCACTACCTTAAGCTTCCCTCTTGTTGAATATTTTTACTTTTAATATTTACCACCTTTTTGATAATTCTCATAAATTAGATTTCTAAAATTTTGCATTATATTCACGGTCATAAATGTAAGTAAATGTTTGTAATTTTTTTTCATTTTTTTTTAAATTACTTTGTTCCTTAATTAAATTTTCGACCTTTTTTTATTTTCTGAAAATGTTGTTGTGGCTATATATAATTTATATTTGGGCTTCTGAGGTCAAGTTTTTACTATTTTTAAATAAATGAAAGATTATTTATTTCATTTTTTCCGACGTTTCGTTGGTATTTGGCAACTTCTTTCGGGATTAATTTATTAAAATATATTTAATCTTTTATAATTTTGTTTTCATTATTTAAAATATCACAGGTTTGTGTAAAGTGGACAAAAACAAAACACAAACTTAATAAATTAAACAATACAAACCATAATTTAAAATATCACATGTTATTATTCATTAGATCACAGTTTCTTTTTCTCATTTATTCACTTGTGAATAGAAAGGAATAAAATAAACCTGTTCACTCATAAATGAACAAACAGAATGTATTTTCTAGTCTCTCACAAATGTAAGAAAAGATGCAGAAAAAACTAAAATGTACATATTCGCACAAGATTCAGCAGTGAGTGAGCATTTCGGTACTCTGCCTAATAGGATAAAGCGTTATCCATAAAATGCCATAAAATGCGTGCAGTACTTTCAACTAATTTATACATACATATAATTAAACTGTAACTTTATGTATGTATGTCTGTCTGTGTTCACTGCATGGATTTTAATAAAATTAAAAGTTGTTCATCGATTTTAATGATACATAGCTTGTTTTGTTTACAACATATTTAACTATATGGTTGCAAGAATCGAATAGGGTTGTATTCGTCTTAAACATATTATTATATTTTTATTTTATTTTAAATTTAAACAAATTTTTATGTTTGTGAGTCTTTAAAGATCTGCTACAAATTTCTACTTCCCCTTTAGATTTCTTATTTTGTGTGGCAAACTATCAAAAGCTAAATTTAGAGCGAATTAATATTATTGACATACATATAATAATTGCAATGCACAGTGGGCCTAATCAACATATTTTGGAAATAAACCTGTAGTTGCTAAAGTACTAGTCCGATTTGGATAAAGCATTTAACATTAAGTTATGATGCGTATCTTCGCAGACCTTTTTAGGAGCGTCACAGTGGGCTCTCGAAATAAGGCATGTACAATTTTGTAACTGTGGCTGAATTTAGAAATAAATTACTTTAAAGTTGAAAATAAGGGAGATGTTGAATATTGAATCAATGTTTCAATTGAACTCTTCTGAGATTGATTTGTTCTTAATCGAAACTTTTAATATGCAAACAAAGAAGAAAACGTTTCTTTCTTAAAACTCTTTATTAGATTTAAAAAATTTTTTAAATTTACAACTACCAACAAGATTTATGCAAACCCCTTAAAAACCCCAAACAGCGAACTCATTTCATTAGGCATTTTACTTTGAAATTATTTCGACCAGCAAGAAAAATTGATTAACTAACTTTACCCATTTCTGGGTAATCACTCAGAAACATACGCTTTATATAAAATTGTAAGATTATTGTAGAGTTTTGTAAATACTGTTAGAAATTTCGCGCTGACAAAAATAGAAGATGCTGCCAAGTTTGCAGCACCATTAAATCGGCAAAATTACGTACTTTCACTAATTTTCTCTATTTTCTCTTGGAAATGGGATATTTTTACGGGAAAAAAGTATCAGTTATTTAAATCGAGAATCTAATGTAACTCCTTACAAAATTTAATTAAAATTCATTTAGAAGTTTTTATGTGATGCGAACACAGACAGAAAAAAATTTCAAATATTGTTGTTTTGTATTCCATGTCGATTAGTTAGATACGTGGTATTGCATTTCAGCTAACGATTTTAGGAAAAACAAATTATTTAAACTTCGTTCGCATACAACAAAAACGTTTGGTCATGTTAAAATGAAACTTTACAAAAAAATTTTCTATTTACTTCGACAAAGCACAAAAAAAACAGAATTTTAAATTTGTGTAATTTAAATTCTGTGTGTAGTGAAATGTTAGGACACATATACATAATTATACTTATATATGTATATATGTATGTATATATGTATGTTGTATTTGAATACAACATCAATTAAAATATAGAAGTGAAAATTATCCTCTTGGTATCCCACTGTTGCTTATCGTTTAGTTGTTTGTATTTAATTAAATTTAAAATTTTATTTGTATTTTTTAGTCTGATTATTTAATTATTACACAAAATAAAACAACGTGCATTTAATTAATTAAGAGACCTAATGCCAGACCATAAAAGTTGACATTATTCTGAAAACTTAACCTCATTATACGAGTGCGAAGAAACAAGCAACTTGAGACCAACAAGTCTTCTATATAAATAAAATCAAATGTCTTTCGTTTGTAATCGAATCACTTAAGAACGCCCAATTTTTAAGTTGCTAGAGAACTTTAATATGTAGATATTTTAAATTTTGCGCCAGTAACCTCCTTTTTAATGTACATAGTTTCGCGAAACACAGGCTGGATTGGAAGAGTGGGCGTGGTACCTTTCATACAAAGTGAACAATTATTATCGTGTACCTAGAGATCTGTACTAAATAGAGTCATGAAACTTTGCGCAAGTAACGCACATATTAATGCCCATAGTTTAATAAAACACAGACTGGATTGGAACAGTAGGAGTTGTACTTCCCATACAAAGTGAAACCGTATTATCGTGTACCTAGAGAACTACAATAGGTAGAGTATTGAAGGTTTGCACAAGTAACCCTCATACTAATGTGCATAGCAAGTGTGTATATGCACATTAGTGCATAGCAAAATAAGGATAGTGGAAGTGGTACCTCCCATACAAAGTAAAATATTATTATCGTGTTAATACGCATAGTCTAGCAAAACTCAGATTAGATGGGGACAGTGGGGTTCGTAACTTGCATATAAACTGAAACAGTTTTGTCGTTGGCCATACTTTTCCTCAAAGTGTTTATTTTTTTTTTTTTTGTGGATAGGTGTAGCGAAGCGCACCGGGATATCTATTATTAAATATATTTTTGGTTTAAAGAACCCGGCAAGCAACATAAGATAATACTGAAACACAAACAAAGGGAAAGAAAACAAATACATAAGTATTTCACTTTACACTCGAATAAAGAAAAAAATCTACAATTTTCAAGAGTACCAGCAGTTAGTTGAAAGTACTTGAAAAGTGCTTCAATTGCTAAAAGCACTTTTGAGCATCTAATATTCGATTACATTGACATTTCAATTATAGACTGTAAACATTCATTTCAGTACAAACATGATACAGGTGCTTTTATGCCACAAAAATAATAACTTCAAGAATGAGATATTAACAATAACGATGAAAAATAGAAATCGTAAAAATGAAAAACTTTCAAATCAAAGCCGTAGAATACACAATATTTTGTTTGTCTTTTATAGTGCTTCAGATTAAGTTTATGTAGTTTCTTTACACAAAGGTACCCATCCCTGGGTAATTACTCAGGAATATACGCTTTGCATGAAATTATAATATTTAGATAAAATTCTAAAACTAGTACATACAATGAAATTTATAGTCAAGCTGAAGTTCGTTTTTAATATCTCTAAGAAAGAAAGAATTACAAATTAGGTGATAACATTAAAGAAAAATTAGGAAAATTTAATTTAGACACCAGCAGGTCTAAAAAAATCAAATTTTCGCAATTTTTCTTTAATGTTTATCACCTAATTTGTAATTTAAATATTTCTTTCATAGAGAGAATAAAAACGAACTTAAGCTTAACTATAAATTTCATTGTATGTAATACATAAATAGTTCGACTAATAATAATTAAAAATTTTCAAAATTCTAAAATTGTTGTAAAGTTATGTAAATAGTGACAAAAATAAAAGGTGCTGCCAAGTTTGCAGTACCAGTTAATCAGTGAAATTGCTTACTTTTACTACATTTTTTGTATTTTCTGTTAGAAATGAGATATTCTTGAACCGATAAGCTAAGGTATCTCGTCACAAAATTTTAATAAAATGCATTCAGTAGTTTTTACGTGATGCGAACAGAGACAGACAAAAATTCTAAAAAGTGCTGTTTTCTATTCCATTTCGGTTACTAACTGCACCAGCAAAAATTGTGAAAAAATATTTCAGGTACAGAAATGGTGCTGTTACGGTTTTATTATAAGTTCATATATATTACAGGTGTTCTGGAAATACTTACACAAACTACCAAGCAAACACTTTCTTTCTTTTTTTGTTCTATTCTATTTTCTTGTATTTTATTTCCTCTTTTAACTGGTAACAACAATTCCAAAAATAATAAAAAAAATCCTAATACAATCTTAAATAATATTGATGGTCTTTAATGATAGTGGAAATTAACTAAGTTATAGGTAAATAATTAAGTCTGGTATTCGGGTGATTTAAATCCCCATGTGCTTGTTCAGGTATGTTATTGCCGGAAGTTCTTCTCAGAAAAAAATATGGATGCCTTGTCATTTATTTCATTTTATTTGTCTTAAATATAAATTTAAATTATTGTAAATGAATAAATTAATTATTTAGGCTTAAGTTCTTAATTATAAAGAGATAAAGAATAAATAGGACACCAGCAGGAAGACAGATATATACCATTTTCAAATGAAAGAAAATATATAAACAGAATAAAAATAAAGAAAAGTGTTTGCTTGGTAGTATAATATAAAAAGAAATAGTGTTTAAAAGTGTAAAACAATTTCAAAAAGCTCTCTCCTATGAAATATAATATAAAAAAATTAAAAATTTCTCATATCCTGTTCCATTGATAAGTTTTTTAAAATAGAAAATTAATAACAATTGAAACTACCTTGTAGATAGATACGAATAGTGCTGATGACGGACGTAGCTGTCTAGAAAATGCATTCCACTCTGCTAGTGTCTAATTTGTAAGACACTAGCTAAGAACTTAAACCTAAATAATTAATTTTTTCATTTAAAAATAGTTCAAATAAAATTCATATAAAATTTAAATAATTTTTTAATTAATTAAATATTTTTCTGATGATAATATTATTTTGGCGTTTTTAATCGTGTACTTACACGAAAACCAATCATTATTACTGCCTTCTGTTTCTTATAATACCTATGTATGTTGATTAATTACTATCAGCTATTATTCTCATTATAATCTTAAAACTTTCTATCGAGTATAGACAAACTTATTTTAGGTTGCATAATAAACTTAATATTATCTATTCCCTTATCAAAATACGTAACGAAGAGCCCCAATAAACAAAAAATATTAGTAACGCTAGTGTACAAACTTCTAATTATCTCGGACAGACATGATCGTTATCTTAAATAATCATACTTAATTAGTTCTTACAATCGCTACCTGTTCAATTGGAAATGTATCCTAGAGATTAAATTAGAGAAGCGGCGTGCCGTATTGACATTTAATAATGAAACTTATAAATAAAAATAAACACTTTCAAATAAACAATTCAATAATATTTCGTAGTTGAAACATAGAGCGGTAATTGAATTTATTTAAGTTACAGGGTTGTTCAGGATGTTGCCGGGAACAGTGAAGCAATTATACTGGATCGATTGACGCCGGGAACGCAATATTCAATCGCTGTTACAGCAGTATGGCTGGGCAAAAAATATCGAAGTCGCCAAGTTATATTTCGAACATTAGGTAAATATGGTCGTAATCATCTAACACTTTACTATTGAACAAATGCTAAGATAGAACAATGGGAGTGTAAGTTTCACAAAAAACGTAACAAAATATTAAATACGGAAATACAACAGCTGTTACGATACTTCCAAGAAGTTCTATCTTAATTATTTATAACTTCCTAATAAAATTTTGACATACATAAATAATATTTGTTTTTGTTTTGTTTTAACAAATTTGAAACATCTGGATGGATAGATTTGCCAAAAGCATTCACACAGGATTTAACAAGTGTTGCGACAGGCCTTAACAGTGGAATAGGTGCAGATGAAGAAACAAACTTTAGTGGTCGTTCGAGTGCAAATGGCAGCGAAGATGGCGTAACTTCAACCGCTACAAATTCATTGTCGCGCAGTACGCACAGGGAATTACCAACGGTATTTGACAGTTACAATTCTATTTTTACATTTACTGTTAAATAGTAAATTAGCGTGCGTGTTATTTTTCTATTTGTATTATTTATTGTAAACATGTATAAACACACACATACATAAATATTTAAAAGGTGTTTTGTTAGAGGTAAGGAATTTTAAGAATTTTAAGTATGTGTGTTACTGACTTTTTGACAGGTCGTACGATTTGATAATCTTTTGAAATAAATCATAAAATATTTTTATCCATGCGATTAGAGCTGTCAGATTTTTTTTTTTTTAATTGTACAATTGTGTAGGACTTAATCAAGGCGATGTATCATGGTGCAAGTTGCCACATTGAACACAACCAAAACTTAAGCAAAATGATTCCGGTAATGACCGGTGTTAGACAAGGATGTGTACTCTCACCTCTATTATTCAACATCGTATTAGACAACATACTAAGTAATGCGATTCCAAGAAACACTGGCATAGCATAGGGTCTTTACGGAACACTTGATGATTTAGATTATGCTGACGACATTTGTATTTTCGATCACAGGAACTGTGTAATGTCGCAACTGTGTGCGAGCTAAATGACAACAGACCTTTTTCTCTAAACGGCACAGAAATACAATCAGTACCCTCCTTCACGTACCTTGGGAGCATAGCAGGGAAATTAATGGTACTTACATACATCTTCAAAGATGTAAGATGCCTTGATGTGAAACAGCTAATTGTTACACCTCTAAAGTTAACACCCTTTACACCCTTTATATGTGTGTGGATTTGCATGTGTAAATGATACAAACATATTTAACGGTTCATTTATTTCTTCACTGTTTGTTGTCCGCTTCCACTGTTTATTTTCAGATACGTGGTGTCGAAATAGGTATCGTACTGATGGTTTTAATGGTTTGGGCTGGAGCTATTGCATTATTCTTTAATCGCTGGGGAAAAATACGCATGCTGCTGCCTTACCAACCCGACTATAAGCACGAACAGTTAAAAGTTCCGGGGACGGGTGTGTGCAGTGGAGGTGTTTGCAATGGCCAACATTCACATCAGGTATGAGCAAAGCTAAAACTATTAAACGAAAAAAATATATATTTATTTATAGATACATCATTAAATTTCGTTTATACACATACACATATACAAACAAGCATTCAGAGCATAGAAATCTCATGATTCAGAGAAACATTGAGCAACCAGCAAACAATTATAGAATGTCTGCAGGGGATTTTACAAGAAAAGACACAAAAAACAGACACACTACTATACACACAGACATTTTGTTTCCCAGTGGTAGAAAGGAGTATGAAGGCCTCTTTACTCTGCTTTTAGAGGCACAAGGTTTTCCGTTCGGATTTCATTCTCATATCTTTTTTATACAGGAGTAGGCCTGCCGGCAAGCGTTCCAGAAGGTCTTCCGAAAATTGTCTGATACAAGGCCCTTAATTTAATGCCTTTTAGTAGGCTTTTCGTTGCAAAACCTGGGACAAGAATTGTATTGTTGTTTTAATTTTGTTAATCATTTTAAATTTAATCTTATTTTTATTTTGATGGCCTTCTAAGAGAAGGGAAGGAAGGGAATATGTACTGGATATGTTAGAAGAAAGAGCCAAGGCCTTCTAAAAGCCCTTATTTGTAAGTTACAGTGAAATGAGGGTCGAAGCGAGCGAATGTCTAAGCTGCCTTATAAAAGGCCTGAAGTGAGAAGGCCTGTTTAATTTTACCACTGGGTTTTCATTCAAAGTTACACACACACCCATTCCTACATCATCTAATGAAACAACAGCAATGAAATATCTGTGTTTTCTGATTTTTATTGTTTATTTTTACGTTCAATCCAAAAGTTTTCTTTCGGTTTATATTCACGTTTTCAATGTCAATAACATGAGGTTTGTTAAACCAGCATTAATAAATTACAAAAGAACAAAATCTGGATAAAATAAATTAAACTCATTATACTACGATTTATGTATGATTGGTGTGTAATTTATCTCATCTGCCTCATTATTAAGTCACCACTTTTCAAAGGATTCCATCGACCTTTTACTCTCAATCAAGTCCTTGTGTGTCATCTTTTGTTTATTTTTCTTTTTAATCAACTTCATCTTGACATGACAACTCAAGTACTCGTGTACTTGCAGTGAGATTCAAGAACGAAAAGATTTTTATTACTCCATCCAGCTGCTATTACCACTTACTTAATACAATTATAGTAACAAATTCTAAAATTAAGTTTTTAACAGAAAACTAAAGCCAAACAAAAACTTCTATTTTCTTTTCCCCCTTCTCTTTCCTGCTCTATTTTTATCTTACTTCTAGAATTTACATCACGATTTGTTGGTTAAGGTACATAAAATAAAACATCTTTTTGTAAGATACAACCATACTTTTCTACTGCTTAATCCATTCTTTTTTATCTTTCCCAGTTAGTGCTCGTTTTTATTGGTCTCTTGAAACAAATTTATGTTTAACAAAAAAGTATTTTTTGTTGTTGCCAATGTCTTTCCATCTTAATGTAAAGCTGAGCAAAATTTTGTTTTTTTTTTTATAATTTTGCATGAAAGTAGCGCCAAGGCATCAGTAACTGAAACATTATAAATTTATAAAAAAAAATATTTAAATCATAAGTCAGCATAATTTAAATACCATTAAAAATATACAATACAATCTAACCTCATTTGTCGCGCGAAATCTTTCCGTAAAGTAACAACTCCGAGCAACATGTACAAATGTCAGAAATGTAAATTTATACCACTAGATACATATGTATGTATGTATGTACATACTATGTATGTACATACTATGTATGTACAAAGTTTCTGAGATAAAAAGATATGAAAATTTGAAAGAAGTAAAACAACTAAAAAAATTTTTTTTTTCTGAAAACTAAATCAAATACTCTGGGGCTTACATATGTATGTGTATGGGTCAATTTTACAAATTTGAAAGATCAAAGGATACGTAGGTTAAAATCAAGGCGAATCTAAAGTAGGTGGCAGCGTCGCGACAATAATAACAACAGCAATTTGTTGTTAGTTAAATGTACGGGAAACGTCAAAAATTCTAATTGAAATTTCATATCCAACAACTAAAATCACTTCTTAAATTTTTTGGTAGTACATATTTTGTATTTTTTTTAATCTTGAAATATTTATTGAAATAATTAAATTTTTATTTTTGACAGCCGTTTGAAAACTCTATAAGTTGTTCATCGGAACCATATTTTGTTACAGAAAACATAGTGTGGTTCTTGTGACCATATCATAACCATGTTTTTTCTCTGCGTGTATATTTTTCATCACAGGTAGAAAGTTGTCTTTCCTTTTTTAGTATCTAGAATATTCATTTACGATCCCATAAAGATACCAAGTGTTTACGTCAGTCTAATACGTTGTTTACATGCCATATCGCTTTACGTCCCAGTTAAAAAAAAAGTTTTTAAAATATTATGTATTTAGAAGCATCAACGTTATTGCTTTTTAACTAGCTGGAAAACAATAATCAGTAAATTTTAATGAGCTACGGGAGCTATATATGTATGTGTAAATGCAAAATGGTTGTGTATCGGACCATTACACACGTTCCAATGCTACTGGTAGAATCACAAAAGGCTACTGAATTGGACAAAACTCGCCAAAAAATGATTCGAGGGGTAAAGCTCATAATTCAACATAGTTAGTCTATAGTGGGAGAAATATAAAAAATTAACTATAATTGAAGCCCTACAAAATATACCTTTTGATACCTTGAATGAAAAAGTTTTTACGGTTCAGCAATGTGTAAACAAACGATCGTGTATTTTAGGGATGCAAAGCACAACACAGTTCAGAACAGTGAATTGCTATGCAAAATCAAACGCCTGCATCTTCGAAATGGTAAATCAACAAATCTACTGCGAAAAATGCGATGCATTGTTACTATTAAATTTTTTAACAAGACTGTTATCTATCCACCAACTCGTAAATGCCACTAAACCCAATTTTTTTTTTAAATAAAACCTTGACAGCTTCATTTACTTCCATCAGTGGTTGAATAACTTGTCAAAAAACCGAGATATCAACAACCGATCAAAATACATATAACCAAAATCAAAAATATAGCGAAGAAATATAATGAAATATTATTTTTATTGTGTTCGTTTAAATGAAATTTAAAAACACGAGAGCGAGTGTTCTATCTTAAATCACCACAGCACTGCCACATGGTTTAAATGTGTTTAATGAAGGATATAAAAGATACTGACAAGACAAGATGTTTTTTTTTATATTTTATTAAAGAATTTTACATGACGGTATTCGCACTTCTCTCTCTCTCCTTCCGTTTTTGCATTCTTGCATAGCTATTTTTACCATGAGAATTGAAATTAAAATAATTATTTTTTATTCTTCTTTTTTTAATGCTGCAGAGTCTCAAGTTAAATTTTTTAAATAAGTTTTCTGTTCAAATTGTCTAATAAATTTATTATCTAAATAAAAATTATGAAGTGCGTAAATGGTTAAAAAGCTGAATAAAAATATTTCTCTATTTTTTGTATTATCTATTGATAATCCAATCGTTTCAAATATATGTACATATAACTATATCGCTCATCTATTTCATCATAGCTACATATACATATCTTAAAAATCAAAATTTTGAAGTTATTGAGGAATTGTGTTTATCTCAATCTAAACCAAAGTTATGCACAAATATCTTTTCTCAATTCAAACCATAGATATTATTGCGTGATGAGAAAGAACGACAGTAACCAGTCTAAAATCACTAAAGTCAAGATTAAAGGCTGGTGGAAACACGTGACTCAATGAAAGTAATGTTGCCGTAAATTACATTTTGGTTGCCTATATTCATTGTGGAAAGAAGGGGGTCGAAAAGGGATCCTTTAAGGAAGTAGTCTGCTTCGATATTCCCCCAACATTATTATAAACCATAAATACTGCATTTTGAAAACTTCAACAGCCTTTTGCCAAGTTTGAAATATTTTTCATATGACTATTGGTCAATAAAGGCGCAATATGTGCATTAATTTTTTATTTTAAACTAAACAAATTATATGGTACCTGGTGGACGTGGTAATGATTTCTGCTTGATAGCAATTGAACTTTATGATTTAAGAAAATAAACTTTACATACATATAATAAAACTGTAACATAACCATTTCTGTACATGAAATATTTTTCGAAAATTTTGTTACTGGTACAGTTAATAATCGAAATGGAATATAAAACAGATATTTTTAGAATTTTTGTCTATCTGACTATTATCACGTAAAAACTACTGTATGAATTGTAATAAAATTTTGTAAAAAGGCACCTTAGTATCTCGGTTTAAATATAAGATGTTTTTCCAAAAAATTGCTCATTTCCAAGAGATAATACAGAAAAAGTAAAAAAAAGTACGCAATTTTACTGATTCATTGGTATTATAAACTTGGTAGCACTTTTTATTTATGTCAGCGAGATATTTTTTAACACTATTTACTGAACTCTATAATAATTTTAGAATTATATATAAGGCCTATATACCCAGGGATGGGTACCTCTACATAAACTAAATACATAAACCATATCTGAAGCACTGTAAAAATAAGATTCTTAAATTTGGTGTGAATCACTTTTGAAGCAAAATTGAACAAAATATTGTAAGAACGTTGACGAAGTGGCAGGCACAGCGAATAAAAAAAAAAAAATTTTAATAAATACATATCTTTTTTACCCACAACATTTTATAATAAAAATGAAAATCTGCTATTACAAGCTAATTAATATCTTAAGTAACAAACTTCTTAACAAAATGCGAATTTTATTGTCAGAAGCCTAATACAGAATATTATAAAAATGATTTAAATTAATTTTAATAAATCACAGTTGTTTTTCTTTGTTTGACTGTGCATGAATCATAATTCTGATTCCGCATCCACATAACAAATAATAACTTTTGCATTTTTCGTATTTTGTGATTTCAATCCAGTGTTTTTTTTATTTAAAATCATCAATAAAAGTGGTTTTACACGACGTGTGTTTGTCATATGACTTGTCAGTTTGATAACACATATGTAATTTCATGTGTTTGTCAAAATAGGCATTTTACATACGGTTTATAATTTTTGCTTTTAAACCTACATGTGTAATTACATCTGACATAACCTATAATATATAATTTTTCCGCCACACAGATTTGTATTGCCAACTACAGCTGATGCTGAGATACAAATATAGTGCTTTTGCTACGCTCTTAATGCTTTTGGTACCACAAAAAAACTAAAATAGCAAAATATCAAGTTAGCATTACAGGATGTCAGATGCTTTGTCACATCAAAATAGAACACGTTCTAAATGAAAAATGTCATATGTATTGTACATATGGAAAATACAAATGTTATGTTTGAAAGGGTTCACACGACGTGTTTAGAATTTACACATGGAAAAGTGACAAGTCATATGACAAATACACGTCGTGTAAAACCACTTTAAGTAAAAAGGGTTATGTAATGAAAGAGTTTTACGTTTTGATATTTGTAAGTTGTTATTAACAAATAAATTCAAATAGTTAAACATAAGTAACTGGAGAATACATTTTTTATGATTTTAATATTTAATATTTTAATTATTTTTTTTTTTAATAAAAATCCACCCTTTCAATTCATGTCATGGTTCAGCTTGAGCGTGTAAAATAAAGTTTTCAAATTGTTTCAATTTTTTAATTAATTTTTTTAATGAAAAACCACCACTCCAATGTACATATATTATTGTTTGGCTTGATCAAATTTCATATACCGTCCATTCAAATTCGTTTCGTTAGATTGACAACATTGCAAGTTTTTTAGTTTTGTGCTTTTGGTGAGAAATTCTGAAAAAATTATTTGCACTTTATGCTAAACTCCGATATTATTTTCTTGTTTTGTTTTATTGACTAGAAAAAATTTACACTGAAGAAGTCGAGTTGCTAATGCAACTAAACTCCTCTGAACCAAAAGAGCATTTCAATAAAAAAGTTTAATCGAATTATTAAGTTTTGTAGTGGCTTTTTTTGTAGTGTACTTAGAAGCTTTTTTCTTTGAACTGATATCCAAGCCTTTTAGTTTTATCTTTCCTTTCTGTATTTTATTCATACAATTTCTTTTCTGAAATGATTTAACAACAATTACAATCTCTTCTATTTTACTTCAATATTTCTTTTTCTTTCTGTGGATATTTCCTCTATTTTCTATAAAATTAATATGTGATGAAACAAAAACAAAAACAAAAAATCTTTAGTGTATACCACGCTGTGAAGGGTGTGGCATTTTTGATCGCTGTTTTCAATATCCGAGACGTGAGTTGGAGCGCGATTGTGGATGTCAATTTGCTCTGCTACACAAAGCCGATGTAGAAAGCTAGCAACCAGCAACTGCCGATGGTGAAGATGTCTCACCATCGGAGGGATATCGTCGGGTTGGTAGTATTGATAGCCAGGTAATGCGCAGTTGTTCTGCCTTGAACACTTCACATCATGTACACACAAGCAATATGAGTGTTCACTCAAACCTAAGCGATAAGGAAACTGGCGATGCACTCAGAGAGACTGAAGATGAACGTCGAAATCTTATACAACCCGAACATCATAGAGCAACAAATGTAGATGTGATGACAGGTGGCGGGAATATAAAGAGTGAACATAGAATGCGCCAAAACAAATATGCCACACAACGCAGTATACTTAAAAATTCTCAAGACAATACAACCACAACAAACGAAGATCAAGAATTGTTAGAGGCCAAAAAACAAATGATTTTACGCAAACGCAGACTCTTTAGTCACTATCGACAATACCAAGAATGGAGACGTAGGCAATTTAGCTATGATCCCTGCTATTACCGCGCCATACCGCCTCCCTTAGCACCTTCCTTTTGTAGCGGTATTAGTGTTGGCATCAGCGCACCTGTTTCCAGTGGCACTGGTGAATATCATATGCAAGCTAACAATCCGAATGCATTTCGTCGTCGTCGCCAGTATCGACGACAATTTTCATGCGCTGAACGTTCACGCGAAGATTCGCGTGGTAGTCGTGACTCTTCGCATTTACCGAAATGTCACAGCATGGGTGCCAGTGATACGATACGTACTGATTCAACGTCATTAATTCATACGAATCCAACGACCGAACGTCACAGTGTAAGTCGCTTAACGAGCATTCACTTTAGGTATATAAATCACGCAAAATCAAATCAATTCATAGCGTTTCGTCAATTGTATGATGTTGGGTCCTTCACAAAAAATATGTACATATAAAAATATATGCATACATATGTATGTATGCATGTGTGTATTTATTTAAATACAAATTGAGTTTGTGTATATAAAAAAAAACAAAGCCGCTGAGGCAGACAGCACCCATAATATGTTTACAAGCACTTGAAATTTAAATTATAATCAACTGTTCGTTTGTAAGTTCCTTTATTCACTCGTTCGTTCGTTGTACATTACACCATTCCGTTATCGCATTTGTGTTTTTCTGTTTGTTAGTTTTTTGTATTAGGATTTGTGTTTCATCTCCTACAAAAGATGGAAACAAAGATGTTTATAGAGAAACTTGATAAATATTTACTCGACTTTTAACATTTATTTAATCTTTAATCTCTTCTAGTATTTTACGCTTGAGTATTGTATATAGACAATACTTGTACTGCAACATTGTATATCAAATTTTGCTTATATTGTTTTCATGCACCCAACACACTTTCTCATAACCTTCTAATACACACAACCACACACACCCACACCCTCAGCCACATCAAGTGGTACCACCCTCACGACCTGTTACAAACAAATTGTGATTTGCGTTTTGTAAGTGATCAATGAGCAGAATGAATTTTAATTTCAGTTTCTACTTCTATTTTCGCTTATTTTTTCGTTTTTATTTTATTTTGTTTTACCTCAATTTAATAAAAAAAAAATAAATTAATGCTTGACTCAAAAAACAAACAAACCATAAATAAAATTTATGCAACAACTCCACCTGTCTTGCACCAAACATGCACCCACCCATTTTAAATTGTTTTGCCTGTTTTCCTTTACTTCTTCTTTTATAAGTATTATCAATAAATCAGTTACAAACAAATTGTGACCCACGCGAGTTAGACCCACGCACGTAGGGTTCCGTAACTGTTTAGTACAAGTTTAAAAATTCAAGTTGTTTTTCATGTCTTATGGGGTAACCTTTAATTTTAAAACTAAGGTCATATTTACGAAAATTTCAGCACTATTGGCACAACCTTTAAATTCTAGTAATTGTTGTTATAGCGGCCATGGTAATACATTTTCTATAAAAATATCAGGCGCCTATCTGTCGCGGTTCAACACATAAGGTAATATATGTGAAAAACATGTCACTGATGGAACACCTTTTAGTTATTAGTAATTGTTACAGCGACCGAAGTGCAACAACTACTATACACATTTCAAGAGTCTACCTATTACGGTTCAAAAAAAAAAGGTGTTATACATGAAAATCACGTCACTGTCGGAACACCCTTTAATTTTTAGGTTTATTTTTTATACTTGTTTATATAGCGAACAAAGTTTTAATTACTGTTTGTAAATTTTATGTGTAGGCCTCCTACAATACAAAAAATAAACACATAAACGTGAATAACACGTCTCTATCGGAACTCACTATAAGTTTTACTATTTGTTGCTATAGCGGCAAAAGTTATACATCTGTGAAAATTTCAAGAGTCTACCTATTACGGTTGCAGATATAAAAGGCGCTGACAGACGGACGGACGGACAGACATCCCTTTCGACTTAACTTCTTTATTATTCATCAGAATGGTCGGTCGACTTTAATTTTATCACGCAGAGAATTGGAATTTTAAAAAGTGGGGAAAGTAAAGATCTCACTGACCTTTTTTAATACTTTACCAGTTACATATGTCAAAACATGATGAAAAATATTTTTTTGCTTTTCATATATGTATGTATGTATTAAGCTGGAAAGAATAGCAATTTGTAGCACGAGCAAAATGTTAAATCGCGCAGTTGCTAGGAAAATTAAGATATTCTAGACTGCTTTACAAAAAGTTAAAAGAAATAGATTGTAAAACATATGCATGTAATTTAAAAAGAGAATATCAGAGCTTCACTTAAAAAGAAATTATTCGAAGAGGAAAATCTGTTTTTGCTCGAATGAATTAATTTTTTTATTTTAAATAAATTCGAACATTGGAAATAATATTTCAAACTATTTTTTAAACAATAGCGAAACGAAATTTTGGATCATATACATATGTATGTATACATCAATCTACATATGTACATAAAGAAAGCTGAACTTGGTTGCGAACATGTACGACCCTGCACAAACATGCCACTGGTTATTTACAATGGATTTTTAAAATCCCGAATTTAAGTTAAAAAGTTTATTCTTAATAATTGATGATTGTGTAAACGTATTTAAAGCTTAAATTTTAGAGGAATATTTCGATTCCGATCGTTTTTATACTTACACTTGGGATACACACCTGGAACGTTTAACTATCACTAAAGACTTAGGGTTATAATTTAAAACAAATTCATTTAGAGCAATTTTTAATATTTTTTTTTATTAGTTTTAGGTCCTTAACAAACCAGTTTAAGTCTAGAAAGAAAAGCAACAAAAAAATGTCGGTTAATTAAACAAAGCTCAAACTAAAATAGAATTTTAAATGCGTTAACAGCTTATCGCTCTCCTCAATATTTTGAAAAAGTGAATTTGGAACTGTTGATGTGTTTAGATTTATTATTTATGTATATGAAATTAAGAATTTTTATTATATTAATGTTAATAGGAACTGTTTTACCAGAACGCACTATCTTGGTATAACATTTACTAGGCTCCAGCCTTACGAGGGATCCGGGAACCTTAAATCAATTTATCAAGACTAAAACAGTTGAATGATTTGTGTCAAAATTATTTATGCACAAAATAGAAACAGAGTCTTACGAAATCGCTGCAATAAACATTTTATAACTTGAATATGTGAATCGAAATCTATGTCTATACATATAATAAAACTGTAACAGGACCATTTCTGTATATGAAATATTTTTTGAAAATTTTCTTGTTGGTGCAGATAGTAATCGAAATGGAATGCAAAGCAGCAATGTTTAGAATTTTTTCCTTCTGTCTTTCTGTGTTCGCATCACGTTAAAACTACTGGATGAAATTTAACAAAATTTTGTGATTAGATAAGATATTTTTTCAGCAAAAAATATATAATTTCCAAGAGTAATTTTACCGATTTAAAGGTACTGCAACCTTGACAGTACCTTTTATTATTGTCAGGGTGATAATGTGAACACTAATTACAGAAGTCTACAATAATTTTAGAATTTTATATAAATTTTAGCATTTTATTCAGGGTTGGGTACCTCTATATGAAGAAAATATATAAACTATACTTTTATTTGATAGATTTCTTTGAGTTTTGGAATATTTCTCAAATTTCAAAATAGACCCTTCTGAAATCGAAAACATTAAAAATGAATTTCATTTTAATTTCTCTTGAATTTCCAGCACACAAATACAAAAAGCTGTTAAGAGAATTTTTAATAAGTATAAAACCCTTCTTAAATTATAATTGCTTTTGCTCTTTATAACTTCAATGTAAAGTAAATGTTCAGCTTTTGGTTTAAATTAAAATTTTTAAGTTCTTTTGTTAGTTATATGTACAAATTATGTTTAGTATTCATTTTGATAATTTTGTTGATAAATAAATTACACTTGCGCTTTTGCTGAAATTTACACTTTTTAGACTTTTATCAAATGAAATTGTTTATTGTTTATTATTTTTTATTTTTATTGTTTTTCTTCGGTGCAAAATACTTTTAAAAATATCAATACACGAAAAAAATGATTAAAAATCAAGAATAAATATAAATTCAACTTAAACTTATTTTCAGTACCGTGTCCTTACATCCATAAATTCATTAAAATGTTGTTTCTATATTTTGTCCTTTCCATGTTCTCTTTTCTTTTCATTCTTTTTACAGTTTGATAGCAGCGAATGCGGAGCACTTGCCTATCAGCCTCTGCATTGTAGTCGTGTAAGCACCATTGTTTCATTTATATTTTTTAATTTAATATCTTCTGTGAGAATTACTACTTGTAATTTTTATTGTTTGTCTTTGTTTTAAATTGAACGTCCTGTGGAGTTTATTGACTCCCATTTTTTGTTACTATTTTTTTTTTTTTCATGCAATTAAAAAAGTAATAATGATTGGATTTTAAACTTTTAGCACTTTCACGTCTTTCAAGAAGAACACTCGACATCGATATCCGAGCGTATAACACGTAGTCGTATAAATTCAGCCATTTTTGTTTCATCAGAGGGACGGGGTTTTGATTCGATCGAGTTTTTGCGGCGTCATGGATCGCAGAGTGTTTTGTGTCGTAAAGCAAAAAGTGCTGAAAATATTACGGAAAATGGTAGAAAGGTATGAAATTAATTATTTATTATTTTAATATTATAATTTATTTGATTTTTCTTTATTATTTTTTATAAAATAAATTAATCTTTATTAATATTTTATTTATCGTTTGTGTAGCATCATCAAGTGCTAAAAAAGCAGAAATTATTACAATTTCTTCTTTCTTAGTAAATATAGCATTCGGATCTTTCTTTAACCCAAACACTATTTAATGTAAGCCAAAGGCAAACTAATTAAATTCTGAGTGCCTTTTAAGTTAAACCAAATATGTAAATATTTAGCTTTACATATACATATACATATTATTACATTGACATTAATGCATTAATGTTAACTACAAGAAGTCAAAACTAAAATCGTGTGTATTTTGTATTTTGTATTAAGGCTGCACGACCACAAATGTGGCTGTAGCCAACTGAAGCTAATTTCTATTTTTGTATACAACAATTTTATTTTATTCAAGGGAAAAGCATATCACAAATTTTAAAGTTACAAATTTAAATACAACCAGGAGGTTTTGAGCAAATAAACAATGCAGTTATGACAATACAAGGATATGTGTTAGTTGTCAAAAATGCTTACAATTGCACTGTTTTGAATATTTCGATGACAAGCTTTGTGTATCGTCATCTTAAAGACGAAATAACCTATCTGCGGTTTTCAAAAGTTTTCAGGAGAGGGGAAAAACGTAAAATTGGAACTATTTGCAATATATTACAATATGTAGTTTTCGTTTTTATATTGCAAATAGTTCCAATTATATACCGTTTATTCCCTCTCTAGTAAAGTTTTGAAAACAGCAGATAGGTTATTTCGTCTTTAAGGTGACGATATGTAGTAGAAGAAGAAAAATTAAATTAGTAAAAACTTATTAACTGAACCCAACTGAACATAAGTAAGTGATATCGAAATAATATCATCATTTAAATGAATTGTCATAATTATTTTCTGTACTCCTAATTTACGGAGACAATTATTAGCGTAATTGACAACTAATTATGACAGCATTGTCAGGTGTAAACGTAGGGTAAGAATTTTATTTTTAGAAAAAAATCAAAATTCTGAGCAGACACCTTTCGGAATCAACAAAATCATACCTGTAATGAAGTTGGCACAATCGGTGGCCACAACGCGATGTACACAATTTTAATATATATTTTTTTATATTTAAATTAAATTCAAAATCATCCCGTTTGGGTTAAATCAATTTACACTTGACTTAATTTACATAAGTTGAGTTTGTGTTGAATTGATTAGCGTTTGGACAAACTAAATGTTCGAATGCTATAATTTGATCCAACAGATTAAAGGATTAGTAAAATATCAAATTAACGATTATTAAAATACTACAACGTTTTTGTGTATTTTTCATATCATTTTCATTACGGTCTTTGCATTTTCCAGAAAAGTTTTGCCGAAAATCGTGCATGGCATACAGACGAAAGTAATGACAACGATGCTCAAAATGATCATGATATCGAGCTGCACGAGTGCTCAAGAAGCGTGGAAAATCATCCGGTTGCAGTTTTAAAAACAAACGTCGAGAAACTGCTAGCTACAAGTGTATTGGGTCATTCAGCAGCAGTTACTACTTCCAATAAAATAGTGGGTAGTATATCAATAGAGACGCCACCATCTCACATAAGAGAGGAGCAGCACAATGCAGCAACAGCAGTTATTGTGCCACCAATACCACCCCCATTACCTCCACCACTAGCACATCCTACATTAAGTTCAGCCAAAACGGTTTCATTAAATTCAGCTTCCCATGATTCTGCCGACACTGTAGCGGAATCGGTCCCAATACCGCTCGATGTGGCATCGACAACGTCAACGGCAATAAATTCAAAACCCAAAACATCAAAAGTCTTGGTGCGCCAACGTTCTTCTACTGCATCACCGATTCTATCAACGGCACACAGTAGTCCAAAACCATTAAAATTGAAATGCATTAAGCCCAAATTAAATAATCTACCGGTGGTATCCGTGTCGGGCCCGTCACCATCGCCATCTGATGAAAAACCGCCACCTGGTGAACGGTTGTAACAAATGGTGGCCGAAACATTTATTTAAAATTAAAAAACATTTCTGCGTTCATCCGTCTTAAAAGTAGGTAGCAAATGTTCTAATAGAAATGGAAGGGAATGGAATCGAATTGATTAATTTAATAATTATACATACATATATTGTGAAAGTATATACCGTAGCACAATTACAGAACTTGTTTGCCTGGCCCGCTGACCTAAACAGTAATCAATTATATATATTACGAATGTGTCAGGCTTTCAGAAGACAGTCCTCGGTTTACAAATTCAAATATGTATTTAAACGATTTTTTTTATTTACATGAAATTCTTGATGTCTATATTTAATGTGTTAAAATTTTTATAATTACATACATACATATACACATGACATTATATTATATCATGCATATAGCTCAACCAAAATATACATATCTATATAATTATACTTTGAGCTCAATACTACAATAAAGTAAATTAAAAATACCTGAATCCAAGATGAAAAGATTGACAAAAGTTTTGTAGAAACCTAAGCTTTTGTCTTCTTACGTTTACTTAATCACGTATGAGCTGTCTGTTTCGAAAATGGCACAATTCCACTTCACCAAGATCGTTCTCATTACTACTTGGGCAGAACAATTCCAAAAGCATTTTCATCGTCTCCATCTCTTCTTCTAAAATATCTTCAAATGTATCTAGTTTTAAAGCTCAGTGGCTACCTATGATGAAATCAAAACTTCTTCGACAGTTTTGTGACCAGTACACAATATGCACACTCTTGATCCGATGATTAGAACCACTTATATCTCTGCATTAAGTAACCGATATCATTTTAATTTTTTTTTTTTTTTTGTCATCTTAAACTTCACTAACTTTGGAAGGGCATTTTGGTATAATTTGGAATTTCAAAGTGCAAAAATAACTTGAGAAACTTTTAGCTTTTCCTAAAGTAAATTACATTTTTGGACTAAATATAAGGCCAGCACTGTAAAATAATTTTATTCATTTAAAACCAAAATGTTCGTCTTCTTAACTATTCTTCCAACCTAAACATAATTGAAATATTTTGGTCAGGCTTTACCGCAAGTTTTATGAAATCGAGAGGAAATTCGACGAAAATTAATCATTAATTCGAGGCCATGAAATTTCTTTGGATTATTTAAAGTCTCTTTATGATTAAACACAATATAAATGTCTCTTATTATTAAATTATAAAATATGTATCAGTAATTAAAATTAGTTAAATGGTTCTAATCACAGGCAAGAAAAAATTGTAAATTTGTTCCCTTTTTTCTTGTAAAGGGACTTTAAAATGCCGTTAAAACAAACTTTACTTTTCGCAGTTTATAGTTTTGAAAACTTAAGAAAGTATTTTTTCGGACTTTAGATGTCGACAAAAAAAATCAAAAATGTTAAAAATGAGAGACAGAGGGAAATTTAAGTGGATCTAATCATCTGATCGAGATTGTATGCATTTCGACATAAATGGAATTATGACAATATAAAAAAGAGAAAGCCATCTCATATGTGGGTAAAGGAATATTTTGAAAATTTAAAAATAATACTTGTTTAACTTTTCCTATATATATATTTTTTTCTAATAACTAAGATCTACTGCGTGTATTTTACAAGTTTTTATTTAAACTCTATACTTCCTTCTCAAAGCATTAACCTTAAATCGTCTAAATTCTGTTAAGTGTAAATATTTAAGAATGAAAATTCATTCTGAATAAAAATGTGTTTGTAGTTAATTATTTAATTAATTCAAATATTAACAAATGGTCAATTACTTTTAAGTATTATAAACATTTTTTTAATTAAATTAATTAAAACTAACAATTAAGTAAATGTTCCTTCCAATTTCTATTATCTACAATTTAAAATAAATGTTTCGGTCCAACTTATCAAAGAGGGGAAAAATTCCTAATCTGAATCTAATAACTTAAGAAAAATACAAGTTTCAAATATAAAAAAGCTTTAATGGAAAAAATGAAAATCGATTTTAGGCTTTAAATTAAATTAAGAAATTTTATAAAAAAATCTTATAAAATGCATATGCAAAAGTAATTAGTTGTAATTATATTTAATATACAAAAACATACAAGCTCGTAATAAATTATCAACATAAGAAGTGTAACTGTTCATATTCGTATAACTGTACAAGAATTTACTAAACATTAATAGCCCAGTGGCATACATAGCAAGAAACGATCGCCACCAAAGACAGTTGAAATAGAAGTCCTATCACTACTTCCTCTAGACAATTACATATATCTTGTGGAAGTTAAAACTTTAATACGACAAGAACGGGCATGGGTTATGCAAATTGCCGTCTTCGTAAGACATTGGGCACATTCAGAAGACGTACTGTTGAATTCAGCCGCTACCAAACTGTTGGCAACTGCTACAAATGTAAACAATTGAAAAAAGAGGGACAAAAGAAATAATTCAAATTAACTAAATTAATTAGCTAAATAGTATGGAGAAGAAACGTCACAACTCTCTCTTCTATTAATTGTTTAAGCAGAGCACAACATGTTGAAAATTAGTTTTTACTAATTTTTTTTTTTTTTAATATTTTTATCTAAATTCATCACACACTTTGAAAACGATCGTTTTTTATATGAAATTTGGCCTTTGTTAAATAAAACATGTTAATTTAGACGGGGTTTAAAAGTGTCGGAGAAAATTAATATATGTATACATATACATATGTAAGTAAAAATGCAAAAGCATTTTTTTGGAAGTAAACATAAAAATCTAGCCATTATCTAATGTTCCAAATTTGAAGGCTTGTAACTTTTGATTCAAAAACTACTGTGCAGCGATTAAAACAATGCTAAAAGAATTTGAATTATATCATATTTTGAGTTAATTCGTTTTTGGTTAATTACAATAAATTTAAATTTCATTTAAAAATCTTAAAATTTAATTTGTAAGTGAAATATACCTTAAATAGATTATAATTGAAATGCAAATCTAAAAAGGAATTTAAAAGCGCTAGTAAGTTCCAAGCAGACCATTTCTAAAAATAAACAATTTTTTTCTTTTTTTAATTTTTATAATTTAAAACTTTTTAAATTTCTCAACAAAGTTTTCTTTGAAGAGATGTTAAGTTTAATTAAATAAAAACTACACAGTGGTTTGAAAACGATTTATTTTGGACATATGTAACTCGGTGTATCATGGACCACTGAAGATATCTTAATGAAGTTTCATAGAAGCAAACCAGAGGTTTTTCTGAGTGGACCTGCAAACGGTTGACCCCCTATGGTAGAGGGGGGATTCTGGGTAAGACTTAAAGTTGGATACCTCGGGTATATAATTTTTTGAAATGTCTTAAAAAGTTTAGTTTTAACTCAAATGTTAAGATTTTTTAAATTTAAGTACACCTTGAAAATATCTATAAAAAATGTGTTTTTGGCACCATTCTGTGAAATTGCTTCTGTGAAATTTCATTAAGATATCTTCATATAAGATATGTATATCTTCTTCATATACATATGTATGTACAATGTACATACATATATTCATATATTATGTACCTACATATGTAGGTACGTTTGTAGATATTTGCTTTAAAAATTTTTATAAAAAAGGTACAAAATCTTGCAGTAAAAACATATCACATCACGTTTTTAACGAAAATGGAATGATAAAAGAACAGTCTCTATGTAAAAACTATTTTCATAATTATCATTAAATTTATGAAAACATATTTAATATTAATTTAAGTGTTAAACAACCTAAATAATGCAGAGCCCAAATTAAACAAAATAAAATAAAATATTTTTAGTTAAATACAATATATTTTTTAATACAATTTTACGATTATTATATGAATATCCATAAACAACCTCCTTTTTATTAAAGAACAATGGTGTAAGCTTTACTTAAATACAAAGAAAAATAATATATCAATTACTCAAAAATGTACTTTCATACATATTTGTATGAATATAATGCACTTATTATATAAGATTTGTCATAAGAAATTTTAATGTATATGAAAAATATTATTAATAAAATTTTTAATAAATTTTATTAAAATCTATCTGTATTATACACCGAAACAAAAACTCAACACTAAAAAGAAACCTGAAGTACCAAATCTTACCATATACATATGTATGTATACATAATTACACTATCTATTTCATAGCCTTCGAAATAATCAGAGGAGGAATTGGAATTGTAAAATATGAATTAGGGAATCAAGAATTATAAAACAAGTAAAATTATTGCAAGCAACTTTTAACTTTCATCAGAATCATTATTTATTAATTGATTTATGTACATATGTATGTTTCATTTTGATTTGTTATTCATTTCCAAACATAAAAATGTTTTTACTAACGATTATACAGTAGCACACAAAACTCTACATACCCCTTTAAAAATTATTTTTCTACAGAATGAATGCATGAAAAACATATGCCACATGAAAACAATTAAAGAAAAAATAAAATATATATGCAAACAAATTGGGGAACAAAATCAGTCTTACATTTTATTATAAACTTATTCGCGTGATAACTTGATGCAAATTTTAAAACGAATGTATTGAAAATAGGAAAAGTCGGCAAATTTTTTTTTATTTGTAGGAAGTCAAATACGGGGTCAATTCGTATGAGACTCTGGAATTTTTCACTACAAGTTCGCAGGAAGACCAAGAAGTAGCAAAGTATAATATGGGTACTGGGCCAACTCTCATGTATTATTTGGCCAATTTAAAAATCGAGGTAAGACGATGCTTGAAAAAAGGCTAACATAGAAAAGGCTTTAAACCACGGACAGACACATTTTAAATTGAGATGGTGTGGAGACCTTAGCCTTAAGCAAATGCTAGAAATTAGCATAGACTCTGTGATGAGGAAGAATGTCAACATGTATCAGTCGCCAGTCTGAAATCACTACAGTCGAGAGTAAAAGCAAGCTAAATACAAAAACGTGAACTTACGTAATTGATAGGTTAAATAGATGACACAACACAGATAATGTTTCACATTGTGCAGAACTAATACTGTTGTTTTAAGAAATGAATCACATAATTTGAAAAACTTTCTTTCTTATTAATTTGATTTAAAATTTAAATTTTAGGTTATGGCCAACAAGCCGCAAATTAAAACAACTGATTCTTGCCCCTTAATTAATTCTATAGATATTACGATAATATTTATTTACACCATATATTATACATATGTATACATATGAAAATAGTTACATATCTATAATATATGTATCTACATTGTATATACGTACGATTTTTTGTTGCTATAAAAAATATACTATTTATTTACATTTTCAAGTATTCATATTTATGTACTACATATACATACATACATATGTACATATATACTTCATTAAATATACAGTTTACATATTAATATTATGCATGCATTTGTATGCAAAGTACTTAGATAAAATTATTAAAAATGAAATTGTCAATTCATGGTCCAATTAAATTAACAATAAGTGTAAAATTTTTATTAAATAAAATATTTAATTTTGTTTGTATTAGCTAATTAGTTTTAAAATCTAATTTTTTTCTTCTATTAATGTTTGTGTCGCCTCCTTAATTAAGAAATAAACCAAAACCAAATTACGAAAAAAACAATGAATGAGTTCTTTATCGAATCTAACTACGAAACATATTAACCGAAAAACAGTTTATATATGTGGTAGGTATCAAATATTTAAAAATCCTTTAAAACTACAAAATAATAGCACAAAGATCAAACATTTTAAAAATATGATTAAATTTTTGGAAAATAATCGTTACATTCACAATTTATTGTATGCGAAGAAGTTAAACAGAAAATTGAAGAAAGATTATTCTTTAATTAGATTTTTACAGCTCTCTTCAGCCTATATCTCTTTAAAAATAAATTAATTGGCCAAGCACGATTTATTTACCAAGTACTAGTAAGACTCAAACACGAGGATTTCTATTCACCGTAAGATTATCCTAAAAATGAATCGTTTGTTGATTAAGATGATAATAAGAAAGAAAATTAAAAACTAATACTAGAAAAATTTATCGTAAATTGCTTTATCATTTATTTATAATTATTATTTATATTTATTTATAATTATTATTTATATTTATTTATAATTATTTATATTTATTTTTAATGATATAATAATATTTATAAATTTCTCCTTACATCCATAGGTATTTCACAAATATAAATAAACAAGTTAAACATTTTTTTTATTTTTTTCAAATATACAGCAATTATTGCCTTGGTCATAATAACTATGTATAACTTTAGCATCAGGTATTTCCTTAAACAAATCTTCCAACTCATTATCCTCGAAAACATGATAGTATCTGAGAAATGTAGATTTCTCTCTATTTTTCTCCGAGTCAATTTTAACTTTCCAGGGTACGAGAACATCTTGTTGTTCAAAAGTTGTGCGATTAGAGTGAATTGGCAATGATACAGGAGCTTCTCTAGCCTTTTCCTCCAATTGCCTTTTTGTCAGTTGCCTAAGTTGATCTTCCGTTGTTTTATTTTTATTTAACATTTTGTTTTGCCTCAAGTACGATGATTTTTTATTGTCAGCGGTTTGATTTTTAGCCCAAACATATATCAGACCTCTGCCAGAAGGTCTTAAAATACGCACAAGTTCTCTTATTGCCCTTAATCGTCGTTCAGCAGTAGCTAAATGATGTATAACAGCAATACTTATGCACCCGTCTATAGAATTAGATCGTACTGGAACATGAAGACAATCACAACGAAATACATTGTATTGAAATGAGTTGCACAGTTTAAGTAGACCACTACTTCGGTCGCACCCGATGTTTAACAGATCTGGATTGGAGTTAAGATATTTGCCATTTCCACATCCAACATCAAATAAAACGGAAGACTGGTGAAAACTTTGAAGAAATTCGACAACACGAGGCCATTGCGAATGACGTGTTTTGCTGAAATGCTCAGCTATGTTCTCGTATACTATATGAACATTTAGTTCTTCCAAAAGGACAGCTTTATCGCAAGCAATACCATCAGCTGCAACTAACGTCTTTTCTTTTAACTTAGAATCGCATAGCGTTGGATAATTGCAAGGACATGGTCCATTTCGAAGTTTTCTAAATGTAAATGATGTTCGTTTAGACCTCCTTTGAGTTGTAAGATTTCCATTGGAAGTCAAAACAACATCAATTACTCTGGGAGTTATGCCATGGGTCCAATCATAGCGTGACTCCCCCGACATAATTAATAATGATCTCCGGGGAAGCAATACCGAACAACGTTCTCGACCTTTGCGGAACTCCATAACAACATCACTTTCCAGAGATAGCGAAATAATAGGATCTAAAAAAGCGCTATGGGTATCAACATGTGGTGGTATTCCCTGTCCAACTTCATATGAATTTATTGTCAGTTGATCTGGTTCCAGCCATTCAATTGACACTTTATTTTTATCACACTCCTTTTCTAATTTTGTCCACAAAAAATTAAATTCGGAAGGAATCTTTTTATTACATTTCTGTTCCGGGTTAACATTATTGATGTCATAGAGAAATTCATAACCAAAATGTTGTACTCTTCGATGTTTTAATGAAAAATTAGATGAATCATTATTCTTTTCTAAAACAAGCAGTAGTTCAAGTTCTTCACTTTCTGTTACAAAATTATTTATTATAATTAATCCTTCAGGTAAAGGCTTTAGCCATGTTGAATTTTCTGTCTCAGGCGATTTCTCAAAATAACTTAAAAACACTACCGATTGATTTTGTCCAATAGGCGATAATCCGTGCATATGATTGACAATGGACATAGCATCGCTAATTTCAGCACATTCCAAAAAACAATAGGATTTGTTTGGTAACATCAACAGTTTTTTAATTTGGCCATACCCTTCTGCTGTTTCCAGTACTAGTTCTTCGGTAAGCCCTGTTGATAAACCGGCATTCAATATCGCGACGTGCTTTGTTGGCACATCTTTAGAGGGGGCAATGTTACAATCTTTTTGTATAATTAACTCACATCTCGCTTGTTTTTTGTTTATCTTTCGAGTTTTATAATTTTTAGGAGGATTCTGCATTTTTTGGCTTATTTGCACCATCTTCTTCTTTATAATTTTACTTCATTGATAGCATTAAATAGAAGGATGCCATATCGTTCGAAAGCAGCTGGCAAGGGCAAAATTTTAATTTCTAACATACATCTGCAACTGGGATAAATTTGTATAGATGAAAGTCAAAATTCTTATAAAAAAACATTATTTTTAACACAGATTACTAACCAGATTACCCACTTGTGACGTTTAAAAAAGTACATTATCATACGTACTAACAGTTTTCGATAGAGTGAATAAAAAAATAACCAATAATATTCATTGCAATGAGTTAACAGAAAGAGCTATACATAGCCATTTACAACATATGTTATCGATGAAGTAAACAAAAAAATTTAAATTGAACTGTAGCAAAAATTGTATTTTTGTTATAAAAGTTAAAAGTATATAAATTTCCGTGAAGTAAATAACTTAAAATTTATAAAAATATATTTCGGTGGTTCCAAAGTGCTATTAAAAGCTAAAAAAATACAACATGTGCATAAGGTTGTTACAAAAATTGGCAATAAAAATTTTCCTAGTGGTATTTGTTCGAGAAGTCTCAATTCAACAGCATTCAGGAACAAATTGAACACAAATGCTGTTGGAAATGAAGAAGTCCTGGCTAAATTATTAGAGGTCTTATGATAAACAAATTTAAATATGTATGGGACTTCGTAAGAATTGTGCAATATATGTAGATGCTTATATGCATTACATGAATGGTTGTCCGGGGAAGTGCACGTTAGCTTCATGTACAAAGTTGCAAAGAAATGTTTTTGAATATTATGGTGGAAACTTAATAGATAATATATACATGTATATATTTTACAAATATATAAATAAATATATTTATCTAGTGAATTTGGATGCATTCGTATCGATTTAACAATTGCTCGTTTCAGTTAATGAATTCGGTGGAAAGTTTTAATATATACGTGAGCCAAGCAATGATCCACATGCTTTTATCATTCATTGCTCTTATTAATCAGCCGCGATTGCCTTATGATATAAATGCATATTTCTCGATAAAAATTAAGGTAAGCAAAACAATTTCAATACCCTGTGATATAAATACAACTTCTAAGAAATTGCATTTTCATTGAAGGTAAATTGTGTACAAACAAGCTATGAAATGAAAACGATACGTTGTTTTGTGAAATAGCCAGAAACGAAAACGAATTGCAAGTAATAAATGGCAAATGGATCGGTTGACGTTTCAATCGCTCCAATGGGTTGTCATGTTGCACCACTTGAAAATACTACGCCTATGAACCCCAAGTTAAAATCTTAATCATAATTATTAAATATCTTCAAATAAAAAAAAACATTTTTACTTTGTTTGAATTTAAATAAATAAATAAATAAATAAATAAATTTTTTGTTCTTATTTAAATAATTATTTTAATTAATTTAATTTCAAGTATCGTTAAAACATACAAACTAAATATAATATATTTAATGTTTTCATTATTTAGATTTAACTCTTAAATGCTCAATTATTATACAAAATTTAAAAACAAAACTAACAATTGATTACATAATATTTTCATTTGAATAAAACAATATCAATGAGAGTATAAACTCGTATATGTATAATTTGTAAAATTTTACAATGTGTTAAAGAAATTAAAAACAAATATATATTTTTTGTATTTAGTTTTGCTATTTGTAATTATTTGTTGTTTAACAAGTATTTCGAAACTGTGTAAGAAATAAAGGTTTTAAGTATAAAAACAAACAAACAATTTTATTTTAATTGTCTAACAGAATAAAAAGTTTAAAGAATTTTTAACAAATTTGAAATGTAATATATAAGAGTTTGTGGTTGATATGTATACCTGCTGCTGCCGATTTACTTGTTTGTTCAGATATGATAGTATTCAGGAAAACACATCATGTCATGTTAACACACAAGTTAATTTGAATTAAGACTGATAATGCACATTAACTCTGTCGTCTGTCTACTATATTAGAAAACTGCAATTAGAAAAATGCAGTTTATGAACCCCAAGTTAAAATCTTAATCATAATTATTAAATATCTTCAAATAAAAAAAAACATTTTTACTTTGTTTGAATTTAAATAAATAAATAAATAAATAAATTTTTTGTTCTTATTTAAATAATTATTTTAATTAATTTAATTTCAAGTATCGTTAAAACATACAAACTAAATATAATATATTTAATGTTTTCATTATTTAGATTTAACTCTTAAATGCTCAATTATTATACAAAATTTAAAAACAAAACTAACAATTGATTACATAATATTTTCATTTGAATAAAACAATATCAATGAGAGTATAAACTCGTATATGTATAATTTGTAAAATTTTACAATGTGTTAAAGAAATTAAAAACAAATATATATTTTTTGTATTTAGTTTTGCTATTTGTAATTATTTGTTGTTTAACAAGTATTTCGAAACTGTGTAAGAAATAAAGGTTTTAAGTATAAAAACAAACAAACAATTTTATTTTAATTGTCTAACAGAATAAAAAGTTTAAAGAATTTTTAACAAATTTGAAATGTAATATATAAGAGTTTGTGGTTGATATGTATACCTGCTGCTGCCGATTTACTTGTTTGTTCAGATATGATAGTATTCAGGAAAACACATCATGTCATGTTAACACACAAGTTAATTTGAATTAAGACTGATAATGCACATTAACTCTGTCGTCTGTCTACTATATTAGAAAACTGCAATTAGAAAAATTAAAATTACATATAAATATTAAAAAATTTTAAATTAAACTTGTAATATATTTTTTTACCTTGAGCTTGTATTCAGGATTAGTAAAAAAGACCTGCCAACTCAGGGCAATTATTCTTCGTATGGTAAAAACCTGTTTGAATATTAAATAAAATATATTATAAGCAAATACAAGAATTTTTTCTACCAGTTTTCAGTTAATAATAACAAATTCAAGTGTTTGTGTTTAACGGTTCAAAAGATAGGGCCATATAGATCAAATTACATAATTTATGGGGACACCCTTTAAAACTATTGGGACACATTTTTATTTCCAAATAAAAATTTTATACTCTTTGTTATAGCGGACTTAGCAATACAGGTTCTTTGTAAATTTCAGCGGTATGTGTACAACTGTTCAAAAGTATACCATATACATCAAATTAAATGAACTATTGGAGAACCCTTTAATTTAAAATTTTGAATGTTTATACATTTTATTATAACGGTCATAGTAATCGACATTTTGTTAAATTTTCATAGTTTTGCCTATAACGGTTCAAAAGATAGGCTCAAATAGGTCAAATTACGTCACCTAATGGAGACACCCTTTAAATTTATTTTTTTATTAATTTCTGATGTTGGGAGCTATAGCGACACGCAATTTTTTAAAATTTTAATTTGGTGCCGGTTCTTAATACACTTAAAAATTATGTATGTTGTATGGGGACACCCTTTAATTTTTAATATAATGAACTGTTTTTAAAATGAGACCAACCTGAAAGCATAACCTTTCAAATAATGAAAATCGGTTTAGAAATGGCTGAGTTCTGTGGTTACATACATAAAAATAGCAACATTCAGACGAATAGATAACCTCCTTCTTTTTTGAAGTCGGTTAAATATAACAACAAATAAAACCCTCAAATCGAACACCTACACCGGCTTCGCTTACTAAAGGTTTTTTGCACAGCCGGCCTTCGGCCGTGCGCAAGTATTTTCTCTTCTATGGTATGACCATCACCGGCTTCGCTTACTAAAGATTTTCTGCATTGCCGGCCTTCGGCCGGACACAAGGATCCTCCTCTGTGGTATGACCAATACCGGCTTCGCTTACTAAAATTTTCCTACGTACTATGCATAAAATTTCATCAAAAAATGTCACCGATTCTTAATGGGTTAAATTTTAGCACCACCTGATAGATATTTCCAAAAGCTTTATATTGATACCCATATTCACACAATTTGTTCAAAAATGTAGTACACAATCACAATTTCATATGAAATGTTCAGAGGCATAATTTGCATATAAAATTTAACCATGTAAATACTTACTTGGTCGGATTTTTCGGAAACTGATGAAGTTTTTCCCCTTTTGGGCAGCCCATTATGCATCGGCGACTCCTGAAATAGCAAAATAATTTAATTATAAACAAATTTATTTCAATAGAAAACCTTTGTTATACTTACATTTTTCCTGTTGTTTTATTTCCTTTTGATTGCTTCCTTTTATATATTTTTATTTGGCCGCCTGCGGATGGTTTTTTTAAAATTATTTTAGGCACAAATTATTTTAAAACATGAAACTATTTATAAAACAATTAATTTTTCACAGAAATTAAAATTTTCCAACAATTTCACAAGTTATTTTGTAAACAATAAAATGTCAAATTGCAGCTATAACCAGAAAGAGATAGTAATATAAGAAAAGCATTAACTCTTGCTATCCCTTTCCAACGAAAGCTGTGATCTGGCAACACTCCAATTTTCGTGTCTTATCTGGTCTGATTTGTGATTTTTAATACTGGTTTTTTTATATGAAGTTTTACTTTTCTAAAGACAAATTTATCCCAGTTGTACACACTATGTAACATAAAACAAGCATCATAACAACAGTCTTATAAAAAATATAACAATGCAATAATATTAATTTGAAGTCAATACCACAAAATACTGGCTAACTCTATCTAGCTCATCAGTATATTTTTCTCTTTTTTTTTAATAAAAAATATATTTTAATCGCTTTCTATGCTAAATAAATATATATGGATGAAAAAATTGGAGTTACATACCCCCAAAACTTCTATGAATGAGATAATATGAGTTTCATAGGATTGGTAATTTAAAGTACGTACTATCCAACTAAATTGAAATTAATGGGAAAATATAAAAAATCTTAATTGAGAACAAAAACACAATTTTTTTTAATTTTTATTGGAAGGATTTTCTTCTCCGTGTTACAACAAAAACTGGCTTCGCCTATCACCAAGACCGGCTTCGCTTACTAAAGATTTCCTCTATGGTATGAATAAAACCGGCTTCGCTTACTAAAGAAATATTTAACAATTATTTAATAAATTTCAGAAAAAGGAATTACACATGATTAAAAATAATAACAAATATTGACTAAACAAGTTTTTAGATCACCACATTGGCCGAGAAATAGTGTGACTTGACAACCCTGTTTAAAGGGGTTACAAATTTTTTAACAATGGGGCAAGTTTATTGTTTTATCTTTTAAAATTTGTTTTAATTTATTATTAATTTATTTTCAACAGCGATCTTCAAGAGGAGATTGATGAAATAATCAATAATATTTTAAAAAGGCAACATGATGTTTCTTCCAATTCTGATGATATTTCAAACAACTTAAGAATGTTGAGGAACCTTTGTGCACGTGGATCAAACATACAGTTCCAGATTGCCTCAAATAGAGACTTTCAACAATTTTTGCACAATTTACTATTTGCAGAAGAATCATCCCATATTATTAAAACAAATATTGAACAACTGCAAACAATTGGATGGCAACTGATGGCCAACCTAACTGTGAACAATCAACAATCACAATTATTAGTATGGAAGAACTTTGGTAGCAACATTTTGCAATGCTTGGTTACTCAAAACAGGTTGGAAAAGAAAGTCGATGTTATGCTAATGATATTATACAATGTTATGAAGTCAGCATCAGGAGAAATTTTAGTTGAAATGCCCCTGGTACTTAAAGCTGCTGTATATGTATGGCACACTATATTAGACCAAAAGTGTTCTGATCAATTTGATTTTTTACATTTTATTTTTGAAGAATTTTTAGTTAATAATGGGCGAACCACCGTTCAATATTATGTACATTTAAATACAAATGAAAAGTTGACTTTTCTCGATTACTTGAATAGCTACCTACAGCAAGGCAGTCCAAATGGATTGGTACATACGTTCATACTACAACATATTTCTAAAGAGTTTAAAATTAAATCGGATTGTATTCTACGCGTCGCTTCATTGCAGGAAGTAGACAAAATTAAACCCCAGGAGGCCTACGCGCTTTTGCGGTGTATAGCATCAGCTTCAGGATCGGAAAATTATTCACAGATCTACTGTACAGATCATTCACTATTTTTAAACGTATCGAGTATTTTACGTTGTCTAGTTGCAGCAAGTAAAGATTCATCAAATAAAATTTTTTCACCTATGAACAAATTGGAGGAGGTAGCTCCGGCATCTAATATTCCAATAGATTATCAATCGGAAATATCATTTGAATTAAAAACTTTACTTGTCCGCTGTATAGCGAATTTGCTCTACAATAATGATACCAACAAAAGATATTGTTTGGATACGCAATTATTACCAGCTCTATTCGAATGCACAAATATGGATGCTCGAAACCCTTGTAAGTTATTTAAAGTAATTTAAGCCAATTTTTTAACATTGTGTTAGATCTTGCTGAGCCATGAACACTGTAAATAACAAAAAAAGATTTTAAGAATTGGAAATTTAATTTAACCACAAGGAAAAAAACAGGATAACCATACTGCAGTAAAGGGTCTTTTAACTTTGTATAAAACTGTTGTTGTGGTAAATATTTTCAAACAAGTCTCTTGTATATTACTATGAACTATTAAATAAATATTAATAAAGATCAATTATGAAATAAAGCTCTGCAAAAAAATAAAAAAATAAGGTTAAACTCTATATAACTCTATGCACAGAGTGTGTAAAAAATTAATTGAACCTCGCTAATTCTACATAAAAAAAATATAGGATAGGTGTCATAAAATATATATATATATATTTTTTTTTAATTTTTTTTTTAATAAAAGTCTTTATTTACAAGTTTAAAATATAAAAGGTACAGAGGTATGAGATTTTACTATAAGTACTACAACAATAAGAGTCTTATAATTAAATTTACAAAACTAATAACAATAAATATACAGCCTTAAGGAAAATAGCTCACAAAAACCTTTTTGATCTCTATGGAAGTTATAAAGAAATTTGTTTGGATAATCACTAATACATTCATTCTTAACGAACGAATCTTAGTGATTACCTTGTAAATTCCTTATTGATTCAAAGTTTGACAGTCTGCATTTTTCATTAAATGTCAGTGTCAGTTCTCTAGTGAAATCGTTTATCATCTTGTGTCCAAAGTTACTGTGAAGTAAATTTGTCGGATACCTACGAGGAAGATTATGAATTATTTTCAAATTCTTGTTTTGTATAATCTGAAGCTTTTTGGTATGAGTTTTCGCAGTTTTATGAAACCATACTTGACAGCTGTAACTCATAATTGGTCGAATGCACATTTTATATAACAATATTTTGTTTTTCATATTCAATTTAGATCTTCTGTTGAGTATGGGAATCATAAAATATATATAAAAATTACTGGAAGTACATAAATATGTTATTTTGGTTTCCGTCAATTTTACTGCACAGGAAACAAAAATAATACTTTTTTTTTTAATAAAAGTCTTTATTTACAAGTTTAAAATATAAAAGGTACAGAGGTATGAGATTTTACTATACAACAATAAGAGTCTTATAATTAAATTTACATACAAAAATAATACTTATGTACCTATATCCCATGCATTTTTTCAAAAATATCATGAATCGAATATGACTTTTTGTTGTTTTGTTTTTAACGAGTGATTTTTTAAGAGCTTGAGAACTTTTTTTTTTTTAAAAAAACGCATAAAATTTGCAAAATCTCATTGGTTCTTTATTTGAAACGTTAGATTGGTCCATGACATTTACTTTTTGAAGATAATTTCATTTAAATGTTGACCGCGGCTGCGTCTTAGGTGGTCCATTCGGAAAGTCCAATTTTGAGCAACTTTTTCGAGCATTTCGGCCGTAATAGCCCGAATTTCTTCGGAAATGTTGTCTTCCAAAGCTGGAATAGTTGCTGGCTTATTTCTGTAGACTTTAGACTTGACGTAGCCCCACAAAAAATAGTCTAAAGGCGTCAAATCGCATGATCTTGGTGGCCAACTTACCGGTCCATTTCTTGAGATGAATTGTTCTCCGAAGTTTTCCCTCAAAATGGCCATAGAATCGCGAGCTGTGTGGCATGTAGCGCCATCTTGTTGAAACCACATGTCAACCAAGTTCAGTTGTTCCATTTTTGGCAACAAAAAGTTTGTTAGCATCGAACGATAGCGATCGCCATTCACCGTAACGTTGCGTCCAACAGCATCTTTGAAAAAATACGGTCCAATGATTCCACCAGCGTACAAACCACACCAAACAGTGCATTTTTCGGGATGCATGGGCAGTTCTTGAACGGCTTCTGGTTGCTCTTCACTCCAAATGCGGCAATTTTGCTTATTTACGTAGCCATTCAACCAGAAATGAGCCTCATCGCTGAACAAAATTTGTCACATTTGAACATTTCGAACCGAACACTGATTTTGGTAATAAAATTCAATGATTTGCAAGCGTTGCTCGTTAGTAAGTCTATTCATGATGAAATGTCAAAGCATACTGAGCATCTTTCTCTTTGGCACCATGTCTGAAATCTCACGTGATCTGTCAAATACTAATGCATGAAAATCCTAACCTCAAAAAAATCACCCATTATAAGTTCTTAACTAAATAAAATGTATACTATTATACATAACTTGTTTGTATTTACTTTACTTCTAGTAATGAAAGAATGGTGCATTTTGGCTATACGAAACGCAAGCATCGGATGTCCCGAAGTCCAGCAGGTTATAGCTAATCTGACACAGGAAAGCGTTGTCAGAAACGATATACTTACCGAACTAAATTTGGATATAGGTTCGTTACGAATTAATCCTTCTCAAAAATAAACAAAACAAGGAAACTTAAATTACATAATTTATTTATTACGTAGATAAATTTTTTAATAAAACTACCATTGATTTTGTTGGTTTAATATAATGATTATTATTAAAAGTCTATGTTATTTAATTGTATAAATATATCTTAAGAGTCAAATTACATTTTCATTTTGTTAAATATCATAGCAAAGGGATTTAAATTTGTCATTTTTTCCTAAAATTCGTCAACTTTTTATAGCACCTCTTTTAATATTACATAAGATCAACTACAAAATAGATTTTAATTGATATTTAACATATTTAATTAGACAGTCTTAATAACCGGAAACTTGCAAAAATTAATTGTCCAACTTTAACATCGTTTATCTCAAAACTACTAATTTGGCCCAAACAGCCAAAAATCTAGCTTTTAAAACACTATCAATAAAATCTAAGAATTTACCAGGATATGTTTGTTGTATTGCACAATAACTGTAACGCCTAGAATAATTAAGATTATAACTGTGAGACCACGAGCATCCAAATGGCATCATGACTAGCTTTAATCGGACTACCAGCAGCCAACCACAGAACAAAGGTTGCAGTCATATTGAGACAACAAGTAAAGGAGTACATCACCTTACGTTTAGAGAATAGTGTAATAGTTTCAAAGAACTAACTCAAGTATCTAGGCTAAACGTTAGATAGCCGATTTCCGTTTATAAGTCACATTAATTACGTTGTGGAACGGGCTCGGTTGCGCTATTTTTTGTAGGAATACAACATCGCCCAACAGAACGTACAAGAGCTCTAATCGTACAGTAATGCGCTAGGCTAAGTTCGCCCTGTTTTTAACTCCCTAATAAATTACTTTTCCTTTATCAATTACGATGAAAGTTTAATCCCAGTGAAGACTTCCTGAGATATGAATATGTAAAAAATTCATATTTTAGAATATACTCACTGACTCAATGGCAGACTGACTGACTGACTGACTCACTCATTAATATTATGGGGAACTCCGACTGTAGCTAGAGAGATAAAATTTGGTATACAAGTATGTATGTAGGTCAAGGTGAGAAACTACCCAAAAGAAAACCTAAAAACGAGAAATGTGTTACAGTGGGGAATTTGTGGCTTCCCTGTAGGTCCATCACTAAGTCCATTAATAACAAAATAAAAAATATGTACATACATGCAAATGTACGAGTATGCATGTCAACATACATAATTACTGTGTTTTTTATGCCACATGTCTGGTGGCAAGATAGAAGAGATTTGTGCAAAAATAGAAAACAACAGCAAACAACAACCACTAGCTGTTCAATTTATGTGCCCACTTGTAAATATTAACCTTAACAAGTGGTTCTATTTTTTTACACTCAAACATGCCACATTCAAATTTTGAAAGCATGCTGCAATGATTCTCAATTAATTTTGTTTTTTCTTAGGGATTTCTTTTCTATAAAATATTGCAAATAAAGCCAAAAGGTAAATTTTTAAAAAGGAATTAACTAACAATCACCTAATTGAGTTGTTAAGAGTGCCTGCTTACAAGTTTGCCAATTACAAATTGTTTCTCTTTTATTTAATTAAAATTAAAATAAAGCAAAAAAAATATATTAGCATTATGTATGTACATAAATACATATGTACATATGTATATATATATGTACATGTGTATATCGTTCATATAAGCATGTGTGGATATGTTCATATTTAACACAAAATTAAAAAATTCGCGATTATTGTGATTTTGTATAGAAAATCATATTAGCATTCCATTAACGCCCACCCACTATAAGTCAGAAAACATCAACATGAGTGAATATTTTCAAAATATTGGACAGTGAAGTGAAGAACAAGAAAAAGTCGAAATTTGTACATACGCACGCATACAAACATTTATTTGTATGGTCACATCTTGACAAATGTGTTGTGCAAAAACATTTTAATTGTTTTAATAGTAAAAAAGAAAAACAACAAAAGATTATTTTATGGGTTTCAACAGCAAAATTAAAATTTTTTTAAGGATGTTTTTTTTAACTTTTTTTATTACACCTGCTGTTGCTGCTGCTAATGGTATCGGTCGGTGATGTTTACTCAACGACAAAGAAAGGTAGATAAGTAGATATTGAAACATTCATTGATTATGCTTGGGACCAGAAAAGTATTAGGAACTAATTGCTTTGTAAACAATTATTAGTTCAAACAACAATCTTGTGAAAACAAATGTTTTGAACTCTTATTTCAGAGAAATATTGTTTATGTAGCTAAAAGAACAACTTGAGCAGATTATCAATCTCAGCCTCCCCATAATATGACGCGGCGCTCGCATAAAACCACATCGGACGACCATTCGTAACAAACAATAAGAGATATGTACCTATTTTCTAAATTTCTGAGTAAGAAACATCTATTGTTTAAAAAAACATAATATAAACATACAAATAAACGCATGCAGATACAAACATACATATGTATGCATGTATGTACATAAACACGAAAATGTAAATAAGTGCATATGTGTGTTATTTACATAGATATAGCTATATATATCTATACATACATACATACATACATCCATACATATGTATGTATGTGCATGCACAAATGTATTTATATTTGTGTACACCTAAAGAAAATGGATGATTCTTAGTCTCTTTAAGATTTTCAAAAGCATTCAAATCCTTAAATTTATTGTTGGAAATAAGAAAAGCGAATTGCGTTGGAGAAGTGTGGAAAAAGTCAACTATTTTTAATTTCAAAACTCCTACAACTTGCGGAACTAGTGAAAGAAGTTATGGACACAAGATTAGCAGGAGTAGCATTAAATTTTTGGAAATTGGCGGTGATGAAATAGACGTTAAAATGAAGCCTATTTTAAATACTAAATGTTCGATATAGAAAATCAATAAAGTTCGATATCCCTCTGCTACTAGCTTCATCCTTTACTGTACATGGACGAGAAGCCTTAATATATGACTTTAAATAACGTCGTTTTACATACTAAGATGGCATATTTAGTAAGAATATCGGATAAAGTCCCTAAACATACAGAATTGAAAAGCTTCATTGTTTGTTCGTGACTTGCAGAACTGTTACTGGATCTGTATATTGATGTATATTTTTTAAATCATGATACTGTTTATTAAAAGACAAACATAAGATCGTAATTCATCATTTCAAGTTTTGAAATGGGATTTTTTCGATACCTGGATGGTTGAGACAATTCAGCACCAAGGAGTTTTTATATTTAAAACTAGAATTGCTTTAATATTATTTTGTTTTTATTTTCGGTTTTTTAATAAAACAAATAGTTCAATATTTTGTGTCTACATTAATTATTTTTCGACAAAGAAATTGCGCGGTGTACGAGTGTGAACGAGTACTTATGAATGTGTCTGTGTAGCTATCTGTCTGTCTGTTCATTTCAGTGGATATTACTTTGACTAAATAAATATGTTTGTATGTTTGCATGATGTAGTTCTCTTCTAAATATTGCGCCTAAATACTGCTACTGTTGCTGCTGCTGGGGATTTCTAGCCTATTAGCTAGTCTGACAGTAGACTGTCACTCAGTACGTGTTTGTTAGGCAACGTCTTCAAATATTTAGTTTGTTACATGTGAGTTTGACAACAATCCGAAATCAAATCAAAGAAATATAAATACGAAACGCAAAAATATAATAATATCTTATTAATCGCGTATGTTGTTAAAATTAAAATAAAAATAAAACAAAGTTCTTGTAATTAACAGAGCATCAAAATTAGTGTTCGCACACCCAAAGTAAAAAACCAATAAAAGTGCTCGATTCCAAATTTGTATCCAAAATAAGTTTATCAACTCTTGTTTGTACTTAATTAATTACATAATAAATATAGTTTGTTTTTTTAAATTATGGTTTTAAATAAATTTTAAAAGATACAAAAAAAAAAAGAAAATTAAATATATTCACGATCACGAAAAATAAATCATTTTCGAACAAAACAAAAGAATGTAGAATAATGAATGTTTTTTTATGAATGTTTGCATGAGGAGGAAATATTAAACTAGACGATCTTTTATTTTACGCCAACTAAAATGTGTCAAGTTTATTTTTATTATTTATTTTATCTTAAGTTCTTAACTATAATTATAAATTACTCAAGTATTTTTTTTTTAATATTTAAAAAGCAAAGCTCTTGTGGACACAGATGTAACATCGTTGTCATATTTCTTATGGATTGAAAAAAGTCAATATTTTAAATAAAATATTTTAAACATGACATTTACTTAAACAATAAATAAACAATAAAGTATTAAGAAGTGTGTTAAGTTATATTAAACGGCAAAGAAAAAACGAAAAAAAAATCGTGGGGCCTAATGAAAATAATAAATTATTTATTTTGAAACAGAACAAAAAATGTGTTGAGTAGAAAAGCCAAAAAATTCGAAAGGTATTTTTATATATTCGAAAGAAGAAAAAAAAATATATATAAAAATGAACAAAAGGTTTACAAGACCACTCGCGACAAACAGTTCAAACAATTCTAGTACGATAACCAGATCGTCATCAAGCAATTATATTTCAAAATATAATCTGAAACGAAATATTTTATAAGAGAAACAGCATTAAGTATAATTTGTTTTTGTCAAATATTTAAATTTTATACAGTGGATTCAGAATTGTTGATTAACACCGTTCCTCTTCCAGAAAATGAAACGTGACATATCAACTTCGACCATTGGGCGAGATGAAGCCCGTAAACCCCTAATGAAAGCCTACATGTTTCAAAGGCGGGTTCTGTTTTCCTGCAGTTGCTTAATGGTTGTGTCATTAATGTTGTGGATAATTGCAATTTCAACAGATCATTGGATTATTATAACCGGTGGAAAACAAGGTAAACAGATGGAGTTTTAAAAAATTTTAAAATGTAATTTAAATTTAGAAATTACTGGCAATATTAACTTGTTTTGTTGCTAACAACACTGATTTTAGTGTTATATACAATGTTCGAATGATTGTTATGTTTCGGATGCAACCATCGTAAAAATTTAAATTAAGTTTTAGTTGAAAAGTGATTGTTGCTAAAAAGTCCACTATTGCTATCGTTCTGTCGCCGATCACAGTTTTTTAATATTATATTTGTTGTAAGGTGGTAAATGTTATTAGAAATACAACAAATAAGAGGGAAGGTGGTGGTACACCCGCATAGACTTCGTTCTTACCAACTGATTGAATACAATTTTTCTCGTATTCCCTTATCTAAGTTTGGTTGGTTAAATAGATGATGTTTACAACTAAACACCACCCAAAGTAGATAGATACGAAGAATGTTTCATGAGTAGGGGTCATCCCCTGAGTGCTGGTCCAGCGATCCAGAAAATGCATTACATTCTTTGCTAGTGTCTAAATTTAATTTCCCCATTTTTTTTTTCTTTAAATTTAATCACCTAATTTGTAAAAAAACATTTTTTAAACTTAGAGAGAATAAAACGAACTTAATTAAGCCTTCAAGAACTTAATTTCTATTGCTAAAAAATAGTTCGACTTATACATATTCTATATATCTATATATATAAAGCACAAAATGTGTTTGTTTGTTTGTCGGAAAGCTATAGCTGCCTACACCAATGAACCGATCTTTCTGAAATTTTCACAGTTTTTTATTAGATACACGGATGGTAAAATAAGGTACTTATTTTTTTCATATTCTACGTGGGCGTGGCATCTCCATACAAAGTAAATATTTATCATCGTGTTTCTTGCTAATAGTAATAGGTAGCACCTTGAAATTTTGCACCAGTAACCTCTATATTAACGTACATAGTTTGGAGAAAGATGGACTGGATTGTAATAGCGGGAGTGGTACCTCCCATACAAAGTGAAAAATTATTATCCTGTATCTAGAGAACTACACTAGGTAGCGCCTTGGAATTTTGCACAAATAAACATCATATTAACGTACATAGTTCAGCTAAACACATACTGGATTTGAAAAGCGGGAGTGGTACCTCCCATACAAAGTGAAAAAATATTATCCTGTATCTAGAGAACTACACATCAGATACATTGTGTAGAAAAAACACAGACTGAATTTGAATGGAGGACAAAGTGAAAATTTGTTATCGTCTATCAAAAAACAGGTTTGATGGGAACATTTTTGACGTAAAATAGCATGCGTTTTCGCGTTAAAGGTTGGTCATACTTTTCTTCCAGTTAGTTTTTTTATAAATCTAACTAAGTAAAGTTTATTGTAATTTTTTTCCGATTCTTCTATACCCTTTACCGTGGCGATTTTATTTATATAGAATTAGGTACAAAATTGGTTAATTTAAAAGACATAGTCATTAAAAAAGAACTGCGCTTTTTTGTTCCACTAATAAGCAAATATCGTATACGGTGTACATATGTATTTCGTCACCTGAAATTCCTAACAATGTAAAAACTGTATAGAAATTTTTGTAAAAATTTTGTAGAAATTATTTTTTTAAACTTTGTAGAAAATTTTTTTGCAAACATTTTATAGAACATTTTTTTAAATTTTATAGAAAAATTTTTGTAAGTATTTTATTGAAAAATTTTTGTGAAAATTTTATTGAAAATTTTTTGTAAAAATTTGATTGAAAATTTTTTGTAAAGTTTTTTTGAAAATTTTGTATTTTTTTTTTAATATTTTGTAAAAATTTTATAGAAAATTTATCGGAAAACTTTTGTTAAAAATTGTTTTGTAAAAATTATTTTGGAAATTTTTTATAAAAATTTTTTGAACATTTTTCGTAAAATTTTTTTTTGTAAAGATTTTATAAAAATTGTTGTAAAAAATTTCTGTAAAATTAGTTCGAAAATTTTTTATAAATTTTTTGTAAAAATCTTCTCCCTAATTATTTTTGAAACGTTTTTTTAATTTTTTGTAAAAATATTTTGTAAATTTTTTAAAAATTTATAAAATTTTTTGTAAAAATTAGGCTCTTCCTGCAATCTATATTGCGTTAGAATGGTGAGACTAAAGCAACAAAATCGTTTAAAAAAATGTCCTCATATTTATCCCCTTTCAACGGGCTATTGATTGCTCCCTTAATTAACTCTCGATATGTTTCTCTTTTGTAAAATGTTGTTTTTATAATTTGCAGTTTTTGGTAAAAGTGTGAAGTTTTTTTTTGAAATTTTGTTTCTTAAATGATACCTATACATATAAAGTTTTTTTTTACTTTTTAAATTTTTTCGATTTTTAAAACAACAACAATAATAAAGCGGCATTTCAATGTTGCTGCACTTTGTTTTTATGGTTCCAGAGATTAGAAACGAAACCTTATTAACAGCCCTTTTATGGTTGTCTATCTACGGCAGGCCTACCTGCGAAAGTAGGAGCTGTAGGCATCACTCAAAACATTTTAATATTCGAAAAACTATTGGTGCAATAAGTGCTACGATTGGACGAAATATGGATCCACCACAATACACTAGAGAACAAAGAGAAATGAAAACAATAGGATAATTTTCGGATGCACACATTGTCATTTATTGTACAGAGCTTTTGGCAGAAATTTGAATAAATCTTTGATCTCATCTAGCGAAGAAAAAAGTGCTGTGCATATGTATGAAGTTCACTAGTTTACACTTTTATAGTCGCTATTGCAAATATCCATGAATTGGGCTACAAACTACTACCCCATTCAGTATACTCTCCATTTAACCACTGGGTGTTAACATATTTGGGTCAGAATACCACATCATCATTGAAATAAACTTCTGTTTTGAGAGCCTTGAGAAATCTTATTATTTGAAAGAGGGGAAATATTTGTTTTACGGCAAAACGAATAATTCGTCGAAATCGGACTCTGAAACAAATTGATCTGCACCACTGTACAATATTAAAATGTTCCTCTAGTTAACAACACTTATTTTAGTACCGACATAAAGCAAATATTCTCTCATTATTATAACTTGCCACTAGCTAAAGTTAGGATTTAGTAGGAAATATACATAAATAGTTTTCCGTTATAATAACGAGGGTAAGTGTCGTGATTATAATTTGTCTTTAAAGTATGTGATAATTACAGGCTACTTATAATAACGAAAAACTACTCCAAATTTTCATTTAGGTAACAACACTTATTTTCGTACCCACATAAAGTAAAAAAGAAAATATTTTCTCTTATTTTCAAATATGCACTCTTCAATACTTCTAAGCTTTTCATAACAATTTTTTTTCGTTACTATACGTAATAGTTACAGGTTACTTTTGTCAAAAAGGGACCCATTTAGGAAGTGGTTTGCTTCGATATTACCAGATGAACAGACATCGATAACAGCAATCGTTTTTGCTTCAGAATCCTAAAAAAGAAATCATTGCGGCAATGTTTCTCCAAAATTATTCTTAAATAAATAGAATGTAAGTATATGTTCTTATAAACATGTGTATGTACTTAGTATGTTTATAAGAACATATACATACATACCTACATACATATACATAATTTTTATATTATGTATAGTGGAACATTTCTCTAGGAATTTTTTTTTTATATCTATTGTCATTCTGTTGACGACAGGCAAATCGATCATTCAAATCTACAAAAACAAAATATGTACATATTTCGCGAGAATACATATATATTTTCTAATCAATTATGTCCGCATGAATGGTTCAACATTTTTAGCAATATGTTTATATTTAAATATGTATAAAGATAGAGGCCGACAAGGTCTACATACGACCAAAGTCGAAGAGTTTAAAATCAGAATGAAAAAAAGTAACAATAACTACAACTGGGATTAACTTTGATACCTATAATATTTGAAAATTTAATTTTTCAGTAAAATAATATTGTCAAAGGCAAAGTAAAAGTGTTGCCGCTTAGCAACAATGTCATTGAAATAGTCGATGAAAGCGGTGACTTGGAGACAATCCAAGGCTCCAGGCTTTCTACAGGGTATTTATATGTATGTTCATATACATATATCACACAATTCTGTCATAGCTGAGTATTAACAGACATGTGCTTGATTGTAGTTGTTTTTAAAGCCACATGAACATTTATGCATATAAATATATTTTTGACAATAAATGTACGATACTAATGGTGATACAGAAACATTTATATATAAATGTATGTATGTATGTATGTATGTATGTATGTATGTATGTATGTATGTATGTATGTATGTATGTATGTATGTATGTATGTATGTATATATGTTTGTATAACAAATTATATTTTTTGTGTGACAATTTGCATATACAAATTATATTAGCAAAATTTCCCCTGGGGTTTAAGAAAATAAAGTATGAAAACAAAGAAAATATATTATTCGATATATTCGTGTCAACCGTGAAACGGTTGAATTGTAACGCCGAATATAATTTAAAAAAATAAATTAGAATCCAGTTCCTTATACCTACTTACATATGTATGTATGTATATTCATGTATGTATGCATGTTTGTTTGTAGGTATGTACTTATGTATATGTAAATTTATATCCCAGTGGTTTAGCTAGGAACCATCGCCACCTATGACAGGCGAAGTAATTAGCCTTTTTTTCTGTTTACACTTGGGGTTACTGTTGTGGCATACCCAACTATACCTACATTATTCTACAGACACTAATATCTTATGCTAACTTGTTACAATTGATAGCCACAATTCGCTAGTATTTTCTCTATCCCTAAGTAATGCAGAAAATTATTATTTTTCTACGATATAAATTCTCTCTTCGTTACTAAGAACAATATTCTATTGAATGTGTTAACCCAATTGGTGGGTAAAGGTTATGCAGAGATAGGCCAATTGCTCCCTTCGTAAAACATTCGCATGTTAATTTCTAGCCTGTATTGGAAATAGCAGTAGTTTTTCAAGAGCCGGCGAATATACACGTGCGGAGCTAGCTACCTAAGCCACTATACAATATACAATTATGCTCATGCTTTTTAACTGTTGCAACTAACAATTGGCTTGAAAATTGACAACAAATTTAGAACATAAACAGTGTTTGCAATGAAGATCGTTTATAACAAATTTCGCGTGACCGTCTTATTTTTTTTTTGTTTTAGTAGAAATAAAATGTATTTTTTGCGAGAAGTGATCACAATGTCTTATCAGAGACCGGTGTTTGTTACAAACGAACTTCACTGTACAAAAAAGTAATTTAACAAATGACTGCATATTTTTTTAAGGAATTTTTATACCAGAAACGAGACGTTTTTTTATATCCTCTAACTCTGGACTTTGGAGATTTTGCCGAAATACAATCACACCAAACGCTTTGCCAAATGCCAATGTGGTGCGCAACATAACTTCAATAGCATATCAAAGTCCCAACGTGATAAATGAAGCGAAAAGTAATTGCTCACGCTTAGATTTCATTAAAGAGTTTAAAAGTGAAATTGTGGATTCGCCGTTGGTAAATTTTACGGAAGGAGCAAAACGACGCATGTTTGCGCATTGGATACTAAGAGATGAAATGGAATTTCAGACATTTAAGAAAGCATTTCAAGAATTAGTGTTGTCTACTCCTGAAGCTAAAAACGATATAGTTCCCATAGATGCAATGCCAGTAGCTATTGATCCTTTAAATGTACGCCAAATTGAGGAAAATAAAGTATTTGGAAAGGCATTGCAAAAGATCGTAGTAAATGCAACAACTTATAATTTTGTAATACCGGAAATGGCACAGGCTGCGATATTCGAGGGATGGAACGAAAAACGTTACGTTCCCCGTTTGTTTTGGCCGTACGTCAGAGATTTGGGACTGCCTGCTTTTGTGTTAAACGATGACCGGGTCATTTTGCAATTAATGCCTCCGCATCCCCCCAAAAAAGATAGAACAGCCAATGGTTATGAATACTCCCCCTTAAGTAGGTCGATTTAAAATTTTACGAATGACTGATAATAAGTTTTTTGTTTTAAAATTTTTATATATAGAACGTTGCAAGTATATTGACATGTTTCCCAATGCCAATGAGCTGCGCATGGATCCTGGATTCGACTGGAATTTAATGGGTAAATCTTTTACTTTGTTTGTTATGTTTTAGCTCTTTGAAAGCGCTGTATACTGACGCTTCTCCATTGCAGATTATATACGCAGTCAAGCTTCTTTCGCGTGTATAACTGTATTTGTGATGTGTTTGGGGTCGGTGTTTTCATTTTATACGTTCAAAAATCCGCGCTATATGTTCAAACGCTTGGCTGGTGGCATCGATTTAGTTGCAGCGTCCACGGTCCTCGTTGTTTTGCAAGTTCTTTTCGCCTCCGTAGATTATACCAAGGAAAACTTGTTTTATGCATATCCAGATGGTGCAGAATTAACGTAAGTTGCCATAGCATTGATACCTTATAAATGAGAAATAATATAAATTTTTTTTGATAACAGGTACGGTTACGGCGTTTACTTGGCTTGGTTTACATTTGTCGTCAATCTCAGCTGTGGTTTACTGTTTATGTGGTACTCCGGAAAAAAGAAGGGCGCAAAAGCTCCTACTGATGAAATTGCTATGGCTGATGAACCAACCATTATGGGCAGATAAAACTTAATTGAACAACAACTATGTCCCAAAAACCACAGTTCCTCCATGGCTGTTTCAGCATTTTATGGTTCTTCATTTTAAGTTTTTGTTGTAATTTATTATTATTATTGAGTTAATGCTGCCGTTTTCTTTCTATTACTTTAAGTTATATGACGTTTTTATACAAATACAAACATTTTTGAAACAAGCTTTGGAGAGCATTATTAAATAACTTTCAATATGTATAACCTACGATGAAAATGAAAATCAGTCATAATATTTACATAAATACTTCTGTTCGAGACTTGAGTTATTATTGAGTTTAGAACATCACAATTTTTTATTTATATAAGATACCTTGTTCGTAAATTTGGCCTCTAGTCTCCTTGGAAGAGTATGTTTAAAATTGATTTTTCTGTCTAAATGACGTGACAGGTTTTCTATAGGAATAATATCTAGGGATTTAGAAAAAGTTTCCACCAATTTTGGGGTGTTATATAGAAGCCCCAACTTATTACTAACGGGCATATGCTTCGTATCATTGTTATGTGTTTGAGTATGTAGTTTTCTAATATCCCAATTTTTGAACTCTGAAATGAAGGTGAGTTTTTGAAACCCAATATAGTTTTAAGATTCAGGGTTATACTAGCACTGATTCTCAAAAGTGTCTAAAACTTTGACATACATTTTCTTCACACTCTAGATCCTCCATCCTATTAAAAGGTATTAAAATTGCTCTCGTCAGTAAAAATATTAAAGGAAACCTTATTATTATTTTTTTAATATCACGTGCCTGCCTAAAAGTTTAGAAAAGAAAGCTAAATTCGTGACATCTAGGGAACACCCTTTTATTTATTTTATTTTCGTTACTTGGTGTTATAGCAGATATTGTAAAATATAATCTGTGAAAATTTGAAGAGTCGGCCTATTTCCGTTAAATATAAGGTCATGTATGTAAAAACGTCTCACTATCGAAACACCCCGTTTGTACTTGTTATGGAGGATAAATTATACATACCTTGTGTAGTTTTAAAGTGCCTTTCTGTTCCGGTTCAAAAATAAGGCTACATATATACGTAAATTTGTGTCACTTTTTAAAATCCTTTTATTTTTTATTTTTGCTATAACGGACATAATTTAACACACTCTGTACTTACGCTTAAAAAAATTCAAGTCATATTCGTTGAAATCCCATCACTATCGAAACATCCTTTAAATTTTAGTAATTTTAATTATAGGGGCCATTTCAATACACTTTCTATGAAAATATCAAGAGCCTACCTATTGGAGTTCAAAAAATAAAGCAAAATACGTGAAAAACATGTCACTGTTGAACTACCCTTTAATTTTAAGTAATTGTTATAGGGGCTATGACAACATATCTTCTGGAAAATTTCAAGAGTGTACCTATTTCGGTTCAAGAAATAAGGACATATCATGCAAAACACGTAACTACCGGAACACCCTTTAACTTTTGGGTTTATTTTTTATAGTTGATTATATAGCGAACATAGTTTTAACTACTGGCTGTAAATTTTAAGTGTATGACTATATAGTTCAAGATATAGCGACATATACGAGAATAACACGTCACTTTCGTACCACCCTATAAATTTTAGTATATGTTGCTATAGCGGCAACAGTTATACACCTTCCAGAGGTAGAGGGCACGGACAGATGCTGTAGCGAAAACAATAGGGTTCGTTTTTACCCTTTGGATACGGAACCCTAAAAAGCTATTTTCTAGTTGTTTCACAAAGTTCTAATCACACAAGAAATGGCAAATTATGTAAGTGATTTACAACACATGACAAAAGCACACGAGTGACTTCTTAACGGTTCTTGATTTAAAGTCACGTGATTATTAGAACATTCCTGGTTAGCTGTTACTAGAACATCCATAGATACATACTTATGTAAGTATGCAATTTCGTACTAATTATTTATTTTTGGTGACTGCATCACACCATGCATAAATTCAACATTAATACAGTTAGAAGTAGAAACAATACTCTTTCTCAAAGCATATCTATATAGATATACTTTGCTCTTTCTCAACTCATCTTGCTTATTTATTGAAGGGTCAACTCTCATAGTTGGCGATGTAATCCTCTTGTCTACACAACATTGTTAGAACATGTGGTTGGACAACAATGTCCGCCATCAAATGGTTTTTGTATGAAAGTTTGATTATATTTGAAAACAGCGCCATCTGCTTATCAAGTATGTAAATCATTTTTGCTCTGATATAATTTATGTGAGACACCCTGCAACTATTTTATTAGTTGATCTGGCATCTTTCTAGATATTGTTGTGACAGTTAAAACACGTGTGATTGTGTATATATTTGTCCATTTGGATGCAGGATAAGTTCTACATATTAAATTATAGGAACGTGTTACTAAAAATATGGCAAAAAAATCGAATAAGCGAAAAAATGCAGGGCCTGTTGTAGAGCGTAAGAAAGAAACAGTCGTTAAGGACTGTAAAACTGGCGATAGCAGTCTTGAGGAAGCAGAGGTATGGTTCAAATTTCTCTAAATGGACATCATAGTTTTTATACTTTTGTTGTAGGATTTATTACAGAAAGTGGTACATCAGGAAGCCGACAGCACTGATGATGAAGGCATTGGTGAAACGTATTTAGCCGATGACAGTGATGATCTGGAATTTGAAAGCGACGACGACGGTAACTTCAAATCAATAAAATCCAATAGAAATAAAGAAGTGGAGTACAATGATGAGAATGATGATGATGAATGTGAAGAAGAGGAGGAAATTGATGATGCCGACATTGAAGATATTTCTGATGATGAAGATGACTTAAAACAACAAGATGATTGTGATAAAGAATTTTTAGACTTAAAGGAGGCTGCATCAAGAAAGAAAAACAAAATTTTAAATAAAACAACAAAAAGTAAAATTCTTAATAAAAGTAGCACAAGTAGTGCAAAACCTTCAAAGGCCATGGAAATAATTCAAGCGGAGATTCAGAGTGATCAAAAATTTTCGGTGAGGCCGAAAACTACGAATAGCAACTCACAAACTTACGAAGAGTATGAAAATTCCGATACTTCAGATGAAGAAGATATTCGTAATACTGTGGGCAATATACCAATGCATTGGTATGATGAATATAAACATATTGGATACGATTGGGATGCCAAAAAAATTGTTAAACCCCCAAGAGGTGATCAAATCGATGATTTCTTACGCAAAATTGAAGATCCAAACTTTTGGCGTACTGTAAGAGATCCCCAAACTGGACAAGAGGTTGTTCTTACTGATGCTGATATAGAAATGATTAAACGGATTAACTCGGCTCGTGTGCCAAATCCTGCACACGATGAATATGAACCTTGGATAGAGTGGTTTACATCGGAAGTTGAAAAGATGCCGATTAAGAACGTTCCTGATCACAAGAGATCCTTTTTACCATCTGTGTCTGAAAAGAAGAAGGTTGGTCGTATGGTACATGCTTTGAAAATGGGTTGGATGAAAACAATGGAAGAACTTGAGCAGGAAAAGAAAGTAAACCGAGGCCCAAAATTTTATATGCTATGGGAAACTGATACTAGTCGTGAAGAAATGCGGCGTATACATGACCCTGTTTCAGCTCCTAAGCGTGATTTACCAGGCCACGCCGAATCTTACAATCCACCCCCCGAATATATTTTTGATGAAAAAGAACAAAAAGAGTGGTTAAAATTAAAAGATGAGCCACATAAACGCAAATTACATTATATTCCTCAAAAATATTCATCATTGCGGGAAGTTCCTGCGTATTCACGGTATTTAAGAGAACGTTTCTTGCGTTGCCTGGACTTGTATCTGTGTCCAAGGGCGAGGAGAGTAAAACTTAATATCGATGCTGAATATTTAATACCAAAATTACCATCTCCAAAGGATCTGCAACCATTTCCTACTGTCGAAAGTTTGGTTTATCGCGGGCACACAGATCTGGTTCGATCCGTTAGTATCGAACCCAAAGGCGAATATATCGTTTCAGGATCCGATGATAAAACTGTAAAAAGTAAGTTCTTTTTTTTACCATATGTGTATTAGGGAGATAACTTTTTAAAAATTTTTAAAATATCAAAATTGGCATAACACAGTCCGATCGATAGAGCATAAAAAACTATAAGGGAACGATTATTTATTTTTTTGCTAAGGTCAAAAAAGTTCACACGCCAACCGCGAAGAAGTTTTGAAAATTTTTAATTTTCTTTTTTGTTGAGAAAAAAAATTAATAAGTATGAAATTTCAATAATATTTAGAGATGGTAAGAGATTTTTCCGCAAACCAAAACGTTTCTTTAACATTTTTTAACGAAAAAAAAAAAAAATAAAAATGAATAAAAAAAACCCTATAAAATTATGAATATTCAATATTGCACCTGTTTAGAAAAATCAATTTATGCGTGAACTTTTTTGAGAAAAATTACAAAAGATTATGATTTTCGTGGATAATAGGACATGGTTTACCTCTTGGTACTATGCCAAAAAAGTGGTTATACCCCTAGTATGTACCTAAAATACTTTTTTTTGATTTTAAATTGATTAAATTATTTTAATCTTTTTTATTATTTTATTTTTTTTATAAAATAAATATAGTAAAAAATATAATATAGTAAAAATTTAGGAAGTGAATAGTTTTTAATTACTTTAATTTGTATGATGATATAGTGATAATCGTAATAATTTTTTTCATTTATATTTTTTAAGTTTGGGAAATTTCCACTGGACGTTGTATACGCACGATTGAAACTGATGATGTTGTACGTTGTGTAGCCTGGTGTCCAAATCCCAAATTATCCATTATTGCTGTAGCATCAGGCAATCGTTTGCTACTTATCAATCCAAAAGTTGGAGATAAAATGTTGGTTAAGAAGACCGATGATCTATTGGCTGAAGCTCCACAGAGCGACACTTTGGAAAGTGATCGCATTAAAGCGGCCGTACAATGGTCTACTGCTGATGCGGATGAGCAACAAAAAGGAGTCCGTGTTGTTATAGTTCACTTCAAACCAATACGTCAAGTGACTTGGCATGGTAGAGGTGATTACTTTGCCACAGTCATGCCTGAGGGCGCCAACCGGTCTGCTTTGATACATCAACTTTCTAAACGACGTTCTCAAATACCATTTTCGAAGAGTAAAGGTCTCATACAATGCGTGCTTTTCCATCCAATCAAACCTTGCTTCTTTGTAGCTGTAAGTGAAAACTTGAATTACCACGAATTTGTTCTAAATGTTTAATATATTTTTATAGACTCAACATAACATACGCATCTACGATTTGGTGAAACAAGAAATGGTAAAAAAATTACTGACTAACTCAAAATGGATTTCCGGTATGTCTATACATCCAAAAGGAGATAATTTGCTTGTGTCAACATACGATAAAAAAATTTTATGGTTCGATTTGGATTTGTCCACGAAACCCTATCAAACAATGCGTCTACATAAAAATGCTGTACGCAGTGTTGCCTTCCATTTGCGTTATCCTTTATTTGCCTCTGGCAGTGACGATCAAGCTGTCATTGTTTCCCACGGCATGGTCTACAAGTGAGTGTTGTTTTTCTCTCAAATATTTGAAAAAAAAAAATCACATTTCTAATTTGTGTTCGTCTGTTTTTTAGTGATTTATTACAAAATCCCCTGATTGTTCCTCTAAAAAAGTTGCAGACCCATGAAAAACGCGAAGAATTTGGGGTATTAGATGTGGTGTGGCATCCCGTACAACCTTGGGTATTTTCGACTGGTGCAGATGCCACCATAAGACTTTATACTTAAATAAAAAATTTATTTTATTTTATCTTGTGAGTTTTCGTTTATTTTTATTAAGATTAAAACTAAGGAAGGAATTCATGGCAAATGTCCATAGAAACATTTGTGAAAAATAATTATTACAACTTTTGTTTAATTTTAAAAAGAGCGCCAAAAGCTTTATTTATATTGGCACTTGCGTTATACATACTTTCAGCTAACAAAAAGAACTTTAGCAGCTCGAAAGCTTTTCGCTACTTTCTGTTGTTTTTATTTTGCGAGCATTTAAATGTATTTCATTTATTTTTACTCACTGGAAAGTTTGTAGAATCGCCCCAACAAGGCTTTGAGCCCATTTGCACACAAAACGACTTTAGTACGATTTTTCTCTTCCGTCGCAAACAGTTATTTGTTGTACGTGTTAATGCCATCAAAAGGATTTTGAATGAAAAAAAAAGAAAAATCCACAGATTTTAAATTTAACTAAACGGTTCAGACTAAAGAGCAGATAATTTTTTTTTATAACAAATTACAAAGTTAAAAAAATAAAGTTGAAATTTATTTTAATAAAACGAAAATGTGCATCAATAAATGAATTCCTGAATACAATAAAGGAAAAAGGCGAAAAAGTTTAAAAAGTGTTCATAAGAATATCATAAATAAAAGCCAAAGAAAATGTATATTTGAGAGAAAAATGAAAAAAAGTTTTTTATATTTTTATCTATCTGCTCGTATATCTATAAGTTTGCCTCTTCCTACGTGCGGTTGTTGTGGTTGTAAGAACAGAAAATGTTTGAAAGATTATAGCACAGAAAAAAAACTAAAGAATTTGTATAAATTTAATAGTTACAAAATAAATAATTAAGTAAATGATAATTAAGCATTTCGAGTTGCGGAATTTTGGCTACAATGACACATGGCGGACGGAAATAATGTTCATAATGTTAACGATCGTTAACATAACAATATAGTATTTATTAAGTAAATCTATTTAAGTTCAAGTAATAATTTCCTCAACAATTAAAAATATTGTGCAAAGTGGAAAAACGAACAAACCAAGGAAAAATTGAAAAAGTGCGTTACGCACTCTTGAATATGGCTGCCAATGTCTAGTTGCTCTTTTCTCTACGAATAAATTGTGAGCAGAAGTTTGCTAAATAGTGCTATTAAGGAAATAAATATTTAGCAGACTAGTGGCTGGCTGGCTGCTGTTCTTTAACCGGATACCAACGGAAAAAAATCAAAGTAAAACACCTGCTCCACACTCTCCAGATTAACAATTTTCTTTCTCTCCCTCTCGTCATTACTTTAATACTCATTCTCTTTTTTTTTTAATTATAACTCCTCAACTCGATATTAACCATAATGAGTCTGTTTCTATTTCTCGGGAAGTTGAATTTTGCTTCGTCTGCTAGCATTAACAACAACAACAACGAATACTACCACATTCCACCCTTCTTCTCAACAAACAAAACGAGAACATAAGCAGCAAAAATAAACTTTAACCCACACCACCCACTTAGTAAAACACGCAAACAGCGTTACCGTTGTGACTCTACTCTTCCCAATTTGTATGACTTTTTCTTAAATCCCCTTATGGTTTTTTAAGTGGTGCGTAACGCAGAAACCTTTGCCTGATATAAGAAATTAAAGAAATTAAGAAAATTGTTTAAACGAAAACGTACATTCAAATTTATGCAAATTTGTTGCATACGTTTTTACTTCAAAGTTATCACTACCTAAAGTGCGCACTTGTGATTTCATGCTTTAATCTCTTAATTTATTTGAATACGAACTGGAAGGGTTAAACAAAACTTCTCAAATATTTGTAGTAACAAAGTGCAACAAATAACAACTTTTTGAAAAACTTGGCAATATAAGTTCGATTCAACTATCAAAGGGTAGTAAAACCCTATACTCAGTTTGGCGAAATTAGTGACCAATTTTTATTTATGGACATCGAAAGATTCGGAAAATCAGTGGGCTCTTCAAGAAAGTTGTAATCAGTTTGTGTCTAATATATCATTCAAAGTAGGTGATAGCGCCTAACTTTGTTTGGCAATAACGTAGTCGAGGGTTCGTTTAAATAAAATAAAATTATGTATATACTGCACTGTGTAATTAGGGTGGACCCTTTTTTCACTAAATTTTTTTAAATCCCCTTTTGAGACCCATACATACATTTTTATGTTTTTTACTCGATAATTTTTAGTCAGCGCGAATGTGGTCAGTTAAGAAAATTCAGTTTCATTTACTTATGTACGTACATACATACATACCCTTGCATGCATACACACATCAATTGCATGGATGTATTAGAGAGAATTCAATGTAAAACAAACAATTTCCTTAAGAAGTGTTCATCACGTCTGTTAAATTCATGGAAAATTAAAAAAATTAAAAAAAAATTAAGTGCCAGAAACCAAAATTCTAAATTAAAAGTTTTACAAAATTAATCAAACCACTAAAAGTGTGTGAAAGCTTTTTTCCCCCACCAATTTCATTTGTTTTTCATTATGCATCCAGCTCTCAATCAGTCACTCTCCTTAAGCAAAAAAAAAAAATATATAATAATAATGAGAAACATTTTTAATTTACAACGACCTCAATGAATGAAATAAAATTGTGATTTCAAACAAATGGTGTTTGAAATAAATAACAACAATAATTAATGATTCTTTCCATTGTTGTTAATATTATACCTACAAGAAATAAAACTGAAATTAAACAATAATAAGAAAGAGAAAATAAAAATATGTATGTATGTATGCTTGTATGTATGTGTACTTTCATTATTAAATATTTAGTGCAATGTGTCGATGGGTGAGTGTGTAGAATGTAACAACAATAAAAAACAGATGAAAATACGAGACCTTTGTTCATTTGCTTATTTATTTAGTTTTATTTTAATATTTTTGGTAAATTTTCATCCGTTTTTCGTTTGTTATTGTTGTTGCCCTTTCGTCGCATAATCGTGTGTGTTTGGGGCTGTGTGTTGTCAACGTCATGTTCCTGAAAGTTGAAATAAATCCTCCCAAACATTCAAAGTAACTTTATAACGAATACATTAAGAGTTCCTTTAAAAATACATACCTACATACATACATATGTACATACATAAATACATATATTAATTCATACATACAGACTCACCCTCAATATATGTACATGTATCATTAAAAGTACAAGTTTTAATTTTTTCACGTCTTATGGGGCACCTTTTAATTTTAATATATTTTTTTATACTAGAGCATAGTACGGATTTAGTACTATGCTCTAGTATAATGTGTAAATATCAAATGTCTGCTTATAACGTTTAAAATAGAAGACTAAATTCCTCAAATCGCCACTCTAGGGAACATCCTTTTATTTTGATTAATATTATTTTCGCTACTTATTGTTTTAGCAGATATAGTAAAATATAATCTGTATAAATTTTACTGTAAAATTAGGGATGGTAATTGAAATTTTAATATTGTACTATACTGGCTTCTAAAATTGTACTTTTTGGACCAAAAATGTACTAAAGACATTCTAAATGTGTAAAGTAGTTTTTTTAATTATAGTTAAACTAACACAATTTTATTACAATTTCTATTATTAAATTTGGAATTGTTTGTTTTTAATTTTTATGAAATTTTGTATCAGTAAATAATCGAGTTACTAAAATCATTTAGTACAAATATGTACTTATGTATGTCGCAGCCATGCAACATAAATTTATTTTCTCAAAATTTTAAATATTTAAATATTTTAAATAAGAAGCAAATAGGGTAATCAATAACGGCTCGTAGATAAAAATCAAAAGACTGAACGCGCCTACTTGTAAAAAATACATAATTAATGAAAAGGGTAAAATTAAAAGATTTTTTAAATAAGAGTTACAGATAGCATTTAACATAGAGCTCAAAATTGTACCAAATGAGTCATTGGTGTACCATTGTACTTTTCAGGTTCAAATTGTACCGAAAATGGTACAATTGTACCAACTTCACCAACCCTGGTTCAAATATATTTTATATATTTTATTTCATGTACTTGTTACATACATACATTATGTATAGTTATTGTGTTTACTTATTCCGGTTCAAAAATAAGGCTAATATACATATGTACGTAAATTTGTTTCACTCGCAAAACCCTTTAATTTTTATTCTTAAAATTTTTTGCTATAGCGAAAATAACTTTACACATTGTGTATAAATTTGCGTTTGAAATGAAAATATCAAGGGTCTACATATTACGATTCAAAACTTAAAGCCATATGTAAAAAACATGGCTCTGTGGGAACACCCTTTAATTTTTAGTGATTGTTATACATATGCGCAAATCATGTCACTGTTGCAAATCATGTTATTGTTTGTTATAGACGCCATAGTAATACACCATCTGTGAAAAGTTCATGAGTCTACCTAGGTATTATGGTTCAAAAATGCGGCCATATGCAAATCACTTCACTATCCGAACACCTTTTAATTTTTTGATTTATTTTTTACACTTGTTTATATAACGAACATAGCTTTAATTACTGTGTGCAAATTTTAAGTGGTTTCCTTCCATAATTCAAGACATATAAGCGAATAACTCGTCACTTTCGGAGCACCCTATAAGTTTTAGTATTTGTCGCTGTAGTGAACACAGTAATACAACTTCTATAAAAATCAAGAGTTTACTTTTTACGTATCCATACGCGCGTAATGCAAATGATATTCGTTACATCACTTCCGCATACATACAGCTATGAAATACGATTCAGTCTTTGGTACATTTAATAGAGACAGACATAGCTTCAATTTAAATAATTATCAGGTAATTAACAACAAAAACTTAAGAAAATATTTGTTTAAAATGCCTAAATATTTCTTTTGTTCGATATGAAGGTTATTTTCGACTAATCGCCCTCCTTTGATTTTTGGTGATATTTTTATACCGTCTCGATTCCACACGCCAGTTAATTTGAATGGATGTAAGACATGGATCAGCTTTAAGGCTGTTCTGTTATCGAAGTTTCGCAGTATATAAAAATATATATGTATGTATGTAAATTAAAAATAAATAAAAAAATAAATGTATTTAAAATTAAATTATATTAAGACACGGCACGGAAAGTAAAGACTAAATCTGCTTTAGTCATCCTGACCACAAATAGGTCTGTCTTCGACCTGGGTAATTTTTCGAGGTATTTTTCTTTTCAAATTTTCAAAGTTATTAAATTTTTTGTAATGATTAGCAGCGTTTACAACTTTTGCTGCGCCCACTTCAGTAATTGATCCAACACTTTTAAGGCAATTGAAAATAACCTCTCTTTCAATGGAGGTATAGCTTTTTTCGAAACCAAACCTTTTATAATAATAATACAATGGCTTTTTTTGATTTCCTATACTCGTGAGTAAAAGAAAAAATTTCTGTTGGCGAAACGACGACACACCAATACTATACGTTTTGCTTTTTTTTACATTTAAATAATGAAAATCAAATGAGTTACTTGTGCTGCTTCAAATATAAGCAGACATTTGATAGTATGTGTTTGGCACCACCACCATAATGACTTAATAATGTGTCTAGCAAATGACTGATTATTTGCAAAATTGAACATTGTAATGCAACATGTTTTTTATTGGTTAAATGATAACAAGACCTATTTACATTTTTACAAATATTGCATGAGCCATATTTAAGTAAAAGTACCTATGTATGTATCTTTATTTAAATATACCTTACGATAACTTCATGTATCCTGGTTTTGAACCACTTTATTAACAAATAGCATTCAGCGACATGTTTTGCTTCCTGTTGTAAAAAACACGATACAATATGGGTATTCAACCAATTAACCGCTAATCGGTTAATCGACTAATTTGTCGGTTGATCGAGATCGATATTGAGACACCAAAATATCTGCTTAAGTAGCATGATATTGATTTGGACCAAATATGCTTTTAACAAGATGTCACATAATATACAGCCCGACAATAAATTTTATTACTTTTATTTTTGTTTGTTTTGAAGCTGAAGCTGTTAGATTAGTTCTTAGTAGTGGTAACCGTATTGAGTTCTTACATTTTCTATTAAATTAGAATGGGGTCAATTTACACTGATACTGTACTCTGTGATAGGTCATAAACCTGACCTTAATGTTACTATAATACTAACCTAGCACTAGGTTATTTATATATTTTTTAACACTTTAATTAAGTTACGTGACATATCTACCAGTCACGATTCATACCTTCATGTAGCTCGACTGATTTGACAAGTCATAGTATGAGTGCGATTGAAACAATTATCACAAAATTTCCGCAGAGGTATAGTTTATTTGTGACTTACAAAACCTAAACAAGCGCGTAATGCGTATCGACGACTAGCGCATAGCATAGCTTTGTCTTACTCCCGTCTCCATTAGTCATTCACATGTCTTAACAAAAGTCAAACTTCATATATAAAAAAAACATTATTAATACTGTTTTTTTATATGAAGTTTGACTTTTATTAAGACATGTTAATGACTAATGTAGGTTAAGCTGTAAGTCTATTATCAAAAACAACATTCAGATCAAGAATCACATGAATAACGACAGCTTTTTAAAATCATATGAAAGAATTTTTTAAGATTAAATGGAAGTATGTATATTTATTTCAGAACAAACAACAACCCCGTTAGCATTATTCTGTATATATAAATATAGATTCGAATGCTATTAATATGTTTAAAATTTGTCCCCTGTGGTATTTCAGAGATCGGCAGAAAACTTTTAAAAAAATATTCTATTAACAGAGACTGAATAAAGTCTATTTTTAAATAAATTCGATACCAGCTTAAATGTTTAAGAACGGAAATTAAATTTCAACAAATGTAATAAAAGCAAAAATGTAATGGGGAACACGATTAAATGCTTTAGCAACGTCTGTATGGATAAAATCAACTTGGGCTCTCATTCCAAAATGTGAGAAAAAATAAATAAAAATTGGCAAATTTACCAGGCATAAGGCTATTGGATTTCTTTTTGTTGGGTTATTTGAACAACAAATCCATAACCACCCGCGAATAGAAGGAAAAAACTTAACGATAAATAACGAAATTTAGTCACATTTGTGAAAAATTGTCATGTAATATTTTCACCAAAGAGCGCATGTAAAGCTGTGAAGGCCATTTGCCCCATGTGTTATATCATAATTAAGTTTATCCGGCGTACTTTTCAATTAAAATCAAAAAAGCTGTGTTTACCATTTAATTTGAATATTGCCTTAATTTTGAAACAACCTTGACCTACGGCGTAGCGGGAAAAAGTCCATTTCTTTCAAATGAATCATTTGAACAGTATTTGGCTAAAAGAAAATACGCCTAAATATTTATAAATAAAGATTAAATTGCACATTAACACACAATTGTTAAAAACATTTAATAATTTCTGAAAAAATTAATGATGACAATGTGAGCGCGTTTGTCAAAAACGCGGTAAAATGCATCTTATCTTTTTGCCTCGTTAGTCGTTATCAAAGACATTCTAACTACGAGTATGTGTGTTTAATTCTAAATATGTATGCATGTGTAATACCTTCGTGTACCCAGCAAACATAAAGATGTAAACTATAATTTTAGAATAATTTCTCTATTATTTCGTGTAAATATTTACAGTCTTCCTAAATTTACATCAAACAATAATTAATTGTAAGTTAACACAACTTATATAATAACTGCTTTAAGTTATTTAAATATAGCTATTAAAAATACGACTATATTATATGTAAATATCGTGAAAGACATTTAAATAATTCTGATGTTTTCACCTTAATTACAAATTTGAACAAAATTCATTTTCATAATGAAAGTCTTTCCTCTGAGTTCCATTGAAATGCTTTTCAAAAGTTTTTAACATGTAAGAAATAATACGAGGTTAAGTCCTATAAGGATTACAAAAAATTAAAAACAAAATTTGTTTCTAAAAAATACCGAAGTTCGATTGGTTAAGATAAATTTTGTTTTTTCTTTAAATAGAAAAAAAAATTCCTGCTGTCATGAAACAGTAAACACATAGATGACTGCAGACTACCGACTACAACCTGTCAAAACTAAAATGTACACGTTTATATAAAAACGAGTATTTGAAAACATCATAGCTACATGACAACACGACCACCGGTGTGACTGTAGCCAACTTAGGCTAATTTATATTTTTTGTAAAAAAAATAGAAAATTATATTCATTTGCTATCAAGAGGTTTTGAGCAAATAAATTTATTTGTTTTGAGGTGAAAAAGTTATTCTACAACAATGTCAGATTTACGATTTAGCTGTCGTCTTCAATATAATTAAGTAACTGACTAGACGGCGACGATTGTGGCCAACGGCATTTGTAGTCATGTAGCGTTGTAGCCGCTATATTTTATATGTTTAAAGCAAGAAAGGCAAAATACCTAAAGAAATCATGGATTGTTAAGACGAATTTTATGGCACATCTGTACCAGAGCGTTAAAAACATAAATTGTTTCGTTGGGATAAACTTTTTGTATATCGTTCTATGGACTCGGATTTTTATACTTTATACCCCAGTTGGAAAGGGTATTGATAGTTTGTATTTCCATTTTTAATTTATACAAAATCCATTGCGGCTCCATAAAGTATAGAGGTATTTGTTCTCAATTTTTTCATGTAATGTTTTTCGAATTGTCGTATTAAAAACCAAAAGTTAAAAACTCTAGATTACTAGAAAATACCTAAAAATCGTAATTTTACCAAAATCTCACAGAAATATTAAAATTTCAAAACAACTGCAGTTTTGACAAAAAATTTAAATTTTGTTAAAAAAAAAAACTAAAATCATCCAATGATTTAAAAGTACGCCGCTTAAAGATTTACCGAAATATCCCATTGCGTCTTCTTCCAGATACGTCTTACTTTGCTTATTTCTAAATAAGCAAAATAAGCGAAATTCCCTTTTTTATTTTCGTTAAAATTAGCTTTTAACTTTTTAACTGTTTACGTCGAGTATACTCGTCATGGCCAAACGACAATTTTTTGCATAATGTCGAGTATATTTACTCATGATGAAGATAAAAAAATTACATTACAAATTATACATTACAAATACATTACAAATTACATTACAAATAATTGAAACAACTATAATTTATTTTCTTGAAGCAAGGCAAATAAAGAGCTTTTAAAAAATATAAACTCAAATATATAAACTTCATTTGGTTTTACATACTTTTTCTTTTCAATTCTATAATGCAAAAATTACATCTTCGTGATGTATGTATATTTTTTTTATCAAGTTTGCTTACAACGTCAACAATTAATTCTTTACGTTGTATATAAAAATCAACAGACAATGCTTGATTTTTTTTCACAATTTGTAAAATTATACAGCAGAAATGTTTTAATCCGTTTTCGTCGAGTATACTCGTCATCGCTGAAAAATAATTAAGCAGGCAGAAACATTTTTCGAAACAAAATTAAACAGTTAAAAGGTTAATGGCGGTCAACAACAAACCATTACTGCGCCGGAAATAGATAAAATCAGGGAATTATCAAACTTTCCTCGTATAATTAGAATGAAAATTAAAAGAAAATATTATTTATTTTAATTCATAATTATTGTGTAAAAAATAAATGTTTTTGTTCTAAATAAAACGAAAAATTTTTCGTAAGTGTAATTAGCAGAAAACTAAAAAATTTAGTATTTTTTTCTTTCAAAACAAATTTCGGATTCGGTTCGCAGAATAAGGGTGGGTGTGTGTATGTTTTATAATAAATTGTTTTAAAAATATTTCAGTTTGTGTTTGCTGGGAAGATTTGAATTTGGTTTCACGCTCCTTATACTTGTAGCGTATATACAGACGTATGTATGTATGTTTTATATTTGCATGTGTGTACGTACATACATACATACATACATACATACATACATATATACAAAAATATAATGCACATATGCAAATCTATACAGTATGTACATGTATGTGTATGACTGTACAATAGACCGAATTAGTTAATATCAGTCTCATGTTCCTTACGGAAACATTACGTACATACATACATATGTATGTTTGTATGTACGTTAATATGTAAATATTTATTTATAGACAGACAAATCCATTCATCCCAAATATTGGACAATCGTAAAATCCTGTTCAATGGATGGGGTTCGCGTTTATATGTATGTTTGTATATACATATGTACATATATGTTGTGTGTTTGGCGATACATCAACAGTTTGTTTGCTTCTTCAGATCAACTGACAAAATTTCTGTTTGTGTGGCATGACACACGATTAACAAAAATGATAAAAACAAAAAAGAACAAAAATAAAATAAATATTTGATATATTAAATATGACGTTTAAATATAATCTTGTCGCTTACTCTCTTTTAATGTCTGACTGGAGTTTTCATCAACTCGTTCGTTTATTTTTCAGTCTCGATTAGGAAGTTTGAAAAACTGAACGTTTCTTTTAGTTTATTTAAGATTTGTTTTATATTTATTAACAAAAAAAAAAAAAAAATGTATGAATAAAGAAGTGTACAAAAAGTATTAAGGGTGTGAATAAAAATTTACTTAAAGTATTTTGAAATACTCCAATAGACAAAATTAATAAATTTAAATACAAGATCAGCTCTTAACGAATTTTTATATAGAAAAGTTGTATATGAAAATAGTGGTAAAATTGCGTTCTTCATTCATTTTTAAACCCTGAGTTCAATTTGTTTTACAATTTCACCTGCAATTAATAAACAAGAGAATTCTAATAAAGTCATGATTCGATATCACACTCAGTCCTTCGATCTGTCAGAACAGGCATGTGTTTTCAAAAAGTATCAAAGTATGGATTGAAAATGTATGTGTGTAGTGCATGACTCTTTGTATGACTCTTTGACAAGATTTGATAATCTATTGATGAAATTCATAAAATATTTTTCTTAAAGCGATCAGAGATGCAAAATCTTCTTTTTGTGTACAAGATGCCACACTATTTTGAAACGATTTGCTGATTTTTTGTGATTGAATGGTACGATTGTGTAGGATAGTTACTTCTGTTACGTAATTATATCTAACCTCAAAGCTGAAAATAGTAGCAAACAAAGTTTTTTCTCTGCTGTAAATTGGTACAGTTCAGGGATGGAAAAATTGATACTATTCGAACCTGATAAGCATAAGGATACTCCAATGATAAGTTGCAATTTAAAAATGTATTCGCTTTAATATTAAAAATGGCTATCCCCGGAGCGCTTCGCTAGACTAATCCACAAAAATACAATAAAAGTATTCCCATGCTCTAACTCGAAAACGCACGCTATTCTCGCGACAAGAATGTTTCAGTTTAATTAAATGCCAGGTACGATCCCCATTGTTCCCATCCAATCTGCTTTTTGTTAGACTTTGCTTATTAACACGATAATAATTTTTCACTTTGTATGAGAGGTTCCACGCCTACAGTCCCTATCCTGTCTGTATTTTCTTAGACTATGTACATTATTATGAGGGTTAGTTGTGCAAAGTGTCAAGACTCTACCTATTGCAGATCTTCAGGTTGACGATAATGGTTGTTTACTTTGTATGGGAGGTACCACGCCCACTATTCTAATCCAGCGTAAACTAAACTATGTATATTAATAATGAGGTTACTGGTGCACAATTTCAAATATTCAACTATTACAGTTCTTTAGCTAAGAAAGGGCGTAAAAGAAAGCGTAGTCAATTTTTATTTCTGTAAAAACCAAGGTTGGGTCATGATGCGATTACCAACGAACGACAATTGATTTTATTTCAAGAGTGACATGACATATGTCATGTCACTCTTGTTGATCTTTGCATTTATTTATTTCTTAAATGTACAAACCTTCCTGAAAATTACTTCTACTTATGTGTACTTAATTTTAGATTATGTTTGCACTTGGCCTAAAAGTCTGAAAGTTTTGACATTATAGTTACCTTAGGGTTTCTTACTAGAACTAGTCACATTTATATATATAAATTATATTTGAATTCTATTTTTTAACAAGCACAAGGTATTTTTTATATAAAAAGTTGTGCTTGTTAAAAAATAGAATTCAAATATAAAAAAAGGTCAAAAACTACAGTAACTATTTTATATAAATTATAAATAGAAACGATATCTTAGGAAGGATATATGCATTGGAGATGAATATTAATTTTCTGCTACTCCTCATTGCGATATCTTACGATCGCTTGCTTGCAGGTTGAGAGTCGGATACCACAGAACTCATCGAAGATGAGACTTAAAATATTTTTTATATGTAAATATTATGAAAATAAAGGATCAGAGTGTAGACTGTCCATGGTAATTTTTTATCCAAGTTTTAATATGGTTGTTAAAACATTTGTTATAAGAACTCTTTTTATAACATGACCATGACGTTGTTGTATTTTAGTTTGACAGTATTATTTTAAAACAGCGCGATCTGTTGCTCAACCGTACTACTACTGTCTGCTGTGATAAGCATTCAAACAACATTGTTGGAAAACCGAAAAATGATGTTTAAATAGAAAATGACATAAACACGTATTCGCCACCTATAATAACATGCACAAATTAATGCCGTTGCTTTGCCGGTGTCATGTTTATGTTTTGTTCAAATTGATGACTAGTGAAGACGGGCTCTTAGATATAAAGTTGGTTATAAAGAGATGAGTTCAATGAAGGTGTGTTGTTTTTATTTTCAGTATATGCCCAGTATATGTTTGACATTGGTTATATTTCTGACAACAAAATGTCAAAATAGTATACGAATTCTGTCAGAATAGTAACACAAAATTACGTGTATGATGTAAAGTTAAGTGAAAAAAGTTTGTTCGACTTCTTTTTATCTCCTTTAGCACAATTAATTCTTATGTAAAATGATTTTTTCATTAAAAACAGCAAAAGAAAAGGAATAAAAACCAATTTAAACATGACATGTCTGACAGAAATATGTATGAAGTAACAGAAAATAGAGCTAGCTACTTTTTTTTAAAGACAACACTACCTCTGGGAAGCTTTTTTGCTTGTCTGCAGAAAACACCCAGCCTTTGGCGGGAATCGAACCCGAAACCACACTGATAGACGAACGCGCTAACAATTGGTCTATCGAGGCACTGGTGTAATAATTGTCCAAAGCGAAAAAATGAAAAAAAAAACTTTGTTTAAGCAATATTTTGCTTAAATAGTTATTTACTCCTAGATATCAGGAAATAAATATTTTTTCAAATTTATAAAACTTAAAATTTGTTTTTAAGAGAATATACATATGTATATTTAACAAGAAATGTGTTTGTTTTTATTGTAAGACTAGCTGTACCCGCCACGTCGTGGGCGTTCTGACAACATTTTGCTCGTTTTGGCTTTGAAAGTATTCCACCAATTATAAGACTCTTTCTTTTATAGTGCTTCAGTTATGGTTTATGTATTTACTTTATATAAAGGTATCCATCGCTGGATAAAATTCTAAAATTTGTAAAAAATTCTAAAGTTCTAAAAATTATTGTAAAGCTTTGTATAAGGTGTTTCAAAAATTTTAATAACATTGTAATTCAATTGACTATTTGGCAATGAGTAATTAATATTTTGTCATTATATTAAATCAGTCCCATCCCAACATGTATTGAAAAGTAAAAAATATCCTAAAGTATGCAGTACCTTTAAATCGGTAAAATAATCGGCGTACTTTAACTGCTTTTCTCCACTTTATGTTGGAAATAAATATTTTTGCGGAAAAAAGGATCCTTTATTGGAATATGGTTACTAAGGTACCTCCTCACGAAATTTTGTTAAAATCCATCCAGTAGTTTTTACGTGATGCGAACACTAACGAAAAGCAGACAGACAGACTGACAGATAGACAGACAGACAGAAATGAGTTACTATTTTATTATATGTATAGATTAGTTGTGTTCATCACATCGAGCACATCCTGACAATATTTTGTTTGATTTTGCTTTTAAAGTAATTCACATCCAATTTTAAAACTCTTACTTTTATAGTAATATTAATTGGTTTATATATTTTCTTTATATAGAGCTACCCAACCCTGGGTACAATTCTAAAATTATATAAAGTTCTAATATTATTGTAGGGTTCTGTTAATAGAGTTTAAAATATTCCGCTGACAAAAATAAAAAGTACTGCCAAGTTTTTAGTTCCATTAAATCGGAGAAAATTTGTACTTTCCCTACTTTATCTTGGAAATTAGAATATTTCGCGGAAAAGATTACAAAATTTTATTAAAATTCATTCAGTAGTTTTTTCGAGAAACGAACGATTACTAAATGCACCAGCAACAAAATTTTTAAAAAATCTTTTATGTACAGAAATGGTCCTGTTACAGTTTCATTATTTATATGTGTAGATAATAAAAAAAAATGTCTTTTGTAAAAGTACGTGCTGGAAATAATTACGTATGAAAGCAGCAACAACAGTTAATGTCGAGAACAAGTCATTCGTTTAATAATTTCTTTTTCCTGCTATGGTTCCTATTGCTATGCATCTGTACTTACCTGGCAGCCCACAAATGATGATGCATTAGCAAATGATATGCCAGCAGAGGTAAATATCGGCGAAAATGTGTGATGACATAACTGACAAATACAACGACATAATCAAGTACATTGACAAGTGTCTCCTACAGCTTCATCAGATATTTCAAATAAAGGCGACAAGTGCAATAAAAAAGCAACACAACATAGAAATTAATCTCTTTAATTTGCATTTGGTACTTGACGTACATACACGTGCAAACATACTAAGCAGTGATGGGTTTAGTCAATTTTGATTTTATGCCGAGGTTGGTTGTGTGGAAAAGGGATCAAAATGTCTTAAGTAGTGCCATTTATACATACATACATACATACATACATACATACATACATACATACATACATACATACATATATACATACATACATACATATTTTAAATATGTAAATAAGATGAACCAGTTAAATACTTATAAAACGTATTTTTTAATTTCGAATTATTAATAAGAATAAGAAATATTATACATGAAATATTTTTTGAAAATTTTTTTGCTGGTGCAACAATACAATACAAATTTTTTAGAATTTTTGTCTGTTTGTGTTCGCATCAACGAAAAACTACTGAATGGATTTTAATAAAATTTTGTGATTATCTCGGTTCAAATATAAAATAATTTTATCCCGTAAAAATATCTCATTCCCAGGAGAAAATAGAGAAAAAGTAGGGAAAGTATGGAATTTTACCGATTCAATGGTACTGCAAACTTGGCAGCACCTTTTAATTTTGTCAGCGGGGGGAATTTTAAACATTATTTACGGGACTCTACAATAATTTTAGAATTTTATAAAAGTTTTAGAGTAATTACCCAGGGATGGGTACCTTCATCTAAAGTAAATACATAAACCATATCTGAAGTATTATGAAAGTAAGAGTCTTAAAATTTGGTCTGGAATACTTTCAAAGCCAAGTGGAACAAATAAAGGCCAAAAAATGTGCGAGTGTAGCACAGTGTCATTCAACAACACATTGTGCCGCTAATTCCATCACTGATGACAATACGTACAGTGGAGAATAATGTTGTGGGTCATTAACGAATTCTACAATAAAGAGACTGTTTGCTGGTGTTTGTAAATGACGATGTTTGCTTGTGTGAAGATGCCGATGCTGTACGTCACACTGTGTCTGATGATAAAACTAATTGTTCATGTTGTTGATATTGTTGTTACTTGTATTGCAAATATTATTGTCCATCCAACCATACAGCCACTGATGGATGGATAACAAGCAACTGACTTGTTGCCGTTTTGTTTCTTTTTTTTTTTTTTGAGTTCAATTTGTTTAGCATATTTACAGGTGCTTATTTGCTACTTCCAGTTTTTATTAAGGATATTTTCAGTAATAATTTTTGTAATTTGTCTATCAATTTACATATAATATAAATCACAATAATATTTTGTTACCACAAATAACTATTAATTGACTTAAAACTTACAGCAAAAGGAAAAAATTATATAAATATGTTTATAATAAAATTAAATATTCACCCCTATCGCGAATAATAGTTCCCATGAAAAAACTCCCAAATTTTCTATCGTGAATGATTTCAATAACAAATTAACTTGTATTTTACGCTAGAAATCATTCATTATAAAAAATTGGGAGTTTTTCATGGGAATAATTATTTGCGATAGGGGTGATTGTGATTGTTATAACAATGTGGTGCCAAAAATTATTTCTCATATATAAATCATTTTAGTAGCCCCATATTGGTTAAAATAATAAAGTAGGTATAAGTTTGCATTCTGTTAATAATAAAGTTATTTTCTGTTACAAGTTTTTGTTTGAATTCTAACTCCATTTGTGTCTATTTTGATCCTATGCACCTTTTTTAGGTTAAAAGATCTGTCAAATAGTGTCTTTATCTGTCACATATAAATATCCTCTTATTTTTCACATGTTGTTGTTTTTCTGTATTTGTTGTGCGAGATAGACATTGTAGCGATATTAACAGGGTTACGTTTTTATCCTTTGGGTACGGCACCCCAGAATGTATGATTAGATTACTTTAACAAACTTCTTAATTACATACATATGTTTGTTACATTGTTGAGGTTGTTGCTAATCATTTTTATTCTCGCAACAGTTTTAATACATTTTTGATGTTTTTTTAGATATTTTTATTATAATTTCTGTGTTTTTAACGTTTTGTTTCAGATAAATGTTTCATTATTATCAGCAACTGGAAGCACATCTTCAAAAAAGAACCAATGTTAAACTTAGAATATCCTAACGCACCAAAACCTATAGAGTATTAAGAGAACCAAACAAACGGCTTCAACACTAATATAGAAAATAAAATATTTTTTATTTCAATTTAGAAGCATAAGCAATAAGCCAATTTAGTAGATTAAGACTAAAAGACTTAAACAAATTTAGGTGGGTAAGCGATTCGGTTTTAGTTGTCCAACTGCTTTTGAATGTTTGAATTTTAATTCGTTTAGAATGTCTTGTACAGTATCAGAACTGCCGTCAGGATGTCGTTTACGCGGCATGAGCTCATCGTCACAACAGCAACACAATACAACAAACATAGTCAGCGGTGGTGGCAATGGATCTGGAGGGGGTGGCGGTGGTGGAGCTGTTTGTGGAGTCAGTAGCGGAGGAAATGGAAATGGTCGAAGTAGTGTGGCTTTAGACGTTGCAAATACTGGAGGCATTCATATAGGAGGCATGTTGACTTCAACAAGTGCAATGGGAACAACGTCAAATAGTGGTTTAACAGATCCAACAACTCCACTTCAGCGTCAACAGCAACAATCGCAAAAACCATGCTGTTTTTGCTGGTGTTGTTGCTGTTCATGTTCGTGGGCAAAGTGGTAAGTTGTTAAAATAAAACTTATAAAATTTAATACAAGAAAAAATTTTCGCAAACAATATTAACATTTAAACCAAAAAAAGATGTCGTTATAAATCGAACTACTATAACTATATTAGAATCGAAAGGGAACGCATAATAAAATAAATAATATGGATTATATTATTATAGAAATATCATTTAGCCATTAATTAAAAGTGAAAATATGTAGATTGAATCGCTTAAATCTATTCATATAAAACTGTAACAGGACAATTTTTGTACATGAAATATTTTTTGAAAATTTTGTTGTTGGGAGTAATGGAAATGGAATATAAAACAGCTATTTTTAGAATTTTTGTCTCTCTGTCTGTGATCGCAATTCGTAAAAACTACTGGATGAATTTAAATAAAATTTTGTGAGGAGGTACGTGGCTTCAAATATAGGATACATTTCTTCCGCAAAAAACTCATTTCCAAGAGAAAATAGAGAACACGTAGTAAAGGATTTAAATGTACAGAAAACTTGGCAGCACCATTTATTTTTGTCAGTAGAAAATTTTAAGCACTATTTACAGAACTCTACAATAATTTTTTAATTTTACATAAATTTTAGAATTTTATCCAGGGCTGAGTACTTCCATATGAAAAATACATAAAGCATAACCGAATCACTATAAAAGTAAGAGTCTTAAAATATGGTGTCAAATACTTTCAAAGGAAAATCGAATAAAATATTGTGACGCGCAGAGCTAGCTAAAAAAAAATAAATAAAGAACGTTTCATGAGTTATGTTTATATATTACTGACATAACTGTTTATCTTGAGCACCACGTAATGCAATAACTGTTGGTAGTTTTAGAGACATCGGAAAAGTTGTGTCGAAAAAAACTTATCACGCAAAATTGAATTTTTGTATTTTATACTCAACCATATACAATAAAGCATTAACGAAATATGCAAGTACGTGTGTCTTGAAACTTACTTTATTTTGGATACACCGGTACATTTCGAAAGCTAATTGATTTGTGAACTTGTCTATTTATCTAAGGAGGATTGAATGCGATTTTTTCATAATTTTTTATTTATGTAAATTGGTAGTGGATCTATTTTTGTATTCTAAGAAATAGATTTAAATATAAAAATTACATTTATACATAAATAAATTAATTTGTAGTGCCCATCACTCATTCATATGCCTGAAATGGTTTTGGTAGGGCATTCTTTATGATGTAGAGATTTAAATAAACTATGTATTTGGTCTCATTAACAAACTCTCTCTCTCTCTCTCTCTCTCTCTCGTTTTCTAAACAATTTCTTCTCTTATGAATAAAAAACACCCACACAGCACGCATGCATATGAAAGTATTTTTGAACAGACATTTAAAATTAAAACTATGAATCAGTACTTTTTTTTATCAAAATAGTACTTTTAATAGATTAAAAGTACGAAATGTATGTCGTGTATGTCATGTAAATCACAGGTGAAAGGCGGATGTATGAGTTTATCATTCCGTTTGTAATTTCTACAATATTTATTTGCGACCCCATATGTACAAATATTGTAAACGTTAAATTGAGAAAACATTAAAACTTAATTTTCATAATTATTTACATAAATTTCTTTTTTAATATTTGATTTGAAAAAGTACTTGTTTTGTTACGGAATGTTTTTGGTATTTAGCTTTTGCAAAATGTTCGGAAAAACTACATGAATACTCATTTTTTCATCCCAGCTTTGGAATAAGTTTTCCTATTTTCCACGGATTGAAAGTGGAAAGCTTTTGTGGAATACTTTACTCATCCTTTGAAATGATTGAACAATTTTTCGTTCTCCTCTTTTAACTTTAAATGGCAATGCTGTGTTATAAATACAAATAAAAAGATTCAATGAAAAAAGTCTACTGAAAGAAAGAATCATTCACACAGTGAAAGCTTTTGATTTAAAACTTTGGAATTCATTCATAAAAATTTCACGATTTAAGGAAAAAATCTCAAAATTGCTAACAACAGCAGTATTGTTTTATTATTAAAGCTGTCATAAGCAAATAATTTTAAAATTTATTTATACATATATTTTAATTTCACAATACGATTAGTGTAATTTACAGGAAGAAAGGCTTGCTAGCATCGACCCAAAAAATATAAAACATTCACGTGACTAAGTTTTTGATAAAATCTTTAGGTTTACTTTGGTTTACTTTACAATATTTTATTTGATTTTACTTTGAAAGTAATACAAACCTAATTTTAAGACAGTTATGGTTTATGTATTTACCTTATATAGTGGTACCCATCCCTGGATACAATTCAAAAATTTTAGAATTATTGTAGAATTCTGTATATAGTGCTTAAAATGTACCGCTGACAAAAAAAAAGGTGCTGCCAAGTTTGCAGTACCGTTAAGTCATAAAATAGCGTACTTTCTCGTAGTGTATTTTCTCTTGGAAATGTGATATATTTGCGGAAAAAAGTATTTGAGCCTCCTCACAAAATTTTATTAAAATTTATCAAGTAATTTTTACGTGATGCGAACATAGACAGTAAGATATACAGACAGACAAACGGACAAACCATCAAAAATTACTGTTTTGTATTCCATTTCGATTACTATCTGCAACAGCAAAAATTAAAAAAAAATATATATGTGATTTACAGAAATGGTCCTTTTAGAGTTTCATTATATGTATAGATGTTGAAAATAAAAATGGTATACGGGGTTGGTGCTGTAGCAATTAAACAGCTAATGGCAGCACTCTCATTCTGTTATGTTGTTTGCAAGCCTTCACAGAAAAAAGTATTTTCACCAATGAAAGGTTTTAATTGGTTTCAGACTAAAATTTAATTAAATAATTAATTCATTTGTTTAATTTGATTTTTTTTCTGTTTTAAACAAATATATATTGAAATTAATTTAAAAATTAATTGAACTATATTTTAGAACTAATTAAAATCTTTAATTGGCGCAAGCAATTTTTTCTGTGTTCTTTGCAATTAAAAAGAGTTGTCGAGCAAAGGTGTTAAAACACTCTGTTGGGGTGCCTGAAAATTTGGTCTTCACTATTAAAGAAATTTTTACGGTCCAGCATAATGTTTACAAACAAACTTATCATGTATGGTGTAGCGTCGCAATAACTGCCGCAGGATATAAAGGTTGTTTTACAAATTTACCGTAAAAAGGTTTTTAACGAGGCTTTTTTACCTTGGGCACGTAAACAATTCGGTAGATACCAATTGGCGTTTCAACAAGACATGACTCCTTACCACAATTCCAAGGTTCCCTCAGTATTTTTATCAGAAAATGTTACCAGCCTCGTTTTTATGTTGATAGTAAAATATGTATGTGTGTAGTGAACATTTGTGCATTCTTAATAAAATATAATTTAAAAGCTCTCTTGCTGGTGTTGTTGTGGCAGTTACCAATGTTGCCAGGTATAGAGATTTTCGTAACGTTTTTCGAACTTGTTTTGCGGCTCAATTTATATCATGTATAATTTTTGATATATTAATATTTTTTTTTGCAAATAATCGGTTTTTTTAGTCTAAAGTTTAAAAAGTATAAGGGTACTTTAGGCACGTAGCATGTTAGTTTTAAAAATAACATTGGAATTGCTGTATATGTGGGTAAACTGAACTGAACCCTATCGGCAACTCAGCTAACTTTTAATGCACTTTAGGCTAACTATTTTGAAACCATTAGTAGTTGATACTTGGTTTATTTTTATTAGAAATAACTGACTTTTGATAGAGAAAAAGTAGTAAAAGCACCTTTTGTTTTTGTCAGCGGGAAATTTTATACACTATTTATAGGAATCTACAATAATTTTAGAATTTTATAATAGAAATTTATAATAGAATTTTATATAAAACCTATGTTCCTGAGTAATTGCAGTATATACAGTTAATACAGAAACTATAAATGAAGCACTATTAAAGTAAAGGTCTTAAAATTTGGTGTGGATTACATTCAACAAATAAAAAACAAAATATTGCTGGGACGCTCACGAAGTGACAGGCACAGCTAGTGTTAAATAAAAAAAAAGAATGAGAAAAAAAGTACAGTATGTAGCATTCGAAAAACTTGCTATAACTTAATTTCTTATATTAAGATTCCCATTACAATTTTCTCAACAACATACTTTATAAAAATAGAATAAAATAAAGAAGAAATGTCTGCTGGGTACTATAATGTAAAAGAAATAGAGTGTAAAACAATTTCAAAAAGCGCTGTCACCTATGAAAAATAATATAAAGATTTCAAATTTCTCATATCTCATTTCTTTGATAAGTTTGTTTGAATAGAAAATTAATTAAAACTATCTTGTAGATAGATACGGAGAATGCTGAAGATTGATGAAGCGATACAGAAAATGCATTACATTGAGCTGGTGTCTAATATTTCCTTATCTCTTTATAATAAAGCCTAAATAATTAATTAATTAATTCATTACATACTTTAGTTTATTTGATATTTTTTATTATTTTTGATAAAATTTAGTTAAGCTTGAAGATTTTTATTAATTTTAAATTTCATAAATTAAATTCAAAAAATAGAAATAAAGTTATTTTTAGTTATAAAATTAATATTTTCTTATCAGTAAATAATTATAATTATTTTTTTATTTAAAAAAATAACAAAAATATGTTTTTGCGATTTGCAGCGGGTCCAATTTTTGTTTATTAATTCTAAAGTATTTAAAAATGTATAATGAAAAATATTATAAATTAACGAAACAATTTTATTGTTTTAAAAAATAACTAAATATAAAATTTTAATTTAAATAATTTTTTAGTATTTTTTGGCGATGTAAAAAAATAATCTGGCAGCCCTGACTGCTATAGCTGTTTTGCAAAAAGTTGCGTGTTTGTGTTATTTATATTTCACATACGCCTGGTTGTACTGATTTATTTCAGTTGAATTTTACTGCTGTCGTGTACAAGTTGATTTTTCACTTTAATCAAATTAATGTTTTATTTACTTTTAACACTGCGTGAAGTTTATTTTATTCCTTTGTGATTTCTATTGCCTAATGTTTCGTTGTGTTTAAGCAATTATCAAAGCGTAGTGACTGCGTATATTTGTGACCGTGTGCATTTGCTATATTTCAGTTGCTTGTGTTCCCTACGACTGCTTTTTTTTTGCATAAATATTTAATAAATGCAGATGTTGCTCGAAAATTTGTGACATGCGGCATGTGTCCTTTAAGATTAAATTCACTCAATTAAATTTAATTCAATAAATAATAAAACTATTAAAGTTCATAATAAAATTAAGTAAAAAACTGCAAATATTATTCTGAACCTTAAAATTTTTTTCTATTTATACAATCAATTATTTGTTGCCGGCATTCACAGATACTAAATGTGTTGATAAATTATTTATAAACAATAATTGCTTAAACCGCAATTGATTGTGGAGTAAAAGTTAAATACCGTGTAGAACTGGGAACTCTTATTCATATCAACTAGTGGTTATTATTTTGTGCATTAGTTTCTCGAAAGAGTGCATAGCGCTAGTTTGTATTAATGGAATTTGTCGTTTTTTAATATCATCGTCCTTCTTAAGCAGATTAAAAAAAATGTGGATAATATAGTCGTCGTCAGTACATAAGCTGCTCATATCCGCTGACTATATTCTTAAGGCTATCGATGTTTCAAACAAATCTAAGCAGCACTTTATATATTATTGATTTATTACTATTTTTGTCGCGATGGGCTTTACTATGCATTTGTCATTAATCAGTGATATGTTGGGAAAAAGTGCAAAAAGATACATCAACAATTTCCGCAAAAGGACAAGATAGAAATTTTTTTTCTTTTAGGCTCAAAATGCCAATGCTGTAGCCAAGAATGAGTTACAGCCATAAACAATATGTAGTAAAAAAATCATGGTATAAACAAAAGTGGGACGAACGACAAACTTCGTACTTAGAGTACAACGAATTCGTGGACACAAACGCTTAGCGAAATTCGTCGACTATAACACAATGAGTTCGAACAAAATTTAAAGAAGTGGCAAACAAAACTGCCTGATCTCTGTATTTTTCTACACAAGATATCAGATTATATAAACACTCATTGATTTTCACTTTCTCAATGATAGTTTTACTGTGCAATAATAATTAATAATAATTTTAATAAAAATTATAAAATTATATAAATTTCTTAAATTAAATAATTTATAGATACATTTATGTTTAAAAAAAATTCAGTTAAATTGTAATCTGTAAATAAAGAAGAAAACACTTTTTTAAGAAAAAAGTAACTTTACTAAAAGCTTATAATTTTGAAAAGAAAAACTGACACTCTGCACCAATTAAGTCGTGTTTCGTCGGCATATGAAGTAGTAACAAAGCTATCGCAGAGTTCGTTACGCAGTACGAATTTTGTCGACGCACTAATTGTGTGCGTTTTCATAAACACAAATGTATTTTAATTTTTTCGACGAACAACTGGAACGAAACGCAAAATTCGTCGTTCGTTCCAGTTGTGATTATAGCATTATTCAAATTATTGGATATCAGTATTTCGAGAACTCCAAGAAAGATACCATACAACAATTAGTTCACTTTATAGCTTTCCATTGTTAAAGGTTTTTATCAACCTGTTACATGATTGACTAAAGGAAGTGAACGTTATTTCTGAGGTTAGTTTACGTATTGAACTCAAATCTGCATTTCATTCCATTCCATTTTACTGAGTTGATTCTGTTTTCTAGAAATACCAGAAAAAAAAACTTAAGAAAGCTGCACGAAATATTTTGCCACAATTCGATAATGATTTATCAGATTTGATTAAATAAAAATTCCGAAATCTTCACTTGAATTACTTTTAATTTATATTAAACAGGGTAGTAGTTACCCTGTGGAAAATTGGTAACAATTATTCCAATCGTACTCATCTCAGGATTTGTCAAATTAGATATGACACAAGAAGTCGAGCAAAACAAACTGTAAATATATAAGAATCATTAGGAAAAATTGACTGATTGTCTTACAAGTCATTTCTTATAACAAAGGTGACCAGACAACCTTGTTTTTGGCGGGATTAACCATCTTTTTTATGGTCGATCCCGCATAAAGTTTATGTCCTGCTGTTTATACTAAAATCCTAATTTTAGGATTTTTTTTTTCATTTTCCGACAACTTGACTACATTTACACCTTGCAATAAACGCCGCAATTTATACATGCAACTTTTTGTTTGTTAGTAAGAGCTGTTGAGATAAAATCATATATAACATCTATTTTAAAGAAGTTATTTGTTTTCAACATTACTTTTGTTTTTATTGATAACTTTTCCTCATATGCGGGATTTTCATCGAACAGTCGCCACATTTTTGATAAAAACCATCTGGTCACGATAATTATAACTCAAATACTCGTCGCAAAAGTGTTCGCGAGAGGAGTAACAAAAAGAACAGTTTAATAAGAAACAGGTGACAGCTGGGGAAAATAAACTTTCAGATCTGCATGTACTTATCAGGACCTCATTTTATAACATAATTACCTACATTTGCAGGTTGTTTTTCTATTTCTCCCATAATGCACTTCACATATAAGAACCAACAAATATCCTTTTGCCTTAGGGTCTCTACACACTCGCTTACTCTACGAAATACCGCTGAGTAAAACTTGTTCGCAAATGTTAATAAATTGGGAGCTTGTGAGTGCGTTTGTTTTTTTTTTAATTGTCATTATCTCTGACTAAACTAAAACTGTTATCATGAGAATAGTTGTGTTTAAAGTAATAGCAGATAACTTTTAATTTTTTTACAGTTTTAGAAAGATTAATGAAATAATTTAAGCTTTAAAATTTTTAATTCCCAAAAAAAGATCAAATAAAAACTTTTGAAATTATTGGGCAACCCAATTCTAATTAAAAAATTCAATTTCTTCTAGGAATTTTTTTTCACTGCAACAATTTTTTGCCATTTTTATAATTTTATTTAATTTTTTAGTTTCTTACTTCTTTTGTTGTTGTTTTTTTGTTTTTGTAACGTTTTTTTTTTAGTTGTTGTAAAAGTTGAGGTGCCCTTAAAATTGCAATGAATAATTAAAATATTCTTTTATGACACAATTAAAACATATAATTAAAGTTGTTGACTGAAGTACAGGATTGTTTGTATCTGTGAATGTCGTGCTTTTATTAAGTCCTTGTACTTTTCTTAAGTTTTGTTTTGTTTTCATTTCATTACCTTTTGTTCATAATGGGTTTTTTTTTTTTTGGACAAGAACATTTTTAATGAGCTGCTTCTTTTATTTTGATGGTTTTTCATAGGAACCCTTATGGTTGTATCATTGCAATGCATTTTTTTAAAGAACTTATTGCAATATTTCTTGTTGAATGTTGAATTCAGTTTAATTTTTTTAACAAACGAAACTAATCTTCCAAACAAGCTCGATTATATTAGAATTTTTATTAAAAGTTTTCGAGATTAAAATTTTTTGAAAAGATTTGCATTGAATCGACCGATTATTAATTGTTGTCCGCACTCTATAAAAATGTTTTTGTACAGTGGTTTTTTTGTTTTTTTGTAGCCAAATAATTTGTAAAAATTTTATAAAACATTTTGTAAAATTTATATAATTTTTTTTATAAAAATTGTATAGAAAATTGTTTTTATAAAAATTTTATAGAACATTTTTTTTTAATTTTATAGAACATTGTTTTAAATTTTATAGAACATTTTTTGTATTTCATTGAAAATTTTTTTATAAGTTTTGTTGAAAATTTAATGTTAAATTTTTATTAGAAAAAAAATTTTTATTAATTATTTTATAGAAAATTTCTTGGAAAACTTTTGTTTTTTTGTAAATTTTTACAAACTTTTTTGAATTTTTTTTGTTAATTTTTTTTTTGAAAATTATTGGTAAATTTTTGTTTTAAATTTATTTTTTGTAAAATTTTTTTGTATTTTTTTTTTTTGTAAAAATATTTATTTTAATATTTTCCAAAAATTCTTTTGTTTAAAATTTTTTGTAAAAATTACTTCCTGCAATCTACGTTGCGTTAGAATGATGAGACCTAAAAATAAACAAAAAATCGATCATCGCAGAGGGTTATTGATCCCCCAAGATCTGTATGTACTACCTGTCGTGGTTTAATATTTATTTAACAAAAAGAGGCAAAATAGAATCATTAAAACCGAAAGAAAATAAAAACAACGTGAAGAAATATAGATGGGCGTGGTTTTTGCCCGCAGCCTTCAATGGGAAGGTCTGATTTTGCTAACTACAATTCGAACATTTTCGAAACTATGCCTGGCAGATTGGTGGGTTTAAATTTTCTGTACCTCGTGTGGCGCCTTTGCAAATCACATTTCAACGTCAAAACGGACAGACGGACATCGCTTAATCAACTTTTCTATGTATAAGGATCCAAAATACATGGGGTCGGAAATGAATATTGTAGAAATTACACATGGAATGACAATTACATACGGTTAATTATTATAATTTTCCCAATATTATTTATTCATTTGTAAATTTTAAATTAATTTAATTTGATTAGTTAATTGGTTGACAAGATTTCCCATCACTCCCTCGCTCCCTCGCTCCCTCGCTCACCGCTCTATAATTTATTTATTGACAAAGTCTCACCAAACTGTTGTTATTTTTTGCAAATAAAAATTTTAAACAAAACAAATTAAAACAACAAATAGCGAGGAATTTAAAAAATGCGTATATTTTCGACTGATTTAAAAAACAAATAGATTTTTATCTAAATAAAAAAGTAATAAATGCCAATACTTGGACTTTGGAGAAATAATTTCTATCTCGACAAGAAGTGGTAGAAGCAGCGGCGGAAGCTACAAATCATTTTGAGAACAACATGTAATTAATTCCAAAATTAGATTTTGGCAGTACAATTTAAGCACTCGAAAAACACTCGTAGAAAATAATTAAACGTAGAAAATAATTAAAATTGAGAATTGATTTCTTTTTCGTTATCAATGCATATAAACAAATTCAAATTTGCCATAATTAAAAATTAAATTACAAACTGTTTAGTTAGAAAAAAAGCTTAAAAAATATATGCAATTGCAAACTTTAAATGTTTACTAACTTGTATACATGTGTACGCGTTTCAAGACAACTAGGTACGACATAAACATCAACTAAAACCAGTGTAAAAATTACAATTATAATGAATGTTTAACCACAATTTGCCAATTAAACCCCTTAAGGGCATTCGTTACAAACACTTTTTGTGAGAATTTGCAGAAGAAAATGGCTGCACGCTGGAGGACTGTTGCATCCATGTTAAAACACAGGTGCGTAGATTTGATAAGTGTGCATTTCGATATAAGTACATACATATTCAAATACACATACACATATACATTTATAGTTTGTTTTAATTTTTCACGTACGTTAACCCCACTGTACAATGTACAAATGTAGATTTAAATTAATCAATTTAACAAACAACAAATTAAATTGAATTTAAAAACTAAAGAAGGTATGATTTACCCAGTAAATACAAACTGAAACGTTTGAAATAAAATGGATTTTTATATGACTGGCTATTCCCGCCAAGTCGTAGGCGAGCACAACTTTGTTCGATTTTGCTTTGAAAGTAATCCACATCAAATTCCAGGACTCTTATTTTATAGTGCTTTAGATATGGTTTATGTATTTTCTTTATATAGAGGTACCCATCCCTGGATAAAATTCTAAAATTTATATGAAATTATAAAATTATTATGGAGCTGCGTAAATAGTGTTTGAAATATTTCGCTGATAAAAATAAAAAGTGCTGTCAAGTTTGCGGTATCTTTAAATCGGTAAATTTGCGTACTTTCACTACTTTTTCTCTACTTTCTCTAGGAAATGAGATATTATTGAGGAAAAAAGTATCCTATATTTGAACCAAGATACCAAGGTACCTCCTCAGGAAATTATATGAAAATTCATGCAGTAGTTTTTACGTGATGCGATGATCACAAATAGACAGACAGAAAAAATTCTACAAATTTTTGTTTTCGTTTCCATGACAACATCAATTGTTTTTTTGTTGGAAATGTGCGAAATAAAGTTTAAAAATTTGTTGTGTCTAGGTTTTCGTTAGATCCAAATAAATTTAAGTCCATTTTTAACATTTATATCGTTAGCTGATATGCAAAACCTTACATTTCTCTTTACAGGAGAACATGGATGATTCAATCATAAAATCAATTTCGGAATTTCTGTTAGTTACTAGGTTTTGCATTTCAGATAACGATATTTAAATTGCGGAAATTTTTAGTCTTTGACTTTTTTTCTAGTTATTGAATTTTAAATTAAAAAATTCCTAGATCGATTTGTATTTAATAATTGTAATTTTGTCTTTGATTTTTATTTCAAGTTTGGCATTAAAAAATGCGGAGGAAAATGCACCTATGAAGCGTGATCCGGGTAGCTCGGATTTGTTAATAGATGGAGAACAGTAAGTTTTTTTAAATACTTAATAAAAGTCTTTGTTTCTTAAGACATTAAATTTCTATTGTTTTTCAGACCTTCGTTAGAGGAAATACGCAGTTGGGGGCACAGCTTTGACAAGCTGATGAGAAGTCAAAGTAAGTAATAATAAATGGAAATAATTCTTTTCGCACAGATTCTTTTAGTGTCTACATTAACTTTTTTATTTTCCCTAAAAATATTATCGCAAAAATTAAACAACAATTATTTTATAATTAATTATAATTTATAATTAATCATTTATTATAAATAATTATAGTATTTTATTGCGTCAAAATAAAAAAAATAAAACAAAATTTGCTTTCATTGCTAACCAAAGGTTGGCTGATGCATCAACAAATATAAAAGAGTTGTGTAGTTGATGAACGACTTATGTAGTTCAGTTGAACTAATCACTCAACTGACCTAAGAGAGCAGATCACTACACTGAGCTCACATTAGCTCCTTAGTTCCGTTCATCTCCTTAGTTCAATTCAGCTCCTAAATTCAGTTCATCTCCTTAGTTCACTTCAGATCATTCGCTCACTTCAGCTCATTAGTTCATGTTCGTTTTTAGTTCATGTATATACGGAGTTTGACAGTAAGAGTAGCCGCAATATTGTTTTGTTGTTTGATAATGATTAAACGATATCAGCAGTCTGTGTACATTAATCTTAGAAATGATGGCAGTAGAAACTATTATTTTTAGGATTCCGTACCGTAAAGGTTAAACACGTAACCCTATTGTTTTTGCTATAATGTCTGTCCGTCTATCAGTGCTTTCTACCTCTGGAACCGTAAAAAGATAGATTCCTAATATTTTCACAGAACTTATTTTACTACGGTTGCCATAACAACAAATAATAAAAATTAAAGGGTGTTCCCATCGTGACGTGATTTTAACGTATATATCCTTAGTATTTGAACTGTAGTACACAGACTATTGAAACTTACACAGATCATTAAAAACTTTGTTTGCTATATAAACAAGTATAAAAAATCAAACTAAAAATGAAAGGGTGAATATGACTGAGCTACTGAGCAAAAGACCTACCTAGTTCAGAAAAGTAATCTGAAGCAAAAAGATCGTTCGTTATAATGAACTTGCAAGCACAACTCTGAGATATAAGGTGTTAAAGATTTAAATAAAAAAAAATCATAAATAGAAGGAAAGCTTTAGGTAGTGGGAAACTTCGTTGCAATCAGCTGGCGAGCTATTATGGGATCATATTGAATAAAATTTCTCGTATTAAATATATTAAATATATGATTTTTACAGTTGAACACTATCCGAAGAGTAGTTAGATGCAAAGAAAGGATGTAGCGATTCAAAAAAAAAAAACCTTACGTTCTGCTAGCGTCTAAATATTATTTTTCCCATGTTCTTTAAAAATTGATCGCCTAATTTGTAAAAACATTATTTCAAGCCTATAGAGTTGTTATGGAAAATAAATGAACTTGAGCCTACTTAAATATAGTAGTTCCACTAAAAAATTTAAAATTATTACAATTATAAATCAATTCTTAAAAATAATTGAAAAACAAAAACTGAAGCCAGATAAAAACTAATTACTTAATTATAATTAAATAAATTTTAATAATATATTTTTTCTTTGTTTGTAATCAGGTGGACGTAAAGTATTTCGTGATTTTTTACGTAGTGAATTTAGTGAGGAGAATATACTTTTCTGGTTGGCCTGTGAAGATTTGAAAAAGGAAATCAATGCTGACACAATTGAGGAGAAGGCTCGACTAATTTATGAAGACTATATATCAATACTGTCACCCCGCGAAGTATCGCTAGATGCTCGAGTACGAGAAATAGTCAATCGCAATATGGTGGAACCAACCTCTCATACATTTGACGAGGCACAAATACAAATTTACACACTAATGCTCAGAGACTCTTATCCCAGGTAAATTATCTAATATATTTGTTTACTTATGAACAACTGACAGGTTTTAAACTTCTTGCAGATTCATCAATTCCCAAAAGTATAAAACACTCGCTCAACTTCAAGATGGTATGTCCGCATCGGGTTCCACAGCAGATAGTCCTACCTAAATATGGCTAAAAGACAACATCGGAATCAGTTTTACTAAACAAATTTACAACACAAAAATAAATCCATAAGGTTGTTGCTGCCTAAAAAAATACGCATTTTCCTAACCCTCTCCTTACTTCCACTAAATCAAAAACAAAAAATAAATAAATAAAAAACAACAACAAAAGTTGCAAGAACTACAAAACAAATAAAGGATTCTTAGTCTGGGAAAAAAATTTCAAAAAAGCACAAACAGAGCAATACTTCCAACTTATTTTTTCTCGTTAAAATATTAAAGTACTTTTATATCGAATAGATCACTGTAAAACAAAAACAAAAATAATGAACCAAATTAAATTTACGAGTATAAGCGCAGCAATCGATCGATCGTATTATGCATTTTAAATGTTAAAACTAAAATTAAAATTAAAATAGTTTTTATAAACAGCTTATCAATCGTAAACATTACCAAAAACATTTATTTTTTATGTAAATTATTATTATTTGACAGGTTAGATATTTTAAGTTTTTTGTTGAATTCTCTCTTGTTTACTCTCTCTTATGTTTAGCCAATAAATCTCTAGTCAAGTTTATTTGTTGTAAGAACTACAAACATACAACTACATACAAATTATAGGTTATTTAATTTAAATTAGTTAAACAATTTTATTTAAACGATAAATCGATGCCTAATATTTTTACAATTTACAATTTACATTTTACATTTTCCTTTTTATTGTTTTAAGTAATTTTAGTAAAAGAATTAGAAACAAAAGAAAAATATTTTTACAATTCAAACAAACTTAAATGAAAAGAAAAACAAAAAGAAAAAATAGTTTTTAATAATTAATTATTCATACTTTTAATTAAAAATATTTAATTAACTTAATAATCACATTACAACTTAATACTAAAATAAATTTCAAATACATAATTATTAATATTAATTAAATGAAACGAATAAGAAAAGTGAACAAAAGAAAAAGAATGGAATAGAAGAGAGAAACAAAGTACACGAGTATTTAGTTTATAAGATTTTTCTCTATGAAAATAAAAAAATACAAAATAAATCTCAAAATCAGACCAAAAACCTAAAAACTGACACAATATAAAACAAAATAAAAAACAAAATGAAATAAAAAAACTGTTTTAAGTTTAATATCGATAATAAAGTGTTCATATTTATTTTAAAGTCTTAAACATTTTAGTTTTTTATGCAAGCAAAAGGAAAATAAATTTCATATTAAAATCTGTAGGTATTGATCTCGTTTCCGAAATCAAATAAATATTGATAATTCATTTCTAATATTATTTTCCTTTTTCTTTCAGTCTCATCCATTTTACACAGCAGAGATGACGAAGTTCTAAAATATTTTACAATTTTTTTCTCACAATTACTCTTATCTCTAAAAATGGAAAAAAATCACTATTTGACTCCTTAGAATATTTAATTGTTTAATACCACTAATGGCAAAACAAAAATTGCGGGTACAGGCAAGTCTCTACCCTTCTATTCTTCTTTAACTCTCTATAATGAAAAAAGAAATAACACAGGTTGCACAGTATCGGCACACAGAAAATAGGTACTCCTAAAATATTATCGGCCTCCACGAGTATCAAACTTTATTTACATAAGTGGTGCTACAATCCTCCACTTATAACATTTATTCCGTTTTGATTTTGTTTTTATGATATTTCGAAATATTCACTCGAGTTTTACATGCTGTCTTAATTAGAGTTGTGCTTGTTAGGTTTTTAACGTGAACGATATTTTTAGTTCAGATCACTTTACTGAACTAGGTCGGTCTTTTAGTTCTCTTTGTTCATTGGCTCAGTAGGTAGTGTAATTTTTGTAAGACAACTCTGTGTCTATCCTGTGAAAATTTCAAGAGTCTACCCACTATAGTTCAATATTATTGCCATATATGTACATGCAAATGTCACTGTCGGAACACCCTTTAATTTAAAATAATTGTTGTAGTAATACACCTTAAAGTGAAAATTTTAAGAGTCTACCTATAAAGTCATGTACATGCAAATCGCGTCGCTGTCGGAAAACCCTTATACCGTTATAGTTGCCAGAGTAACACAAAATTTTTTTATGGTTCGAAAATAATATGAGCTAATGAGCTGAACCGAACTAAGGAGTTGACAGAACTAGTTAGCTGACTGCAGTAACTGCACCAGCGGAATTAGTTGAACTAACTGAAATAAGAAGCCGATATTAGCTCAGTATTGTGATCAGCTCACTTAGGTCAGTTGAGTGATTATTTCAACTGAACTAGGTGGTTCATGAACTATACAACTCTAGTGTTAACGTTTTGGTTACATGTTTGTTTCGCATATTATTTATTCATTGTATCTTCCAATATAATTGAACTAACAGCCAGCGCTTGGCAAACAATTTAATTCGTGGTTATAACAAAAGTACCGCCACGTTTGTACAGCTAACAAAATCGGATGCAAGTGGGACCGCAAAAACCGTAGCACGTTACATTTAATATACCCCAATCACTAGCAAATGTGAGAGTGAGACCTGATAGTCAAAGTGAGAAATTTCTCGCAAGCCCCTGTTATCATTTTAAATAGTTTATCGTCAACTTATTTCACAATAGTTTATGTTTGTTGTTGGTAATTTGCTTTAAAAAAATTTGCTATAAATATACAATTTCATTTCATATGTCTTGAAAATATTGTATCGATATCATATCCGTTTGAATAAATTATGAAAATCTTCGTAATATGTAATTACCGGTGTCTTTATTTTACTTTATATTTAATGTTTTACAGTTATAGCAAATTTATAGCTAATTTATTCAATCTATATTTAAATTCAAAATTGTTTAAAAATAGTTTTTTACTATTTTTGTAATTACTACTTCCCATTAACGATTCAATTTCATGAACAACGTTGCCATTGTTAAAGGTTTTTTTCTACAATTTTTTTAAATCTACCATAATTCTTTGATACTAACTTAATTGTTAAAGCTAAAATTGTGAAAGCATACACAATTGTGAAGGGACCACAATTGTAAAGGTTGCGAAATATTCAATCTAGGAACAATAAGGCCAAATCATTTGAAAGTCGTAATGATTTATAAACGTTTGACATAAAATGGGTTACCGCGTATATTTGATTAAAAAATTAAATATAAAATTTAATATTTTTGATTTCACTTTAAAAACTTTGTTCGTATTATGATTTTTATTAATGTACTTTTCAGCTTTTAGGCAAACAAATTTCAAACGTCTATTTGATAATTTTCCATTAATTTCCGTATTTTTCCTTTTACCAAATTCTTCTTAATTTTTTAATATAATTGTCGTTGAATGACATTTGTTGTTACAAGATTTTTTTCTGCAAGCTCGGCTGGATTTATATATGTATTCCACTTTTTAAAGGTATATTGTTTACAAAAATATTTACAGGAAAATATACGGTATCTGCCTTAGATACATATCGTCATTGGCTCCTCCGTATGTCCCCTTTAGAAGATCTAATCCTACTTCTGAAAAATTAATCTTTTTATAAGTTTTCCCATACTTTTGTTTAGCAAATGCAACTTTTATAGTCAGCTCAAAAAACAAAAACCTTAACATGGACCCTGAACATTCTAAAATGCCCTTATTCGCCCTCCCCCTTTTGTGGACGGTGACATAAAATATTATTTGCAAAAATAATGTCATTACCATGTCATACCATAAACAACAAATTTTTAAGTTTTTATTTGAATTTGTAAAAAAAGTTTTTTTTTTACAAATTCAAATTATTATTATAATTTATCTGATAATAATTAATTTATTCATAAAAAGCTGTACCCGCCACTTCGTTGGCATCCATATTTTGCTTTGAAAGTAATCTACTTTAAGATTCTTAATTTTATAGTGCTTCAGATATGGTTTACATAATTACTTCATATAAAGCTACCCATCCGTGGGTAATTACTCAGAAACATAGGCTTTATATAAAAATCTAAAATTTGTAGAAAATTCCAAAATTATTTTAGAGTATTGTGAATAGTGTTTTAAATTACCCGCTGACAAAAATGAAAGTTGCTGCAATTTTGCAGTACCATTTAATCGGTAAAATTATACTTAAACATAATCTTTATGTGGGATGCCACTTGGGCAATAATTTTATTTATTGTGGAACATATTCGATATCATCAATAAAACTCAAATTAAAAAAGGGTCACATATCGCTCATTTATGTTTCAATATTGCTGATTTTATTGCAATAATATAGTTTATTTCACCTTTTTATATTATTTTAAATACCTATAAGTAATAACGACTAGAGGTCTGCATGAGTGTGTCTGAAGACACTCATTTGATACACAGAAATGAATCCGAAGGATTGTTCCAAAGGTAGTTAGGGGTTGATACTTTTCAAATCAAAAGGTTCTGTGACTTTCGTTCGAAGTTGAAAAACGTCTTTAGATTTTTTTAATACCATTAGTTAATTACTTTTTAGTTTAATTAAAATAATTTAATTATATAATTTAATTTAATTAACCAGAATTAAGTGAAATGTTAACATCGAAATACAAAATTTCTAAATAAAAAATAAAAAATAAAATTAAAATAACAAATATAACAACATGAATTTAAACATAGAAAATTGTTGAATTTAACATAAATCTTTGAAAAAAACGTTTGATTCACTTCGATATTTATATGATTTAAATTTAAATTGAGCAGGACTAAAAAGTTGTTTGCCTTAAGGCCGGGACACAGAATCTGTCATGGGTTATACTTTGAAGTATTCAACTGGAATTAAAATACCGACGGAAGAAGTTGACACAATGAGTACTTTGTTGACGGATATTAAAACAGGAAAGAAAACATTTGAAAAGCTTTGTTCTCCATTTTACCATATTTAATTAATTTTTTTTGTATTTTGCTTTTTTGCTGCCACTCAACACAAAAATTTAATCAAAATAAAGAAAAACAAATTGACAGCTCTCAACCTGTCAGCTCTCAACCGTCAACAGTTAAAAGTTGCCCAACTTTCGTACTTTGCGATGACAACCCTCATAAGAAAACCTGTATTTCAACTTTCTTGTACGTTGAAAAAGACGACGTATAACTTACGACGGATTCTATTCATTCAATATAATATAATCAATTTAAGTTAAGTTATTTAAGCTTCACGTAAATTAGTGTTAAATTAATAGCAGTAGTAGCCTTAAGTATACCAATCACTGCCAAATCACATACACTTTCACACAAATAACTCTTTCTGGTTTTTATTTTAGGTGGAATTATATTGCAACGTATTAAGTTGAAGTTTTATATAGACTTTTTTAAGTGTAAGTTATGAGTAACGTTGAATATTAAACAAAAAAAATTTTTTTTTATTCTAAAAAAACATAAGCAAAGGAATTGATTAATAAAAAAAATGTGTTGTTTTTTCTGTATGTTCCTTTTACATTTTTGAGTTGTGTTTAATTTACTACGACTTAGCTGTAATTTAAAAATCGATCTGCCAGATACATAACTAAAATGTGAACAGATACGATCGAATAAAAATATTTTTTGTTGTTTCTAATAAAAGTATTATATTTGATTTAATAATATAGTTTATTTCACCTTTTTTATATAATTTTAAATACCTATAAGTAATAAAGACTAGAGGTCTGCATAAGTGTGTCTGAAGACACTCATTTGCTATTTAACTACGTACACAGAAAAAAATATTTTTACCAATTAAAGGTTTTAATTGGTTTCAGATTACAATTTAATTAAATAAATAATTGATTTAATTATTTGTTTAGTTAGGACATTTTTTTGTTTTGTTTTCAACAATCATATATTTGAATCAATTAAAAAATTAATTAAACATATATTTAAAACTAATTAAAATCTTTAATTGTTGCTTACATTTTTTTCTGAGCAGTGATGAGTGTCTTTTAAACACACTCATGCAGACCTCCAAATCCATCTCATAATTCGCTACCCCTATGTGTAGTAGCAATAGGAATGAATAAATATTAACTAAAAAGACTAAGAAGAAATTGCAACAAAAATAAATTTTATTTAATTTCTTCTTCTTATTATTTTAACAAATTTTTGTTCATTTTTGTATTAAATTTTTGTTGTAATCTATTTTTATTTTTTTTAAATAAATATTTGTTTATTCGTGATGATACTTTACAAAGAGGTAGCGAAATATCGGATTTAAAAATACATTAAACCTTAAGCCTGTTATTAATTATATTAAAAATTAACTATTTGATTTTCTAAAAATATAGAATGCATCTCAAGAGAGATGAAACTAACTTTTACGCAAATAAATTAGTAAACTTTTGACCATTAAATGTAATAAGAATAATAATAATAATAATTCAAATCTAATTTAAGTAAATTTAATAAAATACATTTTCATAATAAAATAAAAAATTATAACTGAAATGCTATTTAAACAACACGAATAAATAAATACAAGTAGATAAAGTAACAAATATATATGTATATATATAAACATTTACTCCATTCATAAATTAATTTTTTCATCCAATAACTTTCCACATTAATTACCTTAATATACAACCTACAACAATTACGACTTTTACAGCATTCACAGTTGTAACTCATGCAAAACAATAAAAAATAAACTGATTAAAAAAAAAAGAAACAAACTAAAAACTCAAAAATACTTATAAGAAAATTCAAAAAAGAAAAAAAACTAAATAAATAAATTCATAAATTCATAAATAAATTACTTATAAAAAAGGAAGTGGTTGTTTAATTTAAAATTTTCTTTACAAACTTACAAAATATTTACAACTTTGCACAATTTCTCTTGATTATCATTGAAAATATGTTGTTTTAAACACATCTCAAGTATTTCTTTGTACGTTTTCTTTTTTCTTTTTTTTCTTGCTTTGCTTTGCTTTTGTATAAGTATTCAAGCTAATGACTCCATTTAAGTGAATTTAAGAAAATAAAAATACAATAAAAAGTTAAATCACTAATGGGAGTCTTGGTTGTCACCAACATTCTTCACTAAACTAAACACTGGCAAGAGGGGAACCCAAAGAGACTTGAGACTTTTTAAGTTAATTTTTTAAAGTGGAAAAATAATCGTTGGTTGGTTCAATTGCTTCACAAACTTCTTGTTAAGAATTTTTAATTAACAGTTTTCGGTTTCCATTCAGATCACTTTCAGACAGACAATCCGTTTTGAACGCATTAAAATCTTGATGCAACTTGCACATCATTCGTATTAAAACGACAGCTCTTGATATACTATAGTGTCCGCCAGGAAGGGGTGTGTGCCTTTGTTTTGCCGCCATTTTGGTAAACATTAGTATTGACAGTCGTGAAGTAGGCACGTGGTAAATTTATTATAGAAAAATATTCCATAAACCAACATGTTTTAATCGTTAAAATATTTTATCAAAATTAATCATCGATTACTGTGACGATGAGAGAGTTACGTGAAATTTTTGTGAGAAACAACGTGTCAACAAAACGCACTATTTATCATATAGTGAATGATTTCGAAGAAAGAGGGTCTGTAGGTGATAGGCCCAAGCATGGACCACAACGTACTGCTAGATCGCCTGAAAACATTACTGCTGCTCAAGAAAGAGTTCAAAACAATCCATCAACCTCTATTCGGTCACCTTTGCATCCATTAAAAGGGACAGTCTGGTGTGCAATTTGGTCAGGACCTTAATTCTTTGAAAATGAAAACCGAACCAGCAATAGATATTCATATTATACTTAAAGATTAAAATTATACTTAAAAATAAAATAAAATGTGGGGTGGTGCCGATGGATTCCAAACGGCTATCTTCAGCAAAAAGGAACCACAAGCACTAGGTAAGACACAAGAAGTCTCGCAATAAAAAAAGGAAACACAAAAAGTTTAATCTTTTCAATCGAAAAAAAAGGCGAAGTTACAAATTAACTTTCCTTTGATTTATTAATTTATAAATAATTTCATGGTGATATTTCCAAAAAATTTACAATTTAATTTTAATTACAAATAGCGAATTAACAATTTTTAATGGCGCGAACAACAACGATAGTGAAGCAATTTCAATTAAAAACGAATGCCAACGATATGGCAAAAAGAAATTCGAAACATTATTCAATTTTGGCCAACGATATGGCGCAAAAAATTATTAATCGAAACACAAAATAATTAACTCCAAAGGTTCGACTTCCACTACGATAGAAAAAAAATATAAAGCCCAAAAGATGAAGAATAAGCGGCAAATGATGATAGACGTCAAAAACTTCCACTAGCTTTGGCATCACTCTCAAACATGAACCAGGGATGGAAAGTCCTCACTGTTCAGACGTGAACAATATTTAAAAATTAAAAAATAAAGCCACTATTAATATTTGGGATTCTTCTCCACTTTAGTATCCCCCTGCTTAGTACAAATATAACCACATTTATTTGGGATGTTAGGGATGCTAAAGGGTTTGGGATGAGTTTCAATCTTCTGTAAAGCGTTAGCACGTGTTTCGCAATTATAATAAATCAATAGGACGATTATATTCAATCGGGTAAAAATACTAGTATTTTAACGACTTTTAAATTTTCTAAGTTTGAAGAAGCAGAGAGAGGTTCGAAGCTAAGGTATCAAATTACTAAGCAAAAGTTTGCATTCTAAGCGAAGTGTAGAGTTTCTGCCAAAAGCCAGTTTATTTTTACTGTTTTTAATTCACTTGTATCAGTTTTGCTTCTAAGTGCCCTTTTCATTTTAGAACAAAACTTCTACCAAGGTATTTGACTTCCGAAAATTGAAGTATGATTTGGTTATTTACACGAATGGGGGCCCAACGCAATGTTATTGTGATATTTGTACATTTCTGTTCATTAATCTTTATTCTTTCGTTCGACAACATTTCCAGTATGGAATATATAGGACTGACTTATTGAAATTGCTTCTCAAGATATTACCAGGCTTCAACTTCCGGTTTCAACTTTCTAAAAGCTAATATAAGTTTCTGTACAAGTTTGGCTGTAATTTATATATTTATATATTAACCCTTATATTTATAATAAAAAAAAATATATATTTGAAATCTATTTTAGAACTAATTTTTCATACAAAAGTTGTTCTAAAATACATTTTTAATAAGTTTTATTTTTTATAAATATGGGGTAAGACTTCAAGACATTAAAAGTAAAATATTTTCTTTCATATTTTATAGGCGTTAGTTTATGAATAATATTGATTTTTTATTATATCGTAGGGGGATACCGAAGCAGACCACTAACTTCATTGGTTTCTTTTTCGAGCTCCTTCGTTCATCAATAATTTTTGCAGGCAACTAGATTATATCTAAACTCCTTCTTGGTCTTTCTGCCAACTTGTAGTGAAAAGTTCCAGAGTCTTTGGTGGGAATAAAATCCACAACCTCGGCCTGATAGACTAGCACACTACCTACTAGCCCACCGAGGAACCCCAATAATAATTAATTAAATGATAAGAATTAAACACTTTCATTAGTAATTATTTACAAAAACAAAATCTTTATCATTAACCAATGATTAAATTAATTGAAATCATTATACTTAACAACCGTATTTTCTTTTTCGCAAAAAAGAACAGATTTACTTTGATCAATGTTGAACTTAGTGTAGGAGTCGTAAAATAGTTACTAAAAGCTACGATGATTATTTTTGTTTTATAGAAATAATCGTTTTTTTCATCAATTATAATTATAATTAATAATTACAATTATAGTAATTACAATTATATTATAATAAGTTGTTATAAATATAATAACAATAACTGTTCCATTTTAGAAGGCAGTTAACATTTTTGTCATAGTTATTATTTCGAATAATGCCAATGAAGATTAAATGCCAGTGAAGAAATCCTAAGTATGGCAAAAATACTCTAGACGGAAAAAGGCATTAAAGACAAAAATATTTATTTTTAGTGATACACGGGGTGGCATTATGGCCCTATTCTCCTTGTAGGAACTATGGGGACTTATATATATATATGTATACGGGGTGGCATTGCATTAGGACCTTGTTATTTTATCAAAAGCAAAATCACAAATTGAAAAGTTTATTATTAAGAAGTCCACGTGATCATGATGAGCAATATGACTATTTGCCTTTAATATGGTAAATATTGCATTTGTTATTTTTAAAACATATCGATCTTTTAAAATTATAACGAACTTTAAAATTCTAATTGCAGGATTAGAGTAGATTTTTTTATTTTTGAACCAGTAGAGGGATCAGTTGTACCACATGTTCTTTTATTGTGCCAATCATAATCGCTTGATAAAATGCAGTTAGTTGATCTGTCTATCACTCCTTCTGTCTGTCCTTTCCATTTCATATGCTGTCAGTGACGCCACGGTCTTCAACACTAATGATGACAATGGCCAGCTGGTTGTCTGGTAAAAAAAACATTGATCGTACCAATCTATAAACTGCTGAACGAATATTTATGTTTTTCTTTGGTAATTGTTAATAGAAAAAGGAATTAATAAATTAATTGTATTTAACACAATGTTGGTTTTATCTCTTTTCAATTTGCAATTCAATTGTAACTCGTGACTCTTACAGTCTGTGAATTTTTAATAAATCCATTCAATGCATCATGGGTCCTGTTAAATGTTTCAAATATCCTCAGACAGTTAATTGGAACTGTTCAAAGAAAAATAAACCAAAAATATCACTTTAGGTCATTTTGTCATCATAAATTTTATAATTGAGCAAAACAACAAAACACAAATTACAAACAATTATTAGAATTGTTGTTATTATTTTTTATTATTATTTTTGACTTGCCGATGCCCATTTCGCAGATTAAAATTGTTCTTGAAGGATCACCTTTACCAAGTGCATGAATTACCGCACGTACCTCATAAATAATGAATGATTCCATTGCCAAAGAAAAACAATTTAACCAACAACGATTAAATATTATATTTCTCCAGAGGCTTCTGTAAATACATAAGTCAGTCAGCTTCGGCTGCCTCAGCCCAGTTTCAATTGCAGGGGCAGACTATTTCTCTTTTTTTATTTTATTCTTCTTTTTTATTTTCATAATTGCTGACAGACATTTAAACGGGTTAATTCTAAATTAATTCCGAATTAATTATATTAAAAATAAAATTGAATTTAAATAGGGTTTGACTTTAACAAAAAAAAAAAAAAAAAAAACTATTTGTACTAAAAATTTGTTTTTAAAAGCATTGTCGAGTTCAGAGGCGAAGTGAATTTAAACTCCTGCGCTTACCAATAGATTACATCCTGTGGATGTGCGATTGATTAGTGACTGATACTGCAACAAATGTGTGTATATGTGTGTGTGTGTGCGTATCAAAATATTATTGCACCAACGTTTCAACTTCTGGTTCAATCGATTCAATTCAATTGATTGGTAAGATTCAGTCAGTCATTCATTTAGTCGTCTGTTCGTTAGTCTTCTTTTTTTATTTGATCAACATCGTCTACTTGATCATCCCATTCCCATAATGTTTTATTAATGATCTATTGTAGATCCTTATAACGAATTGTACTCCTCTTACTGTAATAATGACAACAAAAACAATATCAATGCAGGTTCTTCATTAATATAAAAGAAAACAATACAACCACAATAACAACAACGCCAAAAACCATTATGCGTGTTTGTTGGCGTTATTGAATGTGTTTAACGAAGCAATTATTTCAAATGTCAACTCATATTGCTCAAAATATTGAAAATTAAAAGTTTATGTCTAAAGACAATGACTTCAGAAACATATGAAATACAAGCTGTGCCCGCCACGTTAAAGGCGCCCTGACACTATTTTCTTCGATTTTGAGTTTGATAGTAATCCACACCAAATTTAAAGACTACTTTTATAGTGCTTGAGTTATGGTTTAGAAATTTTCTTTATATAGAGGTACCCATACCTGAATAAAAATCTTAAATTTATATAAAACTTTAAATCGGTAAAATTACGCATTTCCTACTTTTTCTCTATTTTATCATGAAATTTTATTAAAATTCATCCAGTAGTTTTTACGTTATGTGATCACAGACAGTCGGACGGACATACAGACAGACGAAAATTCTACAAATTGCTGTTTTGGCTTCTATTTCGATTACTAACTGCACCAGCAGCAAAATTTTCCTAATATATTTCATGTACAGAAATGATCCTGTTACAGTTTTATTATATGTATACTTTGATTTTGTGAACGGCATTGCCCGGTTATTGTGAAGTTCTTGGAGGGATAAAAAATTATTTTGTCTGATCTAAATACCAGGTGTTGTACAAACCATTTTTCTAATACTTAGCTGACACAAACTGCTATTTATCCATTGTTCTCTGAAATATATAATAAACTTAGACAGCCATGGAATACAACGTCATATATCGAGTGCTGATGCAGCTAGGTAAATCTGATATATAAAAGATGAATTTATGTATTGTTTTCTTTAATTTACCTGGTCCTATAAATTTACGCAACCTGGTGTAGTTTTTTTGTAGCAATAAAACGTCATCTGATTAAAGTTTTTAACATAAAACCGAAATGGTTATTCAGTATCATAAGTGAGTATGTACATTTTAGCTTTTTTTCTGCTTCTTTTCATACACGTGTGGGAGACTAGCAAATATTGTGGTTTTGTTCATTTATGAGTGAGGAGATTATTTTCCTTACTATTCAAAAGTGATATATTTTTGAGTATTTAGAATTTTGTTAATTTTTCACAAATAATTGTTCATAAATAAAAAGATGTTCGCATTAAGCATTCGCATAAATAAATGTAAGTATATATGTGTGTATGTATATGGTCACGTGTATTTTGTAATGTACAACTGCCGGCGTATACCGTAACAAAGTGTGCTAGAAATCGTGTTTATAAAAAATTTCATAAATGAACACTCACAAATGAAAACGTTCATAAATGAAAAAAATTTACAAATATTTTTTTAAAAGAGCTTTAATGAGAATGAGTAAATTTATTACTTGTCACACATGAATAATACGGATATTTTTCGTTTTTCGCCGTTCATGTATGTATGCTACAAACAACAATTACACTCATTCGTGTGTGATCCCAGGCAGGGCATTTTTGTTGCTCATTCATGACCGTGAAAAGAAATTACATTTATGAGAAATATTATAAATGTTGAAATTTTCACGCTCATAAATAAAAAATTCTAAAACCTGGTTTTTAATTTTAAAATAAATTATAATTTTATAAAAATAATTTTCCGTCCGTCCCCAAATGCAACAACAAATGCGTTTTTCATTTAAACTTCGAAAATCCTGAAAGCCTGCTATTAATAATATGCTTTCAATAATAAATAATTAAGAGTTGCCAGATGAAGTTAGTTCAAGTTCATTAATATGCGCAAAGTTAAATTGCGTTTCAAAGTCTCTCTAGATAACCACCTAACCGACTGAGAGCACAAATGTAAAACTTTGGTGTGTCAAATAGCGTGTTCCATATGGACATTTTTCTAGCGGTTATACATATATGTTTTAAAAACTAAAACTTTGATATTTTGCGAGAGCATATTGTAACTCTTGAAGCTTGTTATAATATCGATAAGAGCATAGCAGGAGTCATCTTGCAACTGATTTTTTTAAGTTACATAAACGACTCCGGTTTCAGGTCGAGATTTAGGGAGAATTTTTTACTGAAGTGTTAAATTCTTTATTTCTTTATATTTTTTCAATCTCAGATTAAGTTGTCAGTTTATAAAAGTACAAATGTTAAGCGAAAGGTGTTCTAAATGAGAAAGGCATTAGATATACATACATATGTGAGAGGTAATTAAAGTCCCAATCAATGACAGAGTCTAAAGGCCGGGGCACATAGAATCCGTCATACGTTATACCTTAACGTTCTCAATTGAAATCAAAGTAACAACGGAGAAGGTTGACACAATCAATACGTAAAAAGTTAAAAGTTGCCCAGCTTTCGAACTTGGCGTTGAAGTAGACGTACTGATTGTGACAACACTCATTAGAAAAGCTGTATTTCAACTTTCTTGTACGTTGAAAAAGACGACGTATAACGTATGACAGATCCTATGTGCCTTGGCCTTAAGAAACCATCGCTAGGGATGTATAAAGAGATCTCTCAGGAAAGCAGTAGTTCAGTTGGTATTGTGCATTTGAAATTAAAATTTAACTCGAAAACATTGCTGAAAATATAGGATCACATAGTGTCTAAATTTTTGTTGAAAAAAAAAAAAACGTGCTGTTAAATATTATAGCGATTTTGTGGTTATTTGTAACATAACAACATAATTGGTTTTATTTTACACAAAAAATGCTGTTAAGTGTTTATTTATTCAGCCCCAAATTATTAAGCAATACTAAAATGTTTAATATTTAGCATATCTGTCTAAAATATCTGGAGTGGTTTACGCTTAACTTTACCATAACTCATGGAAACATATATTACATGGATAAATTACATAAAGAATAATGCCCATATTCATCTATACACATCAATACATATAATAAAATAGTAATTCATTTCCTGTCCGTCTGTCTTTCTTTGTTGTGTTCGCATCACGTAAAAACTACTGGATAGATTTTTAACAAAATTTTGTGAGGAGGTACCTTAGTAACCAGATTTCAATAAAGGATACTTTTTTTTCCCAAAAATATCTTATTTCCGAGAGAGAGTGGAAATGTGAATGCGGTATATTTTAAGCACGGTTCGGCAATAGATGGCGCTGTTTTAAAATAATCACAAAATATGAATTACTTACTGCCAAATAGTTAATTGGATAAAATTTGTATTTAATTTGTATTTTTACTTTGTGGAATTATATTGTTATTAAAATATTTTAAACACCTTTTACAGAGCTTTAAAATAATTTGTACAATTTAAGAATTTTATATAAATCTTAGAATTTTATCAAGAGATGGGTACCTTGATATAAAGTAAATACGTAAGAGCCTTAAAATTTGGTGTGGATTACTTTCAAAGCAAAATAAAATAAAATAAAATATTGTCAGAACGCACACAGCGTGTGTGGGCACAGCTAGTACTAAATAAAACTTATTTGAAATAAATTTTAGAACAACTTTTTAATGAAAAATTTCTTCTAAAATAGATTTCGAATATATTTTATTTATTTATATTTTATTATGAATAAGGGTATACAAGTTCAAAGTATATTCGAATCGGAAAAAGAATATTTTCGGTTTAGGGTGTAAAGTAAATCATGCCTTTCTCCTTCCCGATTATAATCAAAAACTATACAGCTTTTCATCTCCATTTACTGAATTTCATTTTGATATGTCAAAACATAAATGTGAAAATAAGAAAAATTTTCTCTCCAAAGAAATCGGCCGTTAGAAAATCCTAAAATCAAAATGAGAACCTAGTTCTTACTTGGTCCAATACCTATCACTAAAATTATATTAAGCAAGAACTTGGTTCTCATTTTCATTTCAAGACTTTAACCATACAAAATTTGAGTATTTGAGTTGACTTAACGTGTTATCGTCAAAATACTCATTTAATTAAAAAGAAACCCCTATTTTCTTCAATATATTTTGCACATCCCCTAATAAATATCTATTTACGAGTAATTTCACACTTTCAATTTAAAATTTAGAAAAAAAGAACACAAAACTTCCCAAATATAAATATAAGAAAAATTTGAGACCGTTTCAAATTGGCAGCCAAGTGTCAGTTGCAATGGCATTCAAACGTAATTATTAAACCGACTTCTGTTGTTGATTTTGTTGAATGTCTTGCAACAATTTCACTTCATTGAATTCCAAATGATGCCATTCCTCTTTTCAGAGACGGTCATTAAAAATGCGAATTGTTTAACAATAATTGTGTATTTTTATTTAATGCATGATTTTTCTTTCCCCCATTCATGGATGCCATAACGATGATGATGATGTTGTTTGCCATTATTTATTTAATTGCTTTCAGCCAAATGACAAAAATAATTTTAATGGACGGTGGTTGATGCCACGCTAAAACACTTTTATTTGATAAGAAATTATATTATATTATTATATTATATTGTATGTCTATTTGTTTTTTAATGGAGCAGCAAAAAGTGTTTTAAAAATATTGGATTTAGATTTTGACAACTGATGTCGGATATCATGCAAAATAATTTTAAACTCGATTCCATTCCAAGTTTTGTAGGTTCGAAACTGTGGCATCATTTACTTGGCTTAATTGCGTAATTTTTCAATTGGTCTTGAAAAAAAATTATATTTAAAATTATGTGACTAATTAATTTTAAAGGGATCCTTTGCAGATGGATTTAGCCAACACTGCAGTCTGTGGATGGCTAAATTCTTCTTTACCATTTTCCGTATCTATCGACTTTGGTTTGGTTTACCAACCAACTTAACCATTGTGTTCAAAGAAATCAATCTAAAGCCAGTTTGCTAAAATTGATGCCAAATCCGAAATATTGTAAAAAACACTGTGAGATGCCAAATATTCCAGACCCTTACCGTCCCGTTGTCGTTTTTTTTATTTAAAATCCTAAATTCCAGGTTGGCATTTAAGGTTAGAACGAGTTCCAAAAAGCTTTATTTATTATAATATTACTATTGAAAATTGCGAATTACTGCTGGTAAAGAATTGAGTTGTGGGTATCGAGTATTTGATAATTTGTTTGAGTAAACTCCATACTCACTGCGCTGCAAACTGAACACCAACCAGTTTCAATGGAAGTAACTTATGTCTAAGGCCTTTTTTAACATTTTTGTTTTTAACCTTTCTTGTTGTCTGCCCGGTTTTAAATAATACAAACTTTTTGCAAAGCATGTATGAGTTTATTGGGTACCCAATTGATAAGTATCGAGTACTATTGAGTACTAAAAGTAGCAGAAGTTTCCAGCACAATTGCGAACTGAAGTCTTGTAAAAAATGATTTTGATATAATTAAAATTAAATAGTTGAAATTAAATATTAATAATTATCTTAAATAGCAACTAATATTAGCTCGACTTACCTGAACAAATCACTGAGATCAACCCATTTTTAAACTTTTCCGTTTTCGCTTGTTTTTTTCTTTTTGCAAAATAAATAATACTAATTTTCAAATTTACTTTGTTTATATAAAAAAACATTTATTCTACAATAGTTTATTTTAAAATATAAAAAATATAATAAAATATATTTATGTATATGAGTGAACATATACAAATATACATCGATGTATATGGTTGCTTTTGTTCTGTTGCTAATTGATCTTGTTTTATTTCTTTTTGTTTTTTTTAATATAAAACTTTTGTTGTTTTTTGTTTTATTAATAAAATTAAGTTACAACTTAAACTTAAAAGATAAAAATATATTAAATAAAAATGAAAAATATGCATAAGAAAATCTTAGAAAAATAAAAAACCATAAGGAAAAGTTGAGAAAAGTGATTTGAAATGTTTTCAAAATAATTTGAAGAATTTACTTTCACCTTTTTGCTTTTTTTCCATTGTTTGGTAATTTTATAAATTAAAAAAAAAATATATTTTTTATCATTTTATATGTGAAAATAATAAAATATAAGAAAATATTTAAATAAACGGCAAGATTTCTGTAGTTTTTGTTTTTTATTTAAGTTTATACTTAATAAAAAAAAAAAATTAAGTTATTACATTAAACAAAAAAGAAGTACAACTATTTGCTTTAAATTAATGATAAAAAAGATAATAAAATGTACAAAAAAAAAATTACATTAAAAAAAGAAACAATTTTCTACGAAAAAGGGAAGCCGTTTGAGATGTTTAAAATTTTTCACAAAAATTATGGAAGTTTTTATTTTTATCTTTATTTGAAATAAAAATTATTTTATTTACAATTTCTTTGTGGTAAAGAAGAACTTGTTTTATAGTTTTTTTTTTTTTTTTGAAATGTTTAACTAAAATGTTCTTTTCCTTTTCCTTTTGTTTTTTTTTTTTAATTTAAATTTAAATAAGTAACAACTCGGTTGAATTTTTCCTTCATACTCGTATTAATGTTTGTTTCAGTGTGTGTTTTTAACAACAAATGCACTTCGATTAGTTTTATTTTCGTTTAATTATTTTTTGTTTTAATTTATTAAATAAAACTTAATTATTTTTTAAGTAGTAAATATTATTGCAGTTTTCTTAAACAATCGATTTAAGTTATTTTATTTTATTTTATTTTGTTTTTTTTTTTATTTAAATATTTTTTTAGGTTTTTTCCCATGAACGAGAGAGAGAGAGAGAGAGAGAGAGAGGGGGAGAAAGAGTGAATAAAAGAGAGAAAGTTCAATTTAAAATTGAGATCCTTGTTTTTGTTAAAATAATTAATTAATAGGGAAAAAAGCCAGAAAACAGTAAAAGATAAGTTTTGCTTTTGAATTAAAGTCGATTTATTTTAATTAAAAATAATAAAGAAACACAGAATAGAAAACTCTTATTAAATGTTTTTAAAAAACTTAATTATTTGTAGTAAAACATATTGGGTATACACTATATATTTATGTATAAGTGTATATTTATGCATATAAATATGCAACAATAAGTAGGCAACACAGGAAAAAATTTTTGCACCAATTAAATATTGTAGTTAGTTTCAGATATGAGTTTAATTAAATTTTTAATTAATTCAATTGAGATTAATTGAGATAATATTTTTTTATTCTTAAACTAAATGAAACCTTTAATTGGTGCAAGATTTTTTTCTGCGTAAAAGGTTATGAATGAAACCTCTTACTGTTAGCAACTTTTAACGCAATATTATCATCCTATTGCAGCTAGCAGAAAAAACTTTTTTTTTTGATTTTAAAGAATTTTTAACAATAACAATTTTTTCATTAGCAACTATTTTATCATAAAAATTATATTTAAAAAATTAAAAATAAGAGTATTTTATTTTTCACTTACCACCCCCCAGCCAGGCTGTTAAAACGAAAAAATGAAATGGCTGTGAGTGACGATCGAAAACTATTCAAACAAAGCCAGCCCATTTCAAAAAAATGCTGACTGGGTAAAACTCTTGGAAAGTTGTAAGTTGTAAGCTTTAAGTTTTGTGTTTTCGTTTTTTTTAAGTTTTTTTAAGTTTTTTTTATTAATTAACAATTTGATCAAACTGATAGCAAAAGCATTTTATTTTTAGTATTTTTATGAATCATGATACTATTGGCACTTATAGAATGGGTCATTACAAAAAATTATATAAATTTAATTAAAAAAAAAGTTCTTTAATAAACACATACACACACTAGTGAGTAAGTATTTATACACACCTATACATGAGTGTATGTGTGAGTATATAGAAGTGTAGTGTAGTGTAGATTTTGCTTAAATTTAATTAAAATTTTGTTCACTTTTCGTTTGCATTAAAATTAAGAAAATATAAAACATTAAAAATAATAATAAAAAAAAATCTCATTTATAAATATTTTGTTTAATTATTTAATTAATTACTTAGAAACTACATAAGTATATATGTTTTTAAATTTAATTTAAGTGTTTGTTGCTTTTTGTTGTAGTTAATATTGTTGTAACCTTTGAATTATTTGTGCATTTACTTTGAGTCCCTCAGTATTTGTCAGTCCCTCAGTATTTATCAGCGCTACTGCTGCTGCTTCTGCTGCCCTGCTGCTACTTGCATCATCGAATTGTACATTTTTTGTTAATTGTTCATTGATTGGTTAATTAAGTTGAGTTTTATGTTTTTAATATCAGTAACATTATTATTACTACTACTACTCCTACTGCTATTTGTATGGCTATATACACAAGAAGAATAAAATCCATCTATCGAATCATTCATTCCATCAATCCATTAGATAAAATTAGATAAATTAGTTTCCTTTACCACATTATATCTAATTTTTTTTTGTTTAAGGAAATAATGCTCCTTTTAAAAGTCTCATAATGGGTTCTGTTTTTTAAATTATTTCTGGGCCAGCTGCCATCAGTGATTTGGCAATTCTGTTAATGTTATGTCATATAGCTCTTCTTCCAGTTGCTGCACCTCCAATAAGAAAATGTCTTCGTTGCAATAATATGAAATCATGTCATCATCAATTTTCGCCGTAATCCTAAAAAATATAGAATGTAGAAAACAAGAAAAAAAAAAATAAAAAATAAATTATAAAACAATTTGATAAAAGAAAGCTAAAATAAAAATAAAAAGATTTTTAAAAGGGAAATTGGTTCATTTTTTTAGATTTTTGTACAAAACATTTTGGGTCCTCAAAAGAGATACAGATAGAGAGAGAGAGAGAGAGAGAGAGAGAGAGAAAGTTTGACTGTGTTTGTTCTTAATTACTTTGTTTTAGGTGTAAAAAGTTAAAAATGATGATTTATGATTCCCGGTTTTCGTTGCAAAACCAAATTTAACATGCATTTTCTAACTATAATTTTAATTGTTATTAAATTAATTATAATTAAAATAAAAGCCTTTTTAAAAGACCCCAGTCCATTTTTACTTTTATTATAATTTATTTAGTATTAAAAGCTACAAGATTATTTAGATTAGTTAGTGGGTGGTGGTGTTACTTACCCCTTCTTATTTGTTCGATAAATATTATTTATACTCGTTGTCGATATTTTATATTTATTTTCAATCTGCAATTGAGAGAATGAGAGAAAGAAAAAACAAAATTGATGATGCGGTTTCAGTGTTTTTGTTGTTTGTAAATTTTGTTTGATGTTTTTTGTTGGATTTGTTATTATTTTTTTTTTTTTGAAATAGTTTAACAATAACAAAAACAATTTTCCTTTTCAACAAAAACTCATAATTTAAATTTGTAAACCAATTTTCTTTGTGTCCAATTTAGAATAATTAACTATAATTTAGACTAATTAATTATAATTATTTTGTTCAATCTATTTTGGTTGTTTACTGGCCAATTGTCATCATATTTTTTTTTTCAATATCATAATTTAATCAAAGAGAATAAATTTTTTTTCTTAATTTAATTTTAAATAAAAAATATCAAATCGATTATAACTAACTTTGTAAGTTAAATTTCAACTTTTGAAATGTTGCAGCAAAATGCCGAGGCACCTTAAACTAATTTGAGGTTGTAGACTCCAATCTTTAATTCTGTTTTGAAATATTAGTACATATTTCAAAACGATGTATTCTATTTGATTCTACGACACACAAAAATAGTGTTGATGCTTTATTTTCTTTTTTGATTGAATAAATTTATTAACAAACGACTGATAACTAAACCCTAATTTGTATTATTGCGTTGAGTAATAACTAATATTTCTTGCTGGACAAGTGTTTAAATGTTGTAAAAAATGATAATGAAGTAAGTCAAAATGATTTAAAATAAACACAACTATTAAGTAAAAACAAAATCACACACAAATACAAGTACAACATGCAGTTTAAAATTACAAAAAAAAAATAAATTTTCTTTTTCGAGTTGCTTAAAAAATATTAGTTTATGAGTACAAAATGTTTAAATTACTTTCAATGTTTAATAAAAATGCTTCTCTTTCTTCACTGGTATTAACATTAAAACAAACAAAGAATAAATAGAGAAATTTTACCCCTTACTTATCTCACTAGAAGAGAACTACAGTGGGGTTATTGCGTATTTCAGTTCGGAAGGAAAATCGCTAGAATTTGTATGTATAACTCAGGGTTGGTAAAGTTGGTACAATTGTAATTTTGATACAATAAATTTTTGCTACAATTTGAACCTAAAAAGTACAATGGTACACTAATGACTCATTTGGTACAATTGAAAGATGTTCCCATATTTTATATTGCGGACTATTTTAAATGCAAACTGTTACTCTTATTTAAAAACTTTAAAAACGTTATATTTAATCGATTTCAGTATTAATGTCTAAATTTAGGAAAGAATAGTTGCAATACTTAATTTTAAATTAGGTTCACTGGAAGCTTGAAAGTATAAGAACTGGTCTGCACAATGCTCGTTTTTTTGTTAACTATAAGGGCAATTTAATAATGGGCAGTAGATGTATTGAGATCATGTGGAATGTTTTGTTCGAAAAAAATGGGTTATTTATTGCAATGTATATTTATTTTTATTTATTTATTAAATGTTACAATACAATTACAAATTATATTCTAACTTAATTTACCGAGCATGGTAACGAAGACCTTGACCTGTTGTAGTAAATACCCAGAGTCTTTGGTGGGAACCAAACCTACGACTGATAGACTAGCACACTACCTACTAGCCTACCGGGGCGCCCATTAAAAATATATATAAAAAATATCCATTTAAAGTAAATTTAATATTTTAACATTTTGCGAAAATCAACTTATGTTGAACGAGTGCGATATATGTACATATGTTTTTAACTCTATTCTGCTCTAATGATAAAATTTCATGAAAATAAAAAATATTCTAAACTTAATAATAAAGATTGTTACAAAATTTTGTTTAATTTCCTGTGATGAACAAATTTACCGCACACAAAATTTTTTTATTTTAAGCCAAAAAAGTACATTTTTAAAAGACGGATAGTTTAATTTTAAAATTTAATTTACCATCCCTGGTTTGATTTAAGGTAGAATTAGTTAAAACGTACTTTAAAAGAAGGTAATACATGAATTTCACACTCTTTTCTCTCCTTTTTCGTTCCTTTTTAATGTGTTTTAAGAGGTACCTCTTTTTGATACACAGAAAAAAATTTTTGCACCAATAAAAGGTTTTAGTTAGTTGTAAATCAAAGTTCAACTAATTCTTCAATTGATTCAAATATATATTTGTTTAAAACAAAACAAAAAAATTCTTAATTAAAAAAATAATTGAATCAAATAATCTGAAACCAATTAAAACCTTTAATTCATGAAACTATTTTTTTCTGTGTAACCAAGAGCAAGAGAGACTCAAATAGCAACAATTTTCATGTGTTACGTTCCCTTAAAGTACGTTTTAAATAATTCTACCCAAAGGGACGAGTTAGCCGAACGTGGCTTTAACGAAACGTAACACTCAATAAATTATTGTTCTTTGAAGTTCTTTTCTACATTATTGTATATTCGAAAATGTTGCATTTGAATTGAAATATGCAGTTAACCGCCAGACAGAACCGTATTCACAGATCAGTCCCAAAACGGGATGGCCTTTGGTTTTAATTTTAATAAGACTTTTAGCTGGAATAAATTTTCTCCAATAAGCAAAGCTGCTGCATTCGAATTACCCCAGTCGATATGCACAACTATGCGACAAACATATGTATGTATGTATGTATGTATGTATGTATGTATGTATGTATGTATGTATGTATGTATGTATGTATGTATGTATGTATGTATGTATGTATGTATGTATGTATGTATGTATGTATGTATGTATGTATCAACAAAAATAAAGTCACTGGATGATTCATTTGGCTGGAAAGCTTCATTTGCTGTATAACGCCCGATAAATAGACTTAATTGCTCCAAAAGTTAATTTATATAATTAAAACATTTTTCAAAAATTTTTTCAAATAAACGTTTTGATCTTATTGAATGTAAGAGAGTCGAAGTGTATGTGTGTGTAAATATGAGTGCGAGTATGTATGGCGTATGAAAAAAAATACAACAAATTAAATTCCTAGTTTCTATTAATTCTAAAATAAACACACACACACTGCCCCAATAAACATTTGGGATTTATTTTATTTTTTAATTTGTCTAGTCAAGTACACAGAAACAAATATTTGCACCGATTAATGGTTTTAATTAGTTTCAGATACAAATATAATTAATTTTTTAATTGAATCAATTATATTCTTAAGTAGAAAAGAATAAAATAGTCTTCAAATTAAGTAAATAATTGAATCAATTAAGAGATTAATTAAATTTGTATCTGAAACTAATTAAAACCCTTAATTGGAGCAAACATGTTGTCTATGTGTTAAAACACTGTGCTACAAAAAGGAATTAATCTATTAAGGTAATATTCGACTTTAAAAATTTTGTTTTTTCCCTGTCTTAGACTAGATTTTTTTATTTTATTTAAAATGATGCAATGATTAAAATGAGGCGCTATGTATGTTTTCAAAATTAATTAATTAAATATTTAAAAGAGAATTTGTTAAAACTGCAAGTGCTTGAGTGTTTTCTTAAGTGTTTTCTGTTTTTTTTTGTAATAAACTTTAATTAGATTTTTTTATCTTTTTGTTTAAATTAAAAAAATATATATATATATTGCTCTTGAATATAACGGTTTTTTAATTACACATACTATTACATTTATTTTTGTAAAGAGTTTCTAACATGATCATGATCGAGATTTTAAAAGACAATTAAACAATCCCCTGGTTGTTTGGTTGATGGTGGTTGTGGTTGTGGTTGTGTTTGTGATTTTGGTTGAGGTTGTGGTGAGAATGGTTTTATAATGATTTAAATTTGATTAATTTGGTTGGTTACATTGGATTAAGATTTAGTTTATGATTTTAAATAAATTACTTTGAGAATGAGACCCTCCCTGGTTACAGGAACGTTTTTATTATTTAATTCATTTTGTATATTTAAATGAGAGAAGTAAATCAATCGTTCATACATTTTGGCTTTTTTGTAAGATTTGAATAATATTTTTCAGTTTTCATACATCGAAAATTCTTTCAAGTTACAGACTCAGAGACCAATTCGAAACCAAAATGAATGGAACAAAGGTTAATTTGAAAAAAAGAGAACCTTTTTTTGCATTAATTATTATTAATTGGCGATGAATTATTTTTTTGTTTTCACATTTGTTTAATAAATTAATACAGAGATAATTCTTGGAGGTAGTTTTTAGTTCTTTTGTATAAAGTTATGAGTTTCTGTGTTTGTTTTTGGTTTTGGTTTGTTTTTATACTGCCAAACTATTAATGAATTTTCGGAACTTTTGAAAAGGATGGAGTAGTGGAACTTGATAGAGGAGTGGGAGAGCCAGGATATACAAGGGAAAGTGCTGGGGATTATTTAACAACTTACCGCATTCAAAAGGCCGATGGTGGAAGGTGGCACAACATGCAGGGGGGTGTATACATCTTCGTTTTCTTGTCTCACGTACAACATGACTCGTTCACTGGTGGGTGGTGTCAAACGACCACGTTTTAAAGGCGGACCAAATTCACTCATAGCTAGACCTTGATCTAAAATATGATCTTTTTTGTCACTGCAAGTGGATGGGGAAATCAAAAAAGAAAAAAAAAAAAAAACAAAATGATTTGTTTTATTAATTTCAGTTAAAGACAAAATGATTGCGGAGAGAATTAGTTTGGTGGATTTTTACAATATACTCACGTCTGCATGTCAGGTGGAAAGTGATTGTGAAATTTTAATGTTGGTGTGGCTACCTTTTGTCCATGCAAGAGGAATGGCGAGGCACCTTTTAAATCTGGCGCTCCATCAGAATCATGGCCATAGAAGCCCTGCGAAGAATTACCAAACGTATTGTTATTATTATGATACACGTCATGATATTGTGTGGTTAGAGTTGTTAAATGTTGTGGAGAAGTTGTATTGGTAGTAGTAGTAGTATGATTTGATGGTTGTATTATAACAGATGTTGTGGAGGAAGTAGTAGTAGACAATGTGCTAGTGGTAGTATTTGAATGCATTGGAATTCTTACCTTATCCAAATCGTCGGCTGGTGAAAATAATACCGGCGGCTTGGTAAGATCCTGCATTGTATAGAACTCTGAACGATCTGTAACCGGATGATAAAGTTCATCTAATTTCTTACGTCCCGTAGCAGTCATTTTACGTTTAGCAGCACGTCGTTCTTCATCACGAGTTTTACGTTCGGCACCCTAAAAAAGCAAAAAAAAAGTATCGTGATCAATTAAAAAGTATTAAAAATTTAATATAATTCTTCTTTAAGCTTGTTGTAGCTGTCAAAATTTACTAAGTTTTATTTGTGTAATAATTCGGTTGCATTAATGCTGCTGGTTGGTTTAAGAAACCAAAGCCAAACCAAAAGATGATTATTCTCATCTACATATATACGCCTTAGATCATTCATCCAAATCCCTGCCTTGTGCATAACTGTCTATCAAAAGTATATGTGTGGGTTTGTCTCTGTCATCCGGAACAGCAGCAATAATAACAATTAAACATACATCTATTTATGTACTGACGTTTATTTCTCTTGTTCTTGTTTAAAATTTTTCGTCAAGTCTGCTGCTGCTACTACTACTGCTGCTGTTGACGTAAAAGAAAATTGTCTAAGAAAAATATGTTGTTCGTTTGTTCATGTTGTTGGTTACAGCCAGTCAAGTCTTGATTCTTCAAATCCTTAATAATTAGATGCGTTTCACCGCATTTAACGTTTATGCTGTTGGCCACATCACAAAAGTTTGTTCAAGCGGAAATGGACAAGTGGAAGCATTTATTTACAACTGCAGCATTTAAGTCGACATCCATCTCAAGATGGGCCATGGACATTACAAACCAATGAAATGAAATCGCAACAACGAACGGCACCAACGATAACGAACACAATACAATGCAACAGTGAAAACAGCAGTGAAAATTCAAGAGCGAGGAAAAGATCAAGATGAAAATAATAATATTATACGATGTGGAAGGAAAATGAAATGAGAGCAATCTAATCCATCTGCATAAAGCCACAATAAATCTTAAACAAAACACACAATTTGAAATGTTTATTAGCGAACGAAGACAACAAGTGCAGGACAGATTGTTGGAAAATTGTTTGAACAAACGAACGGTTGCCTGCAGATGCTACAGATGACATGCCAGCAATTATTATTTGTGTTTCTTTTTTTGTTTTTTCTTTGTTGAATTTGAAAGCCTGGACGAACGGCCGCCACACGTGTAAGCAAATCATTAAAAATTTCCGATGCTTTAAGAGCAGCGGCAATCATAATTTCTTCAGCATAAGAACTTAATTTATTGCAGCTGGGTTAGAGTTGATTTGAGTTTCTTTTCTTTGTTTCCCCTTCAATGAAAAAATATTTTCTCTTCATTTCATTTCTTAATCTGCGAAACACCAACGCCTTGTTTATGGCTTTTTTAAGTGCCAGTGAAGACTTTACTTTTTGTTTTTTATTTGTTTTTTTTTTTGTTCTTTCTATAAAACTCTAATAATACATGAAAAATTGCTAATGAAGCGTTTAAAGGAGTCGACTTTGGTTTTCTTCTTTTTTTTTACTCTTGACTTTAAGCAAGTGTGAATTTTTTTACATAGAAACCGAGAAGATAACAAACTTCAATGTAAAAAATAAATGTTATACTTCACAAGCTATAAATTTCCTAGATAAACTACGTATTTAAGATATTTTTTATTTTTTGTTGTTGTAACAATTGATGTATTGCGGCCTAAATTTTCTTACACAAACACACAAGCACACGCGGTTATGCATGAAATAAATCTTTTTCTATTTTACATGAATTGAGAGTGTGTGTATGTATGTACGTGTGTTTTAGTTTAAAATAACGGTAAAAATGCTAATACTTCCACTATCTATTATCGATCGTTAAGAAAAGAAAAGAAAAAGAAATCACAAAGCTGAGTTAGTTGAGCTACGGAAGCTTTATTCCACCATCCCATACATCCTGTCTTGATATCTAATTCGAACGTTTGCAAATATCTTTTCTATTGTTGTTGTTGCTGTTGTTATCGGTGTTTCTTTTTTTGTTGCATATGCGAAATTTTAACATTTGGAATTTATAGCCTCGTGCAATCGAGAGCGATCGCGAGTAGTAAATGATCTGACACGCATCTTTTATTTTTTGCATTTTTGGTTTAAATGCTTAAATAATACTTTTGTTCTTTTTTTGTTTGTTTGTTTGTGGTTGTTATTGTTGTTGGTGGTGGTGGTGGTGGTGGTTGCAAACGTCTTTAAAATCAAAGCGTGCAGTTGCACGTGTGTGCTTGCAAGTGCATGCGAGTATGACATGTGTATTGGAAAATCTTTGGCTATAAATTTCTTAATGTTAAGGAATAATGAAAATAGATTTTATATAAAAAGAAAACATTTTAACACTGATATCCTCTAAGCTATCCAATCTAGATTTATGCTTGGCTAGATTTGTTCATCAAACTAAAACAAGAAACAAGCGAGGTAAAGGGTTATAGTAAAAAGGTTTTTTTTGAAAGACAATAACAGAACCAGGACTTGAAATTTGTTGGGTCATACTAATAATAATATAATCTTTGAGTTTTATATAACATTTGTACGGAATCGATCTGCAGGTTCGGCTGATTCGCAGTTTCAGGAATTTCAGGTTTCTTACCCTAGGTTCGTAAATAAGTATTTACAAGGGTTTCTCAAAGCTAGACTCTCAATACTACAAGGTTTTATTAAACTAGCGAACAGTCAGTCTGCAGTCCGTTATGTGAGCAGTCAGTCCGAAAACCGCTGTGGGAAGAGCCAACCAAAGTCGTTGAGGGACAGTAAGTCCTAAGACCGTTGTGGGAACAGTCAACCCAAGCCGCTGTGGGAACCCTTCGTCCACAGACCGCTATGGGAACAGTCAGCCGAAGCCGCTGTGTTAATTTATCAAGGATGATAGAAGACAAGGTTTGAACTTTTCTCCGCATGTCGGCCGAATGACGTAGCGAAAATGTCTTCCTATAGGCTAATAATTCTATCTGAGTGTATAACTATAAATTATGAGAGTTTTTAATAAAAATGTTGAGAGTTTATTTGCAGGGTTGCCAATTTTTGCCTATTACTTAGCTTTTTTTGGACGTATTTATTTGAAGCAATTTGTTCTTTACAGACTTGGCAACTTTAAATTGGCCGAACAAAATCATCTAACGGGAAAATATGCGCATAGCGTAATCTTGTCTTTTATCATTCTTGTTAATTTATCATACGCGATCGGCTTTTTCATTATACTAGTGAGAGTATAATGACCGAATCTTATATGACGTTACAATTGCCTGTCTTGGGGCGATCTCACCGTGCCGGTTGACTGCCAATCTTTGCTACTTATATTTGTTTTAAACCAAATGAGAATTATAAACATACAATTAGAATACTTTTTACATTATGGTTGTGTTAATACGGTAGTAATGGTTATATTTACACGTCATGTTCTTTGATTTTCTTATAAATTACTATAAAAAATGTATGTGGGGATAGCTTGTGCTAATGCCACGTTACACATTTTTGAGTAAATTGCATTTAGTACTTCATAATTTATTAAATTTTTTTTATTATGCTACCTAACGATCACTACCCTCCTCTGCGTCATCGTCTTTAATTTGAAAAATTAAAAATTATAAATGAAAAATACTCGTACATACAATATAATAGACATTGCTCTCATCATAATAACATGACCTCTTTGGCTAAAAAAGCATTAACTACAAATGCAATAACAACCACAACAGCGACAGCTACAGCTACAACAACGTCGTAGACTGCAGGTGTATGTTGTAAGATTTAAACGCCTGTATGTGAGAGTAAGGTGTGCATGCAATTGTGTATGTAAAAGGCATTATGGAAAATTGCATGAAACATTACAAATGAAATTTTTAAGCCTCCGAGAGGTCCATCACCTTTAAGATTTGCGTAATTATTTTAAGCCACAGCGACTAACATAACTTCTAATAACGAAAGATTTGCGAACAAAAAATAAAATAAAAGATAAAATGTAAGTGTTTTTAATCAAATTGGACGGCGGAGAGGAGGGGATTCAGCTAATTTCAAATATTATTCGCACATGCACATGCATGCATGCAGTCATATAAATTTAAGTAATGTTCAGCTTGTTATCTGTCAGTTTAAAATTATAATGCTTTTATTGTCTTAATTAATTTTTTAATTGTTAAGTTAAAGTGATTTTTTATTTGTTTTGTTATAAATATGAAGAAAATATAAATATATTTCATAATTATTTAACGAAAACTACAAAAGTCCTTGTTATAAATTCACTTAATTAAACTTTTAACTTGAATTAAGTGATGACGGCAAGAAAAAATGTTGGCCTCTTTAAAGAAAAGAAAGAAAGAATTTGTGTCATTAGTTTCGCATTTTATTGACTTTGTCTATTCTGTCATGTATTATTTTTTATTTTCTCCTTTTTCTTTCTTAATTAACTAAACACATTTTTGCTATCGCTGTGTTTGCAACTTAAATCGAATAGAAATTTTAACTCATCTTAGTTCTGTTATCATCGTCCCAATAACTTTTATTGTGAAGTGTGAGTGTTTGCTGAAAGCTGTTTCCGTTTTTGTTGCAATAAAATTGTCAAATTTATTGTGGTGGCATCATTAAGTTTTACATAGAAACGTGTAATTTTTGTTAATGAACTAGAAATGCCATATTCATTTTGTAAAATCTAGACTCTTTTTCTATTTAATGTATCAGTGCAAGAATTTATCTTTCAATTTACCACAGACAAGCTTATTTGCCAATATGTCGTATGTATGTGTGCCTTTCTGTGTGTTATAAGCCAAAGCAAATCTTTAAAGATGGCAACAAACAGTTGTTTCTGGATATTCAATTTTATTTCAATTTAACGACTTTACAGTTTTCCTGTCTAAGACTCTTTGAATAATCAAATTATAAAATTATGAGACTGCTGCACTAAGGAGCTCAAGTGTGTGTAAGACTAAAACAAGAGGAGTTCCGTACCACAGAACAACATTAAAATTTTCATTACAAGTGTCATAAATAACGTGCTTAGTCTCTCCAAATTTTAGAGAGTTAACAACACTTATTTTCGTACCTACATAAAAATAAAAAGTCAGCATAAGGTTGAAGAAGGAGGGTTGTGCTAAAAATAGAACCTCCACTTGGAGACCCAGAGGGTCTTTTGTTATCAAACAGACAGACAGAGAGAGAAACGCGCAAAGCAGCATTATGCTAGTAGCATTTATTCTGCATTTTATTCTCTTGTGATGTGCCTGAAGCCGCAACATTTATTACAGTTTTAAAAATTTGTAAAAGAAAACTTGCAAAAATTCATACGTATTTTTTATTTTCATCCTTACTGATTTCACTTTTAATTTCTTTTTTTTTTTGTTTTTTTTTTTATTTGCAATCTGTCAACTTAAAGACAATAAAAATAAATTTTAAATACAATTTAAGAAAGACCAACTTCAAAAATTGTGTTACCACTGAAACAAGATCCTTCCTAAATATAACTTGTTTTTTAATGAAAATATTAACCAGATGTTTTCTAATCGGAAATCTGATATCCTAAAACTAAAACTTGTTATAAATGTTTCTTTACACTTTGTGTAGTACCATGCAATTGTATTATAAATATGGGGGGGAAAATACAATATCAATTTTGGGAATTTTTAACACTTTTGTTGGGAATTGAGGAATTTACTTAGTGTTTTTCAAATTATTCCCATTAAGTGTAATTTAGTTATGAATGTTCTAAACTCTTATTTAAATCAAATGATCAAATCTATTTTAAATTTCTCACAAACATGGAACAAATTATTCAGAGGAATAAAAAGAAATACAATTTGTATTGTATGATAAAAAAAAAAACAAAAACAGCACAACGATCTTAGTATGTAGTATTAACGTTTATTTTAAATGCGGTATTGTGAAATAAAGTGGCTGTTAAATGCTTTTATATATTTTAATGGGTGTGGTTAAGGTTGATGGTATGGAAGAAGAACAACAACAGTAACGATTACATGAAAATACAATATAAAATAATCGTCATCGGTAGCATCAACAAGTAGTACACAATCGATACATACATGTCTCCATACTTTCTAAAACAAAAACTCGAAAAAACTAAAGTAAAAGACCAAAAAAAAAAAAAAATATTGTAGGAATTACAAACTTTTTAGGTCTCAACTTTTTATGCTGTAGGCTCTCTGATTATACTGAAAGCAATGCGCTAATTTGAATTCAATGGAATTTTACTGAATTCAATAACAACGACAACGAAAATATAAAAACAGCATAATAAACACTATTACATGAATACAAATTTAATTGATAACATCGCTGCATTCATCCTATCCCCTCACATGGCGTAGCATGGCATGGCATTACAATGCATATTTAGCATCAATATCACAATCAAACCATATGATTATTGAGAAGCTCTAAATTATACATCTCATGAAATTATGAAGACAATCAAACAATTAAATGCACAGCAACAAGAACGAACAGTCACATTGATATTATGCTGTTGAAACAGAAAACCAAAATTAAAATGAAAAAAAGAAACCAAGAATTTAACAAAAGTATTAATTTAATCAAAAAACACAGTAACATTTTCTTTAACATTTTTTCGTTGTTTCAGAAGACACATAAAACGAAAAGCCAGCACATTTCATTAGCTCAACAGTATCAGTTTTCTCGTTACCTTTGCCTTACAAAAACAAAAAATATATAAAATCCTGAAGATGAACTTTGTAGAGAATAAAGTAAAACATGATAAACATTTTTTGGTTCACACTGAAACAAGTGTAGTTAATTGTTGTTTGTGTTGCAGTGATGTAACCCTTCGATGAATCCTTATATCGGTTTTACTACAAGCGAAAAACAAAAAAAAAAAAAAAAATTAAAAAAACATGGACTGCACAAAAGGGTTTTAACACTTCATTTTTCTTGTTCGTTTTTGCTCTTCTTTTACATGGTGTTTTTTATTTTTTTTATTTTTTCATTTTTGTAGGTTACCTGATGTCTTTCACAATAAAACGAAATCAAGTGACTGCGTATTGCCAATAACAATAACAAAAACAAAGAAATTAATACAAAGAGAAAAAAAAATACCTCATAAATGTAAAAATCTTGTATTACTTAACAATCAAATCGAATGGGAAAGGGTCCCCTCTACATAAACTAACATTCATAGTCGCTGGCCTCAGTGTGTATGTCAGTATATTGATTTTGTTTTAGTCGCTTAGTCGCTGATGTTGGTTGATTTTTTGTATCGATTACACATGTACAAAGGTTTTTGGTTACGCAGCATGCGTTATGAAAGTGTGTTTGGTCTCTCACAACTGAAACACACACACACATAAACAAGTTGGTCTTAAGTATGGCACGCTATAATGAATTGCATTGCCACCTCAATGATCTCAATATCAACTACAACAACCGCAGCAGAAGTAGTAAGAAAAGGGAGCTTTTAGAAGCAACAAAAAAAACCCAGAAAAACCCAATGAAGCATTGGAGTTCCAATAAACTCACATGGCTATAATCATATAACCAGCAATGCCATACCAAATCATACAATACAATACAATATAATACAATACAATACACACAATACGAGTAACTAACTGAATCAATGACGCAAAACGAATCGAGCGGGTTACAAGTGATTTTAAATGCATAAATAACACAGTGCAACCGTGAAAAAATATAAGGAAGTGACAGTATAGGTTAGATTCTACTATCAAAGGGTAGTAAAACCCCATACTCAGTTTGGCGAAATTGGTGATCAATTTTTATTTGTGGATCTCGAAAAATTCGGAAAATCAGCGGGACCTTCGAAAAAGGTGTCAACAAGGTTGTGTAATATCTCATTCAACTAGCTGATAGCGCCTAACTATATTTAAATTCTATATACATTTTATGTCAAAAAAATAATTTATTCCTGCACTTTTTTTGAAAAAAAAATTATTTTTTTTACTATCTTTTTTAATTTTTAACTTTTTAATCATTTTTTTTAAAAAGTGCAGGAATAAATTATTTTTTTGACATAAAATGTATATGGTATTTATTAAACGAATCCTTGGCTACATTATTGCCGAACAAAGTTAAGCGGTATTAACTAGTTTGAATGAGATATTTTCCGATTCTTTCGAGGCCCATAAATAAAAATTGGCTACTAACTTCCCCAAACTGAGTATAGGGTTTTACTCCCCTTTGATAGTAGAATCGAACCTACATATATTGTCAATATTGTGTATTTTTTAAAAAGTCTTTATTTGTTGCACTGTGTAGTTTCACTCATCTGTTGTATTTGAAATCAAAACTTTTTTCCCCACAAGCACTAATTTCTTTTTACACTTAAGGGATAAAGGTTAGAAGGTTGAGCGTCCGTTGTATGTGTAATTTATAACAAAAAAATATGTTTTTCCTTTTGCTAAAATATTTGGGAAACAATTTTCGAAAATCTGCATTAAAGTTTCATGTCATTTTGATACCAACTTGAACTTTGTGAGTGAGTAGCAGTTCGCAAAAAAACTCTTTAATTTCAGCGGCTTTAATTGATTGCTGTTGTTTATTTTTTTTTTGTCTCGTTATTTGATTGACGCCTACCTTTTTGTATTACGTCACACATCACAAAAAATAAAGTGGCTTTTTAACTCAAGAGTCAAGAGCTTATGAAAATCGTAGACTTAACAACTAAATAATAATTAAGTGAATGTAGCAGGGGTACTTACCTTATCGCAGAAAACTTTTATTTGACAATAGCCTCGATGGAAAACTTGTGCGTCACGAGGATCTTCAAACGTATCGATTTGTACATGTAGAGGTAATCCCTGAGAATATGAAAAAACACACGATTATTTTCCTTAAACGAATTAATGATTAACAGATTTTTATTTTATATACTTAGTTTGCTGTTCTTTTACGTTGATTAAACCATTTTTAATTACTTTTTTAAATGCCACTAAATAAAATAAAAAATGCTTACAGCTTTATAAGTAGTGACTTCCGTTGCTGTTAGTCAATATTAAGCAATCAAAATTGTCGCCATTTGCTTTTCAATTAAAACCAAAAACAAAAATCAAAAGAAACATAACACAACAACAATAATGTCTATGGAAAACTATGCAATTAGCAATTAAATTTCGTAAATCATAAATAAATCCAAATAAAAGAAATAACAACCTCAAGTCGACATCTGTATACCAGGCAGGAGTTGTTTGCCTTTGTTTGTTGTCGACTTCGTAATGAAAATGTAATTAAATTTAGTTAAATTCAAACGTCGAATAATTAATTTGAATTTAATAAGAAGCAATTCAAATATGTATTTTGTATTTTGTATAATCTATTCATGTGAAGGCCCCTCAAACCAATTTTACGACTCTACTCAAGTGTTTTATTTGCCCACACATATATATGTATATACATATATAAACACACACTTACGTATATACATCAACACATACATACATATATATCAGCATATTTACAACAAAAAATGTAAACTCTTAATATGAATTAAATAAAATATTATTTTTGTAGACAATTTTATCAACTCAGAAAGAAAAAACCTGAGGGCTGAATAGGCATTCAAATCAGGTGGAATCGTAAAGGTTGTCCCGAAATTTACGCAAGACTTGCATTTAAACGTTCCGTGTCAAATGAACAGTTTTCGGCTAAATTTCTTAAACCCAAGACATTTTTATATAAAAACAAACAAATAGTATAGTGTCCTACTAGTGGCCGAATTTGGACCAAATTCATTATTGAGGATTCAAGTATCGCACACTTTTCCTAATCTTTTCACATTACTCGATTGTATTTAATAGACAACTCTTCCGTGTCGATATCTATAAATATAATAAAATTATAACAGGACCATTTCTGTACATGAAATATTTGTTCTTGCTGCTGTTGCAGAAAGTATTCGAAATGGAATACAAAACAGTAATTTTTAGAATTTGTGTCTGTCTGTCTGTCTTCGTATCACGTAGGATTTACTGGATGAGTTTTAATAAAACTTTGTAAGGACATACCTTAGTATCTTGGTTCAAATATAGGATGCTTTTTTCACTAAAAATAACTCATTTCGAAAAGAAAATAGAGAAAAGTAGTAAAACTACTTAATTTTACCGCTTTAAAGGTACCGTAAACTTATCAGCGCCTTTTCTTTTTGAAAGCGGGATATTTCAAATATAAATTTCAAAAATTTTAGCCAGAGATGGGTACCTATATATAAAGTAAATACATAAACCATAACGGAAGTACTGTAAAAGTAAGATTATTACAATTTGGTGTGAACTACTTTCAAAGCAAACTCGAAGAAAAAATATTGTCAGGACGCCTACGATGTGGAGGGCACAGCTGGTAAGTAAATAAAACTAAATTCAAAATAATCCAGTAAAATTGATCTATTGTTCTTATATGACTTTGTAATATATGAAACAGACCAGTAGCTTTTTACGGACGATAAAAAAGTTATATCTATCTAATAATGTTTTTTGATAATTATACCCCTCAATAAATATGTCTCAAAAGACTTATCGCAATGGGGTTTGAGTTACATCCAAGTTTTACGATTCAAAGTGACGATAATATTTTTGTAAGTACAAGGTTTTTGTATTATAAACGAACTTGAAACCGTTTTCTTTTGCAAAAAAATTTATTTAATATCCCATTGTCACTTTATGCATTAAATAGACTACAACCTGCCAAAACTAAAATATACACCTTTATATCAAGACAGTTATTTTGACGACATCATAACCACATGGCTGCAGGACCACTGTTGTGACTGTAGCCAACTTAGGCTAATTTCTATTTTTGTTTCGGCAATTTGATTTTATTCAACAGAAGGGAATGTCAGAAAATTAAAAAATTATGAATTCATTTACAATCAAGTTTTAAGCAAATAAATACGGGTGTATTAGTTTTGACGATATAAAACTCCGTTTTGAAAAAAGTTATTTTATTTTTATAAAAGTAAAATATGTATTTCTGAAACAATGACAAATTTTTAATGTAGCTGTCGTCTTCAACCTATTTAAGTAGCTGACTACACAGCGACGATTGTTATCTAAAATTTTTCCCATTCATTTTGTCATATTTCCAATTCAGCCTGGTACTCTGTTCAGTTTTTCATGCGGAAGCTGTCAAACTTCATACATAAAAATTTGTATGATAAAGCCTGGTACTCTGTTCAGTTTTTCATCCGGAATGCTGTCAAACTACATACATAAAAAATTTGTATGAAAAAGTCATGAAAAAATGGTGCTGAAGTAGTACTCTTTTTTTGCTGTGGAAAAACATTGAAATATTTCTGGCAACATTTTATCAAAGCTGTGAAATAAAGCAAATGGGCATTATTTCATGCGGAATTTTTCAAACAACAGCTGATCACCTGGCTTTTGTTAACATTTGTATAAATGTCGTAAATATCGTAAATGTCGTAAATGTCGTAAGTGTCGTAAATAAAATCGTAAAATTCTTCCAAATCGCGAGATAGACACCACATTTTTAATGACAAACTTTCCTAGTGAAATAATAAATGTTGCTCAACATTTTTCACAAATTCGAACAGAGTGTTAGGCTCTAAGTAATGAAAACATGTTGCAAAAGTAGTAATGAAATGTTTCAGGCAACATTTGATCAAAGCTGTGAAATAGTGCGAATGGCCATTATTTCATGTGAAATTTTTCAAACAGCTTTTCCTAACATTTGTAAAACAATGTGGTACACTTAACAGTAAAATCGTCAAATTCTTCAAAATTGCTATATTGACACCATATTTTAAATGTAAAATTTTCCTTGTGAAATATTAAATGTTGCTCAACATTTTCTACGAATTCGAACAGAGTACTAGGTTTGAGACAAAAAAAAAAAACATAAAATTAACATAAATTACAATACACATCTCTATTTTTTGATTTTAGGTTTATTTGTTTATTTCTAAAGTTACCTTCGAAACAAAAAAAGAAATAAGTCTTCTTCTTTGCCAATTTTTATATAGATTCTTTCAAAAACAAGAACAGAAGGGTTAGGTTTAAGTTATATAAATTAAAATAATGTTAATATAAATTACGGAATACGCAGAAACATTTTTGGAAAGACTCATGCTTTAAGTGAATTTTTATACTGGTTTTATGGCAAGTGGCGGCTCCAACTTGGTTAAACCACATGTCGTCTACAACAGTATCATCCAGATTATGCAAACAACATGTAAATATCCTGATATCGAATCTAATCAGCCTCACTTTTGAAGAATTAAAATGAGTCCAGTAATGCCTCGAGACCAAAAGCCGCAATAAAACATGACAGCTTGTCGACGCATTTCTTTTTTGAAAGTCACGTATTGGGTTCATCAAACTGAAAACCCAATGAAAATCACTTTGAATGGTTTTATTTATTTATTTATTTAAAAAAATTTTATTATTTTTGAAATATTCTTCAACAAAGACAACGCCTTATTTGTTGCCTCATTAGAAAACATGGAGCTTTACACTAACGCTGAACTATCATCTATTAAATTTAGAGTTGTTAACACTTTACTGTTCTACTGTATGTGAGTATTGGGACCCCCTTTATTTCAAGACAAAAACCTACCAACATAAATGTTTTTTAATGTTAAAGAAAAGTTAAATTAAAAAAAATCAAAGAGTCATCTTTTGTTGTTTTGTCGATTACAAAAACAATAGAATATTTCCATTTTATATGTTTAGCTTTTGTTGTTGTTATTTTTTTATAAATAATCATAATGGTAACAAAAATATTTCAACAAATACACTAAATGTCAGCCTCCTAATCCAGTGATTTAATGCGACAAAACCTTTTTAATTTTCATTGAATTGACAAACAAAAACAAAAAAAAAAATAATAATAACCGATGATTCCCTTTTTTATTTACAAAATAAATGTCTTTTCAAAAAATGCTACAAACAAAGTTTATCATTCATTCCCATACTTTAGGAGTTTACAAGCGATCACTAGGGAAAGAAAAACACCTGTAGCTCGATATCGGTGTCATTGAGAGCGCATTAAAAATATGTATGTATGTATGTATGTATGTATGTATGTATGTATGTATGTATGTATGTATGTATGTATGTATGTATGTATGTATGTATGTATGTATGTATATATATATATGTATATATGTATGTATGTATGTATGTATGTATGTATGTATGTATGTATGTATGTATGTATGTATGTATGTATGTATGTATGTATGTATGTATGTATGTATGTATGTATGTATGTATGTATGTATGTATGTATGTATGTATGTATGTATGTATGTATGTATGTATGTATGTATGTATGTATGTATGTATGTATGTATGTATGTATGTATGTATGTATGTATGTATGTATGTATGTATGTATGTATGTATGTATATGACTGGTAAGATGTGAGAATATCATGGGTAGAAGAAAAAATAAAATGACAACAACTACAACAATAACAGGCATCATAAATACTTGTAATCTTAATTAAAAAATACGTTTTGTTGCAGCATAAACTAACAACCAGACAGACAGACCGACACACACACACACGCATAAATACCGATTCATTAAAAACCAAACAAAATTACTACAACCTCTTTAAGTTTGTATGTGTGTGTGTGTTGGTTTTTTTGTATATTTTTATACCCGTCCGTAGATTATTATTCGGTTCAATATTTTTTCATTATTATTTATTATGATTTTCACTTTGTATTTACAAAGATACAGCAACAACAACAACAATTAAAATTGCCACGAAATGGTTTCTTCTTTGTCACCTGTTGAAAAATCATTTTCTAGGTTTGCATATTCGACTGCAACGTGAAGCAGTTTGTTAGTCTTGCGAGAGCATAAAATATACAGGTACAAGTGTTTTTTAAAGATGAAAAAAATAAAAATGAATTTGTTGTTGGCTGTTTGGTTTGTCGATTCTTTTAAAAGTTTTATTTGTTATAATGCGATACATGCAAAGCGCCCACTTGATAAATCATTAATAATATTTCTTTTTATCTTTAATTCTTCATTTGTTTCATCGTTTTCTCTTTTTTACAAACACCTGAAACTCTTTTAACACGATAGAACACAGGATCGATCGACACTCGATTTGTTGGAAAATATTACGATGTTTTAGCAACTAAACAGCCAAACAGAAAAAATGTGTTTGCACCAACTAAAGGTTTTCACTAGTTTTAAATTAAAGTTCAATTAATTTTTTAATTACTTTAAATATATATTTGTTCAAAACGGAATAAAAATATATTTGGAAAAATTCTTAATAAAACAAATAATTGAATTGATTAAACAAGATTTGAATATGATTAAATTGTAATCTAAAACCAATTAAAACCTTTAATTAGTGAAAATATTTTTTCTATATAACGACAGTTGTTTAGACTGTAATACAATTTACACTGCATAATAATTGGTGAAAAATCACCAATTGAAACTGACACAGAATGACCTCCACTCTTTCATTAAACAAGCCTTAAGCTAAATCAGCAATCCGTGAACCGTGATTAATTTAAAATGATTCTTTTTTTTCTTAGAAACACAGATACTTCAACTTCTTATTGTATTGGATTTACTACTTTATCAATTTTGGAGGCCAAAAGAATATGAGATGTTCGGTACGCAAAAAACAGGGCCAAATTTTGTTAAGCAACATTCATACAGTGTGGAAGCCTTCCCGGAAAGTGTGGATGCTATTATATGCGCTAAAGGTGATTTAACGATACACCGAAGTTTTCAATTAATATTAAATTAAAATTTGGAACGTTACAGGCAGCGCCTGTATATATATCTCTTATATTTTTTAAAATTTTTAATTACATTTAATTATAATTGATTTTTTAATTAATTGGAGATTTAAATTCTAAAAAATTACAATTACAAATACTTGTAATTGGAAATTTTATAATTACAACTTACATTTTGAACTTACATTAATTGAAAAAATCTCAATTACAAATAGTTGAATGTAACTTTAATTGAAAAATTCCAACTTCAATTACATATAATTGCGTAATTGCATGTGTAAATAATTACAAACTGTAATTGACATCCCCCAAGTCTGATGCGAAGTATGTTCTTTTGTTCTTTTTAAAATAATCTCCTTTCATTTTTAACTCCTAAATGTGCAATGGCAAAACACCGTCCTTCTAACGAAGGGAAATACGCACATTCTTTTTTAAAATCTGTATTCAAATTTATTTAATTGGAACATCAAATGAAAGAATCAAATGAAAGTGCCGAAATAATATTTGCCAATAAAACAGCCCTTTGGATGGACTATAAAGGATCTAGTGTACGCTGAATGAGTAATGTTAGTTCACTTCATGCAAAAACATAGACAACTGTCTGTTGGTCGTCGTGCGTCATGTGTATGACAGATTGCATTTGCTTTTCTTTCTTATTATGTGCCTGTTACCGTTGTTGTTGTTGTTTAAATAAATTGAAAATTTATTGAAAAAAACAAAAAAAAAACGTAAATGAATAAAATATCGTTGCAACACTTTTAATGTCGTGTTTAAAGAAACAGTTGATTTAATTTTTATTTATTTTTTTTTTTGTTGCTCGTATATTTGCTATGCGTGGAAAAAGCTTAATAATGAAGGAAAAAAAACAACAAAAATGTATGTTGTAGAGCGTTGCTTTACAAATAAACAAGACATTTTATGCTTTTCATGTGCGACACGATGTTAAGGCAAATGTTAAATCGATATTTTATTGACAGATGCGGCAGCAATAATAGCCAAACATGTTTATGCCGTTGTTTTCCTTTTTTCTTCTTCTTCTTCTTTATTTGGTTCGGCTTGTTGCTCCTCTCACTATGGCCAGCAGCCTTTTCATCTCTTTTTGTAGTTTTTTAGATTTTGTTTTATGAACCAACGCAAGATTTTTAAGATTCACATTTTTTTTTTACATTTGTTACAATAAAATTAACAACAACAAAAATGCGTGAGATTGTTGAATGATGCTTTTTATTTAGTTTTACTGTAGAGTTTGTGTGCGTCTGTGTGTTTTTTTAGGACGTACTGTATCTGCACAATATTGTCCAGCAATAATAGAAAGCGCTTAACAAAAAATATTATGTAGTTTAACACTTTGATCAGGTTACAACTACGCCTTTTCTCAATTTATTTATGGATTTTCGAATGGGGCATGAAGCAAAAACACACCAACTACAACAACAAAATAAGACATTTATTATTTTATGTAGTTTCTCGTGATGATTTATAGTTTGATTAAAGTTTTTTTCTGTCTTTTTTTTCTCTTTTGAAAAGGAAATATGTGACAAATTTTAATTTTACAAGAGGTCAATGAGTTTTAGCGGAGTCCGTTAGATCCTTAACAAAAAGATAAATCAAAAATAATTAACGGTTACATGAAATGCTTGTTGCTTAAGTCTTTTGTACAATTATTCTCTCTAAATATTTAACGCATCTTTCCTAAGTCTTTCATGCATAAACGGTGCAGAGTGACCGGAATAGAAGAAACAACAAAAAGAAACAGCAAACAATTGAAATATTTTGAATTGAAATGCAGTTGAGAGAAAATCACTTACCTTCACACCTTTTTGACTGCTAAAATCTGTACTTAAACATTGCACGGCGATATTTATCTGTAAAAGGGAGAGAAGAATTTTAATTTACAATTCAGAAATAAAAATATGTAAAATGCAACCATAAGGAAATCATAAACATAAAAAGAAATTATCAGATCCAAACGTTAAAGATAATACACGGCAGGGAAACTAAATAAATTGTATTCAGAAGAAAAAGAAAATAATTCTGTGTTGTTCATTAACTAGTTGTTGTTGTTGTTTTATTTCTTCTTTCGCAGCCAACAACAAACGATAAACATGCAGTTATTTTACAGCATTTGTCATTTGCTATTAATTGCTTAAAAACACACAACAACAACAACAACAACAGTAAACATGTAATAAAAAATAAGAAAAGAATTAAATAAAGTAAAGAAGCATGGAGATGGAGATGGACATTTTAAAGTTGGCCATTTAAACCATTACGATGATGGTGATGATGACTATAATTTGCAATTTTAACTGCGTTTTCATTTGATGCTGTTGCTTGAGCAGTTTTTGTTGTTGTTGTAATTTTAAGCAAACATTATAATAAATCACAATATCAAATCATGAAGAATACAGCATCGACAACGACCGAGCAGTTGAAAACATTTAATTTTTATATTTAATATCATTGCAACGCACATCATCATGCACAAACTAACACAACGACAACAATATATGTACATACGTTCATGCCACTGACTGCAACACATACAAGTTGTTAAATAATGTTTTATGCTGCTGTTGCTACTGCAGGTTCTTGTACTTGATTCGATGTGATGCGATTGTGCGTATAATTTTTTAGTTGTTTGTTTCATTATTTTTTTTTTATTTTTTTCGCTGTTTCAGTGGAAATGTGTTTAAAACAATTTCGAGAATGTTATTGCAAAAGCAAGAAATAAAAAACAGCACAAACATACACAAAAGGGGCAAGCTATTGAAAAATCCATCAGCATCATCATCGTCATCGTCATCTGCAAATTGTGAGTTAACAATAAAAACAACAACAGCAACATACATCTAAAAACGCATAATCATTTACAAACAAGCAGCAGTAGTAACAAACAAACAAACAAACAAACAAACAAACAAACAAACAAACAAACAAACAAACTCTAAGCGCATTACTGCCATTTTTAATGGCAAAGTGCAACGACGCAGCCAAAACGGCCACTAGCATTTAATGGGAATTAATTAGCGAACACGGGCTTACCAAATACAGCTTAGGGCAGAGCCATCATTCAGTCACTCACTCAGTTACTCACCACTCTACATGGCCATCGTCTTCTCCATCATGCAAAAGCTGCCTTAATACACTAGACATTACGACGTTTTAAAATACTGTTTGTTGCATTATGATTTGTAGAGATTTTGCAAGCCAAACAACAACAACAACAAAAAGAAAAAAAGAACGTCTTGTAGTTATAACTTGGCAGATTACAGTAAGTGACATAGTTTGTGCCAAAGTTACAATGTGGCCACAGCAACACAGCATTAAAGCCACAAAGCAAAAGATAAGGCGGGGGTACAGACGCTAATATTTGATCGAGAGAGAAAGAAACAGACGGGCTCTAAGCAATTTGTAAATAAATTTCTTTTATTGTGGCCAACGCACAATATCCAAAAGGCATTAAAACATTTGAAATCTTTAAAACGATACCATAAATGCAATTGGTAATTTTAAACATTTTCTTTTCCATTGTTTGTTTTTATTGTTTTTTTATTTGTTTAAATGGATTTAAAATTCAGCCTTAGAAGTAAAAAAAAAACAACTAACAAACTCACACATACGTACACGTTCAGACAAACTAAAAGAAATTAATAAAATCCAATCATTTCAACCTTGTTTAAGCCAAGAAAATTAATTAGCTGTAGACGTGGCATCGTTTAAAAGTACGTTCATATTGCGCGACAAGTGAATGGTGAAGAAGAAGGTGGGAACGAGGGAAGGAGGGAGGCAGGGAGGTGTTTGGCTTTTAGATAAATATAAAAGCCCAAAAATGGTCATCAGCAAAAGGTATGTAAAGTGTATAATTTTGTTATTCCTTAAGCAATTTAATGCCACATAAAGTACGAGTACATGCCACACCTATACCAACACAATTTTTACAGACTATTCAAATACATTCCTTCATTAAAGGACGAGAGCTACAAGTTCCAACAACAATGAACAAAACTATTTTAACCAACCAAAAAAATAAACTCAATTCATCAACTTAATTTTCATAGCATACTGGGAAGTACAGATTATGTTATATTATGAGGATTTGACTTATACCACTTTCAAAATCAAGGGCTCAATTAATAAAGCAATAATAAAAATCTCTTTATGGATCTGCCACAGCATAATTTATACGAAACCAAGCCTTATTGATACAAGGTGTGAGCACTACGGCAAGAACTAAAACAAAACAACAACTTTGACATTCTACTAAGGCTCATGTAAGAGTGCGCGCTACATTCGAAGCGAAGCTAGAAACGATAATAGTTATTGCTTTTTTGCATTGTGCTACAAGAAGTTAGAGTGAAAGCTATATTGAGCAAAGCGATTTTTTTCTTTATAATAATTTTCAATGTTTTGTAATGGACTCAGACGAAGAGCTTTTCATGTAAATTATTACTTTTAAAATTATTTTTTTTGTAAAGAAAAAAGTAATACATCGAATTAATAGAAGACAATCAGAAAATAGAGAGTTCCACAATTTGTAAAGTTACCTGAGTGAGGAATCAACCTTGAACATTTTTTAATTGTGCATGAATGTCAATAGGCATTTTCGATTTTGTTTTACATTTCTTTTTTCACAAACAAAATGCCAAAAACGCATACATACACACGAAAAGAGTTCTTAAAGCATAATAAGAAATAAACAAACAAAGAAAGGAAGCTACAACGCGCTACAAACCATTACATAACCTGCTTTGTAGCACGAACTCGCATCAAGCTTGGCTCTCACTCTGTCATCTTTTGAGCGAACACATACGAGAGACACATTCATTGGTTTATAGCGTGTTGTAGCGTAGTGTTATAGCTTCGCTTGTAGCGCGCACTCTGACATCAGCCTAACAGATATAAAACAATGTAGTTTTGGCAAGACTTAGCAAAACAAGGGGAGCAAAAAATAATCAGCTGGGCTGTAGTTCTAACCTTGTATGAATTTGTCTTGTACGAAACGTTATGCTATGTACAGCGATCTTAGAAAGTAGTATACGTTAATGTAAATTGAGGGAGAGGTTACTTAACCAACCAAATATTTCCGTTAATAAGTTTCACCCAAAAAGGATACGTTAAGCATAGTTCTCCGACTTTTTTAAGCTTGCAATTTATTTGTATTGATCAGGATGAATTTGGTCATCTGAGGGTTTAGAAGTCAAAATTTTCTTCACGTCGCACAGTGGGCAAAAATGTAAATAAATCTATAGTTTACAAATGAGTAGTCGAATTTCATTAAAATTTAATTTTATTTCTAATAATAACTCCGTATTATCTTGTTCAGAATTTACATATGAGTGCAAAATTTTAACTTATTTATTGAAAAAAATTTATAATAGAGCAGTAAAAAGTAATAAAGATGAGATTAAAATAAGAGATAGTCGATCCCTTGAGCCGGGTTTATTCGAATTTTTAGCAAGCGATTTATATTTGTGATTTAAAAGGAGTAACTTTTAAATAGTATTTATTTACAATGTGTAAACTTATACTTCTGATATGAATTAATTGTGAAAAAGAACTACAAATTATTATATTGATAAAAGTAAAAAAAACTTTAATTTTTAAATTCGGTTGTAAAAAAAACATTAATTAAAAAATATTTTTTTATGATAATGAGTTCGAACAATATTATTTTTTAACAACAAAAGTCAAACTTCATATAAAAAAACATTATTTTTAATAAGGGTTTTTTATATGAAGTTTGGCTTTTGTTAACGCATGTTAATGTCTAATGGAGACGGGGGTTTAAGAAGTAATCGATCAAAGATTCTGATTTTTTATTTTTTTAATAAAAAACAAGGCTATTTCCTTGTCCCAAAGGTTGTTGTAATAATTTCTATAAAATCTTACAAACAAGCAGTTAACAACACTTTACAAACTGCCACTTCAGTCATACATTAACAAGGTTTACTAAGAATTTATTTACATTTTTCCGTTTTACGTAAATTTTTTGCTTAACATTTGCAATATGTTTTAATACTTTTTTAATAAGCCTTTGTGTTTCGGACTTGAAAACAGTATCTAACTACTGTAAGAGAGAACAAAAAATAAACCGAATAAAAAACGGTCAATATTTTAATTTGTTTCAGTTCATAAACTGTTTTAATACGGCTGACATAATCACCATAGAATGCGTTTGCACAATTGCATTTTCTTACGAGTAACTAAATGTGATTTATTAACGAACTTCCAACTAAATACATTGTTATTGGATTTGGTTTCCAAAGATAATTTTGCAAAAAGCACACATGCATTTGTACATACATAAATGCATACATACATACATACATACATACATACATACATACATACATACATACATACATACATACATACATACATACATACATACATACATGCTTACATGCATACAAACATACATTTGTATAAAAATTTAAATGTTCACGGTTTGTTTGTTGGTGTTGTTGTTACTCTATTTTGTTTGTTCGAATTACACAGGAAATTGCAAATAATTTAATTGTATTGCTTTTGTATTGAGTAGAAAAAATTAATATAAAAAAATCTTTGTAAAAAACAAATCTGTACTAAACTCATTTAGATTTAATTTCGATTAATTTTATAGCAGCTTTAATTAGAAAAACAAAAACAACAAAAATAAATTCCATTTATTTACTTCAGATTTTTTGAATATATTAAAATAACAATTTTTCAAATTCAATTGCAGGGTGAAACAACATGACCATCTCTGCTATTCTGCTATAAATTAATAAAACAAACGCATTGTAAAAAGCCTGTCTGCCATTTTATTTATCACAGCTCTGAATGTTCCAGCAGTTTTGCAATTGGTCATTAATTGAATAAATTTGCATAAATAAATATTGAATGCTAAACAACACACTTACACTCAAGCAGAAAAGATTTCAAACAGTATTTTCTCAGCCAAACTTATATATGTGATACATACACAAACACACACGCACTTATACACATATATGAGTATCTGTGCATTTAATGTTACCACGAAGTGCGTGAGGTGCTAATTGCTGGTAATAACAATAATAAGAAAATCATTTGCATTAATGATTACGTCAACATTGCCTGTATAATGAAACAGAGGACAGACAGATAGACAGACAGACAGACAGACATTCAAATAAATAAACAGCAAAATTGCTAAACAAACCAAAGCAACAAAAAAAAGTATTAAAAAAGTATTAAAAATTACAAATTAAACAACATGCAAGTGTGACTGTTTTTTAATTTTTGTTGTTGTTGTTGGTGTTATAAATGGCGCACATTTTAATGTCACAAAATAAAACGAAATTAAACAACAACGTTTTTCAATTGGCTGAAAGTATTTTTAAAAGAAAACGCCTTTTTTCAATAGATCTAAAGTGCGCAATGCGCATAATATTAAATACTACGCTGTTGTTGTTATTGCTGTTGTTATTTTGTACAAAAACAAAGGAAAAGAAAACAATTCCAGCACCCTCTGAACTAATTACGAACAAAGTTTGTGGGGGGGTTGGGTGTTTGTTTGGTGCAATCTCATTAAAGTTTCTTTCTTAAGTCTTTTGATTTTGAAAATTGCCTGCTGGATTTCGCTTAAGCTTTTAAAAGTGTTCTAAGCTTTATAAAGAACACTATCCAAACCTTTGTATTTTTGCAACAACGAAAATAAACTTGAAATAAAAATGACTAATTTTTTTTTTGAAATGTTTGAAATTTGAAGCATAATTCAATGCCACATTAAAGTATTACAATAACAAATGCCGACTTAGAATGATTCTAATAAAACACGTCCGTCCATACATTTAACAAATGCCAGCCAGGTGCTCTTAACTTATTTCCTTTTTTTTTTTGTTTTACTCACACTTACAGCTACTGTCCAGGCGATTGTTACAGAAAAAGTAGAGTTGGTGAAGAAACAATGGCCACCTTTAAGAAATGAAACAGACCCTAAGGCTTTAAAGGATTTCCACTTGATGGTGCGAGGCGACCGCATTATGTAGTTGGCTGACTAACTGACTAACTAATGTTCTGTGCTAAAGAGGGAATCGTGTATTTCTCAACAACGGAAATTGAGATATTTTTCATAAGTTGTGCATGATGAAGAAGTAGCAAATATTTGTGGCATTTAGTTGGTTGCAACAGCAGCAAGAAGTAAATAAAACTACAACACCTTGTGTTGTATTTTAGTCAAGCTCACCATCGGCTACCGAATGAATTAATGTTTTCTTGCAATTAAGCTTGATTAGCTTTAATCGCTTAATGATATTTATCTGTTTTCATTAACATTATCATTTACGGTCCTCTCAAAGTCTCAAAGGCCTCAAAGGCTGTTGTGAAGTAAACAGTGGTCATTTTTGATTTTTTATGTTGCAGGAAAACGAAGAAGATTGTAATAATAAAAGTTTCAATCTTATTGCGAATGAACACTGTTCGTTATGGGACACGTACATAGTAGAGTGAAATTATGCATGTTTTGGAAAATTATTACACAAAGCAAATTATACGATAAGCTTACTTACCTTGGCAGAGCTTTCTAAAGGATTCCAATAGACTGCTATGGCATTGTGGGAGACTTCTTCAATGCAGCCAACTAGACCCACTGAGTTCTTAGTATCTACAAATGAAAAGAAAAGAAAATAAAATAAAATGTTTAATAAATAATAAAAAAGAAAAAACACAAACAAAAACATTTAGGTATCGTTTGTAAGACACCAGAGACAAAGACTAAAAGAATGCAATTATGATTTGGTCATTTGTCATCTTTATTCACACATGCTCATATTCATACATTGAACCTACAAATTTGTTGCTATAAACATATTAGCAATTACTTATCAAAACGTATAGATCTTGCATTTTAAGGCAGGCAGAAACGAACATGCCAATGCCTGAGCTATCGTTGTGCCATTCACACAACACAAGCCTCTGACTCCTCTTGGATGATTTTCCAATTAGCCAAAGAGAGACGCAGGTGATTGCCAAAGACTCCCCTTTATAAGTCTGGCCTCACATTGCTATCAGTACGGAAAGAGCTTGTTGCTTATGTATGTGTATCTGTGTTGAGTGTGCAAGTGCATTTGTGTAATCAAACATAAAAGGTATAATAATAAGTTGGGTTTTGTTTTGTCTAAAAAGTAAAGGCCTTTAATTTTTTTATCAGCCATGAAATCTTCGTTATAATGGTCATTGGACATTGTCCGCAACAAATTCATTCGATGCGTATTCAATAAAATTACAGAACTTACAACGATCTCCAATAACCAAAAAATACACAAACAAAGTCCCAAATGATAAGCATCGCTGGTTGGGCTTGAATGAATATGTTGATACCTACACATGATAATACGCTGGCATATCTATCCAGCGTACTTTAGATGTTATATAAGTGTATGTATGTATGTATGTATGTATGTATGTATGTATGTATGTATGTATGTATGTATGTATGTATGTATGTATGTATGTATGTATGTATGTATGTATGTATGTATGTATGTATGTATGTATGTATACGAGTAAAATATACATATATATATTCAATATGACACTTGTTGTAGAAATAAAGATTTTATTTCCCAGAGAACCAGGGACAGCAACAACAACAACAACAATAGCAAGATCAAGAAAATGAAGCAACATTGTCTCAAATTACATACAGGTAGGTATTAGCAAACAGTCATGTTAAAATAATCAAACAACATACCAAAACAAACGGACAGACGCTGAGAGAAACAGCCAGACAGACAGATATTTGAACATACAATAACATTAATTTTAACATGTTGCAACAACAAACAATACAGCGAGCTGCACCATCGCCTAGTTACAAAAACCAAACACGTGGGTGTCAATAAAACTTTGATTTTATTGCATTTCAAATTCAATTAAAAATTGTAACATTTTTTTTTTGGAGAAAAAGAAACAAAAACTATAAATAAATCAATAGTTTTAACTTTAAAATCGAATGGAAAATGAAAATAAATTTATATTAAATTGTAAAAAGTTAACACCCACCTGCATCCAAGATTCGTTGCTTGACAGAATGTTGTCGACTGTGCCAAAATTGCCAGGCTTTAATTTCATCTTCAGGGGATTTCTCTTCTCGAAACATTAACATAATCACACTCTATTTGTAAAAAATAAAAAATAAATATAAAAATAATTAGATTTCATTAAAAATAAATATAAATTATATATAAAAAAAAATAAATAAATAAATAAGGAAATTAATAAATATAAAATTTCTCTTAATTTAAAATTGTAATTCAATTTTTAAATTAAATTAAGTTCAATTTTTTGCAGAAAAAAGTCACTGGCAGCCAAATCTGAAGAATGAGCTAAATGTAGCAACAATTTTAGTCTCAAATCATTTGGTTTAAAAGAATAAGCATAATGTAATTTTTTTCTTTCAAATAGTCAATTTTCAAATATTGAAAATCCATGCACATTCTAAAAAACCATGGACAGATCCTAACAAGCCAATTTTATTTGGTAAAATCGTGCTTGCCAATTTTTTCATTAATAGTTTTTAGTGATGAATTCATTATTCACTAAGATTTTAAAAAGCCATCAACATCGCGAAGCTCTAAGCAACCTACTGAAATATTATTATTGTAGGGGGAGTATCGATCGATCTCCTTCCGCCCCCAATGATAATAGACAGAAAAAATATTTGTATTAATTAATTAGTTTTAATTAGTTTTAGACACAAATTCAATTGTTTATTTTATTTGAATTTTTTGAATTTTTGTTTTGTTTCTTTTTAATTAAGAATATAATTGAATTAATTAAAAAATTAATTAAAACTGTATCTGAAACTAATTAAAATATTTTTTTTCTGTGTAGGCAACGAAATTTAATTACGAAAACTTTATTTTCATTGAGTCACGTGTTGCCACCAGCCTTTATTCTTGACTTTAGTCATTTCAGAGTGTCGCTTAGTAATTAAGACTCATGAAGAAGTCTGTAGTAATTGCTAGCATTTGTTCAAGGCTCAGGTCGTTTATGGCATCCACATATAACAAGCTTCTACCAGCCTAGCAACCGACCATTTGCCATTCAAATATCCAAATTCAGAATGCACACCACTTTTGTTACTAGAGAGTCTAATAACATCAAATGGAGGCTCGTCTGATGACATCCTAAACCGAACCATGACAGCCCGTCAAGCTATCGAAAAACTCAACACCTTCTGAAAAACACCATCAATTTCCAAACGCGCAGAAATTTATACGTGTGTGAAATCTGTTCTTTTATATGGATGTGAAATTAGAATATGGCTGCTAAAGATGGCAACACCTTGCAAGTCTTCATTAACAAAAGCTTAAGAAGAACTTTGAAAAATGTCTGGCCCAACTGGGCAAGCACTCCTTAAATCCACTTAGAAAGACTAAGGAGAAAATGGCGTTGGAGCAGAACAAGAAAAAGACTTGCCCACAACTGGCAAGGGTAGCTGGATTGGAATGAATTTAAGACCCTAGAATCAAATAGAATTTATTGGAAGAAATTTATAGAGCCCTATACTTCTTATAGGAACAAGCGGAACTAATATCTGTATATAAATAGACATTCACATACAATGTGCGCCGCCATCTCAGCCTCTTCGAGGCACAATCAGCAATTAGTTACGCGTTTACAATCGTCTCCTTTAAATCGTCGATTTCTTAAAACTATATTTTGCAACAAATCGATGATTTTCAAAACACGACCACGTTTAATTTTATTGAACTAATTGTAGATGCATTTTGCCTACCAAAAAAGGTGTGGTTGAGGTGTTGAGGTTAGTTAGCAAATTCTCTTAAAAAATACTTTGACAAATTCAGTTTTATTGATACGAATATAAAGTAAAAGTATGAAAATTAGTAATGGTGTATGATGACGCTCTTTATAAAAAATATTAAAAAACATTTTGCAAAATTTCATTTTTCAAAACATCAGTTCGAGACGACCAATTAACATTGTCAAATCGGAAGCATGCAACATCTGAATTATTTGGTCGCCCTGTTGCTAAAGTCAAAGATCAATGATATCAACATTAGCCAGTTGTGGTTATGAAGAAATTGATGTGCCGAGCTTTTACAGAGCCAGATTAGAAGTGTAATATTCCATAGTTAAAATGATGGAAGCTAAATTCTTGATAATTCACCTTTAAATAGCCAATTGATTTATAACAGGACGAAGTTTACATACAAAGAAAATTTGGTCATTACCAAACCATTTACAACACATCGCATAGTTTTCTTCTGCAAGCCAATTTTAAACTGAGTTAACCCTAGGGTCACCTATTTGGTTAAAAAACAATAAAACCTGATAGGGATCGACTCGAACGTGTAATAAGAATTTCAACGATTTTATATACAAAAAATGAAAATAATTTCATTGGGCCTAGTGGGTTAATTTTAATATGAAATTTCTTTTTTGATATTTTAACTTCCACACCATCACCTTCGTTCAAAGCAAAAGTCAAAAGGTTACAAATTTTCATCAAAGAAAACCCTGTTAAAAAGAATTTAAAAAATTTGCATAAATCGAACATTAAACGTAGAACGATCGTCGCAAGCGATCATCATTTCTTAAGACAAGATAAAAGTTATTAATTTGATCCGAAAAACCAATTCAAGAAAAGACAACTTTAGAAGACGATTCTTTAATTTCGTATTAAACGGAAGACGGGGAGAAACGTAAGCACAAAAACGGGCATCTGCGAAAAACTACCCTCTTTTTCTTAGTTTGATGCTAAAGAAGGTTGCGCATGATGATGACGACGATGATGATGATCATGATGTTCTTAAATTCGCTATGCTTAGTTAACACAATAAAGATAGATTGCTGAGCAAACAGTTAAGATTTAGATTTGGATCGTAAATAATTTAAACAGAAATAAAAATTTGCATTCAATCCTTTTGCTCGATTTGGGTGTGTGTATGTATGTGTCTGTGTGTTTTTTTAGTTTTTCTTAAGCCTTGCACGTATGAAGCTGGGGATGCTGCATGAAGGGCTTATAGTTAAACAAACATAAATTAAAGTTGACACTTTAGTCGTTTGTTTTTTTTCTTCATTTGCTCTTTCCTTTTTTCTCATATCAATTTATATTCATTCTTTTCTTTGCTAAAAAAAGGAAAGAGCAGCCTTAAGACAGTGTTTTTGTTGTTACTTGAGCCTTTAACAATATTTATGAGAAATTTATGCAAATTGTATTAAGTGCATTTTCTTTTAAATGCATCAATTCCATCATGACATTAAGCAAAGAAATTAATTAAAAAAAAAAGAAAAAAATATAAAAAAAAGTAAAGCAGCTTTAACCGTTTTACGGATTCATGTTTGAAAATAATAATTTAAAAAAGAAATAATTAACAAATGGAAAAATTGATATCATAAAATTAAAGCAGTTAAATATGTCTGCCTGTCTGCCTGCCTGTGAGTTTGTTGTCTCATGGCGTGTCTGCTTTTTAAATCATTTACTGCGATAAGAGCCTCAAGGCTAGTTTTTCTTTAGAAAAATTGTTTTCCTTTTTTCACAAAAGAAAACCACGCATAAACTAAATTAAATCGCTATTACAGCCAGCTACTTTTTGTACAGCCATGCATACGCTTACGCACTTAATACTACGATTGTGGCAGCATTTGTGGCATTTGTTGTTAATAAAAATATTGTTTTTTTTTTTAATTAAATGGACGAGTGAAAATCGTTAAAACTGATATAAAAAGGCGATCAAAAAATTACTTGGACAAAATATTTTGTTTTCGTTTTATTGTAAAGGAAAGTTTAAATGTTTTTAAGATGTGACAAATTGTAACATGAAGATGAAAAAACAAATGCATGCACACACACAAACACACAAACATACACTTCTACTTTGCCAGTTTTAAATTACAACTAAATATACAGCTTTAAAGCATAAAAAGAAAAATCGTTAAATGAAAGAAAAATAATAAAAAAAAAGGAATTTGAGACAAAAATGCCTGAGAAAAAAAATAAAATAAAAAAACTTGGCAAATGTGCAATGAATGAACTCGAACAACAGTAATAGCAAATTGTAACAGATTTCTGGCTTAAGAGCCTCTTTAAATTTGTTCAAAAAATTTACATATCCTGTTTGGTACTTTATTCTTGTTATCTTTGAGAATGATTGATAATGTTGCCAGGATCTCAATTACTCACTGACTATGCGTACGGATTGAAACTGGGTGTGTGTGTGTGTGTCTGTGTTTCTTGAACCTAAACAAATACACTTGAGATGTTAGAGAATGATTACAAGATCCAGTTTGTTCTTCCGTTCAGCTATTCCAGCCAGCCATTGCTTCTTGACAAGCAAATGTTGCGCAAATTGTTTAACAATGGCAGTTACAAAGCAAACAAAAAATAAAAAGAACGAAGTGAATAAATAAATCATACAAATCATTTATCATCTATCATGTCATCATCACCAACAACAGATCATTCAAATAATTGTCCTGATTTGAAATGACATTGACGAGTGCAGACGACAGACATCATCGTTTGCTCGTCGTCGTTTATTGATTTCCATAACAAAAGAAATTCCATACAAAAAGAAAAATAAAAAATAAAAGGGTTGTTTCCCTTTTTCATCTAGGAAGTGCTAAAATTTTAAATCATGCAGAACATGACAAATCACCAACGTTTGTTTACACAACTCTTTCCTCTCGCACTACGTCTTGGATAAAATTCTTTTCGCAGTCTGCCCTCGAGCGAGCTAAAGTTTGTTTATTCATTTAATTATTTATTTATTGTCTAGTTTCTTTCAGTTAGCTCCTTCTTAAGAAAAGCTTGTGTGTATTTGCTTACGTCTGTATGCCTGCCTGTCTTCACACCATTTCTATTTCAATTGATAATAATTTTATTTATTTCGCTCACATTGCTGATCGTTATTCTAATTCTCTCTCGTAACTCGCACGAATTGCACTCATACATACCTTAACTGTTGTATTTTTAATGGGCTTATCGGAATCAGGAATATATTCTAAGGTGATGCCATAAAATTGTCCCTTGTTGATGTATGTTATTCGATCATCTTCTCGTCTTTGGGATGAACTTATTGGCGACTCAAGATGATATCGGAAACCAACATTTGTAAATCTAAAAAAAAAAAAAAATAAAAATAACACATCAATTTACATTATTCCCTAATTATTTTAGTCCTGTTCGCTTTAGATGCCAGATAATAATCGTTTTTAAAAATTGACTAATTTATTTTTAATAGAATAAGTTAATTTAAATTTATTTTTAAAATTAAAATATTTAGCCAGCAGGTTTTAAGCAGATCTTCTCCGATTTTACTTCGGTACCTATACAGAAAAATTTTTTTCACCAATTAAAGCTTTTAATCAGCTCTAAATTTTAGTTTTTTTAGGAACAAAAAAATGTCCTAATTAAACAATCAATTGAATCAGTTAATTATTTTATTAAATTTTAATCTTTAATTGGTGAAAATATATTTTTTAGTGATATACAAATGCAGGTATAAATCGTTGTTGTATGCGTTAATTATAGTTTAAGTGAGTCTTAGTGGCACAAAATTAATCCTTAACCATCTTTGATTCAACACGATCATTTACTGAACAGTAGTTTTTATTTAAATCTTAACTTAAGGACTTACATTTTTGGTATTTGTATTTTATCAGCATCATTTTGGCGGCCAAAGTCGTGCCATGGCCTAGAACGTGTAGCACTTCCATTAGCACTAGTGCCACCCAACGAAGTTGTGGGACTATTTTGACCACCATGAACGCTGACAGCGCCCCGTTGTATGCTGTTAACAGAGACAGGTATGCCACCATTGTTGTCCAACAATGAGCCCGGCTGGCAAAGTTCCGTATAATCGAAGGACTAAAATAAAAGACAAAAAGAAATTGTTTAATTGCAAAATACATAATTTATAAGCTGTCAAACAATTAAACTAAAACAGTGTTGTGTGTTGAATATCATTATTGGGACGGACGCTACACGCACTTACTATTCAATATTTTTGCCGAATATTACCAGTTTTGTTAATAAAAAAAAAAACGAACAAGAAAAACAAAACAATAATAGTAACAAATGTTTGTGTAAAATAATTTTATTGAGAAGGATCACTTGGGCTGAAACAAGAAAGCAATCAACTATAAAATCACATCATCCGATCACGAACAACTGATCAAGTCTGAAAGTTGAAGAGAAGCAAGTTTTCTCATACTTGAGCAGTTTGTTGGAGCAGATGAGCAAATCGTGTTTGGATATTAAATTAAAATATTTTGTGTATTTAGTAATTCTCATTGAACTTACCTGTTGTATATTGTTTTGATCTCGCGGTGTTATTGCATCAGCTCCTATGCCGGAATCTGGACTGGGTAAATCGACTGTTAAGCCAGCTGCTGTTACGGTTTTTGCGTAGATGGGAGTACCGCCATTGTTCTTAGATAGATTAGCTGAAGGATGTGGGGGTGGTATACCGCTGTTGGAGGTTGTTGTGGTAAAGCGACCCTCATATGTTGTTCCCGGCTGGGGGCCTTCACTGTCACCATATATAGAGCGGGTTGGCGCATAACCTTGGCCATCTGTTGTCGTAAAGTATTCACGATAGTAGGGTTCTGAAATGAATGTAGTCGTTGGGGCTGTTGTCAAACGACTAGTTGTGTACATGCCGTAGCCATCGGGTCCTATATATGGCCCAGGGCTGGGTGTTTGTGTATTCACATTGCCGCCAGATCCAACTGATGAATTTTGATGAGGACCCTAATTGCAAACATATAAAATTAAAAGAATAAAACAACGATAAACATTATTATCGTTTAAGCGACATATTTATTTATTTATTTATTTATTATATTATTATTGTTGCTGTGGCGGTAATTGTTATTGCCGTCGTTAAGGGTGTTGATCGGCTTAAATAGTCCTTGTCATTTTCAAAAAGTCACACTGATGTCTCATGTGGTTGTTGCTTTAATTTGCAAAAGAATATTAATGCGGGTTTTGTTGTTATTGTATTTTGATCCAAAGTCTGCGGAGGAGTGTATTTTCAAGTGTATTTAATGTTCATTCAATCTTGTTGGTCTCAATGACTGGATGGTAGGCTTAGCTGTCTGACGTGTCTGGCGTGTGTAAGGAACGTGTTCTCTAAAGTTTTTGGTTTCTTCTTTTAGTTTTTTTTTGTTGTTTTTATTTACGTTTAAAGAGATTCCGGTTTAGTTAAACCTGGCGCTAAATCACTGTTGATTTTTATTTTACTTTTTTTTTTTTTGTTAACAGCCTTCTTTATTATGTTGCCGTTTAAACGGAAGGTAGGTCATGAATGAGTTTGTTTGCGTATGTATGTTTGTATATGTATGTCTGGTAACGGTGCAACCTGTTCCTGCTTCTACACACTATAAATAAAATACGAGTTAAAATCAAAAAAAAAAAAAAACTGCCTACCGCAAAAGGCAATATATTTGACACCGCATGTCACGAAAGTGAAAACATTAAAAATAAAAAAACAAATGAATTAAATCGAACTAAAGGAAAGCAAACCAAACTGAAGAGTTCTGTTTGCTTACAGAAGCAGCAAGAACTTTTCATGTGTCAAGTCATAAGTAACCAAAAGTCGTCCGTATTAAAAGGTTTTCAATCGCCTGCAACAGTAATAATAGCCACAACGAAAACAAATACAAAAACAAAAATAATTACAAGCGGTTATTTTAATTTTGTTGCATGTTGATTTATTTTTTGATTTGGTTGCGCTGTTTGTTGCTTTAAAGTTGACTTTGACTTACCTGCAGATAAATTTGTGTGCCGCCGCCGGCAGCGTACATGGCTTCTGTATGATTCGTTGGGCTTCCAGGACTAAGTGGCGGTTCTTTGATATGTATTTGTGAGGGCGAGGGTGATTGTTGTAATACAATAACCTGTTGGGAATTTTTGAGTAATTTATAACGAGTTTTTGATAAAGCCAAGTACATACTACTACATAGATATACATATTCATTTGGAGCCTGCAGTATTAGGATTTTCTTAGTTTTAATAATTAAAAGCCGAGAATAAGTTCATTCAAACCCATGTCTATTTTACACTTAAGTATCTTTGATCAATTTTTTTTTTGAAAATTTTTAATCAACACAGAAAAAAATGTTTGCTTCAATTAAATATTTTATTAGTTTCAGATACAAATTTAATTAATTAATTCAACTATATACTTAATCAAGAAAGAAAAAATACTATTTTTATTTAATAAATAATTTAATCAATTAAAAACTTAATTAACTTTATATCTGAAATTAAATAAAACCTTCAATTGATGCACAAATTTATTTTTTTTGTGAACAAAGAGATTCTCAAAGAAGAAGATCAAACATACATGTTGGCTGGGTCTGTGCGTAACGTATGATTTTATTTCGAACAAAATTAAAATTGTCCACATCGTTGAATAAATAAATTTTTCAAATCGTATATTTCCGATTGAAACCAGGAATACTTTATATTGGGAGAAAATTATTTTTAATGAAAATAAAAATATAGTGCAGGAATTCAAAATTCTTACTGCGGGTGTTACAGCAACGTGGAAATGAATTTCTACAGCGGGCATCACAACAGATTTATTTAAAATAAAATTGTTCACCAAAACCTTGTGTGTAATTTATCACTTTGTGTCAAGTGACATTTCAGCAGTTAAGAATTTAAAGGACAACATTGAATATGTGAAACCTGATACACAGCCAAAAGTTATTTGGAAAATTTATAGATAACTGGGTCGTTAGATTGTGATAAATCCAGATGATGCTCTCGTCCAGACATGGGGAGAGTCAATTACATTTCAATTAAAAGTACAGGTAATGTGTAATTGCATGTTCTCAATTACACATTACAAGTAATTGTAATTTAGAACCAAACAGCTACGAATTAAAGCCTTTAAAATATTAAAAAAAGGTAATTGTTTCCCAACACTGTCAATCCAGACCAGTTCCGAGAGTCAAAATTTTAGATAAGAGTCAATGACAAAGCAGGTTCTAGAATCATATTACTTTTTTTCAATTGTAATTGTTTTCAAATTGAATTCATATTATTGAATTGTATCTATTCATTGATAAATTTAAATCCATTAATTTTTTGTGTAATAACTACTACAGACAAGCCGAATGAATGGCTTCGAGATTTTAAAATAAATTAAATATATATTGGAGTTCTGAAAAACGTATATCGAGGAAGACATGATATTAATTAATATATAAAATACATAAACAGAAACAAGGTAATGTCATGTTTTTCTATAGAATGTGTCGCTGTTCTTAAATTAATATTTAAATAGTTCACATACTTAGATTTTAAAATAATAATGAAAATAAAACAACCACACCTTTCTTAGTTGTTTCACTTCCTGAAAACTTCAAAGAAATTAACATTAAATTATCTTAAGGCCTAAATATTAGTTTCGTAAAGGCGCACAGTGGGAACTGAACACAAATTTGAATTCAAGTGGCTAGAGAAAAATTTATGAAAGCTCTCTGATAAAACAGGGGAATTTGAGTTGAATTTGTGTTTTTTTTTGCGAATTTATTTTTGTTTGTAATATTTTCTAATAAAATTAAAAAAAATTGGATTTTAAACAGTAAATGGTAATATAAATATATACAGTGTGATTTTTTAGCAACTTTTTTGGCAGCTCAGCTGTTTTCGTGTAACCATAAATCGACTTACAAACGAACAACGCTTGTAGGCTATTGAATTTTATTATTAAAATTCATGCCCGGCTCATTGTGTTCAGCGAGGAAGCTCATTTCTGGTTGAATCGATACGTGAAGAAGCAAAGTTGCCGTGTTTGGTGTAAAGAGCAGCCAGAATCATTGCAAGAACTGCTAATGCATCCCAAAACATGTACTGTTCTGTGTGGATTATGAGCCGGTGGCATCATTGGACATCATTTAAAGACGAAGAAGACAGGAACGTTACTGTGAATGGCGAGCGCTACCGTGCGATGATTACAATTATTATGCACAAATTGTAAGATATGGACTTGGCTGACATGTGGTTTCTACATGCTACAACCCCCCGGGGTTCCAAATGTCACTGCAGGAATATGGCAAATGCTTTGACGCGGTCCACTCGGGGAAAATAGGGGCACCAGACGCTAGGGTTCCTAGAGCCTAAATCTGGAAGAAAAGGTCTGTTGTTTTAACACGGGTCCTCTTCGAGGCCTGACCAGTGCCCAAAGGACTGCTACCACGGCAATCGGTGGCCCCACAGAGAGCCTATCCTCTCTGTGACCGGTTATTGGTGAGGTCCCCTTCGGAGGTACACGTGGTGGTTGTGGTTTAAGATCGATTAAGTAGGTAAGGTACAAGGTCGAACAAGTGTTCTGTTGCACTCTCAACAGACGGAGTTTGGATAGTCTCCAAACCCCTAAGCAAGAGGTTATAATATGGATCTAGGCTTGCCTTGGAAGGCTTGCCATATTATATAAATTGCTACTCATTGTGACTGTATCGTGCAATCGTAAAGTGTTGTTATACTACACAATGGGGGCGCTAGTCTACGCCTAAGTTTCACTCGGTGGTAAGACCACCGTGAGGTTAGGCCGAGTATGGCAGGTACTCACGTTATTCTTGTTCCACCACATGCTACAATGGACCAATTGCGAGGCGAGTTCAATGAACAGTTTATTTCACTTTCAGGACCGATCTATCGGCCGCATAGATCGTGCGATTGAACGCCTTTAGACTATTTTTGCGGGGCTATGGTAAGGTTCATGTCTATAGGGATAAGGCCTTAACGATTAAAGCACTAGAAGCCAATATTAAAAAAATTTGTCGCGAGATACCGGCCGATATGTTCTAGAGAGTATGCCAAAATTGGACCCAGTGTATGAACAATTTACATGAATCATCCTTAAATATTGAATTATATATTATTTATCGACTTAAATAAAGTTTTCTTACATTTCAAAATTTTATATTTTTTAAAATCAAATCTGGAAGATCCTAAAAAGAAAGTTTTAAAAGACTACGGCACAAATTCTAATTGCGTGGATATAAAAAAACATATTGAAGCCTGCTTTCCGGTTACAGAAATTCTGGTTTAAAGTTATTATTTTCATAAAATATAAGGTCTTTTTAAAGGATTTTTCTTCTAGTTATGACACATATGTATGTTTCAATTTTTATAGAAAAAAATCAATATTTTATAAAACATTTTATGATTTTAGTTAAAAAAAGTTTTTGAATAATTCGCAAAAAAAAAATATATATATATATATATATATATATTATATATATATATATATATATATATATATATATATATAATATATATAATATATATATATATATATATATATATATATATATATAATATATATATATATAATATATATATATATATATATATATATATATATATATATTTTTTTTTTTTTGCGAATTATTCAAAAACTTTTTTTAACTAAAATCATAAAATGTTTTATAAAATATTGATTTTTTTCTATAAAAATTGAACATACATATGTGTCATAACTAGAAGAAAAATCCTTTAAAAAGACCTTATATTTATATATATATATACGTATAAACTTAAAAACACCATAACTATGCAATTTTCTTAGAATTTTGTCTGATTTTGCGTTCTGTCTACAATTTTGTACTTTATTGACCACCGACAAGATAAGGTCCCTTTCAGCTCGTGTCGCATATACATCTTTAATTGTTAAGTTAATTTTTTAATAACTTTTGATACAGTGAAGACATTTTAAATATTCTTTTTTGAATAAAATACAACTCATCAAAAAATTACTTAATTAAGCAAAAATATATTTAAAGTCAAATACCTCTAAATCTATATGTTGACTAAACCTCTCCTGCAGCCGTATAAAGGTTTAATAAAATCAGGATTAGATACTTCAGATTTATTTCGATTTGTTTAGTCAGTTTCCCCACTGTGTAACAATTTATATCACGCAATGAAACAATAATGCTCAATCATGATTATTAACGAAGGCAACAAACAGTTAACGTTGTAGTGCCAACAAGAGCAATGCAAAAAAAATTTGGTTAATTGAAAAAAGCAAAAACAATCATAAACATTAAAATTAATTTTTATTTTATGTCTATGTATGTATGAAATCAAATGGTAAAAAACAATAAATTGATTTGCAAACTTTAGCTGATAATAATTGACAGCAAGAGGTTTTGATTGATGGCTTCAGAAAATTTTAAAAACTTTTGCCTAAAAATTTATACAGTAGCCAATGAATATTAGTTCTGCTTTTAACTCGAAAGTTATTTAGGTTTTTTTTTAATTTTAAACATAAAATTATTTAGTTTTTCTTAAGTCTTTCTAAGTTCTTGATAAATATATATTTTGCGGCCAATTATACATTTTGTAGCTGCTAGTTGGTTCTAAATGTTATTCTGAATGATTTAGAAAAGTATATATTTTTATCTGCATACAAATTGTGACATAATATTTATTTCACTTTACATTTTATCGTTACACATGACTTTAGTAATTTAGTAATCAGATCGTGTGTTGGTAAAGCAAAATCACTTACTTTATCAAACGATTAATGCAAAGTTCGGATAAAATTTATTTCTATTTATTTATATTTTCTTTTCATTTCCTACAAGGGTTTGTTGGCAAAATACTTAGAGAGCAAAAAAAAAAAACAAGTATGTATGATCATGTAGTAAAAGCGTTGCAAGATAGGAATACTTTTGTATTTTCAACAAATTGCGCTGTTGTCGACATCTTGTTTTTAAGGATTTTTCTCATTTTTATAATATATAATTAGTTGTACACAAAAAAAAATATTTTCACCAATTAAAGGTTTTATTAATTGGTTTGTGATTACAATTTAATTAAATTATCAATTGATTTAATTATTTGTTTAATTAGAATTTTTTTTTGTTCCGTTTTAAATAAATATATATTTGAATCAATTAAAACATTAACTGAACTTTTATTTAAAACTAATTAAAACCTTTAATTGGTGCAAACAATTGTTTTTTTGTGAAATACAGAATGTTTTTGGATGGGAAATAGAACACTAGCGCACTGGTATATGTAAAAAATCATAATTACATATAAACTTAAATTCATTTTCTAGAGTGATTATTATTATTAATTAATTATTTATTATTTTATGCAGCGTTATAAAGATTGAAATTTAGCAGCGTTTTAAGACATTTTTAAGAATAGGCCTAATAGAGGGTGTGACATCTTTGACCTTTATATTCCTAAACGTAACGCCGCCATTATTATGATGGGTTGGGTACGGCTTCAACACAAACGCTGCGCAGTGGATTGAACGACAGCCAAAACAGGGTTTAATTCATAGAAGCTTTAGTCTTGAAATAATATTTTTTTAATAGAAATTGTAAATAGATAAACCATTTCGAAACATTATTGTTTAATTTTTTAAACAAAAAGATAAAAAATTTAAATATTTTATGCATAAGCATCTATTGGCACAAACGTTCTTTTTAAAATAACGGATAAGGTCTTGTTTTCTATTCCAACGCAAAAAAATATTCCCGATCTCACCCCATAACTCTTCGAAAATCAATATGAATTTCAAAAATACCTATTTTTTGGAAAATTATTTTTTTTTTCAAATATTTCTACACTATTTATCTACTCAAAATTTTCTAGAATTTTTATACCTAAATTTGCTGAGTTTATTTTAAAGGAAATGTAGAAATAAAATGCAACTCCAATATTGCAGGCTAGAATCATAAAAGAAATAAATGGTTTTTTGAGCGAGCGTAGAAAAAAAGAGAACAACTTGGAGAAAAGCAGTTTGAAAGATAGTGACGATGGATTTAGTTTTCTGTTACCCGGTTTAAAAATTTGTTTCAATATACCAATTTGAAATAATGATTTAATCCTCATTTTTGGGGCCGTTTAATCCCGCGCGCTGGCTAAAAACTGATTTTGAGCTGCGATTTTTTCCTTATTTTGTATTGTGAAAACATGTTAGAGGAAGCATGTGTTAAGCTCAGTCCACATGTATTTCTATGAGATATTAAGAATTTAAGAACTGCAATACTTTTGGATTTCACTAGAAAATTTTTTTTTAAATAAAAACAAAAACTAATTACTTTCGTGATTTGAGTCTTGTCAAATTAAGAACGACAAATTTTTTGAACTAAAAAATTTTTATTTTAAATAATAATCTGAATTATATTATACTGAATATATAGATACTAAGCAATTAAAGTGATAATTTAAAAAAGTATAATTACACACACAAATGCATTTTAGCAAGACTAATACTGAGAGTATTTTTTTTTTGCTTTTTGAAAATGTCAAATGTTGAAGCAACTGAGACGCCATTTTTTGTTATATAAAAAACAAATATTTTATAAATTTCAAAATTGTTTAAAAAAAGAAACATTTGTATGAAAACATTTGACGATGTTATTGCTGTTGTATTTGCATTTGCATTTGTTATTGCATTTATAAATTTTATATGCATAAAATATTTTTTATATTTTAATTAAAAACATCATAAAATTTAAATATTGGCTGTGGGCGAATTTATTGTGATTTTTATTGAATGTCTTTGTACATACATACATACATACATACATACATACATACATACATACATACATACATACATACATACATACATACATACATACATACATACATACATACATACATACATACATACATACATACAGACATACATATGTGTTGACTGATTAAAATTTATAACTTTTAATGTGAAAAAAAAACAAAAAAAATATTCAAAATTTTTGAATACTTAAATTTAAGATTTCATCAACGAAAAATTTCCTTTCTTGTTCATTTAACACATTAACACTTCATAGAAATTTTGTGTTTTAATAGCGCTAAAGACAATATAATCAATATGTCCTTGAACTTATAAATAATGCATTTTTAATTTCATATCAATAAATGGGATTAATTAAAAACAACAAAAAAAAAACACAAAAAATAATAATAAAAAGTTTTATTAAAATAACCATTAAAAACGATTCCATTGCTTTAACTATTAAAATGAGCCAGTCATATTTAAAACAGTTTCCAGAATGTTTTTTATATATTTTTTGTTTAGATTTATTTTTTGGGTCTTTGTCTGCCTTAAACAGGAAGTAAATCCTACATTGTTACGTAGAAGTATGACAACAACAAAAAGAAAAAAACAAATAATAAATAAATAACTGAACCACGCAATTGCGCAAACTATTAATTCCGGTTCAAGTTTTACTTCATTTTAATTTTTGAAAAACCATAAAATACCCGCTCACAGGTGAAATCAATTAAGTTGTTTGTGACGTTATGACTTCAGGACATTTAAATACAAATATTTATGTACGAGGGTAGGACTCTAGAAAATCATATAAGATAAACTAAGAATTTAAAACAAAGCAAAGAAATAACAAAAAATGTCAAGTTCCAGAAGACGATTGGTAAACTTTTGTAAAAACAAGTCGGTCAGTTTTTTAGATAATCAATTATTTAAGACTTTTACAATTTTAAAAAATAGAAAAAATGAAGGTCGACCTGTTATGAAAAAATCCTGATTTAAAACTAAAACAGCTAAAGAATTATTTTTTTTTTAATTCAATTTAATAAATGAATTTAAGTGTCCCTTCGTTTACAAATAGTTCGTATTACTACGAAAATCATCAATAAAATCAAAGGCCCCCAAAGCAAAAAAAGTGATTAAAATGAAAATGCATTGGGGTGCTGAATATTTAGCAAAGTGACACAAAACTACCTTGTTGAAAGCTGGTATGCTAGCTAGTATGCTACTGATTTAAAATTTTAACATGTTTTGTTCTCTGTGAGATTCTTGTTGAGATTGTGTTTGTGCTCACAGACCCTTAGGGGTTTGCGTGGGGGCTCTTGATAAAATCCATAGTATAGTTTTAAGTTACGGACCACTTATTCAACTCGTTAAGCGATCAGCCGTTGTATTATTACATGGTTACATGGTTCAGTGATATTAAATTTGGATAACAAATTCTATATTGGCTATTGGCAAAATCTCATCAAGATTGCGATTATTCTTTATTATTCATGGATTCACTATTCTGCACCAGAAAGTAAACAACACTCAATGCAATGCACTAAACAGTATGCAAAGCCAGTAAAACCGAAGAATAAGGTGACAACCAGGCACAGAGTGTAAATTAAAAAAAAAAAGAATTTTTTTGTTTCTCATGTACCCGAGATGCCATACTTAAAGGGAATGTTCTGCCTAACCTCTAGACGATTTACGCTAAAAAAGACATTAAAGTTTCACCTCCTTAATAGCCATATGAAGTTTCATTTCCTTTTCTCAATTCATTTTTTATGGTAATAAACATGATTTGAAACTTAAACTGCTGCTACTTAAAACAAATTCTCTAGATTTGTTTTCTAGAGCATTTTTTCTATTTCCAGGCAGAATCGAATCATGAGGTCATTTCTACAATGAAAACCTGATTTCTAACATCAAAAATCACTGTTTACACAGTTCAACAGGAAAAAAATTACTGGGTTCCGACGATTGAATCTGGTAGAGGAGACCAAACAAAAATATACGTTTTGAAAGATCACATGGGAATTTTATTTTAGAGGCGGGCAAAGTTTCGCACCTGTTGCCTTTGCTTCTCTGCAGAAAACACCCAGATTCTTTGGTGGGAATAGAACGCGAAACCTCCACACTAATAAATAGCGCGCTACCAATCGGTCTATCGAGGCACTCAATAGACTGATAGTTTTTTATTGGTATATAAAATTATGTATTCTGAGATGTAGGGTATGTTCAGCAACTTAACCCTTAATGGGCAACCTTGAATTTTATTGCTTTTGGGTTTTGTTATGTTCTGACATATAATTCTAGTAAAATTTTATGGTCAACATTTTTGTAGAAAATTTTATCCCCGCCCTCCCCCTCTTTCAGGGCGTTTTTACAATTTGTTAGAATAAAGCCACAAAATACCATTATGCGGGGGAGTCAGAGGGTTAATATGTTCTACAGAAATATTTGCCATAACATTTTTTACAAAATTGCTAACAAAACCTACACCTCAGATGTAAAGACAACATATACCGATATTCTGCAAGAACAGGCCACAGCTTTAACCGCCTCTAAAATAAAATTCCGGTGTGATCTTTTAAAACGCCGACATTCCAAAATCGATCGTCGTTAACACGTAATTTTGGAAAAGTTTGAAATTGTTATACCCGTACAGTGTTGTTACCTCCCCTTCGAATTGAATTTGTTAAGTATGAGTTGTGGCCAAAGGAGTAGCAGAATTTTTAATCAAAAATTTAGATAAAAAATTTCAAAATATTCTTAAGAGTTTAGCTGGCAATTGAGATTTTAAACCAAACTAACTTAATACCAACAACATTGTATTTGATAAAGTTGAACCTGATATTTTCTGACGCGATCATGATGGCCATCTGTTTCAATGTAGGTATTTGTATGATACCTATGTTTATGTAAACATACAATATGTATCGCATAACTATTTCCTACTTGACATTTGCCTTAGTAACATACTTCTAGTATCTGTGGAACTTAGTCAATAGCATACCTGTTTGTTAATTTTCAAAGACCTAAAAAAGCCCCCTTCAAAAAAACTTAAATCGACAAAATTGTTATCACGCAGCCTGTAGGCTTGAAAACTAGAAATAATAATATGAATTAATGCAAATCGTATGCATAAACAATTTAAATTTCTGTATGTGCGTATGAATATGTTAATACAAAAGATTTACAAAATAACAAAAATTTGATAATTTATTGTATTTTTTTTCTTTGAGAAAAAACAAAACTTAAAAAATATTTTAATTTTTATGAGATAAAACGTTAAACAGATGATAAGATAATCTTGATCTTGATGCTGTTGCTATTTCTTATTTCTTATTTTTTCTTTATCATTTGTATTAAGTTTAAATTTAAATTTAAAGCCAATAATATATTAATACAATAATTTATTTAAATTGTGCGTTTTATTTGCATTTTCGTATTGTTAAAATGGTTGAAAACATGTTTGAAACATTTTAAGCGACGTTGTTGTGTTATTATTGCTTTGGATTTTTATATTTTTTTTCCAAAGACCTTGAGTAAAAAAAACAAAACCTGATGACGCCTAAGAATACATTTAGTTGTATTGTTATAAAAACATCAAAACCAACAATAATTTTTAATTTTTAATGATTTTGACAAAATCACAATAAATAAATTTATATGTACATATGTATGTATGTGCGTTCGTATAGTTTTCGCTTTCAGAATTTGTATATTTTTTGCTCTACTGATTATTAATTTAACAGGAAATGAAACTTTAGAATATTATCATTTTATGTAGATGGGTTTTTTTCTCATCTTGTGTTCATTTTTTATGTGTGAAGAAATAACGCAATTAAGAATTTTAATAAATGAATATTAAGAATTGACAATATAAATTTAAAAAAAGTCACAAAAAATTCTTTAAACAAAAGTGAAACTGATTTTTAATTCTTGTTAAGGTACCTATAAAGGTAACAGGTTTGTATGAGTGTGCGTATGCGTGCGAGTGGCCGGATATATTACATTAAAGAAAGGATTAAAAAATATATTTTTAACGGAACAATTTTATTATTTAGATTTTTAGTAATTAATTTCAATCTGTTTAAAGTTTTGTAAAAATCACAATTAAACCCTTGTTGGTTTTAATCGTAATTGAATGTGTGTGCGTGTGTTTGTGTGTGTACTGTAGTAGAGAAACAAGTGTTCACAACAAAAGACTTAAGACACAAGCGACATGTTGTGAGGGTGCACAGGTTGCTTGCGCTAAACACACCACCTACACATAAACTCAGCTCATCAACTTACACATCGATGCACACATTTACTGATGATGTTGTTATTGTTGTTGTTTTGCTCTTTACAAACAAGCCATATGTTGCTTTTGTTTTTTTTTGTTTTTATTTTAATCTAGTTGTTGATAAACACTTTTAATTTGTGAAGTTGGAACTTTGGTTTTAAGTTTAAATCAATAAAAACATTGTAATTTTTGATTTAGAATTACAATTAGAATTGAAAGTTCGAAGCTTTAAACACTAATATATATCACTACAAAATTTGATCCTTTTTTTTTGTCAACTTGTTTAGCCTAAAATAGATATTTGTTGCTGTTGTAATACCTTTAATTAATTAATCCTTAATATTTATTTAAATAAATATTTTTATATATTTTCAAATATTTTTTTTTTTTTTTGGAAATAAAATCTTTGGTTTTTTATTTGTATCGGTTTTTTTAATTTCTTTAGAAATATATTTATAATCCTTGTCTTAGGTATAACGTAAATTTTGTTGTTAATTGTCTTAAGATCGTTCCCGCTTAAAATTGTATTATTAATTTTTTCTTTTTTGTTAAGTAAACGGAATATTTTTTTAACAGAACGACCTTGCTAAGACCACGTTAAAAAGATGACTAAAGGTATGTAAGACTAGTTGTTGGTTTGCCTCAAATAAAACCTACTCCACCAGTTGAAATACAAAAACATACCTATCAAGCAATTGATCAAACCAACCACCACCATCACTGTATATATGTATGTTGAGGTGTGAATATCAACGATGTTTAAACCAAGCAACACTCAATCAATTTGGCGAAACAAACAAATTAAGGGAGGAAATTTAAGTTATTTTTTAATAAAATTGTTTAATAAAAAGTTATTTCTTCCACACGCACACAAACACAATGCATTTATTTTGATCTTTTACTACTGTTATATTAAGGTTCGCTTCCAACATGTTGTACACGATGAACTGAGTATTATACAACTTGTATGTATGTTGCATCAAACCTAATTGTATTAGTCAATACATAACTACACCGTTTATAAAAATGGCTTCGTTTCATGTGGTTGAAAAGAGACGGATGTTGGCAAGCGCATGTTAAACAGAGATAAAATTACTCAATATAACAGTTAAACGTTTGTTTGGATTCAAGCAGAGAGACAGTATGACACTTTTTAAAATAATTTTATTTAGCCAATAGCTAAAGCCTTTGCTAGTCATTCAAAGCAACTTGCATACAATAATAATACGAAAACAAAAACAGCAACAACATTAAAAACAAATAGACGTTGAGAGTAAATGAAATAAAGCAAGCAATAACAACAACAACTACACCAAAAAGAAATCTCATATACATATGAAACATGCAAACAAATTTAAATAGTGAACAATTAAGCTAAGCCAATTGCAAGGCTACATACTCACACACGCACGCATGCACTGATAGAAGATGTAGGCAAGTACACACACACCTATATTTACTTCAAATGCACCATGAAAGAACGTTACGTATGTATGTACGTACATACATACGGCTATATTTTGTCAGTATGTTTAGAGTATGGATTGGAAAATTAAGACATTTTTTTATTTTGTTTTATTAGATGTAGAATTAAAATAAAACCATGCAAAAAAAGTAAGAACAAAAATGAAGAAGAAGACTTGAATTTATTTATAATTTTCTGTTTCAACTTGCAAACAAAACTGGTTAATGCGTGTGGCGTCCTTTTAGTTTGTAACTTAAGTAAAAAAATATATATTAATTTATTTTGTTGTTGTTTATTTTTAATTTTTATTAGCACCTGTTGTTGACAGAAAATCCTTTTTTTAATCAACATCCTTTTAAAAGTTCCTTTGTTTTTTTCGTTTTTTTTTAATTTAAATTTTCGAAAAAGGCTCATTTGAGAGGTTTCTTTGTCATCGATTAAATGGACTTTACATACACTCACCTTTTGTCCGCTACTGGCTGTTGAGCCATTACTAGCGGTACCATTTTTAGGATCTTTACGCAAATCTTCCGGTTCCCGTTTAATGTTTATGGTGGTTGTGGCGGCTTGTTGGCGATGTTGATCAGCTGTTATGACCACTGTGCCAGTACCCCCTCCAGCTGCACTAACAATGGTTGACTGCTGTTGTTGTTGTTGTTGCTGCTGCTGCTGATGTTGTTGTTGTGCCAGAGATGTTGTGGTGACATTTGCGGCAGCAGCCGCCACTGCAGCCGATGTTGCTGATGGGTGTGAGCCAAGCAATAAGCCTTGTATCTCGTTTTGCGATAGGCTTGATACATCAAGAGGTGTGGTTTGACCATTCAGCTTTGCACTGGAAGCACTAAGCGCAACAATAATTGCAAAATGCAGCACAAATAAAAAAGAAATTAAAAGAGAGAAGAAAAAAAGAAAAACAAAACAAACAAAGTTAAATTAAGTAATTAAAATTCTTTATGCAACAAATATGCGAAACACTTTAAAACAAACAAACAAACAAAAAAAACATAAAAAGCAAAAATTGCACAATTATCTCTTTTAATGGTCCATTTGCACTTGATTCATTGTCACCTGAAATGTTAGTAGGCAGGTTCCTATTGAAATGTGAAAAAAATAAAGAATTTTTCTGGAGGTGATAAATACTGAAGAACAAAACAAATACACTTTTTCTCATTCTTCTTTGTTTTTAATTTCAAATTGTAGTGGTGTGTAGTTGGTCTTAACTAGAAATTCATCTTTTTCTACAGTACGCTAACTCGGGTTAGTATTCTAATAGCTTTATTATTAATTCTTTATTTAAGTACCCAGGTAGGTATAAGCAGCTGATGATGGTAAACCCGATCCGAAGATATCTGCTATTGAATATTTAATTTTAATTAGTCGAACTATTTATTAACATTGAAATGCATTGTTAAAATTAGGTCTAAGTCATTTTATTCTCTCTGACCACTAATAGGATTAAAATAATATCTTTATAAAAATTACATGCAAAGTAAAACATGGTTGAGGTAACCATAATCTAAGAGCAACATATTATGATTGAATTATATTCAGTCTAACCATATTATTATTAAATAATAATAATAATAATAATAATAATAATAATAATAATAATAATAATAATATTGTTGTTAGAACCATGTTATTATCTAAATTTAAAATAATATTGTAAAATATAAAATTTTATTATGAAATAAATTAAATAAATATAGTGTGATAATATATGTATGTAGGTACCTACTATATTTCAATTTTAATTTAACACGCAATTTTTAATTACTTAGTTTAGTTTTTAAGCATACGATATGAGAAATAATGCCTTTCATAGAGGTATGTATTATTAAATTAAAATTAGATACTAATAACACTGGTCAACAAAATTTTACCTTTTTTATCACATGAAAACTTACATATATCAAATTTTGGATGTACATATATTTTTGTAAAAAAGTGCAACCATCAGCTACATTAAGACATATTATTGCTGAATGTAGAATAAATACTTATGATTTTCGTGAATATATGGCTTCTGAAAGATCTTTCTAACCTTAAGCAACCGGCACTGAAGAAAGTTTATTTCCATTATGTAGCAACACTGCTTTCAAACTAATTTTTGAAGAGTCAATAAACATTCGCTAGTGATTTGGATCATATTCAAAATTTAATAAATTTATAAAATTTAAGAAAAGTAAGGTTTTGTTTCATCGATGTAAAAACTAAACACAAAACTTCATTATCTGTCTGTTTTTAGTCATACTGTGGTTACATACGAGCAAATTTATTATAATTGGTTTACAAATAACATATTATGGTTAAAAAATACAATATTATTTTGGAATACTAATAAAACTTTAGTTTTGGTTTGAAAATTATATTACTTGAAACCATATATTGTTACAAGGAACATAATATGGTTCTTCTAACTATACCATAACCATGTTTTTTTCTTGGAAAAATTTTAATGTGTAATACATTTTCTGGATCGCTACATCCGTCTTTAGTATTCTTCGCATCTATCCACTTTAGGTAGTGTTTTAGTTGTAAAAATCATATATTTAACCAACCAAATTCAGGTAAAGAGAAAACTGTATTCAATCATCTATCGTTAGTTGGTGAGAATGGTGAGAACGAGGTCTACCACCACCTAAAGCTCCCTCTTGTTAAAAATTTTTCATTAACATTTACCACCTTATATTTGTTGTTGCTTCAGCCAACCTTCGGTTAGCAATGAGAGCAACTTTTTGGTTATTTGTTTTGCCCCAACAGTCTTTTTTAGTTGATACCAATCTAGTATCCAACGAAACCTTGTTAGGTAAAGATGTTTGCGCGGTGCCCTGTTATTTTTAATATTGAATATTTAATAATTAATTCTGATATTTTCATAAATTGTGCCTTAGCAGTCAACATCTCAATTACTTTTTATATTTTCGCCTATGGATGGAAATAAGATACAGTGAAATAACAGTCAAATGAAATATTATCTGACGGAAATATAAAATAACTCCAACGGTTTTTTCCTTCAACTGGGTTGAACTGCTAAATGAAATAACACCCACTAAATTGTTTCTATCATTGGAGGATATTTATCTCTTGTTGAGGATTTTGTAATTGGGAAAATTCCTTTTATTTAAGTTTTATAACGTTTTTAGTTGATTGTTTGTTATTTCATTGTTATTTAAAAAATTTTAATTTTGATGTTCAATAAGAGTCCAACTACAGAGATGTTCCATTTTTTATCATCTTTGGTGTATCCTAATCTGGGCAGAAAACTCTCGAAAAAAAGATTTCAAGCAAGTTATCATCAAATAATTTTTGCTAATTGTTGAAAAACAGTTCCATGCCCCTTTAATTTAACAAAGCAAGAAATAAAGTCCACATAACGTAATATCCCTTTATATCCATGAGACAAAGTAAAATGACAAAGGTAAAATACATACAAACAAACACGAAAAGGTAAATCATGTAAGAGCTAGGCAGTGTTATAAGAAGTTCGTATTAAGCGAGGCCTGTCTGTATAGACATTTCCACCAACATTAAATTATAAAAATTAATTTTTTACAAAAAGACATTGTGTCAATAATGATTACATTTGAACGAACTCACACGTATGTATCTACATACTTATACGATGTATCATTTAACCATTAACGAAGACATTCCAATGATCAATTAAGTTAAGTGTTTTCTGGTATAACAAATTTGGTGTAGTGAAAAAGGAAATGGAAACATATTTTAATATTTAATTTTTATCAATTTATTATAATTGTACATTGACACTTTACAATTAGTTAAAGCATTTGCTGAAATTGGTAGTAAAATCCTTTTTTGTTGTTATTGTTGTTGTTGTTGCGTTTTTTCTTCATTTTTCATTTTTCATTTTACATATTTTGTTGTTTGCCGTTGCTATTTAAAGTTTTCCCAATTATGGTGATAATGATCATAATTATTTGTTATATATTTTTATGGTCTATTGCTTAATAAGCAGGCAACACTAAACAGCCAGCAAACAGGCACCAACCACAAACAACTTTAAGCATCGTTGGTCGGTCGGTCGATCACAACCAAGACAACTGACTGACTGTCTGCTACCCATGAAGATGCCAATGCCAAAAATACCGAATACCAAATACCGATAATGATAATGATAATAATGAGGAAAATGTTCATAATAATGATGGCAAGTTGTTGTTGTTGTTGGTGGCAACTACCATTTGCTGCAATAACTTCACATACAATACAACTTAATTGAACTTGAAATACAGTAAAATAAATCAACAAAACCAAAACATTAACGAACTTTTTTTTTTTTCCTTTTAGTTGACTCTTTTAACTTCAACATCTAAAACAAATAAAAACAATGAATGTTGCTTTCAACAACAAATTGCATAAAAAATATGTTTAAAAAAAATCAAGTGTGTAAATGTTTTTGTTTGAATCACTTAAAACTTAAAAAAATTCTAAACACGCTCCTATAATTTTTTGTAGTTGTTGTTGTGTGGTGTGCTTTTCCTTTTTTTTATAAAAAAAATTGCAATTGTTTTATTAATCAGTTGTTCAAAAGTCAAGTTGTTCAACAAGTTGTACTGTAAAGTACTTGTGTCAATAGTCTTGCAGGCTTATTTTAACTTGATTTGATGATAACGCTGCTGCTATTGTTGCTGAGAAAAGGCTCTCCTTTGTGGAGCATTTAAATCAATCAAATCCAAAAGTAGAAAGAAACTAGCAGATAAGCACCTGAAGAAAGCACATGGAATCAAATTTTAGTTTTCGCAAAAAAAAAGTAAATAAAAATATAATAAAAAATCATCAACAACAAACGCAAAGTGCAGGCAGGCACGCGTCAGCAATTTAATGCCACAAATCTTGAATATTCCACTCACAAATTAACCACAACTCCAACAATAGAGACGTTATGCAAACTAAAATAAAAAAAGTAATAAAACAAAACAAACTCGTGTCTCATTTGTACGTTCATTTACACATACATACATACACACATGCATACACAGATTCATACATAGAGGCATAAATATTTAATCTTTTGTTGCTTGTAATCCAGAAAATCTGGTCTAAAATTTTGTATTTTTTTATTTTGTTCCACTTGTTGAGAACGACATTCAGAAAAAAGATCGATTGAACGGCTGAACACACAGGCAGACAGACAAACAGAAGTTACTGAGGGTGTGGAAAATTAACAAGTCAACAAAGGAAGAAAAAACATAAACTAAAAGCGAACAAGTGTTTATGGGAAATCCTTATGTTTGCTATTTCTCAATGTAGACCGTGAAATCCACACAACTGAAATCAAGAAGCTGCAATTAATATAATGAACTGAACTGTTTACCAGTAGCTCTGAGTGTTTTCCACTTTATGGTAACTTTGTTTTTAAATTTAATTCTTCAGCTCTTTAAATTCGTAATTAGTTCACCACCTAAACCTGACATTCCAATTCTTTTTGCGTTCATTAACTAAAACCAGACTCTATCAGAATATATTGAATATTATATTATATATTAATTTAAACACATACATACATACATACATACATACATACATACATACATACATACATACATACATACATACATACATACATACATACAAACATACATACTGCATATGCCATATCCGACCTTTTCAATTAAAGCCGTATTCTTGTATGGATAGATACACAGAAAAAATTGTTTGTACCAATGAAAAACCTTTCATTATAATTTGGATTCAAATATAAATTTGTTTAAAACAGAACAAAAAATTTTCCTAATTAAACAAATAATTGAATCAATTAATTATTTAATAAAATTTTTAATCTGAAACGAATCAAAACCTTTAATTGGTGAAAATATTTTTTTCTTTGTACCTATACAAAGTTTGAGGCGTTAATAAACAGTATTGCAGCAAATATTTATCTGGTAAATATGTCCTTAATTTAAGGTAAAAGGTAATTAACATCTTAGGAATTTGTGTGAAGTTAATTAATAAATTTTAATTTTAAGATCTGTTACGATGTTCGAATCTTTGTGAGAATTTGCAAATTAGAGTTTCCCGTGAATCTTACTTAAAGTTTCTGAATAAGTCAATTGTTGAATAACATCAAGGTTGTTTATATATAATCAATTATATATTAAATTAAGAAAAAACAAAATAATATTTTAATTATATAAATAATTGATTTAATTAAAAAATTAATGCAATTTTTATCTGAAACTGATTTTTAATTGCGACAACAAATTTTGTATTTTAAAATCATTTTTGCTTTGCTGGAAAATTTATAAATTAGGATTAAGTAATTTTGGAAAAGGTTACCAGATCCTCTTAACAAATATTAAAAAAATACAGGCAGTAACTTTCGGAAGTATTATTTTTGAAAATTTCCATTAACGTACTGTGTAGGTATAAATATGTAGTTTTTAAATTCATTTAAAGTATATGTAGATATGTATGTGTGGATATTTTTATGTGTAAACTTTTCGATTGCTAAAGATCTAAATTCTACTTAAAATTCATTTCGAAATAAAAAAAGTTTAAAATGGTTTCATAGAAATTCTTATAAATTAAAACCAAAATAAAAAAGTAAAACAAAAACTAAAAAACAAACATTTAACAATTTCAACTCAACTACGTTGTTGCTGTTTTAACGATTTGCGCACTTTTCCATAGAATATATTTTTATGTGAACTTGTGTAAGTGAACGAATAAATGTTCAGAGCATGGAAAAGGTCATTCAAAATAATACAAAGACAAATGAAATGACCCATCGAACATTTCTGCCATATATAAATCACATCGGTGACTTAACAAGACAGCCTTGTATCTTCACATTTGATGGAAGGAAAATTGGGATGTATCAAACAAATGTCTGAAAAACATTAGAAAATGTTTTTCTTTGTCGGAAATTCATACAAATTTAGGCATTGCATTTTAAAAACTTAAAATATTGTTCTTTTTTTTAGAATACAAAAAAAAAAAAAATATTTTCACCAATTAAAGGTTTTAATAGGTTTCAGATTAAAATTTGATAAAATAATTAATTGATTCAACTATTTGTTTAATGAGGCATTTTTTTTGTTATGTTTTAAACATATATATATTTGAATCAATTAAAAAATTAATTGAACTTTATTTTAAAACTAATTAAAACTTTTAATTGGTGCAAAAAAATTTTTCTGTTTATGGAATGTTAAAAACTGTTCAAAACACTTTCATGATTGAAATTGTTCAAGGTCTAAGCGTGACTACGGCAACTGGGTTCATAGTATCATAAGGTGTCAGATAAGTTTTGACATCAAACAAAAAATGTTTTCTGGGATGACACTTTAAACAATTTGTTCATTACATTTAATCATACAGACGACGACATTTTTAAGAAAATGTGACAACAAACAAAAAAGAAAAAACGACAACTGCTGTTGCGTATATTTACGTTACTTTAAATAGAATTTTAGAATTAAAAAATAAAAATGAAATAAAAATAAAGAAGTTTAAATTAAAAATGTATCAAAAAAAAAAAAATACACAGATACACATGCAAACACACTTAAAGCAAAAAATACTATAAGACTTTATAATGTGGAGCAATTTGTAAGATACAAAACAAAAGAAAAAAAAATCAAAAAACAAAAGATAATAAAAACATTTCCACGAAAATAGTTTGTGTTAAATATGATTTGCTGTTTGTTTTGTTGTTGCTGTCAAGGAAGCTTGTCGAAAAATGGTTTATGGATTTATGGTTTAATGACATTAAACCATGCTTTAGAGAGGTGAAACACGTTAAAAAAGTATGTATTTTTACACATGATCGTTGTATATACTCGTACATACCTTCATACACATGTTCACTTACAATTGTGGAAACACACTTGAAGAAATAATTAAAATTGTCGTGTATTTCGTTTCAATTCTTATTTGTTGTAACACAAAAAATACATTAAAAATATTTCCTAAAGTCCACTAAACCCTTTAGCAATAATGCCCCACTGAAAAGACAATGTTTTACTTACACACAAACAAACATATAAGAATTTATGGACATACATATATTGAATGCAAACTCATTTGACGAGGGCAGGTCAAAAAGTTTTCAGAAAGACATTGCCTCTCTTTTTATTTATTTATTTTTGGCAAACTTGACAAGTCCCTTGCAATTTAAGATAATTCTTCAATCTTCAAATTTATCATCTTGGACTCAAGTTTTTCTCAATTGGACTGTTTCCTTATATTTGGAAATAGAAAAGGTCACTAAAAAATCTCAAGGGAAAATTGCGCAACAACAAAACGCGACACCATTCGTGGACTGAAAAGGAATATTTTATCCATAAAAATTCCACAATTGTGCTCCCCAGCCTTATCTTTTTGGAAGATTATTTTTTCGTTAAACCGGTCCGTTTTTTCTTGAATTATTTGCTTATTTGACCCAGTAGCGACAAATAACCAGCCATAATCTTACCATCCGATTTTACAACCATGTAAACAAATGCATTGTGGGTCATTCGCTAGTATAATTAGTCTTAGTCATTAGAATGGCGCAAAAAAGGCTTAAACAAACTACTAAATCAGTCTCACATCTAACTCTCACTTTACCTAGTGGTCACTCAACACGATGTTGTGCACCTACTGGACGTTATGATCCTCAGTTATTTAATTGCTACATAGTGGGGTAGAACAAAAATATTTTGTAAGTAACTCAGCCGTTTGTAAAGGGCTATGCCGATTGATCCAAAATTTGACAAGAGTCATGGTTGACGCTATGTGATCTTAAACATGGGTACTTCGCACCTACAAATTTTCTTAGAGCTTGAAATTTCTTCAGGTTTTTTGATTTTTTAAAAATTATACAATGTTTTTTATTATTATATAAAGTCTATTTAAAACCTACATTTATGTTTTTGTAAATTATGTTTTAAAGTGAGCGAGTTATAATCATTTTAAAATTAAATTTTTTATTTTTTTTTTTCAAAATATTGAGTAGAATTTTTAGCAAATTTTTTAATTTTTTTTAATTAGTGAGCAAAATTTCAAATATTAAGGAAAATTTTCAAAATTATGTATTTTCTGAGTTAAAAACTAGACGATTTTCAATTTAATAATTCAAAATTTATTGCATTTTTGAGTATTTTAGCCTAAAACGGCCATCAAACTTTTTTTAATAGAAAAAATTTTTCTGAAGGAATATATAAATCATCCTTGTAGAAGATGAATGTCCTTTAATTTGACCTATTCTTCATCGAAATTTTGTTCTAAAATTCCAAAACTGGGATCGGCAAAAGAAGATTGCTGCAATAAAGCTATATATTCTTAGCATAAACATAGCTATTACTATACAAATGTATATACATATATACTCCCGATTCTCGCTGAAAATATTTCTTAACCTCATATTTATATTCTGCCCCACTGTGCGTTGCAGCATGAACTTGGTCTTACTTATTTTTGTTTTTTTTAGATAGATGACGGCAGCCAATTTTTTATAAAATAAAATAAATGAAAATTAAAACTTTTAGTTCTCAGTATATAATTGTGTAAAGACACATTGAATCATCCTCGTTTTTAAAAACATTTCAAAAACGTTTCATTTTATTTCTTCACAAGAATCTTTTCATTAATTTTAAAATTGTTCTGAATTAAAATATAAAAAATAAATAAACTGCAGTTGCAACATGCTGACAAATCTACAGCCATAATTTAATACAGAAGGTCATTTTTCAGTTTGAGAAAAATAATAATAAATCTACAATGAAAACATAAAACAGTATAATTTTAAAGATTCAATTTTATAACTTTCAGGTCGTGTTGTTTCTTTCTGCTGCTTTGCTATCTTATTTGGAAAATCGCTCCTCTCTCGTTGTCGTCATCTTAAGTTTTACGAACGAACGAACTCTTCTGTTTTTGTTTGAAGTTGCAAACAAATCAAGATAAAAATCTTTAAATTTCATCTCTAAGATTTTACACATCTCATTTAAGTCAGAAGGAAATTAAATTCTTGGTTGCATTAAAAAAGTAGAAAGAAAGAAAAAAAATAAAGGTATTTTTCTTGATGTTTATCTTGTCTACAGTTGCATTATCAGTATCAGTATCAGCATCAGCATCAGCCGTTGTGCAGACAGAGCTTGATAAAGTTAAAACAGCAACAACAGAAGCAGCAGAAGCAATATGAAACAGCAGCAAAAAAGGGTTGCGATATCACATGGCAAGAATAATAAGAAAAAATATGCAAATCTTTTTCTTTCTTTCATTTTTTATTCAGATTGTTTTTTTTAATTTTATTTAATTTTATTTATTCATTATTAATTTCAGTTTTGTTTTTGTTTTCCAATCGACTAATCATTATATATTGAATGTTAAACTATTTACTCTATGCTGCCGTTCTTTTTTTGTTTTTTGTTCTGGTTGGCCATGAGCTGTGTTGCATTGCATTGATGAGATGTGACTGCTTGGAATCAATTTCATTAAGCCGGGATTAACTAGAAGGTATGTTTTCCTTTCTCTTTTACTGTCTGCAGAAAAACTGTCTTTTTAGTAATAAATTTGCTTATTTGTTGCATATGACCCTAAAAGAAGACAAAGGATGATAAAATCCTGCCTGCCTCTTATTGTGTTTGAGTGCATGCGTGCGTGCAACAGTACAAAAGTTTTGCAACACAATTAAAAAGTGAATTTTAAATCAACATTATTTTAAGGCGTCAGCCTTATTGAATATTTCCATTCAACTTTTTATTGACAACACAGCTTTAAGTAGCAGCAGGTGGCTGGAACCTGGATTATGTGTTCGGTAAGCGGTAGCAGCCACCATCATCATCATCATCATCGTGGTATTCGCTATTATCGTTATTAGCATGATACAAGTACAATAAAAATGTATATTTAAAATCTTCATACACACACACACACATCCACATGTACCTTACTTCTCCACTAACACCTGAATACATACATATGTACATACATACATACATACATAAATAAATTTTTACATAAATACAGGGATTTTTTTGTACCAAATACGATTGATTAAAAAATGAAGAAAAATCGAAGAATAAAATAAAAATACACGCATTTTTAGTTGCTTTAATAATTTTTAATATTTTATTAAGTCACGACATTTGAAACTGTGACAGTCAGCATAAAAAAATGAATAAATTTTTATATGAAGGATCTGACAGGAAAAAAATGAAAAAATGTTCGCTGATTAAAAATAAAACAGTGAAAAACTAAGCGTGTGTCTGTTAATGGGTTTTTAGTGCCATTAATGCACCGAAGTGATAACTTGCTAAATAATTAAAGTAAAAAAATTATCAAATTAAGTCCTTTTTACAATTAAGAAATTGTTTTTAAATATTTGATTTTGTTTTCTTTAATGTTATTACCTAATTTGTAATTAATTTAATTCTTTCCTAGAGAGAATAAAAACGATCTTAAGCTTGACTTCAAATTTCATCTGTATTGGAAAATAATTAAAAAAAAACACACACAGATTAGAGGTTGATAAATTAACTTCGTGTATTCTCACAAATCGCACTACATGAGTTGCATGAGATGGAATTCATCAAGAGAGTTCAAGGCTCTCTGGTTCCTTACTTCTAACTTCTAACCCCATCTCTTCTTTACATGCTAGAGCAGTATTGTCCATTCGTAGTGTTTCAGTAATAGGATAAGCTTCTGGGATATTAGGGCCATAAGATGAAACAAGAATGATAAGCTTAATCACGATCTTGTAATAACCACGAATAAAGTCGATATTATTGCTCGTAAGATCCAATCTTGCATACCTATCTAAAGACGTGCGACGGAACATGCTCTTTCATCTGTAGCTTCAGATGATATAGATATTAATGGGTCGGAAGCCCTTGATTTGTAAATTTGATGCGATGTTTTATTGTCTAAACAAGCTTTTCAAGTGTACAAAAGGTATAAATTCATTTAAAAATTAAATATAACTTTCAGCTCTAACCCATACGGGGTTAGCGCTCTGTCTGTGTTGGAGCTACTCAACGGAGAACAGTGAAGGGAAAATATGGTCGATGACACCAAAGTATCCAACCATATGCTGCATTGGAACATTGGTCTAAAGTGGGATGTGTTTCTTTGCCTTATCGAATGTTTCGTGCGGAGTTTTGCCATTTCTCTGCAATAGGGCGCCTCCCCGCGTGTTCGACAGATATGACGGAAAACATTCAAAAGTAGCGTCTGAACTTGTATCGAGCAGCTACAAAAGGCGTATGTACCCAGAGGAACAGCCTGTATATATTGTGCCTAACCACGTGATGGCGGAACTCATTAGATCCAGCTTATGCTTGTAAACTATCGCACTACTTTCTATACCATGTGTTTAAATCACCAAAATATTGAGTCTCCAAGTGGTCGACGCATTTCAGCGGTTAAACCACCTACCTATGAGTCATCACAGGTAGCCTGCACATCTAATTTTCTTCCTCTTGTCTGCAAGTAAGTAATAATTTTTACCCAGGTTGGGCTAGTGTTAATCATAAACTTTATAATATAAAGTAATCAAAAAGTTCATGAGACTCTATCCATTAGTGGGAGAATATCCACAAAAAATGTCTACTAATGCCATACATTGCACCAGAGTTCGAAAAGATTTTAATGCGCTTCTTAATGCGCCTCTTTATGCGCATTAAAATCTTTTCGAACTCTGGTGCAATAATAAGAATAAAAATAAGTAATGCTGGAAAATCACATATAATAGAGTTGGAAAAAACTGTCGGCTACTTTAGCTGTTCAATGTTACAAAATCTTGCAAGTTTGTAGAACAAAAAAATGGCGAAAGAAAACTGTCGTACTCTAAACTGAGACTTTCCGTAATGCAGTTAAGCAAAAACCTTACATTTCACTGAACTTTTGCCTTGAATTTTATTGTTTTTTTTTGTTTTCATTTGCAGGTAAAATGTCTTTTCAAGTTATTCGTTTTCTTTTCTTTTTTTTTTAATTTAGTAACTGACACACAATTTTATTTCATTAAAATGTGTTTTTATGTCATTCATAATATTTTTCGGGTATTTTTTAGAGCTTGGAAAGACAGTAATTAAATATAAAATTTATTGCTTTTAAATTAAGAAAAAAATAAAATGATATTAAAAACAAGAGGATTGAAAACAAACAAATAATTACAAAATGATTGGTTGTTCAAAGAAAGAAAAAGACGATAAAAACTCTCACACTGAGTCATTGAGTTGACAGCATTTGTTAAATTTCACAAAAAATTATTGAAATTTATATAATTTTTGTGTTAATAAGTGGAGCGATCAGTTGTGTGTTGCAGGCTTTTAAATATGCACATTAACCCAAGGTCATTTATATTGAAGTTTTTATTTTATAAATAAAACGTTATAGTTTAGAGTTTTTAATTCTTAAACAGTGCAAGTGTGAACGGCACTGAAAATAATGAAATTTCATTAAAAACGAATGTTGCAATTAGGGCGTGTTTCCTTTCTTCTATTTTTGAATGAATGCATGTCTTCTAGGTGTATAAAAACTAAACTATTTTAATTGTAAACAACGTTTTAATTTACACAACTCCAGCAACACCTGCCCTCCACAAAAACAACAGCAACAACAACTATTTGCAGATTAAAATATTTTTTATTATTTATGACAAATAATTCTAATTGATCTGCATTCAAAGTGATTAAAACTTATTGCAATATAATTTTCATTTTGTTTATAAATATTAATTACATGTTTATACAAAATAAATTAATTTAAACATATGCAAAGTATTTGAAATTAAAAAAATGCTCGCCACAGTTGCGGCGAATAAAAAATTAAAATGTAGATTTAGTTTAGTTTAGAACAAAGATTAAGATTTACAACGTCAGGTCACACTGCACTGTGAAACAGCAAGAAAAATAAAATGTAGGTGTCGACTACATTATTCTCTACATGCAACAATTATATGTTGTAGAACAACAACAACAGCAATATATACATACTGATATAAATTACTATTTTTATAATTAATAAGACAGAGTCGTTTAATAATTAGAACCTACAGATATGTTGCTTAACTATATAGCGAATGTTTCTTGGTGTTTTTTCATTTTAATACAACAGGACCAACAGCAACTGTTTCATACTCGGAAAGTATAGACCTTATCACCATTTAGAAAATATACAAATATTTCGTATTTTATACTCATCACTTTTCTTAAACCACGCTGACATGATGAGCTGATTTTGAGCCTTTCCAAGTCTTGTTTTAAAAGGGTCTCGGATAAATTACGGATTAAATAAAATATAAAAAGTTGCTCTTAAATTTTACTTCGAGATTATAAATTTAAATCGGTTTAAATAATATATTTTTCTTTGTTTGCTATTTTTAACATTTCGGTTTGAAAATGGGTCTTATTAATGAGTAACTCTTTATACATATTTCTATGCATTAGATTCTTATTTTTATACCCTTCATCACAGGTGGGAAGGGTATATGTATAAAAGTTTTCCATTCTGTGTGTAATTTCTACAATATTCATTTCCGACCTCATGAATTCTTACACATAGAGAAGTAGTTTAAGCGATGCCCGTCTGTGTGCGTGTTGAAATCAACTTTGCCAAGGCCCACCTATATTTTTTCACGTTGTTTTTATTTTTTTCGGTTGTAGTGATATTCTTTTTTTTTTGTTAAATAAATATTAGACCGCGACCAGTAGATCGCATGGAGTACATACAGGTCTCAGTGGATCAATAACCCCATGCGAGTGGCGATTTTTTTTGTTCTTAGGTTGGTCGAGTTTTTCTGCTTTGATTTGTATTAAAGGCCTTTATAGTACACTACACATAGAGGTATCCGATAGACCCACAGGGTGCCCATAGGAACTAGGAGCATTCAATAGGCACATTAGTCTTAGCATTCTTTCTAACTTTTACAAAAAGTTTTCTATAAAATTTTTACAAAAAACTTTCGATAAAATTTTTACAAAAATCTTTCCAATAATATTTTTACAAAAAAATTTTAATTTAATTTTTACAAAAAAATTTTAATTTAATTTTTACAAAAAAATTTTAATTTAATTTTTTAAAAAAATTTTAATTTAATTTTTACAAAAAAATTTTAATCAAGTTTTTACAAAAAAAATTTCAATAAAATTTTTACAAAAAATTTTCGATAAAATTTTTACCAAAAAAAATTCAATAAAATTTTTACAAAAAAATTGCGATAAAATTTTTACAAAAAAACTTTCCAATAAAATTTTTACAAAAAAATTTTAATCAAGTTTTTACACAAAAATTTCGATAAAATTATTACAAGAAATCGTCGATAAAAATTTTTACAAAAATATTCGATAAAATTTTTACATTTTTTACATATTACAACAAAAAAAAATCGATTAAAGTATTCGAAAAATTTTAAATTTGTTAAAAATTGTCGATAAAATTTTTACCAAAATTTTATAAAAATATTTAACAAAAAAATTTCGATAAAATTTAAAAAAAAAATTTCGATAAAATTAAAAAAATCCCTATCTATTTCTTAAAAACGAACTTAAGCTTTATTATAAATTTCATTGTATGTAATACATAAACAGTTCGACTAATAATAATTAAAATTTTCAAAATTAAAAATCGCAAAGCACCGCGCAATCTTGTTTACTCAACAAAGTTTGGTTTGATACTAGATTAGTGTTAACTAAAAACGAATGTTGGAAGTAAAACAAATAAACAAAAAGTAACTTTCATTGCTAACCGAAGGTTCGGTGAAGGAACAACAAAATATAGGTGGTCAATATTAAAAGTAAAAATATTCAACAAGAGGGAAGCTTAAGGTAGTGGTAGACTTCGTTCTCACCAACTGACGATTGATAATTGAATACAAGTTTTCTCGTATTCCTTTATCTGGGTTTGGTTGGTTAAATAGATGATGCTTACAACTAAAACACTACCCTAAGTAGATTAGATAAAAGTAGTGCTGATGACGGACGTGGCTGTCTAGAAAATGTGCATTCCACTCGTGCTGGTGTCTAAAAATTAAATTTTCCCAATTTTTCTTTAATATTATCACCTAATTTGTAATTTAATTAATTCTTTCTTAGAGAGAATAAAAACGAATTTAAGCTTGATTATAAATTTCATTGTATGTAATACATAAACAGTTCGACTAATAATAATTAAATTAAAAAAAAAAATCCCTATCTTATATTATTATTGTAATAATGAATAATATTTGTAATAATGAAGTCGAAAATCATAAAAATAAAAACCGAATGTAACATTGTGAAATTGGGATACATAACAAAGTAACGGGAACATTTATTTAACATTACTATGCACACTGGGCTGGATCGCCAAATTTTTGGCATAAAGTCTAAAAATAGAGTTACAGAATTGAAACTTGGTACATTTGATAGTTATAGTATGCGTAGCATCTGTGCAAAATTTTGGACCAATCCGATCACGCCTTCCTCCCATATGGGGCCAAAACGTGCGTTACAACTATTTGCATAAATATTGTTTTGCACAAATTTTGCATAAATATTGTTTTGCACAAAATTTAAGGGCTTCTTGAGATCAGGAATACACACCTATTTAACACCAGGCCCAAGCTGGTCAAAATCGGGCCATTTTTTGACCTGTAATTCCTAAATTACGAAAAATTTCAGTTGAATTTCGAATACCAATATGTTTTTATTTGAGAAAGTAATATTATTAAATTGCAAAAGTTTTATTAAAGTGATATATAATATAGTTATCATGTAATGGACTTAAAAAGACCTGAAGTAAGTAAGTTAATAAAAAGATCTTCTTGCAAGAGTAAGATTCGGCTGGCAGTATGGTTTAACAGTTCTTGAAAGCAAACTATAGCCATAGTTTCTGTAGCTGCTATTCCCGTGGGCCTCAATTGCAATTTAGCTTTCTGAATTTTATAGTAGCTCGGGTATATATCACAGTTGCTTTTTGTTTAGAGCTTTCATTGCATTATATTGTTTTTTGCTTAATGAGTTATCAAGCAAAAATTCCAAAGCTTCGTTTTGTGTTAGTGGTATAGCTTCCTGCAAAAACAGTTTTTTTTAATACCACTAGATCCGCTCGGAGTGACCAAGCAATTCTTCAACACAAATGCTGTATCCTTTTCATTTGATTTCCTAGCTGAAACTATTGCTGCATGCATAAGAAGGCTTGTGTCGTTTTCTTGGATATCTCCCTTTCGGTTGCTAACTTTCTTTTAAGGCGTGGTCCTGCTGCCTCATATGTTAGAGGTGGACATCCCATTTTATTATGCTCGGGTGCCACATCCTTTTTGCTGTCCAAAATAATCGTCATGTTCAACGAAAGCCAATTAGAGTGTTTTACCTTAAAGTTGGAGACAGTTCTATTGCATTTAGGTAAGTTTTTCTGGATGAAGCGAGTAAAATTGCTGACTTTTTTCTTTACAGAACCTTTTGTGTCTATGCTCATAGTTTTAGAGTTAAGCTGTTCAAAAAACCAGTTTGAAATTGCATCTTCATTTCGATTGTTGTCTAGCCACACATTGAACTCAAATGTACCTAAAAATCCACAAATTAATGGAAAACAGGCAAAATTGGGCAAAAACTGTTAATAACACGTTATAATGTATACTTTCAAGTATATTTTAGCATAGTTAAATTTTGGCCAAAATTGGGCGAAAGTTGGTTTTTACTCCACCATAAACTGGTGTTTTGGTTAATTTTTTCTCTTTCTTCGGACTTCACAAAAAACAATTCACAAAAACATTTAACAAATACAAAGCAATTGCTATTAGTTTTTAATAATATACATACATTTATCTTTATTTTCCATATTTTTAAATTTTTTTTTTGTTTACCGGCAGTCGCTTTCGGTTATTATAAAGCTGAGCTAACTTTTTCTGCTTTTTTGTGAAACCCAACAGCTGACGTATAGATTGGACTTTGTACCCTTTGTAAAAGTTCAGGGTTACCATCAAATAACTTTTATTTACTGAAATGTTGTACCTAGGGTATGCACTTTAAGAAAATATAGTTAAAATAAACATATATTTTCATGAGAATTTCGACTTTATGCCAAAAATTTTGCGATTCAGTCCAGAGTGCTATGGTGAAGGGTATATAAGATTCGGCATGGCCGAATATAACACACTTACTTGTTTTAATAAAATTTTTAAAAAATTTAAATTTAAAATGAAAAATTGCAATGAATATTAGAACGCAAAACAACATTAAATGTTTAAATAAGTTTCAAATTAAAACATAAATAGCTTTCTAAATGCTTTAGTTATTTAAATAATTTCAATATTATTTTATTCTTAATTAAATAAATATGTAATTAATCCAATTAAAAAATTAATAAACTTCATTCAGAAACCAAATAAAACCTTTACACGCTGACTGAAGTAAATCGATTTAAGAAACTCTGAAGTTTCTGAAGCATTTAAATACAACGATCCTACATATTTTATCGTGGCCGCCATCAAATACTTACAGAAAAAAAAAATAAATAACGAAAATTGATCAAGAACCATTTCAAAGATACAACAACATGATCAATTGATAATATAGTACAACAACAATTACACACGTATTTATTTCAATTTTCAATTTATTTTTTGTCATGTTTCTTGTTGTAATGTCCAATAGACAAAACTTTGTAAGGGTGTGGCTTTTAAATGGCCGGTGTACATTACACTGCACAACAATAGTACACATACACTGTACACTGTTTGTGTATGTTTGTGTGTATGTGGCTGAGTTATATTGTATGATGCCTTGTGTTCCAGTCATCTAGGTTAGCGACACTTGGCAAGTGTTAATGGTAATAAGATTTAAATAACTGATATCCCAACCAAATGCTCTTATTTCTTATTGATTTTTTATTTATTTATTTATTTGTTTCATTTTTTTTTTGTTTTTTTTTTTTTTAGGTTTGTATTTTATATTATGTTTAATAAAGCATTGTAATCAATTTTGTTGCTGTTCGTGTTTTTTGCTGGATTTTTTTTCTCGGCTCGCATGTATCTGTGCTTACAATCGAAAGCCTAATGGCCATGTATCTTTTGTTAGTCTACGAAAAATGGATTTTTTGTTTCTTTGCTTTTTTATTTAAAACTTTAAATGAAATCAATGTCAACACTTTTATCAAATGAAATAAAATAAATAAATAAATACTTAAATTAAAATAAAATAAATTCAAAATTGTTTAAAGAAACATTCAGCAGGAGTGTCTAAGGAATGGTTTGTCTTATAAAAAAAGTTTTTTGTAATGTTGAATAAATATCTTTTAATTACTTTTTCTATTATAAAGTTTTGGACGTCATATTTGCTACGAATATCCAAATATAAAATATTAAAATTTTTTAATTTTTTTCAATTTGTTGTTCGTATAAATGACTGAATATTCGACATTTTAAATAAAACGTTGAATATTTTGCTTGTTTTATTCAAAATAATAATTCTTGGCATAAGTTGCATTATTATTTGTTTTAAAAAAGCAAAGAAAAAACATATGACAAAAAAAAATTACAAAAATTACATACATATGTAACTTTTGTCATTAACATAATTTAACAAAATTGATGAAAAATCTAAAATATGTTAATTTTGAGATGACAAAATTCATAATATTATTTTTATTTTTCATTTATTTGCAAAGGGGTCTAATTTACCAGGTGGTTCTATTCATTAATTTGATTATTCGAAATTGTTATAATTTTTTTACGTACTTATGTTAGCATATTAATCAAGACAATATTAATCAAAAACATTTATCAAGTAGCCTCACTACGGAGGAGTTATTAAGGCGAACATTTTTAAATTTTGTTATATGGTGTTTGACAGTTAAACTTCCATTTAAAGCCCGGTACTCTGTTCAGTTTTTCATGCGGAATGCTGTCAAACTACATACATTAAAAATTTGTATGATAAAGTCATGAAGAAATGTTGCAGAAGTAGTACTCTGTTTTTACTGTGAAAAAAAAACATTGAAATGTTTCTGGCAACATTTTTCCAAAGCTGTGAAATAAAGCAAATGGGCATTATTTGATGTGGAATTTTTTGTAAAATTTTTGTGGAAAATTTTGAAATACAATGTGGTATATTTAAAATCAAACAATTCGTAAAATTCTTCTAAATCGCAAGATAGACACCACATTATAAATGTCAACGTTTCCTTGTGAAATAATAAATGTTGCTCAACATTATTCACAAATTCGAAGAGAGTACTAGGCTTAAGGGAAAAAATTGTAAATTTGACTTTCAAAATCCATATAAAAAGATAAAATGTTCCCCTCCGTTGTGAGGCTACTTGTACCTTGATATTAATGATTTTACCCTTGTCTCTTCTATAATAAGATTTATAAAACTAGAAGTTGAAAGAAAAGGATTCAAAGTAATATTGATTTAGTAAGAGAAAACACATAATTGTTTACTGAAAATTTAAATATTCTCAGTTTCTATCATTATGACAGGCGCTTTTTTGATACTCACCTCCAGTGAAGTTCTGGTTCATTTGAAGCGGCATTCTTTTCGGGCATTTTGTAATATTCGTAAACAAATGACGTTGTGCCATTTGAAGTTTGAACCTGATGCAACTGTGGTGTCCCGAGGGCACTTAAATTGACTGTTGAAGCAGCATCTTCAATTAACTGATGCTGATGCTGCTGCTGTTGCTGTTGCTGTTGCTGCTGCTGCTGATGTTGGTGATGGTGTGACTGTTGCATACCACCGCTACCATTTGGATCGTCAGCCTGTTGTTGACTATGAGGATGTGTGGCTCCATCATTGGGCGACAAACTGAGCAGAGTTTGTGGTGTTGCCGCAGATACAACTGTAGTCAGTTGGGGATGTTCAAAGTAGCGTGAGGCCACCGAGGATGCAGGCAACTGATACGAATTACCGTTATGTTGATGTATTATAACTTCATGAGGACTGCTCTGATGATGCGTTGACATCGCTAGAGGCTGCGCTTGTGATGAAGGGGTCGACGGTGTTGGCGAAGTAGATCCAGAGTTTAACGAATCGCCATTTGTTAAAACAGTACGGCGTCTAAGGTTGATATTATTTTTAAATTTAAGAAGTTAATTAAATATATTTTTAATGCCCTCAACATATGTACATATAAGACTTAAGTGTGTATTTTCCAATTAAATATTTAAATTTAAAAAAACATTGTTTTTTTTCACATTTTTACACTTTTCAAGTGTTTGAAGTTAAAAACTCTTTTAAACGAATTTCACACGGTCCCTTTAAGGATAAAAAATGTCATAAAATTGATAGTTTTTATTACTTTATAGCAACCAAAAAAAAAAAAAATAAATAAAAATAAACGAATAAACAAAAAATGATCAAAGGAAATAAAGGGTAAGGAGCAAAAATATGCAAATTATTTTTTATGCTCAGAAAAAAATTAAAACTAAAAATAACACTGGCAGAGCATTAAAATTTTTTTCTAAACACATATTCGCATTGAAATGCATGAGTGAAGGAATGCCTGGAGAATAAGCGACTTAAGGGTGTTTTTTAACATTTTTTTATTTCGTTTCGTTTTCTGTAATCTGATACCGGGATAAGCTTGATGATATAAAACAGTAGCTGCTGCATTGCATTAGATATTTGAGTTGTCGTTTTTGTTTTTTTTTTTGGTTTTATTCTCGTCCTTTGTTCCTTCGGTGGAATATGTCTTGCACATGTTGTTATTGTTGTTAATATTTTGGCTGTTGTTTAATCATTCGTAAGATATTTGTACATTACAATGTAAAAGGAAGACGACAGCAGGAAAGGAAAGGCGAATAATCCATTCAACAATATGGGCTTTTTGAAGAAAAAAAAAAAAACAACAACAACAGTACTTCCTTCAATCGAAAAGTGAAACAAAAAACAAACCAAACCATAAAATGTCAACACATATTTAAAGCTTAAAAAAGGAACGAAGAAAAAAAGTACAATAAGAAAAAAAGTCTAATAATCTGTTGTATTCAAAAGCAACATTTATATGAATAATTAATTAATTGCAATATTAAGCAAATCTAAAACACACAAGAGCACAACATTATGCACATGATTTAATTATAAAATTCGCAAAAACCTGAAATTTAATTAACGACACTTGCTTGACTCAATTTAAGAATTAAGAACATTGTTATAATTAACACGATGTTCGGTTTAAATCGAAATTTTCTAATAACGAGGGTTGTACAATAAGTCTTCACGGATTAATAAAAGTAACAGGAGGTTTTAAAAAAGTGCTAAGATTCTAGACTTTGTTTTAATCAATCTGTTGGTTGATACAACTTTTAATGTTTTTCGAAAATGGTTAAAAAAAAATTTGGAACTTGTATTTAACTTAAGACTAAGGTAAAAAACCAAAATAAGCTTAGAATGGATTTGGTGTTGATCCATTCTAAAATTCGCACAGTTGTGTAAAAATGATTTATTTGAGAAATAATTCGGTAGCTCCTGAACCATCTATTATTTTGGTTATCTGTTCAGTGTTTCATGCGGATTGCTGTCGAAAAGTCACGAAAAAAATGTTTGATAAGTAGTAGTACTCTGTTTTTACAGTGGAGAAACATATGAAATGATTTTGGCAACATTTTATCAAAGTTGTGAAGTAAAGCAATTGGTTATAATTTCACGCGGAATTTTTCAAGCAACAGCTGATCACCTGGCATTTTTGAACATTTGTAAAACAATATGGCCTACTGAGAAACGTCAAATTCTTTTACATCGCAAGATAGACACCACATTTTAAATGTCAAATTTTCAAAATGAATTATTAAATGTTTCTAAACATTTTCCACAAATTCAAAGAGAGTACTAGACTTAAAAAAAAATTGTTTATACACATTATGTGTTTATAAACATTATTACGCAATTTTGTTGGTTTACACATAATGTTTATATACACATTTTGTATTTTTAGATGGAAAAAGACAAACAAATTCATTAAGGGAAGGCAAGTTTTATTGATGTACCACAGCTTAAATATATAATTTTTATACAAGTAATTGATATCACAGTAAAGTGTATGACTTCCAGAATAATGTTTCGTTAGAAACTTTTTTTGAGCTACATTTTTCAAGTATTATTTATCTTTCAAACCGGAAAACTTATGATAAAGTGATTTTTTGATAAATAACTTCTGTGTGAGTCCGACTCATTTGGTTGACTTATTTTCAGACATCCCTACAAAATAATAATTTTTAATTGATTCTTTATTTTTTTGCTAGCAAAAGCCATAAATTGTGCAAATTATTATTTCATTTTTGAGTATTTTTTACTTTGTTATTTTTTTTTGTTTCATTATGCACATAATCGTATAAATAAATTAATATGAAAAAATTAACTAAAAAACAAATAATATTCGATAAATTATAAATTAAACACAAGTTTAACATTTGGCATTTTAAGTTTGATTTACTTAATAAACGCAAATTAATTGCAAAATTATTTAAAGCAGTGCTACAAAGTACAAAAGCAAACGCAAAAAGAAAAAAAACCAAAAACCAATAAATTCAGAACAATAATAATTTTAATAATAATCAAAAAGAAAAAAATAATTAAAACAAGCAGTGAACGGCAAATCAGCACAAAACTGCCTTTGGACGGCAACCATTTCTTTAAGATCATTTTCAAAAGAAATCAACCATATTGATTCTATTCTCAAATGGTCTTGTGGCGATAATAAATTCAATTCATTTTCCATTTTGATTCATTTCAATTCCATTTTTGCAATTTAATTTATTTTTCGCTAAATAAAAGGCGAAACGGATGGTTCTTTTCAAAGCATGTTTCATATGATTATTATTTATTTGGAAATTTTAATTTATACAATTATTTTGCATTGATTGAATTAATTAAAATGTTTAATTAATTAAGATACTTGAAATTAATAACAATCACGCGTGTGATAAGGCGGTTTAAGAAACAGTGGAAGAAAGAGAGGGATATAGAGATGTACATTGGTACCGGTATGATTGGTACCGTGAAATAACTCCCAAATGAAATAACTCCCAATGCAATAACTCCCAATGAAATAAGTCCCAACGAAAATGAAATAACTTCCAAATTAAAAAAACAAAATAACTCCCAACGCCAAAATGAAAGAAGATCCAAAAACTTAACCGTTAATTCAAACCAATTATATTTTTTCAAAAAAAAATTAAATAAGTCCCAACAAAAATGAAATAATTCCCAATACAAATTATATTTGCACCCGGGCACTGTTTAACTGTTTTAACCTCTATGGTATAACAGGTACCTTTCGATGAAGGAGGTCCATAACTTTGATATCATACCATATATCATAGATATATGACAGACAATATTTTGTTAGGTTTAACATCTGTAGTATAACCAACACCGGCTTCGCTTACTAAAGTTTTCTCCATAGCCGGCCTTCGGCCGTGCTCAAGGATTTTCTCCTCTGTGGTATAACCAACACCGGCTTCGCTTACTAAAGTTTTCCTGCATAGCCGGCCTTCGGCCGGGCGCAAGGATTTTCTTCTCTATGGTACAACAAACACCGGCTTCGCTGACTAAAAGTTTTCTCTGTATCCAGAATAATGCAATTTTAGTCAAATGAAATAACTCCCAATCAAAATAAATGAAATAAATCCCAACATAATTAAGTTAGGAGTTATTTCAGTTGGGAGTTATTTCATTGCGAAATAATTCCCAATGAAAAATTATGAAATAACCTCCAAAAAATTGGGACTTATTTCATTATGAAATAACTTCCAATTTGCATGGGATTTTTGAATTTTTTGTTAGGATTTATTTAATTTTTTTTGGGATTTATTTCATTTGGGAGTTATTTCACGGTACCTGATTCATTTACGTGAATCGTGACATAAGACGGATGAGTCTATATATTTTTATAATTTTTTCAATACAAATTCCGCTGTAAAATTCTTTTTGTATGATAAAACCAATATCCAACCAAAAATTAAATTAAATTCATATAAGATGTGTTAAGTGTTTTAATTTGTATGTCGTAAATTTTGTTTAAAAGCACAACATAATTATTAAGTTATTATTGAAATAGTTTTTTCTTTTATAAGCTGCCTACTCAAAATTTACACTAAGCAACAAACATAATCTATAAGCACAAATGTTTGCATTAGTACTAATTTATATTTTCGAAATATTAATATGTCGTGTTTCTTATATTTACGTATTTTCATTTCACTTTTAATAAAAGAATGTTTTGAAAAATGATCAACATAAAGACAGAAATTTTTATAATTTTATTTTAAATTTATTAAAATAAAAGAAAATTGCCTGGGTCAAAGGTTTGACATTTTTATTACTGCAAGTTTAGCTGTGTCCGCCACGTCGTAGGTATCCTGACAATATTTTGTACTAAGACTCTTACTTTTGTAGTTATGATTTAAATATTTTCATTACATACAGGTACCCATCTTTGGATACAATTCTAAAGTTTATATAAAATTTTAAAATTATTGTAGAGTTCTTTCTGTAAATAGTGTTCTTACAATTAGTGTTTTATATTCCTTTTCGATTATTATTTCCAGCCGCAACAAAATTTCAAAAAAATATTTCATGTACAGAAATGGGCCTGTTACAGTTCAGTTATAAGTATAGATCATTAAGCGAATGTAAAACAAAATAAATGAATGAGTGAATCAGTAAAATAAAAGGAGTCGCAAATAAATAAAAATTTTAAGGTTCGTCCTTGATTAAGAAAAATTTACTGTTGCGTAAAAACCGATGTAACCAATACACATAAGCGTAGGAGAAAAAATGTTTTAGGGGGGCTCAAAATCATTTTTATTGGAGAATAATATTCTGAAAAAAATATTTTTTAAATTTCTTGGGGCACGGGCAAGTCTGGAGGGGATATTTTACTTCCCAGAATGGCATTTCTACGCCATTGGTCATCTTTCTTTAACTTTAAAAATTTAATTTTAACTTTAGTTAAGATCACCTTCCGTTTTTGCCTCAGCGCCTTCTATTATTAACAAAATATATTTAATTTCACTCCTCAGTCCAGGGTTGTGGGTTCGATTCCCATAAAGAACCCACATGTTGGCAGAAAGGTCAAAAAGATGCTGGGATATCACCGGGATACCTAAAAGTGTTTAACTGCGTTAGTGAATGGGTCATGGAAGTGTTTTTAGTCAAGATGAAAATCGAAGAAGACGATGACAGTTTGTAAATGTCCAGCAGATTAGCTAACACTAGGATTAGTAACACGGGCAAATAAACATTGGAAAAATGTAGAACAAATAAATTAGGTATAAAAGTCAATGTGTCCAGTGTTATCAAATGTGTCACTTTTTTCTTTGTAATTTTTTACAAAGTCGTGTTCACCAGTGTTTTCTAATTTTAAAACAAAATTCTAAAAAGTATTTCGTTAAGAGCTGCTCTAATGACGCTTATTCAAATTAGTTTATAAATTAAACTAAACTGATGATTTAGTATTTATATTAATGATTCAGGCTGCCCACTTTTGTTGAAAAATTGTCATTGATGTTGTCAGTTTGACCACAAAATTCTTAATAATTCCGTATTGATAATGAACAGTTAAAGGGTAAGAAAGTGAGTCATACTTTAGTAAACGTAGACATGCACTACGGAAAAATACGCACACACACACATGAACATAGGCAATAACAAAAACAGTTATAATTGTTAATAAAATTACATTGTTACAGTGGTCAACGACAGCAATACTAAATTAACTATTATTTTACTTTCAATAAAGCATATCCATGCATACTCACATATGTATGTATGTATGTGTGGATTTCTGAAGCTTTTTGCTTGGCATTTCAATTAATTTAAGACCGGCAGTGTATTCGTGTCTAAATAAATACCTGCATGGGAATGTCTGTACAGAACCAACACAAAACGAAACAGAATGAAGAAAAATTGTTTTTTTTTTTTTGTTAAATGCCATTACAAGTGACAAAAAGTAATAAAAAATAATTAAAAAATTATCATACCTTAAACAGAAGAATAAATACGAGCATGCTTGAATCTACGAATACAAATAAAGCAGTAAAGCCTACAGCAAGTGGCCAATGTTATGTGAACAATTTCCAATGTTCTATAATTTTCTCTCAATTATTACTTTCTACGTACTTTTATTATTAATAAATTTTTAAATTATTTATATTTTTATACAAAAAGAAATTCTGCGATAGAAGCTGCGTAAAATTAAAGTGAAATTGTAACTTTTAAATAAAAGGTTTTAATGAAAAAAAATTTTATTATAAAAAATAAAACATTTAAAAATACTTTTATGTACGAAATAATTTTTAAATGTAGAAATAATAACACAACTTAAATGATTTTGTTATTTTTTTTTTTTGTTCAAGAAATAAATTTCTTCAAGTAAATTGTAACGTTGCGAATTTATTGGCCAGCAAATGTAGTTTCAACAAATGAAATGCTACTGATAAGATTTTTATAATTAAAGAATAATATAATAAACATATTCGAAAGCAAGTGTGTGGATATATATATTATTCTATATCTGTATAAATTGTAAACATTTTAACAAATAAAACAATTAAAAAAAAACTAAATTGAAGGACAAACGAACATTGACTGCAGTTAAAAGTCAAACACACACACACACAAGCAAATGGTCGTCTACAGATATAAACGCTTAAAACAAAATTAAAAATTTAAAACATTTATATCTTTTAATATTGTTTAAATAGTACAAACACAAATGTAATAATTAATAAAAATGTATTCGATTAAGCTCGACTACTTAAGTTGCTACTTGACACTTGATTCTTGTAAAAAAAGATTTTTCTAAGAAGGATTTAGCTATTCGGAATTCCTAAATAAAATTAATCTGATTTGTTTTAAAAACTACGCAGAATAAAATATTTGCACCAATTAAAGCTCTTAATTACTTTCAGATTAAAATTTAATTAAATAATTAATTGATCTAATTTGATCAATTAGAAATTTTTCTAGTTCTGTTTGAAACAAATATATATTGGAATTAATTAAAAAATTAGTTAAGTCTTGGGGTAGCGGGTTTGATTCCCGCCAAAGACTCTGGTCCTTTTTCGCAGACAAGCTAAGCGCCTCGCAAATTGTGTTGTTAAAAAACGAACTAAATAGTTTATTTTGTTAATAAATTAAATAATTTTATTAAAAAAAATAACTTGTGTATGTATGGCTCATGAGCTAGAGCCCCCTCGCAAACCCCTAAGGGTCTGTGACCACATACACAATCTCAACCAGAATTTCACAAAGAGAACAAAACATGTAAAAATTTTAAATCAGTAGTATACAAGCTTTCAACAATGTAGATTTGTATCACTTTGCTAAATATTTAGCAAACCAATGCATTTTTATTTTAACCACTTTTTTGGTTGGGGCCTTTGCTCACGAGTGATCGAATTCTAAATAATTTAAGGAATAAACGCACCAAAAAAAAACCGAAATACAAAATTCTAAGCTCAAAAGTCGAAACTACTGAAATTATGTACTACTGATTGCTTGCCGGCAAATAGGGAAGGAATTAAGGGCTTTGAGCAAATATTTACGTGACTATTTTTAGGTGAAGTGCGTGTGTTTTATTATTCTGTTGCTCAGTATGTTTGTTTGTACACAACAAATACTGTGTTGTATTTTTGTTCTTAACAAATATTTGTTGTAATAACTTTGTTATTGTTGTTATATTTACATACATAATATTGGCTACTGCAATTATCAATGCTGATTAAAACTTAACAAACGACGACTTTTGCTACTGAACCCACAAACAGCAATAAGCAACATGCAAATGTATTGTGAGAAATAAACAATATTAAGTCATAATAATGAAATAAAAAAATAAATAAATTTTTAACAATGGATTTAATAAAAATTTAAAATTTAATGCATAAAACGTTGGTTGTTTTATTTCAACTTTAAATGTCATTATGAATTAGTTTTCAAGGTTAAGAGGTGACACATACAATTGAAGTTTAGAGTGGCTAAGAAGAAGACTAAGCAAACAACATACACTCATCCATACATATGTATATACTATTAGCGTAGAATAGCCAACAGCAAGTCTGTATGGGACATGGCGACTCCAATAAAACTGAGCTTTTGCACCCTACAGCCTTACACACAATGTCTACATTCGTATGTAAAATACGCATTTCCGCCCAATTTATCATTAGTTTTTGTTTTGCTGATGTTGCTTTTCTTACAAAAAGCGAAAGGCTGGCTGCCACTATTTAATGTTTTTTTTTTAATACATATCCAATGTAACCTTGTGTTCAAAACTGTTTAAATGAAATTTATGATTGATCATGTAAATGTTACAGCGCATGAAAGCCGTAGCAACAACAGCGCAACCGCCGAAAAAAATTAATCTACAAGTATAATGCGTTTTAATTATTATTTCTTTCGAAGGAAAAACTCTTTGGGACAGCAAAATCTTTTCAAGTTTTTTTTTTGTTTTTTAATCCAATCCACCATTCATTCATGAATGTTCAAGTGAATATGTAAATGATCGATGATGCGTTTATAAGTGGATTTTGAATTACCACATCAAGAGATTAAATCAAATAGTTTTACCAATAAAACTTAACACATGCTTATACAAACACACACATACACACACATACAAGCAAGTGCAGGTAACTAATCAAATAAAATTTAATACTTAAGACGCAATGGAGATTAAGTTGTGAAATTATATATAAATCGTTCAATAAAAAAAATGTGACTGCTTGCTTTCAATGCATTTGACATAAATTAAAAGAGTTGTTTTTTATACTAAAAACAATTGTGATTAATTAATAAATCATTTAAAATTCTTTAAGTTTTATTTAGTTGCTGGTTCGTTTATTCTTGGTTCATTTCATGACTGCAATATAATTTTTTTGTTTATTTCGTTGGTAAAACTTTTAATTGTTTTCCAAACAAACAAATTGTAGTTATTTTGTGTGTGTGTCTGAAACCATAATTAATCAATGGTGCTGGAATCACAGAGTTGTCATTACTTTTATAAATTTTAAATTTGATTAATTTAAATAAAATGTAGATTTTTTTATGTAAAAATCTTTTGATTTTTCATTTATATATCAATCAGATTTTTTTTCATTTTATCTAGACACAAAGTATTAAAATGTTTGTGTATACTTGTGTGTGTGTGTGTTATTAAAACAAAAACAAATTAAAAATCTTATTTATGTCATTTATCAATGCATTTCAAATTAGAAACAAGTGTATTTGCTAGTTTTGTTATTTCATAAACTTTATGATTGGTTGCCATTTAACGAATTTTGTTGCTACGATTCTGCACACAGCCAAACTTACACACACATTCATATATACCCATTTAAAAAACACTTTTCGTTTTAATTTGTTTTATTTTATTAAAGTGTGGGCTCATTTGCATTTTGATTGCATTAAAATTGCAGTTTTTTTAGCATCCGAATTCTTTTTATACTGAACACTCGTATAAACACACACACACACAAATACACAACATTGTTAATAGAATATTATTAAACATGTGTTTTACGATACATTTGTTTTCTTGTGTGTGTGTTATTTTAATTTTCAGTAAATTGTTAATAATAATTAAATACAAAGTATCAACAACAACAACAACAACAAAGAGCTTGTTAATATTTTCATAATAATTTTCTTGTAGTTTACACATGTTCATTAATCTTTGGTCCATCTATTGTAATTTATATCAGAGACCAAGTGTTAGTTATGCGCTTTATTTTAGTTGGCTTATTTCAGTTTTTTTATTTTAGTTTTATTAAAAAATTGTTTATGATCAATCAAGGTTATTTTTGTGTAAGAGTTTTAATTAAATCAAATAGATTTGGATATTTTAAATTGCTTTCAGCTTATAAATATTATTATATATTTATGATGAAATAACAATTGGCTGCAATTATATTGTAGTTAAGTATTGTGCTAAGAGTAGCTAAAATACAAGTGAAATGTTAAATGGACAAAATCTAAATAAAAATAATAATTTGTTAATTATTGTTATTTATATCTTTTTAACTTTCTTCCAGACAATTTCATCGAATACATCAAGAAAAAGTGCTGTTGAAAATAAATAAAAACAAAAGACTTAAGAAACATACATGAAGTATTACATGAAATCACATTTAATCAAGTTAAATCAAAGTATTTGCGTGCATGAGCTATAATTCATTTTCAATCAATTGAAAGCAGCATGATCAGTTAAAAGCAAATTTCTTGATCACATGTTAATGTGACAACAAGTTGTTAATTATAAATTTTTCCATTGTTATTAACAATTAATTTGGTAAAGAACTTTTAAGCAGCACAGCAATAACTTAATATAACAAATCTTTAATAAAAATTCGATCTAATATTAATCACCCCATGAATCGAATTAAAAATATAAATAGGGAAATTTGATATTTCCCTGTTTATTTTGAACTTTTGAATGCAGGATATCAAAAAAATCATTGTATTTTTTTTTCTCTTCCTTACGCACAACACGTTTAGTCCAAAATCTTTTATTTTCTCTTTCATTAATAAGATTTGACAAGATACTTTTGTTTTGATGATGTTCTCTTCCTTTGTTCCAAACCTCTTGCTATCTACCTATTTCTTCTAATTTGAAAATAGGAAATAGTCGTTAAGGGGCTAAAACTACACGCAAAGAAAAAACATGGTTGAGGTAACCATAATCTAGAAGCAACATATTATATTATATGATTGTAGTCAAACCATATTATTAAACATTATTTTATTTTGAAACATATGTATGTAGAGAACAAAAAAATGGTTTTATTATAAGTGGAATAGAACACAAGCTTCTTAAGATCTGGAACGTTCTATCTTTAACAACCTTAAAAGGTAATATTACCGACGGCATGAACACCACGGCCTTAACCAGCAACACTTCATCGTTTTCTTTGATGTAGTTAAAGCTACCGTCACGAGTTACAAAAGCTGTGATTTGTTTGCCGTCTTTAATGAATTATACTCTCGCATACTTAGCAGGATAGCATAATTAGATTCTTTGGCTTTAACACCAAATTTATAATAAGTACAATTTCCTTGTCATGGGAAGCACCATCAAAAGTCATAGCCTTACATTTTGTACCCAAATTTTTGTAGTCTTTGTCATCCCTACATTGATCACGACTGTTGTTGACGTGCTTTTTAATTATTTTTATTATCAATGTATCAATGAATCAGTCAGTGCATCAATGCAATAGTCATGCAGATTTAATTCCAACTATCCATGTTACATTTTTTGGGTGTGGTAATCTTTTAATGATGAGATGTTCACCAAAACTTGTTTACCGTTACCAAAGTAATGTTACAAACAACTAAAAATTGCTTATCTTGTTACAGAGAACTTAACGTGGTTCCTGTGACCATACCATAACCATATTTTCATATTTTTTCTTTGCGTGTAAGTAAGTGTGTAAGTGATAAGTGGTAAAATAGGTATAAATATGTAATGGTAACAGGAAAAAATTTTATTCAAAGATACTTTGTCTTTTAATAAAATTTCTTGGTGATCCATCAAGAGGCTCATTTGTGAGAACTGGAATACAAAAGGCTCAACATAATTTAAGTAAAAGAAAAAATAAAAAATACTGTCTTACAAAAATTGGGTGAGCGAAAAAAAATTTTTGCATTTTTTTAAACTCAATGTTTCACGAGATATCCACGAAATAACAATCGAAGAAAGTATAAAAATTGGTCTAATGGAACTAATTTGCACATAATGATTTTTTCTGGGCTAAAAAAATATTATTCAATATAACAATAAATATATTCAGCTTTAATTTGAAAGTGGAATTATCGCAATAAAAATAAATTTCAAATCTTACGAAATTAATTAAATACTCAGAAACTAATATTTACAGTAAAAATATTAAACAAAAGAAAGGTAAACATCAATCAACTATTTAAATATAACTACTGAACAAGCATTCACACTTACACACCATTGTCGCAACAATGAAGGGACACATGGACAAGTGAACAAGTGATAAGTGAAAAGTGAACAAGTGAACAAAGCCATTAAACATTGTACAGTGGCATGAATTTAGTTGTGTTAACATTTATTTATTTATTTGCTTATTTATTCATTTATTAAACAACAGTTTGTTTCGTATATTTTGTTGTTTGGACTTGGAACGTTGCCGCTAGTAATTATTTAGTCAAGTATTTAGCGCCATTAGCACACGATGTCAAATTGATAAGCATGTCAAACTCCTAAATGAAGATGATGCACACTTTGCACAAACAATTCACCAATAAAGCGGTGTTTTTTCTTGTTAATTTGCTTTTAATAAACAACAAAATGTTAAGTTTATTTGATTTTTGTTTTCTTTTCTTGGAAATTTTTTTAACACTTTCAGAAAAAATTTAAATGTACTCACACACACACACACACCTTTAAGACAACAGCATGCGGTCGTAATGTGAAAATTATAAAAATTACTAATTAAATTTCACACACATACAATTATAGATTAAAATTCCCAAGACTTGTGACATCATTGATTTCTAACAACACAATATAATACATATGAACATTATGATTGTGTGTATTTAAATAATTATAAGGTTAAATACATTAAGAAGATTGTGTGACTTAATAAACTCAGAGGATTACTTTTTCATTACATATTTGACAACAATACCATTATTAGCAAATTTTACAAAAGAATTGAAGAAACAACCCTTTTCTTTGCAATTAAGCGCCAATATTGGCAACAAGTTGCAAAATCGACCCTTTCGTAAGTGAGTTGAGTACCTGTGTTTGTGTTGTTGTTGCTGCTGTTTTTACACTATAATTTTCGCAGCAGTTGAACGGGCCAAAGTGTTTCCCGTAATGAAAAGAAATCTTTTTAATGCTAAAATAAAATATTGTATCCCACAGAGAGTGCAATGTTTGCATTGTTGTTTCCTGTTAATAAATTTTCACACAACACACCAGACTTATACATGCTTGCACAGCAATTTACAATATTTGCAACAATTACACACACACACACAGGTTTATGTATATTCGCTTATAAATGAAATAAGGTTTCCTTTACTTAAGCTGTTTACTTCCACACGAAGAGGAAGGAAATGATTTAGTTTTGTTGTAAGTGTTGGCTCGTTTATAAGTAGGTCGGTCGGTCGGTGGTCTTTTGTCTCAAAACAAACTAAAGTTAAATGCCAGAGTCAACATGCCATGAATACCACAAATAACTGCCTACTGTTACGGCCCTAAAAGCGTGCGACTTTTTGACTTTGCAACATGAGAGCACACAAAACTGTCATACAGATGGAGTCGTAAATTTAAATACAATAATAACCAGGCGCGGTTTTTATGCGCTCCTGAGCAACGTTATGAATGCGAAATAATAAACATGAATCCAAACGAAACGAAAACAACAAAAATTAAATAAAAGTAAAACACCTACGCCCACACACTAATTGCTACACCGTTATTAGCTTCCACAAAGCCGACATTAAAAAGAAAAAAATGAATTTAAAATAAATGAAGGGGCTGCAAAGTAGAAAAGCAACAAAAAAAATCCACAATTAAATTTTACACCACTTAAACAGCCACTTACTTTTCCTTCCGAAAGTTCACAAATGAATGTAAATGGCTCTCGTTGGTTGGCTGGTTCACTGGGTTCCCATTACATTTATTTGTGTCAGTTAGTTTTATTGTTGTTTGTGTTGCAAATAAAGCATGCGCACGAGCACGCGCTTAATTATTCATTTTTTCGCTCCATTACCCACCCACATTGCCGTGGGCAAAAGAGCACACAGCCACACGAACATACAATACAAAAAACAGCAACAACAGTAAGAAATTAAGGCTTTTGTTGAGCGAGCGGGCATCTATTTGAAATGAAAGATCTCTCAGGTGTGTAAACTGTATTTAACGAACAAATTAACAACAACATAATGTGTTGTTACTTCAACAACAACAACAAATACAAGAAAATATTAAAAATTACATGGCACTTGTGTGAACAACAAAATACCAATTACATGCATGTTGAGGCCAAAAAAAAAAATTAAAATAAAATAATAAGAAATAATTATGCAAAATATAAAAGAAACTGCAAATAAATGTTCAGATTGACTTGATGGAATTTTGATTTCAATTTATTTAAAAAAAAATCAAAACACAAGAATTGTTAAATATGAATTATTCACTCAAATCACTGGCAATCGGCAATTGGCAATTCTGTTAAGGCATTTGCAGCTACAAATTGCTGTTGCTTGCGGTTAATAAAATTCAATCTTCAAGCAAAACTCAAGTGTTTTTCAATTTGATTGCTTCAAATGACAGTGGATACGATACACACAGTTCAAGAAATAATGATTTTTCTATTTCAATTTGCTAAACAAAGTAAATAAAGTTCACAATCGCGAAACAAAACAATTGCAGTGAAGATCGTGTAAACTTTTTTCAATTATTGCAAAACAGCTGTGTTTACTTGAGTTTAAGGATTTGAAAAAAAGAGGAAAGATTTTTCTCTAACGACCGTTAGAACGAACAGATGCTCTAAAACGATTAACAATGAATGACGGACACGCTGCTGATCTTTAAGCAAGAAAACGCAAACAGATCTACAGAAATAAATTAACCAAGCAACCGGAGCCTAAGGCTTTTTCCTCCTTTATCTTTGGATTTTATTCCCTTTGGAATATAAAAGACGACAACAATAATGTGAAAGGATTGTCATTCCTTCGGACAACGTCCACGTAAATACATAAATGCGCAAGGGATAAAAAAGCACCCTTTTGTTTGGCAGACCCTGCTGAACACAGCACCATGAAGTAAAATTAATTTGCATAATTTTAATTCTAGCAAGAAAAGCAAAAAGATGCGGTCGAGCATAATGTGGAAAGTAGATATGTTTTTGTTGTCTGCCCTGTCCGTACATGCAGAAATATACAATGAAAGAGAAAAACTATTTACCTTTTTGTACATTGAAAAGGAACAATATAAAAAAAGAAAATTAATAAAAAAAAGGACTTGTAATGTCATTGTTGGACACACATATTGTCGTGTCCGACTTATTTTCTTTCAGCGTCCTTTACTAATGCTACACAACAACAAAAGCCAACTAAATAGAAGAAAAAAGGACGAAAAAGCGATGATGCTGTAAAAATATAATAAGAATAATAAAAAGCTTATGCAAATGAGTTGTTTTTTTTTTGTTTGTGTATCCTTGGCAATTTATTATATTTCAAGCAAACAATGCTACAATCCTTTTTATGCCCGTAAGTAAATTTATGAAGACATGTAAGTGGACTTAAAGACAAACAGTGTTTGTATCAGGTAGGCAGTGAAGAACAACCAACCCCTATTTGTCTGTTACTGTTGCTGGTTTAATATCTAGCGAAGATCCTTTTATAATTCTATGTTCTCTTATGTCATCTTGTGTTATCTTAAAATGTCCATTTCAGTTAAAAATTAATGCATCTTCAACGGCTACGAAAGCCAGCCAAAGAAGGCGACCATTAAAACTCATGCACACATTGTTTGTTGTTCGTCCGTTTAATATTCATTCATGTCTTTCTTCATTCATACACAATCAGGCATCCTTTTACATTTTACGGATAAGAAATCACTTAACAAGAGCTACAAAGCAACACATAAAATCCAACTGAAAGCAGCAGAGACAGACAGATGGACAAAAACACAGGACAGACATATATCACCACCATCGTCCATCGTCAACATATTCACTTCTATAACGATCAAAAATAAAATAATCGTTTCTCTTATAAAAGTGTTTCGCGTTATGCAATCATAATTATGTTTTTCTTCCTTTTCCTTTCTTAGTTCTTTGCGCCTTTACTCTTTTCTAAAATTTTTGCTTTTGATGATAACAACATACAGTGGGCCTGTCCAGAAGAACTGGTCTGTCCACATATGTATTTAAAACCCTATAAAGGGTTGTATTAAATTTGACCGAGATTACGTTTAATCAAAATCAAATGAAATGAGTAAAATAAAATTAAAACAAACAAAATAATAAAAGGTTGTAAAAAACTCCAAAAGAACACGATGACGTTAAGAAATGCATGCATTTCTACACGACTACAATAATAAAGTAAAATGAAAAAGGATTATCATGTGCGTGTCCTGCTTTATAAAACAATTTACACAAACACACACTCACGCAATTGAATTCAATATTAAACAACAACAAAAAACAAAAGTGTGAGAAAATCATTTCAGGATTATTTTTTTTATTATTCATTCAGGTTGTGCGATCGATCCTTACTGTTGTTTCATCCTCGTCATTCGCTTTTATTTATAATTCTCAAGTGTTTGCTGTTACAAGTCTTGAACAAGTGTTTCAAGTCGAAAGTCGGTCGTCATTAATTTTATTCTCAACATTTCAAATACTTGTAGTAATCAGATGCATTGTTTGTTATTGTCAGTATCGCTGCTGGAAAAAACCCTGAAGCGGTAAATAATATTTACTTCATAATTATAAGGATATAAATTCACGTTGATAATAATTATGATTATTGTTTTTGGACGACTACAGAATAAAAGTTATCTATACATCTATATACATATATCATAAAACTGTAACAGGACCATGTCTGTACATAAAATATTTTTTGAAAATTTAGTTGCTGCTGCAAATAGTAATCGAAATGGAAAACAAAACTGCAATTTTTGAAATTGTCCTTGAAAATTTTGTCCTTCTGTCCGTTTATCTGTCTGTCTGTCTTCGCATCACGTAAAAGCTACTGGATGAATTATAATTAAATTTTTATGAGCAGGTTCCTTAGTATCTCAATTCACACATAGAATACTTTTTCGGGCCAAAATTTCTCATATCCTAGAGAAAATAAAGAAAACGTAGTGAAAGTACACAGTTTTACCGATTTCGATGTACTGCACCTTTTATTTTTGTCAGCAGAATATTTTTAAACACTATTTATAATAATTTTAGAATTATATAAAAATTGTATCCAGCGATGGGTAGCTCTATATTTTTGTGGAACAAGATTAACGTGAGTACCTGCCATACTCGGCCTAACCTCACGGTGGTCTTACCACCGAGTGAAACTTAGGCGTAGACTAGCGCCCCCATTGTGTAGTATAACAACACTTTACGATTGCCACCAATCGCAATTTGTGTGTATACAGTCACAATGAGTAGCAATTTATACAATATGGCAAGCCTTTCCAAGGCAAGCCTAGATCCATATTATAACCTCTTGCTTAGGGGTTTGGAGACTATCCAAACTCCGTCTGTTGAGAGTGCAACAGCACACTTGATCGACCGTGCACCATACCTACTTAATCGATCTTAAACCACAACCACCACGTGTACCCCCGAAGGGGACCTCACCAATAACCGGTCACAGAGAGGATAGGCTCTCTGTGGGGCTACCGATTCCCGTGGTACCAGTCCTTTGGGCACTGGTCAGGCCTCGAAGAGGACCCGTGTTAAAACAACAGACCTTTTCTTCCAGATTTAGGCTCTAGGAACCCTAGCGTCTGGTGCCCCTATTTTCCCCGAGTGGACCGCGTCAAAGCATTTGCCATTACTGCAGTGACAATTGGAACCCCCGGGGGGAGGGTAGCTCTATATAAGGGAAATACATAAACCATAACTGAAACACTATAAAAGAAAGAGTCTTAAAATTTGGCGTGGATTTCAAATCAAAACCGAGGTGGCGGGCTCAGCTAGTAATAAAATAAAACGACGACAAAACATAATGATTGAATCTTCAACTTGGTCAATACAACTAAGTTCGGAGTTGGAACAGTTGGTTGATGGTCCCCAAAAAATTGCCTCTTATTGAATATCGAAAAAGTCAAATTGATGGGCTTCTCTTATCAAATTTGGTAGAAAATTTTTCCTTTGTTGAGATGGTAGACTAAACCTTGTTAATTAATTAATCGTGTTTTTATTATAAATATTTTTATATCAATAATACCATATTTGTTTTATATTCATATATCTCACTATATTTAATTTTATATTTTCCAATGTTATTTAAAGGTTAAGTGCTTTTAACATAACAATATTATTATGTTTATAATAATATGGTTTGACTACAACCATGTAATTCAATCACAATAGGTTGCTCTTAGATTATGATTACCTCAAGCATGTGTTTTCTTTGCGTGTAAAAAATGTAAAATTGTGCACGACAAGGTAAAAGCTGACAGGTTACAAATGTCCAGCTCACACTTCTTTTGTATTAAAAATCTATTTTTTTTAATGTTGACAAAATTACTTACGAGGCAGTGAAGGAATGCATTCTCTTAGATGCGCGCTTTAGGTGGTGGCAGATTTTGTTTTCAACAACGGATGATAGATGATTGGAATACAATTTCTTGTATTCAATTTCTGAGTTTGTTTGGTTAATTAAACGTTACTCGAAGTAGAGAGAGAAAGAGAAACGTTGAAGAAAGATCTAGGTCTACTGTATCTGACTAAATGACAGTAAGGTTGCCGTAAATTACATTTCGATTGTCTAGAACCAAGAGACAAATTAAGGAAGTAGACAACTTCCTTTGATATTTCCCCTACATTAATAATACATTAATAATATTCTCTAAACCGATTTCATCCCTATTTGTCTTTAAAATTGATAACCTAATTTTTAAAAATATAAAAAAAAATTTTGGTTTAACGTAGGTTTTTTGTTGTGCGTTTTCTTTAACAACGTAGTCTCTATTGGAGACTACTTAGTAGGATGCCGCATCACATTTTTTCTAATAAATTATCTCACACTGTTGTCATATCTGCCAACTGTGATATCATTTGTGCTCAGTCTGGTTTGCCATTTAATTATCTAAAGATAACTAACCAGAGAGAAACTTTTGAAAATTGTGAAAATTTGTATCTAAAGCCTTGACTCAATATTCCAAAAATATCTGAAAATAGCTTTCGATAATAATTTCAAGATATTTTTTTGCTTATTATTTCAATATCTTTTAAAATTGTAACAAAACAACAGTATCCATAGTGAAAGGTTTTAAAATATCACATAATATACGTCGCATTGGAGAGAGAGAGAGCAGTTTTAATTAGTATTTTTTGTTAATTTAATTAAGTTTTATATGATTAACTTTTATTAATGCAAAATATTTTCGCATCAAAAGTTTATGGCTGATATATAATACTGAGCTTCTTTGAACATTTATCTTCTTAACCTTGAACGGAATTTGTACGGAGGTGCTAAGAAGTATGGAACTACCCATATGATCATTTATTAACAGTCAAAATTTATTCAATATGAATATTTGAATATTTTAGTATTTTTCATTTCGTTTTAAATATTTTTATGCAAATGATTTTATATTAAAAAAAAATGTTATCGAAATTGAAATACGAATATTTATTAGTTTATTTTAGGGTTTTTTGAGGATTTACATCATGAAAAAAACGATCTTTCAACATACATAAAATTAAAATTTCGTCGTATTGAATATTTGCTTGCTCGTATCTGATACACCTGTATGTGTGTAAACTCATCCAAATAGGAATGCAAAGGGGTTTTGTCTGTGTGTGTGTGAACACTAACGCATATCACATTTCGTAATGCGATGGAAATGGCGGTATAGTTTTGCTTTAATTTGATTCTAAATAAAATACTGCTACTAACGAAGATATTAAGTAAGCCTGGCTTAAACACACAGTCACTCACACATGCCAACCATCGAAACAAACATCAAACATGATGGAAACAAATTTTCGGGTGTGGGCCATAAATTTCTCATACGTATTGTATCGCATTAATTAGCATCAATAAGAGACAAAATGGATGTTGAATACAATACCTTTTGATATGCAAACAGCAAGGCACAGCGTCGGACAAACAGACGGACACACACACACACAAACATAAATTTCATTCCATCCACAATATGTTTTGTATTTCAGATTGACGCATTTATATAAATTCAATAGAAACTAATAAATGAATATTTAGTTATTGATAGTTAGTGTTCATTCCAAGCATCGAATTAAATCGATTCATGAAAATGTTGACTGATAAAGTGGGGAAGAGGCGTAGAAATTAAGTTTTAATGTTAAAAAATGTTGAAAAATAAAAAAACAAGACAAAATTTTAAACACATGCTTAATTTCTTATTTTATTTTATTTTATTTTATTTTTCTGTAAAATGTTTTTAATTTATTCATATGCATTTTAAATAAAATACAAAAATCCCAGCAAACACAACTAAAAGTTTTTTTAAATGATATCAAATATTATTCCCAAAGCGTTCTGGAAGTTTAATATAAAGTTAAATTTTTTAAAGTGTTTAAAGCTATAAACACAACTGGGACGAACGACGAATTTTTCGTTCCGAAATAAAATACATTTGATTATGTGAAAATGTACACAATCAGTGCGTCGACCAAAATCATCGTGCGTAACGAACTCTGCGATAGATTAATTTATATTTCTTATGCCGGCGAACGACGACGAAATTGGTGGAAAAAAAGTGAAAAACATAAATTTTTATACATATAATCTGGTACCAAGGGATATAAAATATCCAGAGAAAAACGCAGATTTGGTAAAATATTGGCTGTTCTTGAAATTTTGTTCGTCCCCATTGTGTTATAGTCGACGAATATACGGAACAAACTTTTGTAGACGAATTCGTCGTAGTGTGCGAAGTTCGACGTTCGTCCCATTTGTGTTTATAACATAAGGCATAATGTTTTCATAATTATTTATTGGAATTAAAATTTTCTTTCTCTAATATTAATTACATTCTGTAGCTTGACTTTTACCCAAAGTATTACAAACTAGCAGTGCCCGCCAAGTTGACAGCGACCTGACAATAGTTTTTTTCAATTTAGCTTTGAAAGTAATCCACTCCAAATTTTACGACTCTAACTTTAATAGTGCAGCATACTTTGTATAGAGATACCCATCTCTGGATAATTACTTAGGATGTTGCAATATGTGTTTTATATAAAATTCTAAAATTATTGCAGAGTTCTGTAAATAGTGTTTATTGTTTGTAGTGTACCTTTAAAACGGTACAAATGCGTACTTTAACTTATCGCTATTTTTTCTTGGAAATGATATATTTTTAGGTGAAAAAAGTAAGTATGAATCGGGGTACTAAGGTACCTTCTCTCAAAATTTTATTAATAAAATTCACCCAGTAGTTTTTACGTAATGCGTCAGACAGACAGCCGACAAAATTACCAAAAATTGGTTTTGTATTCTTAAATTGAATATTACGGGGTAAGCTAGTTTCTATGTTCATTTTACCAAATGCTTAATTTGGATCATCAGGAAAACTTTACCCAAATTCTAGTTACTTGACATTTAGCATCGCAAGATCCAAATGAAAGTTAAAAAAATATAGTGCGAGAACTAATTGAAACATTTAAAAAAATTCAGTGATTCAAATTTTGTATATAAAATTGATCGTACAAAACTCGGCTCTTAACACAAGATCGATTAACTGATTCAGTAGCACGGATTTTTTGGATGAATATTAAGAAACTACTTGAGAAAGGGAAAGTTAATTGCTGGAGTTTGCTGGGGTCATTAGTGCTTGTAAAGTTTTGTGATTTTAATTATTTTTCATCATATTAAATAAACAGCAAAATCAACAACAACCGCAGCAACATCTTATTCATTCAAATTAAATGTTTGTAAGAATTTTTTTTTTTATTTTTATTTCATTTGATTTTATCTGAATGTAATTTTAATACATTTTGGCCCCTGTCCAAATTCCAATTAAAAAAAATATTTTAAATTTATATTTTAGGCAAAAAAATACGACAACAACAACAAATAATTAAAATAATATGTATTTGTTAATAACAACAAACAACATCCTAAAATTATGAAGAAACAGATGTTTCCCTTTTCGTTTTGTTTTGTTTTTGTATGTCCTTGCCAACCTAGTTAATCGACCCACAGGGTCAGTTAGCGAAAATTATTTTTATAAAATAGTAAGTAAAGGTACGAGTCCATCTATATGTCCAAACGTTAAAGTACAAAAACAACCACAACTAGAATAAAAAAAAGAGATTTATGACCAATCACTTTTATCTCATTTGCATATTCAATGATCGTTTTTGTCCTTTTTTCAACGGATTTTTTATATACTGTTCGTTTTTCAAATTTTAACCCCTTTTTATATCCTTTTCTTTGTAAAAATACGCAGCTCCGCCAAATAAACGCCCTTAAATCTCACTGCAACCACCTTTTGTGGGAAACAAAACACTGAATTCCATCGTAGACGTTTGTAGGCAACGACTGTGCACTCATTCATTCATTCTCTCATTTACTGAAACATTATTTTTAATTTGCTGTTTTTTTTTTACCTTTTCAAAAAGTAACAATAATCTTGTCCAGATGCAAGGGATTAAACCAGAGCTTTGGTCATTAATTATAAGACAGAGAAAATGAAAAGCAGAAAAACAAAATAAAATACAACTAATAATCAAAAAAACAATAAGAAAATAAATAATTATTTAATTCTTAGCAGAAAATTTCTCCTAAATGATTTTGATCTGTCGGCAAGGGAATAGATTTCTGTTGCCCTGATATTTTAAAATAAATCAGTAAAGCGTAAGTCGGTACCACAATACAATATTTAACTCCATTAAATTGGAAATAATAAAATTTTACGCTAATAAGCTTTTAGTGATAAAAAATAGCTTTAAAGATTTTGACGATAGTTTTTGTGTATAAGTAGGCGAAAATCAGTACACCTGGCAACGCAAGTTATTGTACAAATATCAAACGTTGGACCTTTGCCATTATCAAAATGACTGCATACAAGATAGTTAATCATCATGACTGCCTTCATAACCATTGTTGGCTGAAGTTATTAGCCATGAAAAAGTCTTTGATCCGAAATTTTACAACCGTGTAGGTATGCATTTTCTAATTTTTTATTAAATTATTAATTGGCAATTTAGCATCATTTGTCCGTATATTTCTGGCCAGAAACAGTGGCCTGCTTATTTCCCTTGTAACAGCTGAAATTTATAAGTGAATGAACAGTCTATAGATTCAACATGATTTTAGCCTAGTCGTTGGCGAAGAAATTCCATTCTGGGGGGGGGGGAGATGTAATGCCTCCTCCAGACTTGCTTTTGAACCCTCCGAAAATTTTAAAAATGTACATTATATTTATTTTCATAAAATTATTTTCCAATAAAAGTGATTTTGCCCCCCCTCCTTAGAAATATGTTCATCTACGCCAATGAGCCTAGTACTCCGTTCGAATTTTTGAAAAATGAACCCCCGTCTTCATTTGATATCAACGTGTCTTAACAAAAGTCAAACTTTATATATAAAAAAAAAAAACAGTATTAAAACTAATGTTTTTTTATATGAAGTTTGACTTTTGTGGTGACATATTAATGTCTAATGGAGACGGAGGGTAATGAGCAACATTTATTATTTCACAAGGAAAATTTGACAATGAAAATGTGGCGTCTATTTCCGATTTTAAAAAATTTTATGATTTTTTGTTTTTAAGTATACCACATTGTTTTAGAAATTTTAAAAATTCCGTATGCAATAATGCCCAATTGCTTTATTTGAAATTTTGATAAAATGTTGCCAGAAATATTTTATATGTTTTTTTCACAGTAAACACAGAGTACTACTCATTTTTTATGACTTTTTCATACAGATTTTTATTTGTGTAGTTTGACAGCTTTACGCATAAAAAACTGAACATAATACCAGGGTTTAGACCTTAAAATTGTGAAATGAAAGTGTCTGGAAATAGCACTGGTTTTTACTTTACCATACGTAGTATAAGTAAAGTATAGTAATGATGATAAAAATAGTGTCGGGATTTCAACGGATCTTTTCGTTTTGAGCTCTCCTGAGAACATTTTGACTATTTCCGCGTTGATGTCCGTGGGTGAGTGTGTCTAACAATATTTTTGCGAAGGCTCTGCCTTTGTAGATGGAGAAGACGAGCTGTATAGTTTTTGGGCATAATCGGTGGTTTACTTGACGTCTTAAACCTAAAAAGTGTATAATTTAATTTTCAAATCTATATCTATACATATGTATACATAATAAAACTGGAGCATTTCTGTACATGAAAGTAATCGAAACGGAATAGAAAACAGCAGCTTTTTGGAATTTTTGTCTGACTGTCTGTGTTCGCATCACGTAAAACTACTGGATAAATTTTAATAAAATTTTGTGAGGATGTACCATAGTATCTCGGTTCTAATAAAGGATACTTTTAGTGAAAGTACCGAATCAATGGTACTGCAAATTTGTCAGTCAATTTTATTGTTGAAAGCGGGATATTTTAAATACTATTTACAGAACTCTACAATAATTTTAGAATTTTATATAAATTTTATATAAATTTTATAATTTTATCCGGGGATGGATACCTCTATATAAAGAAAATACACAAACCACAACTGAAGCCCAACAAAAGTAAGAGTGGATTGCTTTCATACAAAGTATTGTCAGGACGCCTACGATGTGACGGACACAGCTGGTAAGAACTTAAGTCCGATTACAAATGATTCATTTTTTTTATTATTGACTTTAACTGTAAAAAGCAAAATATTATTTCTCTGCTTGCAATTACGCGAAAAAAATGTATTGAAGATCTCAACAAAACTTAAAGTTTTAAAGATGAAGTATTGTCAGCACTGCAACAGTAATTTTCAATTTAATTGTTAACAATTTACTAAGTAAGAAATATTTGAAACAAGATTATAAAACACACAGTTTATGACAAAAAGTTATTTATGTCACTTGAATCACTGTGTAATACCTGTAATTAAGAGCTTTTAACTATTTTATTCTGCAAATGGGTCCAAATTCGAAGTCAATGAAGAGTTTCAGTCTTATTCACACTTTACTCAAAGTCTTGAAGTAGTAAAGAAGCAAAAAATTTTTTTGGAAAAGATACAAAACTACAAACAGATTAATAATTTATTCGTTAATATCATGATTTTTTTCCTTTTCAAATTTTTATTTTGTTGGCTTAAAACGTAAAAAAGCCTAATTAATATTATTAGAGTTTTTACGTATGAAGTGATAACGTGTTGTTGGGCATGCGGTGATTTTGTCTTTCCTAATTATAATTTATGATAATTTTATTTATTTTTATTGCACGGGCAGATGAAAATTAAGCAAGAAAAAAAATATAATAAAAAACTATAAATAAACTAAAATTTCAATATTCGAGACAAAGAAAAAAAATAATAGACCAAAAGGTTGATTGGCTATCTCGTCTCATTTGCATAAATATCAATTTTACAGTCAGGCTAAATGTGTCTAAGCCGACGCACAGGCTGCTGGTGGCCCTTTAAAACATCGAAAATTTGTTAAATTTTTGTGGATTTAAAATCTCGTATTACAACGACGTAAACCTAAACCAGCAACTGAATATAAAATTATGTATTTTGTAATAAATAAATTGGCCTTATCATTTTTATTTTTTTTAACAAAAATATTTACCTTATAAATTTAATTATTTTTTATTTTTATATAAAAAAAAATCAAATCAAATCAAAAGAAATGAAATGAAAATAAAAAGAAAGAATAGAGGCTGCAGTATAAAATAAAATTATTTGTTAAATCCGAATAAATAACGATGACCATGAGTCTTGAATTCTTTTTTTTTTGGTTAATTATTTTTTTGAAACGGAAAATACACACTTAAGTATCAAAATCAATAATTTATTTATAATTAATTATGTTACTGTCAGTGCATTTGTCACTCCAAATTGCAAACTGCAAATGCATTTGCTTTTATTTTTTTAATTTTAGTTTTCTTTACCGTGGTTCTGTTAACCAATCTGCGTAGGAAATTGAAAATGTGCTGGCGGTATCCATATTTTCTGGCTGCTTTAAACGGCTCCTTAGATTTTGTTGAAGTTTGAAATATAATTTTTATTTTAACTTTTTGCAAAGCTGTTTTCAATTTTTGTTTTATTTTTTTTTTATAATTCAACTTTTTCGTTTTTTATTAAAAAAACATTTTGTTTTGTTTTTTGTTTTTTTTTTTAAGTTAAAACTATTTTCTCACTAAAGCCTTTTTAGGGCTGCTTTAATTTAATAAAATGCATTTTCACAAAATATTTTATTTTTGTATTTTTCACAAAACATGTTTTTCTTTCTTAAAAAGTAATGATTTTTTTTAATTTTTAATTTAAAATTGATAATTTGTTTTGAGGTTTAAATGTTACAAAAAATATTTTTAATTAGACACTGTTACCATTTCAGTTTGACACTATGGTTTTTGTCAATTTACAAGCGACAACAACAAAAACAAATAGAATCAAATAATAACAATAAAAGATAATATTCAAGATCCAAAAGATCTTAACTGGAAAATCACGTTCCGTAGTAAATAAACAAAACACAAAAAATCAAATGTCGTGCTCAGGAAGACAAAACAAGACACAAGACCAGGCAAGACAAGACAAGTAAGAAAAAAAGCAGAGCTTGTTGTTGTTAGCCTTGTGGCGAGCCGTTAACAACTGAAAACCACTTTGCGCGCTTTAAACACAACCTGCACATTGTGGCTTATACAGATGGAGATACAGGTTCGATCAGCTTATGAAACCAATTCGCCGCATGCAATCATAGATCGAACACGCAGCGAATTTAGCCAACCACCAATACAAACCAGGTTTAGCAAAACAACAACAACAAAAACAAAAAACAGAGAAACAACATGAGTAAATATACATATTTACAGCCACTGATTCAAACTAAACATTTGAAACATTTATTGGTTTGATTTCAACTGTTGCTGTTGCTGCTGCTGCTCTTTTGATGCAGCTATTGCACCTGCTCATTTAAAGAAAACAAATTTATGTTTGATGCATTTTGATCAGCATGGTTCGTTGCTTTCTTTGCAAAGGACGTGTTTGTAGCTGCAGCAGAATCACATCTATTGAAGTGTATTTTCTTTATTTTCTTTTCTCTTCTTTGCTTTTGTTTTTTTTTTTTTGTTGCTATCAAATTGAGATTTTTGTTGTGGGTTTTTTTCAATTCAACTGTTGATTTAAAGTTTAGATCAAATGAAAAAAGAACGGTAATTGTTCGATTATGTGCTCAAATTTATATTAAATTGATTCGACGAGGAAATTTCTTTTATAACTATTTGAATCTGCAAGTTAAAAATCAAGTTTATTTATGTAAATACTAATTTCATTCTAAATACTGACATTATGAGTCTATTGTAGATTCATTCATATTTCAACGTTGTATGGCAGGCGATTTCTTAAAAAATGTATTCAAATTCGCAAGAAATACATAATTTAAATTAAATAAAAACAAAATATTTAAAAATGACATGAAACTAATTTTAAAACATTTTGAAAAAATGCCATCGAGCAATCGCGTCAAATGCTTCAAATGCTTTAAAGGAAAAAAAGGCTGAAGGTTTATTGGAACGTGGGCTGTGTTGTATACGTCGATTTTATTTATTATGGAATTGAAAACTTCGTACAACAATTCAGTCAATGATTTTAACGAAATAAAATTGTTCCAAAAGTACCTACAAAGAACGGCAGTGAAATATGAATGTGTTAATTTATACGGTTGCATTCGAATTAATTTCGTACTTCAGGCACCTAAATCGTTAAACCGGACGAAGAGTCAATTATACCGAAACTTTAAAAACATGTCGCAGCTGCCTGCCTGACTGCCTTTTTTCAACTGCAGGTTTCTTTTTAAACAAACTTGCGAAATCGCCTATTAACCTGAAAAAAGTATTTGTGATTTTTTTAGGAAGATACCGGGACAGATCACTAACGTTTTTTTGGAGTTGAGTGCCGCCCTCAGAACCGCAACGGGCTGTGTTCACATGACATCACAGGAAATCCAGCGTGGTAAAGCGATGTTGATGACCAATTAACATAATATAATGTTAACAAAACACTTCCTCCTGGGATGTTATCGGAGAGGGCAGCCGAACTACCATTTAATGGAGTTGGATCCCCCCGAGACATGTCAGGAGAGATCTTCGTGAATATGAGGATGATATTTAAGGATATCTGAATGCAAAAAGCCAAGACAACTCGTATATGACAACAGTAGGCAACATCCAGAGAAAGTCTGTGGAAGACGCCATAAATGTTGTCTTGGGAGGCCGTCTCCCACATATTACAAACGAAGAACGGAACCTGCCACGTGAAACTACTGGTGCTGGGCTAGAATTAATGACACCATTCTTAATGTCTTGGATTAGGTCCACACGATGTCCATCATATTTTCGACTGTGACGAAAATTCAACCTCACTGGAACCTAGTTCTCTTTGGACCCATAAACTTGAGGTGGTTTAATTACTAGCCGAGTTGGATGAACAGAGCGAAGAAGAAGAAGAGGAATAGAACTATCTATTTATACATATATATGTGTAATTTCAGGTTGCGCTGCTATAACCCCAACTACATCATGGGTTATTTTTCCACCACTTTCGTTCCTCAATGATTTCTTGTACCCAATCGAATCTCCCTTACTTTTGTTTAGTCTCGTGTTTTCACTAGCCTTTACTGCCAACTGTAGTAATTTTAGGCTGGCGACTGGTAACCGCCGACTTTCCGCCGCACTACAGATTCTCCCACAGTCTCCACACTTTTTTAATATAAGTCTGCCCGTGTGTGATCATCCCAAGTCTAATATTAGGCAGTGTGCTAGAAAATTTAAGCTACCGTCTTAGTCTCTTCTTAAGACACAGCCTGAAGATTTATATCTTGGACAGGGCTCAACTACCGATCGAAATTTCCATTTTAAATCTGTTGTAATTTCGATCGATATCAAGTGCCGTAATTTGACTCTAGATGTCACTTGGAGTTCCCATGATCTATCACTTAAGCAGTTAGCTAAAATTAGTTTCCTCTACTATATCCAAGCATATTTCTGGCCTTTCCGGCCATGATTCAAACAGACCAGAGTCTTTGGTAGGAATCGAATCTACAACCCCTAACTGATAGAGTAGGACACTACACTTTTTTGTGTACTTATCGGCGATATTTTTATTTGAGTATCGGTATTAGTATCGTATCAGCAAAAAGGCTTATTGATGCGTTGCTACTTCTAAATATATTTATAAATCTATACGAACCTTTTACGTGGCGCTTAAACTACGTTGCCGTTTGAGATTAACAGGTGACAATTGATTTTAAATATTATATTCGTAGCCTTAATAAAGACCTTTTTAATTATAGTTATTTTACGATTGGGTTCAGAATGGGGGAGTGGGTGATAGTTCCCTGTCTAGATTTGCTGTTGCCAATTTCATTCCCGTAAATATATTATTTCAATATACGATTATTAGTTTTCAATGCCAATAAGAGTTGCGCTCCCCAACCTTAGTAAATACAGTAATTTGCACCAATGTTGGTTTTAACATATATTTTTCTCATTTCTCATTCGTACATCCTGTCGACGTATAAGAGAATCAAATTATAAAAAATTAATTTGTTTTATAGTTCACCTTGCGCACAGATTTTTGGGAAGAAATTTATTTATAAAAAAGGCAATAAAATTAATTTAAAAACTATTCACCTGCTGGATAATTAAATAAAAAAGCCTTTAACACAGTCAGGCGAGCAAACTAATAAAAGTTTTTACGGTTCCTTCGTTATGAAATGGACGCTCTTTGCTGTTGTTGTATCATAAAATCGTCACTTTGTTTTCAACATTCACCTTTCAAGAAGTATCACTTTTAAACATTTAACATTAATGTTTTTGTTTTTGTTTCTGTTTCTGTTTCTGTCCTTATTTTTGTTTTTATTTACCCCCGTTGCCCACATTTTGTTATTATGTTTCTGTGCTGACCGAATTTAAGTTGAACATGTACATGATAATGTTTGTACTACACGTGTGAATGTGAATGTGGTTGTAGCTGTGGATGGGGTAGTGCTTGTGTTTGTGTTTGTTTTACAACTGTTTGTATAAAATTTATTCCTTGTGATTTTGTTTTGCGTTAAGCACACATTAATCAACTCCTTAATGGTTTTTCGAGGCCTGCCACATAGTATTAATTGCTGTTTTATTGGTTTATTGCAACAACTGCAAGACAACAGATGAAGCAACTGCGAGCGCTTCTCTTTGCCAGTGAGGGATTTACGTGTCTTTTTGCATTGTTTTAGACTAAAACTGAACTTGAGCTTTTGTGACATGTTTTTTTTTTTTTCTTTAATTATTTAAGTTTTTTTACTTTTTATTTAATATTCTCCCTGCAGTATTTTATTTTTTTGGCAGAGTAGGGCTTCCCTACTAATCGAATTTCGGATGGATGGATGGTTGGATAGCTGAATGGCTGGTTGCATCATGCATATAAATGAGAAATGAATATTGTTGCCTTAATTTAAGTTTTACTTTTAATGCCATTAAAATGATGATGAAAAAGGATACTTATTTAAAATTTTGTCATCTGATTTGTGTGTTTCGTTTGTGTTTTTAAATTTAACCGCAGTTTTTATTTTTTTTTTTTGCTTTTATTTAATAACCTTGATGATGATGTTTATTGTTGCAAGAGAAAGAAGGCATTCACTTATTTTTTGGGCAGCCATCATTCATGATCGGCTTAATAACGATCCTTTTTGAGGTTTTACACTGTTTATAATGATGATAACCTTCAGTTGTGTAAAACCGCGCCTACAACAACTCATTCTTAACAAAAATAAAAAATAAAAATTGTTTAAAAGTAAAGTATTAATATCACACTTCGATTTAATTACGTTACGATACAATAATTTTTTTAGACGGCCATCTTCGCGTGCCTCCGCTAGCAGACTTTCACTTTTTCGAATTGTAAACATTTTTACTTTAAAACAGTCGTCTGTCGCTGCGCTCAATTACTAAGAGATGGTAATGGAGTTCATGTAGAGTTGTGTTGTGTTGTGTCGCGTTGTGTCGTGTTCAAGTTCAAATTCATGTTACCATTAAAGGTGGTGCTGATCAAGGATTCGCAATTCACAATTCGCTACAGTGAGTGTCAAATATTAAACATAACTTGACATGATGGACTGACATCTGTTTGTACGTTTGTCTGTTTTGGCATGTTGCAGTTTAATTTAAAGGAAATTAACTTTTGACTTGAGGCTGATTTAAGTGCAACGTAAATAAAATACATTTAAAGCCCATTTAAGCCCAATCGAACATATTTGTTTGCAAGTACATACGGGTACACATTTTCCATTTAACTGTTATATTTCGTTTTAAAATTCTTCGTTTTTTCTCTTGAATTAATCATATTGAAGATTTATTTGGTGGAGATTGATTTCTATGATTTCTATGATTTTATTTATTTAATTTTCTTTTCTTTTGTGTTTGTTTGTTGTTGTTGGTTTTTTGTTTGTCCTTATTTAGTAAAGTCTGGCTGTCTGCCGCTATGTCTATGGTTGCTGTCCTCCCATAAAAGTCTATTACTTGACACAATCTTTGAAAGTATCGTTCAAACGCATAAAAATTTCTTATTGATGATGAATTTTGTGCAGACGTACAAATATAAATCTGTTAACGTTTACAAGGTAAGTGTGTGTGTGTGTGCGTAGAGATATTGCATGCAACTGCAGCAACAATAAAAACAATTGTAGTTTGCTTGTTTTTATTATGCCCCAGCCAACCATATTTAGACATTCTTTTCATTATTCAGAAATTTTTACTTACTGGCCAAAACCATTTAGGATGAAAGTATGTTGCACAAATGGGTTTCAACACTGCGGCATACCGTTGACACAACAGTACTTTTATTGTCATCAGCCATCCCCTTAACACATCCCAATTCAATCGAATACAATCCGATCATCATCAGCATCATTTTCATCATAAGCATTGCATTATCAATTTGAGCTGAGCTGAGCTTCACCACCACCAGCCAACTAACAAGTCTGTTATTTCCAAGCGAAGTTTGTTGGCTATCAACCAACCAACAACCAACTAAACTACCAGCCAGCATCGTCTTTGATTGTTTTTTTTTAGCACACACATGACTTTAAATGTCGAATTTTATATAAAATCAAAGCCTTAATATTCAAGATACAAACAACTAACACTTGGCTAACATTTGATCACAACCACACACACGCACACACCCGATCGTTCAAACTTAAGTACATAAAGTGATGTTGATTATAACGATGAAGAAGACAAAAAAATTTTATATAAAAAGAGATTAAAATGACAGCTTGCTGTGATTTCCCTGTAGTCAAAAGTATGGACCGCATGCATTACAATTCCACAAACGAATGCTCATGTAACTGCGTTTCTTTTTGGCATCCCAACAAACATTTTTTATATTAATGAAAAATAAATTCATGGTTTATATTAAAGAGGTGCATCTTCACTGTTTTTCAACATTAAACCCTTAATGCACGCACTTTCTCGTTCTAAACGATAAACACCTTAATTCACGCTCTTTACATTTGATTATTCAAATGGATCTAGTGGTTGGTAAACAGCAGAGTTTTAGCAACCAAATTGTAGTTATGGCATCGTTATTTTCGTTGAGTCATGTGCTGCCACCAGCCTTTATTCATGACTCTAGTGACTGCAGACTGTCAACTCGTAATTGTCGACCTTCTTTCTTATCATTTAGTCTCTAGTAATTGCTAGCATTTGTTCAAGGCTCAGGACCTCCATAGCATCTACATTTAACAAGCTTCTACAAGTGGTCCCAAGTCTTAAGCTAGCCAGTGCTGGGTATTCACACACAATTTTCGCAGCATTCTCAGCCTCTTCCAGGCATAGCCTGCAGGTATTATGTTCCTCGATTTTCATCTTAACTAGATGATACTTGAAGTCTGCCACCAACACAGTTATTTAGCTTTAAGTTCTTCTATTATATCTAAGCGCTGTAGTGGCCTTGCTGCCCATGCATGGGCTCATTAAGTGCCATTCGAGCCTACCTGCATATAGTGGTCTCGCTTCACTTTTCAGGTTTAATGTTTTCACCCATTGTAAGACCTTCACTCGTATTGTCCAGCGGTACTCTGGGCTCAGGTTCACAGAAATTCACAGCAGATCCCCGTTTTGCTGATGTGTCTAATCTGATGCTTCATTCCCAGCTGTGCCTATGTGTCCCCTAACCCACATCAATGTCACCTCATTATCCGAGGCACATCTGTTAAGTTTTAAAACAAATTCCAGCACTAATTTGCAGTACACGTTCACCTGCCTCATGCGTTTTAGAACCGACTGTTGATAACCAGTCCGTAACTTAAATAATAGAATAATAGATTTCTTCATTGCCTCCTACTTTGTTTCATTAACAACTAAAGTACAACTTTTGAAATTAAAACAAGGCTGACATGTTTACCTATATTTTATCGTGCATTATTACATTTTCTTTAGTTTTTATTAATTAACGTAAAGAAATTCTTCCACCTTCTTTAAAACGATGCTGAATTATAGGACCGAACTAAGACACCATTCGCTGAAATAAAATTAAAAAACAAAGAAATATAAACCACAATGTTTGCTGGGGAACATTTTAAACACGCATACATTTATAAGTACAGATCCGATCGAGGTATGTGTGTAGTAAAACATTTATCGAGACGACAAGTGTGTGTTTACCATATGGGCGGTGTGGTGTGCGTCCAGTTATTTTATGTTTTTTTTTTTTTTGTTCTTATCGCCGTTTTTATTTAGTTTGATGGTTGTTGTGCTTTTTAAAGGAATTCCTATGATGGTTTTTCGATTTTCAATTGTATAAATTTAACTGTCAAACGACTAAATACAGAAAGAGGGAAGATCTCAATCAGTGAATTTCCCATAAAAAATTACAAAAATAACTGAAAATCTACTTAAAATGTATATGTATGTGCATGTGTATGTGTGCATTATTAAATGAAACAATAGAATTTTAAGATTCCAAAGACCTGATAGAAGAGTTTTATTTATTTTTTTTTCTTGTTAAGAGAAAATAAAATTGCAAACGAAAGTTTTCTTAAGAATGATAAACACAAAGTATTTCCTAAGCAATTCTATCTGTTTGCCTTTATACACTGTCCTAAAGATTACAAGACTTAAATAGAAAATACAATTCTTTCTTGAAACTATTATGCATAGACCCCACCCACGGTTTTGCTGCACACACGCACATTACTACCCTTACTGTCCTTACCGCGTTGATCGCTTTCGATTCGAATACAATTAAGGAAAATTTAGGTGTAAAACAAAACAATGACTAAATCATCAATATCTTACCTTTACATATAATAAAACAGTAACAGGACCATTTCTGTACATGAAATATTTTTTGAAATTTTTGATTGAAAGTTATTAATTGAAATGGAAAATTTTGGAAATGGAACTTCTGTCTGTCTATGTTTGCATCACGTAAAAACAACTGGATGAATTTTAATAAAACAAAAATAATTTATTTCCAAGAGAAAATTGAGAAAAAGTAGTGAAACCACACAATTTTACAATTTTAAAGGTACTGCCAACTTGACAGCATCTTTTCTTTTTCTCAGCGGGATATTTTAAACATTATTTAGATAAATCTACAATAATTGTAGAATTTTATATAAATTTTAGAATTTTATCCAGGGATGGGAACCTCTATATAAAGCATAACTGAAGCCCTATAGAAAAGATTTAAGAGTCTTAGAATTTGGTGTGGATTACTAAGAGATAAAATGAGAAGACCGTAATCATAATCGGCCCATTTACTTGTAATTTTTTATATTGTACAATAATATCGCCTACATGTATGCGCAGCATATTATACAATAAAGTATAATATAATGTTTGGACAACATTGTGCAATTTTAATGAAAATTATTTTACAACTTATTGAAGAAGTACAGAGCAAGACTATATACAAATAAATTGTTCAATAATATTGTGTAATGTAGGGGTCGCTTTAAATGCGCATTTAATTTATGTGTTAAAATATAATTATAATTTTTTAGAAGAAACTCCCTAATTATGAGTCATTATAAAAAAAAAATTAAACTTCATACAATAATTATTTGACAGGCAATAATGGATTATTTCCAATAACTTGAAAAATAAATTTTAGTCACTTAAGAAATAATAAGCAGATAAACGGTTCAACAAGGCAAACATTTTGCAAATAAAAATATTAAAAAATTAAAAAAAAAACATCCACACAAATTGCACAATTAAACTTAAAACTACACAAAGAGAGGGAAGGGTAGGGGTAGGGGGTGTCAGTGCTGGTGATATAGGTGGTGGGCATAATGCAACAAACCCGCGGCAACTGTTAAACAGTCATGTCTTTAACGATTAGATGTCAAATTCTGTAATATTTTATGGTTCTTTTTATTGTTCTTGTTGTTGTTGTTGTAATGCTTTTCAATCGCTTGTTTGCTGGTTTGTAACAAAGTAAATGCAAATTATAATCAAATAGAAAAGGTCAAAATATTAAAGCTTAACTGCCATATCCGAACACAAAAGGAGACAGACAACATGCACAGGCAGACAGGCAGACAGACAGACCGACATAAAATAAATATTAGACATGCAAAATCATGTCTACACACTCACATAGATACATATGTACATACATTTATACATAACATTTTGTTTCATTTTTTATTATTAGTGTTGTATTCGTATCTTAACGGTTTGGTTGTTTGTTTGTAGGACCTTTTAATGAATGACTTAATGTCTGTCTATTTGTTACGTTGAAGTAAAGTGATACATTACTGTGTGGCACGAAGCACGATTTTGCGCTTATTTAAAGTTCAGCTGCCTAAACTGCACACAAGTTAAAGAAACAAATTCCATCACAACAATTAGATGAAGAAAAAAAAACAGCAACAAAGAAAAACAAATTCAATTGAAATAAAAACATTGACAAGGCAACTTTGACAATCATGCCACTTGGAGTTAAGAAAAATGAAGGCGTTACTTCTTTTAAGAGCATTTTTTTTATTCTTAATACTAAACGAAATTTGACTTTATGATTTTACTTTAATAGTTTAATAATTACGTTGTGGTAAATATTATAAACTTTAATTAATTGTTTTTGTTTTGCTTTGCTTTGTTTGCTTGATTATGAATTATTATGAAGGCAACAAGTGTGAAATTTGTGAACAAATTTATTGGCCTTTAAATGCAGAACTTAAACAATGCAAGTAAGTATAGCGTAAGACAGTATTACAACAAAAACAAAAGTTTTCTTTTCATATTGATTTTTTGCATTTAATTTTATGGGCGCATAACTGTTGGGCATGACAGCTTAAGCAGCCATTTATTAAATTTATTGACACTCATCCATCCATCCATCCATCGATGCATTCAACTATTCAAGCATTTAAACAAGCAAATCGAACAACAAAAACAGCAGCAGCGGTAACTACTGGCACTGGTGCAACAACATTATGCTTTGAGTTTCATAATTGACTACAGCACACGGACCAGCGGTTTAATAGTCCGATTGAAAAGAAAAAGCAAAAAAAAAACATACCGTCTTCTGAACTAAGATGGAATACAGCCTGCAACAATGATGATACAACAACTTTTCTGGAAATTATTCATTTTATGATGGAGTCTCCTTTTCCTTTTTACAATATTTATGTTTAGCAATGACCATCACTCATCCATTGGCTAATAAAATAAACACACAAGTGTATGGTCGAAGGAATAATGGTTCTTGTCCTTTGAATTAGTTTTGAGTTAAAGTGCACGCACTATCATTGGAACGCGCTTAAGATACTTTTATCAAGTTCAGATATGTTTCCAAAAGTTATTTGTGTAAAATCTGTTCACTTCAAAGCACCCTTCTTTAACCTCCATTGTTTTTCGCTCAGTCATATTTTATGACGTCACAGAAATTCAGATGATGAAAAACAGCTCCAAGTCTAGATAGAATACCGTCAATCGATATCTATCGTTTTGGGTGAATGTATATGTCAATTTGTATATGTGTGTGTGAGTGAAATATTATTTTATAAATGTATGTGTATTTGCATGTGAATGCCTTTAAGCTTTTTCTTTTTCTTTTTCTTTATTTTTTTTTGTTTTTTTTTGTTCGCTTGTCATGAACAAAGGATCATAAAATTTTGCATACATTTAATGTGCGTAACGTACAAGTAACAGCATTTTCTTTTTAGCCAGTGAATCAATGGCATAAAAAAAGCTTTAAGAGCCGTTATAAACTGATAAGATCTTTGAATATTAAGTGCTTGTGTTGCGCTCTTTTATACAGATTTGCCATGCATTCATAAGCCAATAAAAGCATCGACATACTATTTGAAACATGAGTACAAGATACGAGCCAACACATTAATTTCTTATTACTATTTTTATTTTTATTATTTTTATTACATATTACATATTATTATTATTATTATTTTTATAAAATATCAGTATCAATATAGTAAACAGAATTTAGTTATGAAAATAATATTTTTATTAGGCAATTATTGCTTTAAATTACGAAATTATTTTAAATTTAATTTATTACTCTTGGCATCTGAATTCAATTGGCATTTTAATCTCATCAGTATGCGTTAGTGGGGAATAGACTTGATTAGACAAAATAAAAGAGCTCTTGATTAGACAAACTGTGGTAACAATTTAAATTAGTACTTCTACAGGGTCGCAAGGAATTTTCTGAAAAGCTCCCCACATCTTGGCAAGTATTGTCTTCTTCGATTTTCATTTCGGACTAGTGATACTTATGGTTTCCATGACCTTTTATTAATGCAGTTATCCAGCTTAAGGTATCTCGATTATATCCAAGCAATATTTTGTATTCGCTGCCTACAGGTTATTGGCTCAGTAGTGCAATTCACTAACTTTTAACGATCTAACACTTGTTAAATATATCAACATGTTTTTTGCTTGCACTAACGCATTTGCGATTCACTAACCTATGCTTAACTAATGAAAAATACAAATAAAAATAAATGGCAATGCTGCTAAACAAAATGGCAAAATAGCGAAAAGAACAAAGAGGAATGAAAAATAATAAACAAAATATACAAAACTTTCCACAAAACTGCTTAATTTTTTGTTCTTTTTTAATTTTATTTCTAAAAAATTGTTTAAATTCATTTTTATATGGTAGGTAAAATACATGTGTTTTAATTATAAATATTAACCCCCATATTTATAAAAAATAAAACTGATTAGAACAAATTTTGTATGAAAAATTTGTTCTAAAATATATTTCAAATCAGTTTTATTTTAAATAAATTTTATTTTTTATAAATATGGGGGTTAGAATATTTTACATTATACATCTAATGGCCGACTTTATCTTTTGATATTTTAATAAAGTAAACGACACAAAAATAGTTGCAGTTAAATTAACAATACTCGACTTGTTAAGAAAAACAACTGATTTATAACAACATCAAATGTTATTAAAAAGCATTTCAGAATAGCAAAGTCTTTCGTTTTGTTGTTAAATATTTTTAACGAGTCAAGAATCGTTAAAATTGAATAGTGAATCGCACTACAGGTCTGCCTTTAGAGAATAACCCGTCCACCTCCTACGAGGTTTTCCGTCCTTCCGTCTTTTGCGGCTAAGAAACCACACAGATCTCGATCATGCAGGTAAGCCCTTATTAAAAATTAACTAACGTTCGACTTAATTTAGCCAGCCTCCTGGCAGAGGCAATGTCTAAAATTAGTCAATACGAAGAACTTCATTGTTTGGCCAAAGGTTGTGAATTTCGTATGTAGTAAAATACATCAATACTATCTAAACATTTCTAGTCGCCCTAAATTGCTCATTAAGATCTCTTTTTTTTAACTTAAAATTCAAATAAACCGACAATTTTTTTTGAAACACAGCAAAAAATCTAGGAAATACAACAACAACCAACAAGGTTAAAATGTAAGTTTTAAGTAGGGTGCCTAGACATGATAGAAACTGTTATTTAAGGTGCCTAGACACGTTCAGATTGTATTGGTATGTTTACAAAAAAGTGGTTCAGTTTAGCAATGGCTACAATTTTCCCATATACTGTTAGTGAAAATTAGTGAAAATTTAAGTGCTTCTGTAAGTTATGCTGAAGAAAGTAAAAAAAAAATTTTAATTTTAATTTTTTTTCAAAGGCCCGCTGATTTTCCGACTCTTTCGCGGCCCCTAAATAAAAATAGGTCACCAATTTTGCCAAACTGAGTATAGGGTTTTACTACCCTTTCATAGTGGAATCGAACCTATATTGTCAAGTTCATGTATTTTGCAAAAGGTTTTCATTTGTTGCACTGTGTAATCAATAATTAAATGGCTGATCTATAATTTGATTAGTTTTTGTTGTTCGTGTTAAGTTTTGGATTTTGGTGTGCTTTGACGTATACAGTATAATTTTATGGCCAACATTTTTCCAGAACATTGTATCCCAAACCTTCTCCTTTTTCTGGCTGTTTTTTACGATTTGTTAGAATAAAGCCACAAACTACACTTATTGGACGGGGGTAGAAGTAGGAGGGTTAAATGTTCTACAAAAATAATTGCTATAACATTTTCTACAAAGTTGCTGAACATATCCTACAGCTCAGATGTAAAGAAAACATAGTTTTATATACAGATATGCGCCAGAACAAGCCAGAGCTGGGAAACTTTAAACGTCTCTAAAATAAAATTCTGATGTGACCTTTTAAAACGTCGACACACTTATTTTTTTTTTTTTTGACTCCTCTACCAGAGTCTATCATTAGAACACCGTAATATTTTTTTCCCGTTGAACTGTATTATAAGCACAAGAACTCGTTGAAATATATTTTGGCATAGTTTGGCATGGGTGGTTGATAAAATTCTGGCAGGTGAGAATTGCTCAGCAGAATCTTGCTTCAAAGAGGCCCGAGTCGATGTCCTAGCATTATCATTTAGTAGTATGCTTGTCTAATAGGTTGGAGATTCTCGATAACGACTCTAATCTGTTTAAATGCAAAGTACAGAAGTGTTCGTTTAAATATAGTTAAAAATTAAGTATATGTGAAAGCAGGGAGGCAATTCTCCAACTTAAAAAACCTGCTCAATAGAGGCATGATTTTTAGTCCCACATTGGTAAACATAAGAACAAGTTCGACAATATCGATTCTTAAATCCTTAAAATACAACCTACACTCATGTTACGGTATGCAAGGTATGCAACGCATTTAGACTAGAGCTTAAAAAGGGACTTTTGTTCTTTAACAACTTCTATAAAAGCCAATTATTTTAACTGGATCGAAATTCATTTCAATTGCGTTTCATTTAGCGTTACAAAACAAATATTAGAATTTGTCTTTATTGATACAAAAATAAAAAATAAAATTTACATTAAAAAAGCAAAAAAGAAAAATGTAAAAAGAGTAAAAATAATTACGCAGACGCAAATAATTTTGAACGAACTGTCAATTAAATTTAAGTGAGTGAAAATAGTTGTCCCCAAAGGACACGCATACCGAAAGCACAAATAACAATATCTGAAAAAATATTGTCATTAAATTATGTTGTAGTTTTGTAAAATTTTAAGTATTTCCTGTTTTGTAGCAAAAAGCCATTAAACGAAGCGAGTGGTAGTGGTACACAGGTTAATTTAAACAATCATTTAAAATGTACATATTGCTATTTAAAGAAAGAAAGAAAAAAAGAACGAAGAAAAAAAAATAAACTAAAGGAATCGCAACTACAGAAATATTGCATTAAATTTAAAACATACTGTATTTAGGAGATACATACACTTACACACCCTTACATCACTTTACACACACACACACACACACATCAACTGACTCTGAACAGCTAAATGATGATAAAGGTAACAAACAGCAACTAACGATGATAATTTCATAAATTTCAAAGGCAAAATGAGCACCTCAGCATACCTGTTGCAATTTCATATAAGAATGGATAAGTGTCTGTTTAAGAAGAAAGTTCGAGGGTTCATCTGTAACTTTTTGCGGAATCAAATCAAAAAGTTTCTTGTCTTTTATGATTTCTAATTTACTCTTACGACTTTATCGTATTTCAAATTCATTTAAAATTCTGCTTTCAGTTGATTAAAAAAATCTGGAAATTCGTAACATCCCAAATACTATATCAAAATATAAAAAATTTCAGAACGGGTCTTTATGTTTTGAGGTGTCCTGAATCCATTTTGACCATTTTCGCAGTGATGTCTGTCGGTGGTTGGGGTGTTTATGCCACTATTTTTGTGAACGCTCTACAAGTCACACCGTTGAACACATCAAAGTGAATTCCAGTATGAGCCTTTGATATAGGGTGGTGAAGAGCTGCATAGCTTTTGATAATTTGCTTCAAGTATTATTAATTGTTAAAAATTCACATTCTCAATTAAAAAATTCACTGTCCAAATTAAAATTAAATTTCATAAACAATAAACAATATGTGTAAAAAATACTGAAAATAAGCAATTATAAAAATTTTGATGAACAAAAAAAACGATATTTTGCCAAAACAGAAAATATAAATTCTTTTTTGATTTTTAAAGCATAATTCAAAACAAAATGTAACTTTCGAAACAACCCTCCAACACATTTAATACATACACTGATAGTCGCATATCGCGATACAACATGATGGATGCTTCATAAATTATGAAGTATGAAAAAGATACATGGAACTGCTGCAACCCAAGAGAATATTGTTGTACTCGTATATGATTTTGTTATTTATTTTGTTTTATTTTTTGTTCAACATTTTGTGAATCGTGATATTATGTACTGGAAGTTAAAGGAAAAAAAATATGAAATGAAATGAAATCAAGCCAAACCAAGCCAAACTAAGCAAAAAGCACTTGTTTGCAATTTTACTTAAATGCTGTTGAAGCCTGGGCACACACGCACTTATTGATTAAAAGCATTTTTCGATTTATAAAAACCAAAACGCATACGCGCACCACAAATTATACGGACGTACAATCAACAACCACAAAAAAAAACTAACATCACACATTGTCCCAGACGAACGGCAGTTTAGTTTGTTGAACATGTCGCAAGCTCAACAGTACAAGTTATCGGTGTTAAAAGAGTCTCATGCACATGTGACTAAAAATTGCATCGTTTTCTTTTGTTTTAGCACAAGGTGGAACAAGACAAAAAAAAAAATAAAATTAAAACAAAATAAAATAAAGTACAAGTGGCCTCATTTATGTTGCTTCGAACCGTATTACACGCACTTTAAAAAGGGGTTTTTTGTTATTTTAAGTTGTTTCTTATGTTGTCGAGTAGATAGCACAGATAGTTGGCTAAATTCCTGTAATTACGTTTTTTTTTCTTCCTCTGCCGTACAAAGAAATTCGCCAAGATGGAGAGTTGAAAGCGATTTTGCTAAAACATGACCAATTCGTTGTAAATTTTCTGAGCTGCCCTTAAGTTATAAATATTTTGTAAGAAGTTTTTTTCTGTTTTTCATTTTTTATTATTGTGGCAATTTAATTTTGGGCATCTTTTGTGCGAGCTGTTCCACCTCCTCGTCATTTACAATCCAAAAAAAAAAAAAAAAAAACAAAAAAATAAATAACTAAAAACCTCAATAGTTCGAACTAAAAATGAACGCTTGCTTGCTTTGCGATAAGTTTAAATTATAGCGCATTTTTTAACTGTATCTTACGAGCATTTTCAGTCATTTCGCTTCATTGTTTTCTTGTAATTTTTTGTATTTTTTATTCGATTATTGGAATTTGCTTAAAGGTTTCATTGTTGTAATTATTCGTTGTTTACATTTGTTGTTTCTTTCTTTTTTCTTCTTCTTCATTTTTTTCTTTCACAAAAAGTCTAAGAGAAAGTCCACTCCCTAAAAGGTTCACAAATTAAAGGTTCATTTATTTTATTTTCGTTATAAAATTCAGTTTATTTTTTATCATTTTCATCATTGTTCTCTTAACATGTGTCCGATGTTGTTTTTATTTTTGTTGTTGATGTAAAAGTTGTTGGTTATTTTTTTTTTTTTTTTTTTTTGTTAAATTAAGATTCTTTTTAAATGTTTTTATTTTTTCTTAAATTTTTCTCAATTTTGTTGTTGTCATTTTAAAATGATGTAAAAAAATAGAAATTTTTCATCCGTCCGTTGTGTGTGATTAAACATTTATAACAACGCCCACCAAGAAGCTTAATTGGTTTTCCATCCGCCATTGCTTGCTACCAACCATTTACTTGGCTTTAATATCTAACGAGGTTGGGAAGTTCCCGCAGTTATTTTATTTTGTAAATTAATGTAAAACAAATTATTACTTTAAATTCATTTAAACTATTGGATGTATGCGTTAATTCTCACCGCCTTTCAAGTAATTATGCCTCGTAAAAGTACTGTCTGTAGGCTTCCTTACTCAGTATGTGTCATTCTGATGAACCGTAAACAACACAGTTTTTTAAGCTTTGAAAAAGGAGAGTTTCATAGCAACAAAAAACATTTGTGAGAAGTTTTACTTTCTTATTCAGCACCGGAAAAGAAACATTTGCGTGAAGTTTTACTTTCTTATTTCGTATTGTTGCGTTTTTACTTCACGTTGGGGTCTTTTAATAGCAAAATAAATTCATACCGATATTAATTTTACTGTAATTTACTTTATTTATTCAGCTTTGTATAACTTCTATTGGCAGCACTGTTAAAACAACAAGTAACTTTTTTTGGTCTGGCCCTAACAACACTGGTACGACTGTGAATGCGCTTCTTATTTTATTTTTATTTTTATTAATGATATAGGACATTATTGTTGTTGTTGTTGTTGTTGCATACAGGATTATTGCGCATTTGTTTTCAGAGATTATGAAGAGTAAATTCTTCTTTCGTAACAGTATTTTGGAAAAATCTATAGCAATCAAGCTCCAGTCAATTCAGCTTGTCGATAGTAGATTGAAAAATTTAAAAAAGGCGATTTTGATGCTTAAAAATTAAGAATGTGAGACTTTACTGGACCCAGACTCGCTTTAAACGTAAAAAGTAATTGGAAAATCATTTAAAGTTCGTCAACAATTTTCAGATGTATAAAAGCAGGATTTATCAAAAAGCAATGATATTGAGTGCCACACGAACTGAAGCACGAAGAATACAAAAGGTGATTTTTCATGTTTTAAATATGGCTTTTGCGCCACAAAACGAAGTCATTTACTCCAAGCCGCAAGACAATTTATGTAAATCCCGACTAAAAAGTCTGTTCGTCAGGCTAAGGTAAGGTATAATTTATGATGATCTATTACAAGCTGGTAAAACGATTAATAGAGATCTATGTCGAACACAATTAATCTGTTTGAGGAGAGTATTAAACTAAAACGGCCAACTGCTAGTGAACTCGACCGCTCCAATCATTTTCACTAGAGACCGAGAATGGTTGTTCTCTGGCGTGTGGGCTTGTTATCGCAAGTATGCGTGGAAGCCGATATTTAGCTCGTTCTATCAAAAAGAGGTTTCTATCTAGTTAGAGAGAGAAAATATTTGTGTATCATCATCACTATCGCACACCCCGATTCGTCCACTTGTAAATTCGCCAACTAGTAGATTACAATCTCGCCTTTAAAAAGGGTTTTTACGCATACAAAATCATGTTAACTTGACTTGTCTTCATCAGGTGGAAAATAAAATTCAAAAATCTTCTTCAGAAAGCAGAGGGAACTTCCCCTATTTAAATTTATAATATTTTGTGATTTATTCGAATAGATAAATGTTATATTTTCATAATAATGTCTAGTTTTACTTTATACACACAATTACTGTTTTGCCTTTTGCAAAATCCAAAAGAAAAAAATGTTTTTAATTTACTAACAATAACTACAACATACAACACAACATTCATCTTCGGTCTTACAAGTCAGTTAGTCAGTCACCCATTCAAACAGTCATTTTGGCAAGACAACCATCCATCCATCCATCAGCCAGGCAATCTACGGTTATGCGTTCGTACGTTCGTTTGTTTGTGGTTTCGTTCAATCGATTGATCGATAGGAGTACAAACTTGCATTCGCATCTACTGTACACAGCACACTTACATACATACATACATACATACATACATTCATGAACAGGCATTCTATTCTTTCTTTTCCACGTCGAACACGTAACAACAGAAGCAATATTTGCAGCAAAAGAAACATTTTGCTACTGAGATGTCAAAAGTTACCTATTAAGCGAGACTTCCGATGTCCAACCTTAAACAGCTTCTGTGTTAAACTCTAATAACTATAATGATGACTATGCTGTAGATGGTCGTAATACTGAAGCCGATCATACTCATGATCATGATCATAACGATAATAGTAGATACTGACACAACAACAATATAAAAAAAATGTAGGAGAACTCAAATCGATTACCCTGAGTAACATGAAACAACGAAGGACCCTAAAAAATAGACTTTTCATTAAGAAAGAAAAAACACACATACACACACACACATACATATACATATACATTTGATATGTATCAAATGACGTGCAACCATACGATCTGATGGAAAGTTGAAATTCATTCAAAAATTACCACAAAAACGTGAAACAGAGAAAAAGCAATGTTGTCGTATCCTCGTATCTGTGGTATGCTCTTTATTATTAAAAATATATAGGCATTTGTGTACTATTCAGCGTTTAGTTTTAGTTCATTCATTCATCAGTTCTCTGAAATACACAGCTTCATAAGTTTAAATATGTTTATATTTTGCTTCGTCCAGTTGCTTGCAACTTTTACTACAAGTGATACATACAACTACCAGCCACTTGTCTAGTTGCAATGCGTATCTTGTTAATTCATCTCTTTGGGATGTGCTGCGACTTGGCCAACATCATACTGACATCCTTCGTGGGTTCCTTCCACAACAATGTTAAAGATAATACCGCACCCATAACAGGCAGCTGTTTTGTTTTCTGTGATTTCATTTTGCTCTTTTTTGTTTTTGTTTTAGTTTTGGTTTTTTTGTTGCTCTTGTTGTTCTGTTTTAAAAGCATGTAGAATATGCTGCATGTAAGACTACAGATTCCTTAAATACGAGTGGATAAATGTAAGTCGCATGTAAGTTCTATATTCAAACATATAAAAAGAAAAATCTTGTTAACAAGATTGATTGGAAGTTGTTGTGTTGCCGCTAAAGCCACTTGATAGAAATATGTAGTTGGTGCCTCAAAACTATGCATTTTTCTTTTTCTTTTTCATTTTATTTTTATTTTTTCATAAAACACATTTTGTAATAATAATGGAAACCTTTTTCATTTATTTTCAACATTAAGTGCTGAGATATTTAGAAAGACTTGAACTGCTGTTGAATGCACCTGCTCTTCAGATTTTTTTTTCTCTCTAAATTGCAACTATTGCAAATGCAGAAGCAAACAAACATACAGAGACAACAAAGAGGATGGGGAGTAGCAAGAATATCTTTTAGAATCTTAAAGTAATTTCTAACAAGACCAAACCTACAGAATCTTCCGCAAAAATTTTAAATTTATACAGATTTTGCTGATTTAAAGTTTTAATTAAATTTTTATCCAAAATAGACAATAACGTGCTGTATTTATAAATAATTAAATTTGAAAAGCCTTGAAAGTGACATAAAGCAAACACTGTGGCAAGGACAGCAGAAAAACGACTTTGCTGGGTGATCATCAGCTGAGGGTTGGGATACGTAGTGGCTGTGTACAGTGTCAGCCTAAGAAAATACAATCCTAGTGGAAGTTCCTGAAAGCGAACATTGTTTTAATTAGTTTTAAATTAAAGTTCAAATAATTTTTTAAATGATTCAAATATTCATTTGTTTAAAATAGAACAAAAAAAATTTTAATTAAACAAATAATTGAATCAATTAAATATTTAATTAAATTTTAATCTGAAACCAATTAAAACCTCTAATTGGTGAAAGTATTTTTTTTTTTCTGTGCAACCATATGTAAAAAATGCATTATCCAAAGGGGCTTCTTGACTCGTAAGACAGATCTGGATACCAGTCGATATGAAACTTAAAAACCTACAGTTTCCTGTTTGCTATGGGCTAAAGAAATCCGAAAGAAAAGAAAAGAAATCGAATATTAGCTAAATAGACAAATCTACCCAAGATGGTGCAGATACATATAATGAAACACGAACTAGAGTGAGAAGAAAAAACTCACACAAAGCAAGCAAAACAGTATAAAGTCTACTGGAGCTTACTTCAGGTCTTAAATCAGAGGAAAAGTTAAGCTTTAAAAACCAAAGTGTGGCTCTTATGAATAAAAATCAAAAAGAACATATATTAGGAGTATCCTAAACTGTATAACTGCAATCCTTACGAAAATTTAAGAAGATGATGTCTATCAACCAAAGTCTACAGGTAGACACATTCTGAGGTTTTTAGGACAGCGATCATGCAGATTCAGTGACAAATCTACTAATTAAAGTCCCAAAAATAGTGTCAAAATCAACGCTTAAAAAATCATATGATAACAACTATGAATCTAAAACAAACTTGTAAGGGTTTGTGCAAAATGTTAAAACTTATAAAACTTTAACTGGAAAATTAAAACAAAATCCTTAATTTGAATTTTCTAAAACTTTTAGCTTATTTTGCTAGAGGAAAAAAAAATAATTTCGTGCTGTCATTAAACACATCTAGGAAGGCAAAATGTCCGAAGAGTTTAAGAAAAATTTAAGAACTCTGTGGAGTTCTATAAATGAATTTAAACTTCGTTCACGTATACGTACACAAATGATGATGCTCTTTCAGGAAGTACAGCAGTTACTTCGAAATTTAAGGAAAATCTAAATTTTTCAGAAAGGTTTATGCCAAGCTCATAATGGAGAATAAACGTAGTTGCCCAAATGATTCAGTAGCTTTTTAACAGCTTTTTCGCCTCGATCTTGATGAATTTCTTTAGTTAGAAGAAGATTTAGTTAGAACCTGGGTTTCTAATTTGGTCAGCAATCACCGTATAGAATACCCAAGAATACCCAATAACTCAATGCGCTGCATGAGGACATTTTTCGTTTTTGTTGAAACTTACAACACTATAAATAATTATTCTAAGTTCACATTTTTCGTATTCGGCTAAACTTAAAGATATCCTTTCTAGCTGATTAAGCAGTTTATTTTGGGATTTTTCCTTAACAGTCGTTATATAAAACAATGAAATTATATGAATTTTTTTCTACAGAAGTATTTTACCCTAATTCCATACGTTTTTCTCTTATCTTTCGAATAAAGGTGTGAAATATAAAGAAATATATGAACAAGTAAAAAACAAAAGAAATAACACAGAAGTCAATATTTAATTATAGAGTGTAATTTAAGACAAAAACTCTGTAACAGCAAATTTTCACACATCTTGCTGTCCCAGATTAATAAAAACAAGAAAAGGGAGCTTAAGGAGAAAAAAAAGACTGGGACCTCTGGTATATTAATGAAACACATACATGAAATATGACATTACAATGAAGGCAAAGAGCTGGCAATTAAATTGTCAAAATGGTGGCATAAACTGACGCTTCTTCACAAGAGCAACAGCCAACCGTAAGCTAAGAGAAGAAAACCAAACCAAACCAAAACACAACACACACACATCATTACGTAAATTTCTGTCTTGAAACTGATAATTTTTAAGAAATAAAATACAGTGTTTAAGTGCATAAATCCTTTCAAGCTAAAGCAGAAAAAAAAATAAATACTAAACTGTATATTTATCGTGTTGTATCGCTTATAAATTGTAGTTTTTAAATACTCGTACAAACTTACCAAAAGGATCAATATCAGTAGTTGTGCAATTTTTGTTTTTTTTTTTCTTTCAATTTTTGTTTTTTGTTCAATAAATAATCTTCTGCCTCCAGTATTTAACTCACCTAAAAGTAAAAAAAAAGAAAAAATAACATTATTTTGGTTTTAGTAACAATTATGAGATTAAAGAGAAAACATTTATTTTAATTGCAACTTTGTGTGACACAGTTAGCGACTACAGAAGAGGTACAGTCGAGCCTAATTGTTGAAATTGAACCCTTAGAGGACTCGTCAAAATAAATTTAGTATTTCGAATTGTGAATATGTGAATTGCAAACTCGAATTCCGCTCAATACCACGTATCACACTGTATTATTTAGTAAGCGATTTTATTAATTATTTTCGTCTAATGCATTAAACAAATAGTCGATAGTAGGCTACTGACTGCAACCTGTCGAAAGTATAATGAAAACGTTTATATGACGATTTTTTTTTTTGATGCCATCATACATGGCTACACGATCGCCGTTACCTGTAGCCACTTTAGGCGACAATGAGGAATGAGTGCTGTGAGAGAGGAATAGAGTAAACTATTTTATATAAGAGAATATCAGAATGTCACAAAATAAAAAAATTATAAATTCATATACAACAATTGAGAAGATTGATGGAAAAACGACCTCAGGTCAAAAAAAATCTTTATAAGATACCCGACTTTAAAAGTAGAATTTAAGTTTCACAGGTTATTATCCAATTGATTTAATCTTTGCATTCACATATTCACATAAGATCTATTCTTCTAGATTAAGAATATAGCCTCTGATTTTTTGCTTTATTGAATATAATATGAAGCAGTGTCAGCAGTGGTCGCTTTTCCATCAAACTACTGTTTCCATACAATATACAATTATATTATAATACTGCACATATGCCTGTTTGTTCCAAGATATTTTCATCGTATTCTTTGGCATGTTTAGCGAGTGTAACTGGAAGATCGTTCGGTTTATCGATCACTTCATTGAACCAGTTGCATTGTTCTGGTGTAATAAATGCAAATAAACGTTAAAGATCTTTCTTTTAACAATGTTCTTTCGAGATGCGGAACTGATTATAGCTGCAGCTTACCAAAGCTTTCCCCTCCAATAGGGAGATTAAAAGGCGTGAATGCTGGCGGATAAGATATTTCCTGATAAAATGCACTGCAACCTGCAGTATTTTTGGATTTTAAACTGTATTTTTATTGAGATAAGTTTCTTATATTCAAGACAATCCCTTTACGAATACATCACCACGGTTGACCTAAAGCTCGTCGCTCTTTTTGCATGTTTTATTTTCCATAATGTAGGTTCTTGTCGACTTTTTTTTACCCATTCCTACCCTTTTCTTTGGAGTGGGGTCATCTACTGAAGCAGAGTCCACGTTTTCACCTTCGTCAAAAAGTACACTTGGATGTTTATCCTTTTCCATACTTCACACATATAATTCATAGAAATAAACTACGCTTTCAGTCAATTTATGAAGTTGTATACTTTACACTTAAACTGAAAAGCAATTTTATATTTTTGAAAATATTGAAAGTAGAAAGCAAAGGAATTTTTATAGTTTATGTTTTAACAAATATACAAACATAACTTATCGTTAAGTATTAATGTTAACATAACTCAACGGTATAATGAGATATGAACGTCAAACAAAAGCCATTGCGAAGAGGAAAGGTCGTTGTTCACGTTTGAACGATGATGATTTTCCATCCCTGGTTCATGGCTGAGTGATGCCAAAGCTAGTTGAAGTTTTTTGACGTCTATCATCAATTGCCGCTTATTCATCATGCTTGGCTTTATATATTTATCCTTTCGTAGTGGAAATCGAACTTTTTGAATTAATTAAATTGTATTTTTTATCGTGGTGGAATTAATTAATTATTTGTATTTTTCGATTAATAATTTTTGCGCCATATCATTGGCCGAAATTGATTAGCTTTTTTTACATTTCTTTGCGCCATCTCGTTAGCATTAGTTTTAAATTGAAATTGTCAAGTGCTTTGGTTCCTATTTTGGTGAAGATAGCCGCTTGGAAGCCATCGACACCATCCCACATTTTTAGTCATTATTCCACCAACCTCCTCAAGTGGTTTTGAGCAAATAATTTTTTTTTTGATGTGATAAAAGTATTTTTAAAGAAAAGTTATTTTATTTTTATAATGATAAAATACCATGTGTTAGTAAAACTGTCATCTTCAAAACAATTAATAAGTTGACAACATAGCGATGATTCTAATCAATGGCGTTTGTAGTTGTGTAGTTGTGAAGCTGTGTAGCCGCTGCAGTCTATGTGTTTAAAGCATAAGTTTTGAATTTGAGCTTTTAAGCCTCTTCAACACCGTCCTTCTAGCAGACTCAGCCTCAACACAATATAAATATAAATATTATTGTAATGGAAATGCTTCTATAGGCCATTTCCATTACAATAATATTAGAATAGCAAAGAAAGGAACTCTTGACAAAAGTTCAACATTTTAAAAACCTGAGCGTTATAATCAGCAAAGGCACACCAGATAAGCATCGAAATGCTAGAATGTCCGCAACAAGTAAACTCTACTACGCTCTAAATTAGAATTTCATAAGAAGTATCCCCGAAAACAAAATTACCGGTATACAACGCAATGTTTACCTCTACTCTTATCTACGATTGGGAATCGTGGGCCCACATTTCATCAAGAAAAAACTGTGTACAGCCTACAAAAATAAGACACCAACGTAGAGTTGTACTAAAAACCAAGAATCAGAAACAAAAACATTAGAATCAACCTTGGAAGCTATAGGGATCGATGAACAAATACGCAAAAGTAAACTAATATGGGTTGGGCTTGTAATGAGGAGGGAAGATTCTAGAATACCGAAGACCCATGGTATTGATCCTACATCATAACCGAAGCCTCTGACATGCCTTTCTCACACGTCTACACTGGAAGGTAAAAGTACTCGTACTATTCTCTAGTCGACTTTTTTAATTTTACTGCCTGATGGCTTTGGTTCCGCTACCTAGCAAATTTTAGTACATAAAAAATCGGTTAAGGAATCAGCAAAGGTTTAAGTTTTGATGTACACGAAGTACGCTACTACTATCGGAATGCTAAAGTGTGCGAATTAAAAATCCAAGTCTATCGTGTGAAGTTTTGATTTGATTTTGAAATTGGACTACGTCAAATCAAATTACAGACTTATTTTCGTTTTTTGACCTATTCTCCCACTGTGTGTCCTTAACCTTCTAACAAAAACGTACGTTTTAAATACGATGTCACAATTTTTTACTTTTAATTTTAACAAATTATAAAAACATCATATTGGAAACGTATGCTGGCTGTGCTTTCGATGTCCCTTCACTGAAAGTTCAAAATATTCAATCAAATTTACACTTTGCTGTAGAACATTTGTAATTATTCTCCAAATCAGTTACATTTCGCTTATGCAATGGTTTGTTGGGATATAACAATACTAATTTTGGACAAATTCTTCTTTGCAGTCCAATCAGACAGTTTGTTTTCAGATCAGGGAGATCCAACGTATCAGCAACAAGATTTATTAGTTGTACAACGGAAAAAAGTGACAAAAACTACGATTTTATTACGAAAAAATCTAAATAAGAGGCAAGAAATAAAGAATTTATGCAAATTTATCGCTATTTTAAATTGTGTAGATACACAAGAGCGAAAACGATAGACAGAGAAAAAGAGATAATGATGCAAGGAGAGAGAGAGAGGCAGCAGGGAAACAGTGTAACCTAGAAGTGATGTAGTATTTTTTATCTGATGCAATGCTAAAAACAATTTGGCAAACAGCATGACACATATACACAACACACAACAACAGCACATATACAACAAGTACAACAAGTACAACAAATGTATCTAACAAAAATGAGAAAATTTAAAAAACAGCAGGTTTTAGTGTTAATAATTTTCAATTTTTTACCGTCAACGTTTTGAAAAGGAAATATTGGAAGCAAGCTGTGTTCGTAACAACGAACAAGACAAACAATAATATAAACAAATATAATCATATAACTAAATTGTTTAATTTAACCACTACACACACTGTATAGCTGTGTGTGTTCACAAAACAAAAAATTTAAAAACCTTTTAAAAAAATATTTCATTTATGCATTTATGCATTTATTGTTTTTTTTTTTTTTTTTTTGTTTTTGCAACACTCTCCTTAAAGAAGCAATTAGTGAGGTGGTGTTTGTCACAAACAGTTAAATATTTTCATTTAATTATTTCTTAATTTATTTCTTTAAGCAGGTGCGTCTGAGTGTAGAACCAAAAGACAACAACAAAATCTTTAAGTGACCACAATTGCAACTAATTGCAAATTGATTCGTTTTTATATCTTTTTCAACTCAAACCATTCTCAATCATTGACCACAGCAACAACAACTTACAGTCATACTGGCCGTTTGTGTGCAGAGTTTTGTGCTTATCTTTTATTTTCTTTTTCATTTAAACGTACTACGGTTGCGAGTGCGTTAATTGCACGCAATTTCGATTCCTACACCTTCACCTTCACCTCCCCCTCCTACTCTTACTTTTACTCTTGTTATTCGCTTCCTTTTTGCCTTTTCATCGTTGCTGCTAAATTGCTTGGCTTTTTATACGCTCGACATGGCTGGCTGCCATTCAATGGATTTTAGTTGTTATAATAATATCGATCTTAACAACTTAATACAGTTTGTGAAGACTAAAAGGCTTGTTTGGCGTTAATCAAAACGTGAGTTTTTCATTTAAATTTTTCTTTAAACCGTTTCCTGCAACGCTCTGCCATCCTCCTTCCCTAGCAAGGCTCTTGATGAGTGGTGTCTTTTCCTATCAGCAAGATTTTGTTTATAATGCCGCTAAGTAAGAAAAAATACATCTACATATATTTTCCGCTTGCAACATGCCGCATGCGAGTTTCAAAAACAAAATATAACAAACAGATTCAAGTCATTGTAAAAGCAAGAGCAACAAACAACAAACGAGTATAAATCCATTGAATTTATGTCTATATGCTTTTAAGCTAAAAACACCCTGGTTTATAAAATCGTAACGTTTATTATTATGATGCACTTACTTATTTCGATTTCCTATAAAACTATAAAATATAAAATGCACATACACATATACAAGCTTGTATGTATTAACACTTACAACTTTTACGCAGTGGCAGTTTGCTGCAGACACAATGGTACTTTGAATAAAGAAATAAGCCTGCGTATGCGACAGAGGGGGCAAATGATATTTTAACACTTGGGAAAATTTTAATTCTTGTATAAATGTTTAATTTACGTGGGTTTTGGCGAGTAAGAAAAGTAAGAACCCGATTTGCCATTAGCATTTGAAATCTAACAAATTTTTTTTTTATAACAAACGCAGGAGCAACAAGTAATTCTTATCCCCTTTTTTTATTTTCTAACTAAACTTTTTATTAATGCAGCAACAAAAATAGTAAAAAAATTCGAATTCATCTTTCAACATTTCAGTAAAGAAGCTTTGGTTGCATATCAATGAATGAAGGCTTTGGAAATTAAAACTAGAGTTATGGCCAAATTTATAGCCTTGATAACTTTGCTGTCTGAAAGAACTTTAACGCAACAATTTTTAAGATCTCAAGTGTTAAATGGTTTCTGATCGAAAATTACTATCAGTTGAAATCAGACTTGGGGAGATTTAATTACATTTCAATTACAATTAAAATTACAGGTAATGTGTAATTTTCAATTTTTCAATAAAAATTACATGTAATTACATGTCTAATTGAAAAAATCGCAATTAAAATGACAAATAGTGGATTGAGATTGAGAAATTTCCATTGCAATTACATATAATTGAGTGATTGCAAGTGGAGTTAATTAATTAATTAGGTAACATTAATTGAAAGTTGTGTAAAGCCATTATTGTTATTACAACGGTCGTCAAAACAAAAAGTCGGGAGCTTGAACCTTATGATGTGATGGAGTTTTATGTTTACGTCTAGTTTTCGAGATATTCCTATTTAATTAAAATAAATTATTTTAATTAAAATAAAAGTACTATTTTAAACGCTCACCAAACGTACCAAAACAAAAGCTAGTGACGACGGTCTTCACCGAAAGTTATCACAACAGTAAAATAAAAATATTAAAATATTAGTTATGTAGTTACTGCGATAACAATTGTCGGCAAAAAAAGTCGGGAGCTTGAACCTTGTTATGTGATTTTAATGAACTTTTATGTGCTGAATGTAAATCTGGCTACAGACTGATTCTATCACGTCTAGTTTTTAAATAAAGTGCTGATAATGAAATATTTAATAGACAACCGTGAAACATACAATTATTTTGTAGAACACTGGCTGGACTTAACAAGTATATTTATTTTTATTATAGATTTCAAATATATTGACGATACAATAAATAAAATATGAAAAAACAAATAAATAATAGTAATGTGTTTGTCAAAGTAGTTAGCTGCACTTAATTGTGAATAAAATCAACAATTGCGCGTCGATTTTCATCATTTATGGCTTATTTTATTCCTAGTATTCCTAGCATTCCGAATAAGGACAAAAATGTAAAATATTTGTCGATTTAAAGTTTACCATTAATTAATTATTTATTTATTCAATTTCTGAATTAAGAAAATAGTTGAATCAATTAAACAATTAATTACATTTGCATCTGAAACCAATTAATAGAGCCAATATTTCTTTCAGTGTAAATAAAACCCTTAAAATTGTTAACGTCACATATTGCTGTTGTAGGGTATTTAAAACACCATTTTAAGCTAGAAATTTTTCTAAATGAATACACCTGTCGTTGTCATCATTCTCTTCATTTTTTTCATAAAATCACATTTAACATTTCCCTCTCCATTATGATATGGAGTAAATCTGATGAAATCACAGCCAAGACAGAAATTGTTTATTATAATTAAAAACTCTTTCTTGGCTAAATTTGCGAGAAAACAATTCAATGTATCTTAAACGTGACCATTGCAAAGATGTTCATCTTTTTTCTGCTTCTGTCTATATTTTTTCTTCTTTTTGTAAAGGAAGACTCAGCTCTCATTAGAAGCAAATAATGTTGCCGATGATGGTTGAATATATTTTGTATGGTAAATGGTATGATACTGAGGTGATTTGGCGGAATGGCTAGTTGGTTGGTCTGCATGAAATCGCTAGGATTAACGGCGCCATATTCATTATCATTATGTGCTAAAGCTTTGGCTTGCCATCAGCTGTCTCAACGAAAATGTTCAGTTGTAAGTTGGAACATTTTATAGACTCTTGAATATGAATTTACATTAGTCATCTTTCTGTGAAGGGTGTATAGTTGGTTTATCTTCTTATAATTTATATGGGTTAATGTTGAGATTTAAAGTGAAATATTAATTTTACATGACAAATTTTACGTTTAATAATTATTCATATGTCACAGTACATTGAATAAAATCTAATCAAGTATGCAATTGCACAAAAAAGTCTTTAAAACAAACTTCCTTTATAATTAACTAGTTAGCCCTGGCAGGCATTGTCCTGCCTAGACTTAAATGTCATTGGCAGTTGGTGCAATTGTTCTAAATATGCTGTGGTTGCGATTGATGGCATCCAAATGATAATATTTTTTTTTATGAAAATTTACCATAAAATTACAATTAAATATGCAGTTGGTAAAGCACGTTCAACTAACATTTTTATGACAAATATATATATATATATATATATATATATATATATATATATATATATATATATATATATATATATATATATATTTCAAGCTAAAACTATTCATAAGCAAGTATCGGTTTTTATGTAACTAATATCACACTGTTTAGCCCGCGATAACCAGTCATTTTATTGAACAGAGTGTCAGCATAAATCAACAAAACTTTTATGAAAAGATTTTAAAAAAATTGGCTTTGTTATCTTGGCAAAGTTTGGAACCATCCTAAAAGCCAGTGGAACACTAAATTGTTTTCCGGATTTTAAGCCCAACGCCATTCTGGGGCTCAACTTAAAAATATATAACGATTTCTCTCCGCCTAGAATGGAGCGAATTACCATCCGGCTACATTCGTTCAGCATTCTCGAACAGACTAGAACTTACTATCCATGCTTAGGATGACCACAACGAACTATAAAATATTTTTTTTAAATCGATATAATTTAAATCTAAATCTAAACTAATCAGCAAATAACGATGTTTGGCCACTTTGCGGCCTAAAAAAGTTTACATTCATGAAAAAAAATTCCTCCACATATCGGGTCTAAAATAATAAACAAATTTCCATGGGACAAATAAATATATCTAGCCAAAAACGCGACCTACTGGATCCAAAAGTATCCAACCTATCAAGTTGAAACTCGAAGTAGCTATATTCCAATATGCCCGTTTGTCACGGGCTGCAACCATTGAATCGTAATAGGAAGACAACTGAAATTTTTAAAGGTGTACTACTACTACGGCCTCTACAAAAACAACTAATTAAAATATAAAAATAATATGAGGAAATTTTTTTAAGGGATTTTTTTGCTTTAGTTTCATCATTCCATAGATTGCAGGAAGATCCTAATTTTTCCAAAAAAATAAAAAAAAATTTTTTTAAATTTTTAAAAAAAAATTAAAGAAAACAAAAAATTTAAAAAAAAATTTACAAAGATTTAACAAAATATAACAAAATATAACAAAAACCATTCAAAAAAATTTTACAAAAAATGTTCAAACAAATTTTTACAAAAAATTTTGAAAAGAATTTTTACAAAAAATTTTTTTAAAAAATTTTACAAATGTTTCAACTATTTTTACAAAATATTTTCAACTATTTTAACAAAAAAATAACAAAAAAATTGACAAAAAATTTTCAAACAAATTTTTACAAAGAATTTTTACAAAAAAATTTACAAAAAGTTTCAACTATTTTACAAAATATTTTCAACTATTTAAACAAAATTTAAAAAAAAATTGACAAAAACATTTTTACAAAAAATTTTCAAAAATATTTTAAAAATTAAATTTTAAAATAAAATTTAATAATAAATTTTTACAAAAAATTAAAAAAAAATTTCACAAATATTTTTACAAAAAAATTACATAAAATTTAAAAAAAATATTATGAAAAATTCTCAAAAAAATACTTAAACATTTTTTTGTTCTATGAAATTTTTACAAAAAACAAAAATTCATAAAATTTTCACAAAAATAATTTTTGGTAAAATTTTAACAAAAACAATTTTCTGTAAAATTTTTACAAAAACGATTATCTGCAAAAATTTTTACGAAACCCATTTTCAAGAAAATATTTAAAACAAATTTCTACAATTTTTTTTTTAATTTTTCGAAGAAAATTTTCTATACAACTCTTACATGGTATTTCAGGTGACGATATATATACATATACCGTATACGACATTTTGCGGATTAGCTAAATTAAGCCAATTTTGTACCTAATCCTATATAAATAAAATCACCGTCGTGAACTGTATAGAAGATACGGCATAGCCGAATATAGCACTCTTACTTGTTTTTTATAAGTTCTTTTCAATATAAAAACACAAATAGATCAGCAAAAGCTTAAACATTTATATGTGTTTTTCTATATTTTTAATTTAAAACTTGTAGTTTTCAGCTCAACCAGTCAGCTTACTTCACATTTACAGCAATGAATTTAAGATTTATAATAAAATAGCTGTGCCCGTCACGTCGTAGGTTTCCTGACAATATTTTGTTCGATTTTGCTTTGAAAGTAATCTACACAAAATTTTATGACTTTTACTTTTAGGGCCTCTGCAGACCGCGCAAGACTTTTTATCGGCCGATAGTTTAGTCTGCTTGGACGAGAGATTAGTTTAAATGGAATCAGGAAGCCCATCAAACTTTGTTATCGGCCGTTACTGAATCGCTGTAGAGTGCGCATATGCAATTCTCTCAGTTATGGTTTATTTATTTTCCCTGGATAAGATTCCAAAATTTATTTAAAATCCTAAAATATCGCTGACAAAAATAAAAGATGCTGTGAAATTTGCAGTACCCTGTGATCTGTAAAATTGCGAACTTTCACAAGTTTTTCTTTATTTTCTGGAAATTACATATTTTTGAGGAAAATGTATTCTATATTTTAGGTACCTCCTCTTAAAATTTTATTAAAATTCATGCAATAGTTTTTTCGTGATGCGAACAAACGGAAAGGCAGACTGACAGAGAGGCAAAAATTCCAAAAATTGCTGTTTGTATTCCATTTCATTTAGTGACTGCACCAGAAACAAAATTTTAAAAAAATATTTCATGTATAGAAATGTCCCTCTTACAGTTTTATTATATCCGTATTTAAGTATAGTAAATGTACAATTGTAATTGTGGGAAGTTTAAAATGTTTCTATTGATCAATAAAATTGGCTTATCAATTATATTAGAGTCATAGAAAAATGAAAAAGAATAAGTTGAAAGCACAGCGAAATAAAATTTGTTGTCAATATTTTAATTCAATACGCTTGTTTTCATCAAGTTCGTTGCTTAAGTCTTTCGTTTCACTACTTCATTTGAGTGCAAACGACCAAAAACAACAAAACATATGCTAAGCAATTGAAATGATTTATGAAGCTCATTTTCATTTTAGGTTGCTGTGTAAATTATTCAAAAATATTGCCTTCATTTCTTAAAATGCGATCATTGTTCATATTTCTCTTGCTCTGGCTGCCTCCTAATTAACCTTAAAACATTAACAAATAGAACTCTAGTATACACTAACTATTACTTTACATTCAGCACTTGGCATACACTTGGCATTTAATAAGCCACTAAAAAGTTTTTAACAGCTTTTAACAATGAAACAAAGCAAATATTTAGTCCAGCAATATTAAGACCAGCCCATTCACAAGCCAGCATATCGCCCGATAATAATACCTATGAAAACATGCAGCTTTAGATGATAATGATTCTAAACACACATATTTGTGATGATGGTTGTGTGTGTTGGAGGTTCTGATGGCGGCAGTACGAGAAATAAATGATAGTGGCAAAAGAGGCTGCTAAAGATTGCAACTTATAACGTAGTTTTGCTACTGATTGTAGCAACAAATGACTTGCACAACCCATAAAGGACGGCGTTTAAACGTTTTTTTGTTTTTTTTACTTTTTTTATAAGCAACAACAACAAGTTAAATTAGATGTATAAAACACAAGTGAAAAATGTGTTTAGCTTCTGTAAACAATTTAAATGTTTAGAGCGGAAAATAAAACACCAGGTTTCTCTGTCCACAGCGATCGATTCATACGTTCATGAACATTAAAGTTTAGATTGCATTTTAATAAAATATTTCATAATCATAAATTTATATGAGTGAAGAAAAAAATAATAATAACAGCAACAACAAAGTGTATACGTTTGTTAGCTAGCAAGGATAGGATTCTTTGCATTAGGGTGGTATTCATAACTTTGTTCAATATAAATACAGAGATCGGCAATTAAGTGACTGTTTGTGAAATGAACCACATATTAAAAAGTGGATTTCTACTTAAGAGTTCGCAGTGAAAAAAGCATATTTCTGATGAAAATTGTTTACGGTTCAGTAGTAAAAACCAGAATGGCTTTCACTAAAAAGGGCTTAAACGTAAAATAATATATCCAAAATATACCTAAATTAATTAATTTAAGAAATTTCAGCAAATAAATTTAAAGCTGCCTTATTAACCTTATAAACCATCACCTTATAAACCTTCACCTGTGGCCTGGAAGCACGTAATAAGACTTCAAAGTATTCGTTTTTGCTTTAACGTGGTTGGGTAAATATTTTAGTAGGATCTTGCAGGATGTTAGGACATTTGGCAGATTGGGCGTAGTTACTCGGCAGGTATAGGTTAAGAGGAAAACGGGTCTTAGTTGAGGGATACCGGTGTATATGGTTTTCTAACACTACAGGTCTTCTGTCGCAGTTATCCATCATGTTGCCATTGCCAAACCGCACATTAGGTCTATTTCTCTACTAAATTATTTAGTTATTTATTTATTATAATTATTGGCCGTTGTTTCTTTAGCCTGGACTTGCTATTCTCCCCAGCTGCCTCTTCTTTGCTTTTGATGATGTTTTTTTGGCTGAACTGTAATGAAAACGTCCTTAATTTATTTTATTGTACGTGATGTTATTTAGAGTTACACCATGTAACCTAAAAGTCCCCCATAAGGACGTTTATTAAATAATTGTTCGTTGCTTGTTGTCTTTGTGGTTTGTTCGAACTCTTTTTTTATTTTCACTGGTAGTTAAATCGTCTTTGAGATCATCTGACGGTTCAACCAATTTTATTAACATGAATGGGTGGGGACCCAACCCCCCTTAATACATTAATTGTAGCCAAATTTTCATGTGGCCCTTCACTGAGCCTCGTCATGCTTGGTGTTTAAACCCAAGCTCGAGCTTGGTTCGGAGTTGGATTTCAACCACGTGCTTTGCTCCAAAGATTGGTAGAGGGTTAATATCCTTTACAATGAAGACCGAATTCTTAATTTTAAATGAAACTTCTGATCACACATTCTTTAATCTGTTTTTAATTTTTAAAGTCTAAGCTGATCATTTCATAATTTATCAAATTTACTCGAAAAAAAGTTTGATATCGTGTAGTCAAGTGGGAACTATTAAAATACCCGAAAGCCTACTTTCATCTTCACATATATTTTGTGTACATGATCAATTTAGAAAAATATAAAAATTGTTTTATGAAGTGAGCTACAGTGGGTCGAAAAAGATAATCTATAATAGTGTGATCAATATATTTTGCTATCAAGGAACGAAGGTTTGAAATACATTAACTAATTCTTCTAGTAGAACTCATGATGGGGCTTTTATTGCTATTTCAACTTCTTTCTCAGCAACATTTCTTTTTATAGTTATTAAGAGATACTAACTAATTGTAAGTAAAATTTTTTTAGAATCTAATGTGTCGGCTACCCCTAATTGCATAATGTAAATAAACATAATTTTTTATTTTGTTTTCCATTTTGATCCAGTCTAATAAATTTTTAATTTGGTACATGAGTACAAAATCAAATCTAGATTAAATTTTCTGTAAGTGTACAAGTTGTTGTGTTGACTACAAATGCTTCATAAAACAATTTAAGGTGGCTGCTGTCTTCTTAGGTTTATATTACAAAAGCGAGGCAGTAGCAGTAGCTGCACCGGCAATAGCTCTACAAAATAACTAAAGCAGAGTAAAAAGAAACTAAAGGCAAAAAAATCAGAAAACCTAATAACAATAATAATAACAACAGCGATTTTTTTCATGCTGAGGAAACAACGCATACGGACACAATACGCCCAAAGCTACAGCTACCGTACCAAAGCCGATAATTTCAATTGATTAATTGCCAGTTTATGGCCAGCGCACCAATTTATCTTTGCTAAGCAATCATTGTTTTTTTTATTTTTTCTTTCTTTAAATTCATTGGTTTCTCAAACTTAGTTTCTTGAGCATGTTGTTGTTGTGGCGGAAAATTTAGTGCTGCAAATTCATTTAAAAATTTCTTGATTATTATTTTTTGTTTTGTTTGGTTTTTTTTTTTTTTTTTTTGATCAGTCTATCTATCTACAGCTGAGGTTTACAGAAAAATTTTAATGCTTTTTATGATTTTTCAATTTAAAATTTAAATTTAAATCATTTTTTCATGTGAAATATAAAAAAGCATTAAATTTACTTTTTTTTTCGTCGTAATTTATTTTAAGTGATGTTTGACCATTTAGTTGCAACACAATGTTGGAACAACTGAAAAACATTTATTTAAATGTTTAAATAATTTAACGGATTCAGATAAATTTCCGCCCTGTGAAAGCATATTGTCGCCATCATGACGCTCATCCTCATCATCGTGATCATGATCATCTTTATTTCATTCACATCAAACTTCACAGTTCCTTCCTTGATCATTGAGCCATCATATTAATCACAAAACATTCCAGCGAATATCATAATGTTGGATATTTGGCGACTGTTGTTATCTTGAAAACTTAAAAAAATTAACATTTCAAAAATAAATAAATTAGCCATGGTACGAGCAAGAGGTTGGTTGTAGGTTGGTAATACTTTTGTTGCTGTTGCTTTTGTTGTTGGAGAAAATATTCAATGCATGAATGATGCATGTATTTATATGAATCTTTTCTTTTAATTTAGCAACAGCTGCAGGTGTGTGTAAGTGTAAGTGTGTATGTGTATGTGTATGGGTATGTGTGTGTATGTGCTTTTTAACAATATCATCATCAACATCAGTACAAAACCATCCCATCAATGTCAGCGTCTTAAGGGAGATCAAACATACGTACTGCAAGTACATTAAGCCGGCACCGTTTGTATATTGATAAAGACTATATGCGCCGTCAATACTTATAGGAAGATTTTATTTGTATTGTAATGCATAGTAATGGCGTTGGCCCTCATTAAATAAAAATATATCAACAAGTTGCATTACTTTTCTTTTTTATTTTTTCGGGTTTTTTAATAAATAATTCCCTAAAAGCAAATAAGGTAGTCTATACACATAATAAAATCGTCTGTCTGCTTTTCATTTGTGTTCGCATTACGTAAAAACTACTGGATGAATTTTAATAAAATTTTGTTAGGAGGTAATTTGTTTTAGCAAAAATATCTCATTTCCGGGAAAGTGGAGAAAAAGCAGTGAAAAAACGCAATTTCCGGTTTAAAGGTCCTGAAATTTTAGGTTTAAAACTGGAATATTTTAAAAACTATTTTACAACATTAGGCGCCAATTGAATAAAATTTGTATGTGATTTGTATTTTTACTTTGAGGAATTTAATTTTGTTTGTATCTTATTTACCTCAACAGCAAAAATATCAAATTTTCTACGCAACCTAATATGGTAAATATTGAGTTATGCTAATTTACCCGTATGTCGTGCAGCTTTCTTCATTTCAGATACACAAAAAAAAGTTTTTTCACCAATTAAAGGTTTTAATCAGTTTTAAATTAAAATTCAATTAATGTTTTAATTGATTGATTGATTTGAAAAAAAATCTAATTAATCAATTAATTGAATCAATGAATTATTTAATTAAATATTAATCTGAAACCAATTAAAACCTTTAATAGGTGAAAATATTTTTTCTCAAAAACTATAATCAATTCAACAAAACAAGGTTCAGGTAGCGCACGAAATAACCTGATATATAAATTTTAGTTTATCCATTAAAAAATAATTTTAAAAAAATTTGCTGGGCCATCCTAATGGTCATACATTTGCAAACATTGAAACTAAACCAATCGTTTCTTTTGCATCTTTTTTAAAGTTTGTGCAACAGCATTTAAGAACATTTAAGTGAAATATCTGGCAGCGGCGAATGGCAAATGTACTTCACTGATCAAGATACCGATGTTGATCTTGAGGCAACTCTTAATCATCTCGGACCAAAATGATTATCAACAGCATGTAAAGTAGTACAGAAAGATAGTGAATGGGATGATAGCGACGATGCACATATCTTGTGGATCAAATACGCAGACAAACACGAGTTCAAATTGTTGGCGAAAAGTTGAACAATTATATAAATTAAATGCGGAGTGTATTACGATACCACCAAGTACTGCGGTTCAGTTATGCAAAACTCCGACAGAATTTTTTGAATTATTTTTCTCCGAGGACTTTATAAAACATTTTGAGGAGCAAACAAACTTGAATAGTCTCCAAAATAATATAAGTTTAGATGTAACATTGGACAAGATGAAAGTGTACTTTTGGGAGGTATTTTCATGTCTGGATATGACAAGGATCCCAATAAAAGATTGTAATGGTCAAGCAAACATGACTGTGCTAAACAGCTCTGTAATTGCAAATAATAAAGGATGAAGAGATTTGAAGAATTACTAAATAACTTTCATTTGAATGACAACCTTTAAATAGATGTTATGGATCGATCGCTTTAACACAAAGAGACCTCTAATAAATCGCCTAAATGCATCATATCTGTGACATTGGCAATCGATGAAAGTATGATCCTAAGCTTTGATATTTTATATAAGGCTTGTCAGCTTGTTCAAAATGTAGCTAAAGGTTTCCTGGTGATCTGGCTTATCTCCCAAATAAATAATAATATGTAGATTCACTTTTTGCACTTGAACGAATTCGAAATTTGGAATATTTTAACAAAGCAATTTTTTTAAGATTACAAGCAAAAATTATTTGCAACAATTAAAGGTTTTAATTAGTATTAAATTGAAGTTCAATTAAGTTTTTAATTGATTAAATTATTACTTTGTTTAAAGCAGACCAACAAAATTTTAAATAAATAAATTGAATCAATTAATTGTTTAATAAATAATATAAAAATAATATTTTCTGAGTTTTGAGATAAATTCTCTCACAATTAATATTTATAATTTGAGTTTTATGATCTGTAATTCTGTAAATCTTTAAATATTTTCAATTACAATTATTACTATGTGTTATTACAATGTGTTACAAACCGATGACAAAAAGAACTTGGATGTTCTCTATGCGTTTAGCGATTGGTAGGAACTGGACAAAAGCTACGAAAAAAAAACGAAGGAGAAAAAACGCATGTCCGTTCATGCGTGTTGTGATGAATTGACATGCATCTCGAATTTATGTTGAATAATGTCATTTTAAGTTTAAGCTTATTTTAACTTTAATATTTTCGGCTTAAATCTTCTTTTTTCTTCCATTTTTTTTTTTTGTATTTTGGTTTTGTTACATTTGATTGACATTTAATTTAAATGCATTTTGGGTTAACCTTTCCAATTTTCAGCAGGAGACCATTGCTTATTGTTTTTTTTTTTTGTGTTTTTCGTCTTCTTGCAACAATCCTTTATTTTTAATGTTGTTGCCGTTTTTCTCCTTAAAAATATCACTTTTATTAACAAAAAACGAAAAAACAAAAAAACATACCCCAAATTCTTGGCCGTATAAAGTTTCGCAAGAAACTAAAAAAAATCTTTTTGAACATTTCTTAGATCTTTTTACAATTATTCCGCTTATAAGCAGCAATTACTCGTATCGTAAGATGACGGATACAAGTAGTACGGAATGGTAGGAGATACATTTTGGCCAGTCTGAATTTTGTTTGTTCGTTTGTCTGTTTGTTCATTTGTCTGTTTATTTGTTTGTTTGTTGCATTGACCTCATTTTGCTTTTGGTATTGAATTTATATTTTTCTCGTTTTTGTTTTATTGGGAGCTTGTTTAAATCTGAAAAGATTTATGAGCTCGAGAAACTGTTAACAAACGTGTGCTAAATTAGTTTTATTCCCTTTCATTCCCCCCCACTGCTGATGATTACCTTCTTTTGTATGCAGGGATATTGAATGCACCACTCAGTATGGAATATAATATTCAATATGGAATCCAATGATAAATGTGGGAATTTCTTCGTCTGCGATGCGTTGCAGTTTTTGAGGCTGAAAATTGTTTAAGCAAAAAACGCAAAGATAAAAATTAATTAATCACTTTCACTAGTCTTTGTTTAAAATTCAAATTAAAGCCAAAATTTGCTGAGCAATATTCGCTATGGGAAAATGCTAAAGCAGACTATTACTATTTTGGGTTCCTTTTTAAATCCCTTCCTCCATTACTTATATGAGTATTCACTTTCCCCTTACTGATTTCTGACCACCCAATGGTAGTAATCGACCTCCTTTCCCATTACTTTGTTCGCCTATACAGAAAAAAAATATTTTCACCGATGAAATGTTTTAATTGGTTTCAGAATAAAATTTAATTAAACAATTAATTGATTCAATTATTTGCTTAATTGAAAATTTTTTTGTTCTGTTTTAAACAAATATATATTTGAATCAATTAAAAAATAAATTGAACTTTAATTTAAAACTAATAAAATCCTTTAATTTGTGAAAATATTTTTTCTGTGTAGGCTAAAGTTATGTGAACTTTGTAATAGAAAGTGAGGTCGATCTGTGTATAGATTGAGATCCACATCCATCATATACATGCGTAGCCTATAACAAAGGAATCACAGTCAACAAAAATCATCCTTCTCGATTTTCATGTTGATGAGAAGATCTTTGACATAATTATCTTAATTTTTTTTTTTTTTTGGTCCACAACTAGCCGTTCTCTGTCAACTTATCAGGGGAGTTATTACGTATTTCGATTAGAAAAGCAAATCATTCGAATTTGTATGACTTTAACATTGTGTTTCGAAAAAGATTTCTTTCGAATCGAAATACGTAATAACCCCCCAGGTTTGCAGAGTAGAACCATTTCAAGACATAATATATCTTACTTCTGTATTCTGTAATTTTCTGTATCTTCTTGAGGACGATACAGGAAATTACAGACTTCTACGGCAAAACCTCAGTTGCAAGCTCTATTACAATTCGATATTTGGACTAGATTGGAGTTTATAGACTTATCACTCTTAACACCTAACCCGATTTTTCCATTTCCAGGGCATTCACGTCACTCTGTGTGTCACTCTGTGGTAATTGATGTTCGTCTTATTAGATTCCTTGAAGTGCAAGCAGGGATTCTTCTGTTTTCCCACAATGTTGTTTGAATGCTTATTGAACAGCAGATAGAAGTAGTATGGTTGAGCAACAGATGGCACTGTTTGAAAATAATACTGTTAAACTAAAATACAATAAAAAAGTCATCAAAGAGTTTTTATAACAAATGTTTTAACAACCATGTTAAGACTTGGAAAAACATTAACATGGGCAGTCTCTAGCTTACACTAACATGATGTTAGTGTTAATGTTTATCATTTTATGTCTATTGTAGACTAAGGGTAATTTCTATCCAAGCCGTCCAAGCTACTCTTTGGCATATAATACTTATTGTATGACGCTCTCCGTGAATCAGGGTAATGCTTATAGATTACTTCCACAGACTTATTGGTAGTGTGGTAGTCTATCAGTCTGGGGGTTGCGGTTTGATTACTTCCAAAAACACTGGAAGTTTTCTGCAGACAAGCCAGAAAAAAAATAAAACCTCTCTCCGCCCGATTTATTAGGTTATCACTTCTAGTAGAAGCATGTTTTCTGAGGCCATCACAAGGAGTAATAAATCGAACTTCTGACTGATAGCTGGAGATCCAAAATAAATTGTATCGCAAAAATAACTAAATAAAATTATTTGAGGTACAAACAGAACTTTAAAAGTTCTTTTTACTTTATAAAGCGTCTCACTAATTTGCATAACGAACATACGAACTTCAGCTAATAGACACAGAAAATAGTGTCGATGCAAATGAAAATGCAACAGCCTGAAGCCTGGAGCATCACAATTGATGCATGAGGAGGTAAGAAGAGCAATCTTGTGTAAATTAACGTTTTTTTTTTTTCTTTTTAAGTTTTACAGTCATTGACAGCTTTAAATGCATTAAATACTGGCAGCCATAGAAGACAAAATTCTTGGATTTTGTGGCAAATAAAAATTCTTCAATTTCCTATTTACTTTAATTAGGAACCGGGAGAGTATCTGGGTGTGTAAGTGTGTGCATTTGCAAGCATGCCTGCATGTGTGTTTGATGAATAAATAATTCTGCTCTAAGTGACAGCCGTCTTAGAAATGCATTAAAGATTCGTGGAAGTATTTGTGGAAGAGGAGTACGACGACATCAAATGGAAATTTTTTAATTGATGTTACATTGAGAGGAGGTACATACTAAGTTTGTATCGCTATTCTCATAGACATAAGTACAACTACGTATGTGTGTGAGTGTGTGTGTATGTGTGTTTGCTGCTAATTTCACTGTACACAGGTTGCAAAGAGGATGCTGGTGAAAATAAATGAAAAACTAAAAACATGAAAATATGCAAAAATATAAAACTTTATGCGTGTTGTTGCATTTGAATTATTGCATGCAATATTGCAACATACAAACAAATGTATGGACGAGTATAAACGGATGGTCGCATGGATCGACAGACAGATGGATGGCATAGCAGACAGGCGATTGGACCGGACCGTTGAACAGACGGGCGAAAGATTTGTTTTTTTTTTGTTTTTTTTTTTTTTTTGTTTCTTTTAGTTCGAACTACTAACGCAACGAATTAATTATCGCACGCGTATTCAATGTCAGCTTTGCATGCATATCATTCATTTTGGGGGAAAGAAAGGCAGCATCATGCATGCTGCCACACGACTAAAAAGAGAGCATTTTATTAAAAAATTCAGTTCATTTTTTTTTTAATTTTTAGTTTGTCGTTGATATTAAAATCTTAATATTTTAAAGTTTTTTTTTTTTCTTATTTTATTGTCTTGTTTTCACAAACTCCGTATGTTGGCCTAGATCGTTTGCTCGCTCGTTGGTTGGATCGTTGTTTGCTTTTCAGTCAATGTTTTATTTCTAACGGTATTTTGTGTTTGAGTCTAAACATACAATTTGTTTTTTTTCTACGTCGTTGTCATCTTACCAACATTTTAACGAGCTGAATTATTTATATCTCTTTAGCGAAATAACGACAACAACAACAACAGCAACAAAAAGAAAACCAACAAAATAACCGAGTGTCATAACGTGCGTTGTTGTTCTTGTTGTTGCTCTTGCTGCAGTTACTTGCTTAAATTTGTTTTTTTTTTATTTTAATTTTATTTGCATCTTTTCGATTAAATTTCCCTGCGGTACCCAAAGAATTGTCTGGCTGAAATAAAAAACAAACAAAAAACATGTCAAGTGTCACCGTGGTCAACTGGGAGAAACTAAGCAATATATTGAGATAAATTTGCCAAGCGTCAACGACCATGTACAGCTAGAACACAAGGTCTATTTGTCTATCACTGCATGAGACCTTTTAGTTATTTTTCTTCTTCCTCTGCATTTTTGCTCTTCTGTGCGAACGAACGCGTAACAAGAGACACATGTGCCTTTCAACTTTTCGCCCCAACCAACTTTTAACAAAAAAAAAAAAAAAAAAAGAATAGAAAATGAAAAACCTAATCGTAGTTTCCACGATTCTATGAAAATGCAATTTGTCGCTGTCCATTCGACTTCAATAATTTTTTGCTTAGAATACTTTACAGCCATTGTTTTAAAAAAAAAGTGATCATAACCCATAAGTTCGTACAATTGCAAATGTAAATACAGACATAAGCCCCAAAGTTCTGATGGCTACTTTCGAAGTTATGATTTGACCTGCTGGCTTAACATGTGATTTAACCAATTACAAAAAAACTAGTTTAATGTTCGGTCTGAAGAAGACACCTACCAACTCTTGGAAAAAAAATTGCAATGCCAATTGATCACAAGAGGAAACAAAAGCATTTGTGCTCTCAAAACCTTCAATATGCAATTTCATCGTCACAAACCCATTCTCGCAACCATTCCTCGACAACAATTCCGAAACTAAAAATCTGCCCTGTAGATGTCGAAACGACTCAAAGAGAGTGAAAACGACACTGATCTCTGAAACGTAAAAAACAGACTAAAAGTATGAACCTAATGGCCAAGAGAGCTGCTAGAATCTCACAGAATTTTATACCTGGGAAATGTTATGAATAATTCATTTTGGCCCTGTTAGAGCTAAGTCCCATTTGCAAACTTCGTTTAGAGGTTGTCTGTTAGGTAATAAAAAATTTCTAAATTGATATTGGAGAAGCAGTTCCGTTTTACATTGATATTTTGCAAAAATGTGACTGATCCCACCCCTTAGGTTATGGGTAGTGTAACCCACCACTTGGCCTTAAAAAATACAATGATGTCAAAACTCATTGCTTCACACCAAACAGCAACATTTTGTAAATGCATTTATTTTTATTATAATCACATGTAAGTTCTCTGATCCCCTAACTTGAATATTTTGACGATTAGCAAAGTCAGCAAAGGACATGCGCCCCATTATTTTCAAAATATAGTTTCACTAATGAAAACGTGTTATTCTAAACTAAACTTTTAGCTGTACAATTATTTTTAAGAGTTGCCATTAGTCTGCCTTAGAGCAAAAATTTAAATATTGCATGAATTTTGGAACACCCTTTCATTATATCTTTCATTATTATGGATGACTGAATTTACTTTAGACATGATGGTTTCAAACAGCCTTCATATAACGTGTATGTACATAACACTGGTACACAGCAAGGAATAAAAAGGCAGAGTTTTTCTTTTATTTTTTAAGCTTTCTTATTTGCTATTGTGGCCAACATCATTGCAACAAAACGAGATGCAACCTCAAGCAAAAATTATTATTAAATCTGTTAAACTTTACACGAAAGTGTCATGAGAATTTTAAAATTTTTATTTTTTCTTTGAAAGTAAAAAAACAAGTCTCAAAATTATTTTACTTATAACCAACCATATGCCGCATTATCCGAGAGAAATGATCAAAGCTGAAGCGTCACTTGAATTATCCTCAGATCATTCACCCACTATCGTCTATATATGGGACAAACAAAACATCATATTACCAACGACTAGCACAAGCATTAATTGGTTGAAATATAGAAAGTATCTTAGTACTCATTGTTCGGAAAACATCCCGCTAAGAACACCTGAAGACGTAGAGCGAAGTCTTATTGATTTTGACCAAAACCTCAAATCAGCCGCCCAACATTCAACAATAACCCGACAAATAGCTAGATACAATCAAATTTATTCTGCAGATATCGAACGGCTCTTGGCTGAAAAACGAAAAATTCGTAGAGAATGGCAATCACTGAGATCTCCTCCTGAAAAACTATTTGAGAGACCTAGACTCCTCAATCAGATTATTCATTATGGCGTGCTTGTAGAAATCTTAAACTGCCAGTCTTACGTAAGCCTCCCTTGCGTATTACATCGGGAGGCTCGGCAAGGCAATAACGGATTTAAACACCAAAAAAGCCCCTGGCGTTGATAAAACCAGTAACAAGATGTTATTTGAATTGCCCCGTATAGCTCGCAGAATCGTTCTTTTAATTTTTAATGCCATTTTACGTCTTGAGTACTTCCCCACAGAGTGGAAGGTATCCTTGGTTACCATGATTCCTAAACCAGGAAAAGACCACACAAAAATTGAATCATACATTCCTATAAGCATTTTGTCAAATATATCAAAGCTGTTTGAGAGGATGTTAATAACTAAGCTTAACCCTATTCTAAGCGACAAAGGATGTATTCCAAACCATCAATTCGGCTTCAGGAAAAAACATAGTACGATCGAACAAACTCACAGGTTAGTCAATGTTGTTAAGAAGACTTTTGAAGAGAGAAAATACTGCTCTGCGCTTTTTATCGACTTTTCTCAAGCATTCGATAAGGTAGGGCATGAAGGCCTAATATATAAGCTAAAACTGAATTTGCCCGTAAACCTATATAAGCTGCTAGATAGTTATTTAACCGAACGAAAATTTATTGTGAAAGAAGGAGATTTTTTGAGCTCACCCCAGTCAATCGAAGCCGGAGTTCCCCATTTTTATACTTATTGTATACTTCAGACATGCCAACTAGTAACCGAGTCCACACATCGACATTTGCTGACGACACTGCTTTTTGAAGCATTCACGAAAGACCCGAAGTAGCATCACGATATTTACAAGACCACATATCCAATTTAGAAAACCTAACCTAACTGGCTTATTGGCAGAAACTCTACACTCAGCTTAGACTGCAAACTACTACTGTACAAGTCGATCCTTAAACCAATTTGGTGCTATGGGATTCAATTATAGGGCACTGACTCAGCTAGCAACGTAGATAAAATCCAAAGGCGCCAAAATAAGATTATTCGTATAATTACATCTGCTCCTTGGTATATAAAAAACTCCAACATTCATAAAGATCTAAACGAGCCATGTGTTAAAGCAGAAATAGCGAAACTTGCCATAAGATATTTAAAGAAGCTTGAAACTCATCCGAATCCACTGGCCCATAACATACTAAATGAACCTGGTTACATTCGACTAAGAAGGAGGAACACTGCTTCTCTCATCCGTACATCAGAGGAATAACCCGCAAATTACAGGAACCGTAAAACATCCATTTTTTTTTGTCCAGCACTGGTGGGATTTAACATGTATATTTTTATTTTTAGACTTAAGATATGAGTAATTAGTGATAGTTCAATGATATTGAAGATACAAAAAATAAAAATTGCGAGAAAAAAAATATGCCCCATTATTTTATTTTTTCTATAGAGGAAATTGGGTTATTCCATGTCAAATCAAGAAGGCATTCAAAATGACTTCTTCAGATTTCATTGAAACTTTCGTTATTTATATTTTTTGACTCCGTAAATCCAAATAAAATGTAAAAATGTAAAAATAATAGCTCTGTACTGGAAACACAAAGTCTTGATTTTTTATTTATAAATATAATTATATAACACAATTATATGTATATTTATAAATATAATATATTTAAATAAATAAATGAGCGCTTGATTTTGAAAATGGTATAAGTCAAAAATTTTAAAAATCTAGTTTATCAGCTATTTCATATCAAATCCTAATAAATTAACATAATCTAAAGTAATTCGCAGTATGGCATGAAAATCCAGTTGATAAATTAAGTTTATTTTTTGCTTAGTAAACAAAATACAGTTACTGTATATTTTGATAGTGGTATAAGTCAGTCTGTTTTCAAAGTTTGTCAAAATATTTGTTAGTAATTTTGTCATGTCTTCAGATAGCGGTTCAGGTATGATCGGATAATCCTATTAAGGTAAAAATGCACTATTTATAGTTAATTGTAGACATTATACGGCGAAGAAGTATAAAAAATGCTCCCAAGAAATAAAAACAAATAAGAACAAATGGCTCAGAAAGATTCCGTTTCATTTCGACGAATAAACGAGGAGAATCAACGACTAATATAAAGATAAAGATTAGATATCTAAAAAATGCTCCATATATGATGTTTTATAAAACTTCTTTGGAAGAAAATTTCGAATTCAAAGTGTTAGACCTTTCACCTAAAGGGGAAAGCCCAAGATTATACGAACATATTGATTTGCTTTTATTATACACAACCATTACACCAATAACAGAAGAAAAACGTAAATATATCAAGGATTTATTACCCTATATCCCACCAATTTTCCACAAACCATTTATTTCCCTAAATACTAAAAAGTAAATTACTTAGTTACAATGTAATGAGTTTGAATAAAATGTTAATTTAATTTTTGCTTATTGGTTTAAGTCATTTATAAAGACATGCAGTTAATTTTGAAAATGGTATAAGTCATTTCAACCTTTCAAAACCACATTTCCTTCTAAAAACGGTTATAAATTTCACACTCATAATAAATACTTATTTGTTGGCACTATTTATTTAGCAAAATATTTAATTCCATAATGCAAAAATATTTTTGAATCCTTTAAAATGCAAACCTCTAAATATCTCGAAACAAGAAATATATGACTTATACCACTTTCATAATCAAGGGCTCAAATATAATATATTTAAATGAATAAATTAATTATAATAAATTTATTTAATAAATTATTTATAATACATTTAGTATTTGTAAAGTTGATAGATAAAGAAGAATGCTGAAGACGGACAAAGCTGTCCAGAAATTTAAATAATAATAATTTAAATTATTTTTTCTTAGATAGAATAAAACAAACTTTAGCTTGACTTCAAATCTGTATATAATATATTGTTACGAAAGAAGAATTTATTCTTTATAAGCTCTGAATAATTTTTTTTGTGAGAACAACAACAACAATGAAGGAAAGAAACAAACAGCAGAGAACAAATTTTTAATTTTGTGGCGACTTTTTTATTTTGTTTAAATTTATTTTTTGTGATTAATTAAAAATATTGTCGATATTAAAAAACTATATACTTATATTTTAAATAAATTTTAACAAAAAACTATTTTGGCGATTTTTTACTTCGATTTTTGGTTATATAGGTAAAAAAAAAATCTGGCAACTCTGAACAAAAGTTCTTGAAACAATTTGCAAAAATTATGTAATATTTGTATTGTAATATAAATCAGTCGATTGTAAATCAGGCGACAAACCGAATCGTGATCTATTACATGAAATAGATTAGCGATAAGCGATAACTTCATAAAATATTTATTTTCAGAAACTATAATAATCGAAATAAATTTTTTTCAACTAGCTGATCAGGGTGTTTTTTCAAAATTTTCTTAATTAAAACTCAGATTCTTATGCCTTAAACATAATATATTAAATGAGAAGTTAATTCCAAAAACTGAAACTTCTAAGCAAAAACAATAAGTGCTTATTTAAAAATACATTACGTATGACACGTAGTCACTCCATTTTGGTTACAACAAACCACATGTGTTTCCTAAAATATATTGTTGCGGAAACTATTATATAATTAAATCCTCGTGCATAATTTTTCAAGTGTTTTGTTGATAAAGCTGACTCGTTAAAGATTTGATATGAAGATCTTTTTCGGATCTTCATATAAAATTTTGCATTAGCATCAATCCTGTTGATTAGATTCAAAGTACAATTTCAAACCCCTAAATAATCCTTGGCAAGCGTGGCAATCATTTGCGTATAGTTATTTGTGATTTGGCTTGTAAATGTGTATGTGCAGCCATGATAATAGCAATCATTTATCTACTGGAACATATTGTTCAACAATCGAACAAAAAAAACACAGAACGAAAAGAAAAGAAAGAATGGAAAGGGAGGGGAACTTTGAAAAGAATAAAATAACAATACAAGACTATCTAAAGGTCTCAACTAGCCACCTCTTTCTGTAGTTGGCTTTTTATGTTTCTTTTTTTTTTCTTCTTGCAAATACAAACTTAAAACACAACAACAACAAGAAACTACATATCCACCATACTGATTCTGCCATTAGTTGGGGCAGCGCTGCAGATTTATCATTTCAATGATTAATGAGCCGCTGTTGCGAAATAATTGGAAAACATTGCTAAGCAACATCTTGTTGTACATAAAAATTACTCGCAACATTCAGACACGATTCTTACACACACACACACTCACATCAACACATGCTTATATATGAATGTAGGTATGCATTACTTTGTTTGTGTATATTTGTATGTACAAGTAACTAACGCCCCAGGATACAACGGATTTTCATCCAACTAACAACCAAACGCACATGCTTTCATTGTTATTAGTTGCGATATTTAAGAGTAAGTGAGTGTATGTGTGTGTTTGTGTGTGTGTCTGTGTGTACTTAAATTGGCGATGTTTATCGCGAATGTAATCATATAAGATGAGACGCATAATCAAACTCAGTTGATGAATGGTTGGTCACATCAATACGGAATTTCGGTCTAATTGGAATGCAACAACAGATTTGTCGCTGCAGACTAGTTCCAATGGAGTGCAAACAGAAGGAGTTGTTGCAAAAACCACCAGCAAGCGACACCTCACAACCCAAGTTTAAGCTTATAAATATTTGGTGGCGCCAATTGGCCTCCACTCATTAGTGGTTTCACGATCTTGCAGTTTTTTGTTTTTGTTTTTTTTTTTAATTTAATACCGCTCAGACATGCAAATGAATCGAATTTCATTTAGCTTGTTTTTGCCACAACACAAGACCTAAAAACAAACACCCAAAAACAACCAATCATCGTTCTCCAAATTCACACACTCTACATTAGACCAACGTGACCGAAACCTAGAAAGAAACAAGAAAGCAATGGCACCAATAACAAATTTATTATGCTGTAATGTGGCAGATAACGTTATAAAATCTATCTTTGAGAACAACGCACAGTTATTTGCCAAAACAAAAGATGTGGTGCATACAGCACCATCTCAAGCTTAATTGCGCCTGCAACACTTTACGTTTTTTTTTTTCTTCTTTTTATAATTTTTAGCTCTTTCTTGTTGGGGTTATTATTGCTGTTGTTGGTGTTTGTTTTGTTTTGTTTCATTTTATTGCAGGTATCGATGTCTTGCTAAATAACTAGATTATTTTAACTAAAAGGTTTTCCAAGAAGGACGGGTCGCACAGATAATGATTTCAAGATACCTTTGGCCCCAGCATGATGTCAGGCGAACTGCATCTCTGCCGAGGACGCTTTACGAACAGATGGTCACAATGTTTGCTAAGCTGACGGAGCAATGTACGATTTGTGTTTAGGCTGGAAGATTGGATTTTCTTTAAAAATGCTTTTCGGGATTAGTCAAAATGAAAAAGAAGTGGGGTGAAGTGACAAGGTGGCTTTTCGCTATAGACCGAGAATTTTAAAGCTTGCAGATCTATGACTTTGATATCTGCGACTTAAATAAATTTAATAATTTTTTTATCTCAAAACATAAAATTTGTAAGGCCCTCATTTAATTTCCTAAATGAAGGTACCCCCTTCCGTTCTCCATGATTACAGACAACCGAATTATAATTTATGGCAACTTTACTTTCATTGCTTTCATTACCCTTCAATCGGGGCTACGATACTTACCTTCAAAAATATTTTGCACAAAAATTTAATTTTTATCAAGTTTTGTACAGCAACTAAAAATCATTCTTTTTTTATGAAAAATTAAAAAAAAAGATAGACTTACGTCGTTTTAATTTATTTAATTATCTGTGCTTCGGAATGGTTTACGGCTAGACCTAATATGGAGCTGAAGAAACCCCAGCGTTCTGTTGCACCAACCCTACAGGTATAACAGAGGAACCTACTAGAACCCTTATCACAGAAAAAATTATTTTCACCAATTAAAGGTTTTAATTAGTTTTGCATACGACTTTTATTTATTAAATTAAATCAATTATTTATTTAAATAGAATATTATTTGAATCTTTCTTAATTAATTATATAACTGAATCAATTAAAAAAAATTAATCAAATTTTTATCTGAATCCAATTAAAACCTTTAATAGGATCAAACATTTTTCTGTGTACATAACAATTTGCATTGTAGCATCAGCAGTGTGGCACAAAGCGTCGCTTCACTGCAACTACATGTCGTTTATATCCACACTATCCGATTTTAATATCTGTGAAAAACTAATTTATCGTTGTCTCCAAATGTTGAATATTTAATTAAAAGAGACTTCCAAGTCAAATAGATGCATCGCAGCCACAAGAGATTTAAGTTTTTTATTTCTCATTATATAACAGCCAAAAATCAAAAAGATACCCGCCTGTATTAGTGAACCCTTTACCTTAGATATTTTTGCAATGTATCGAGTTAACGTTTGGCAAGATCAAGAGCAATTGAAAAGCGTGAAATGCCAATTCCAATACTGCAAGTAAAATGTTTCAAAAGATACAAAATTGCAAAATGGCCTTGCAGCATCGAAAGGCAAAAAAGAAAAAATACAAGGACAAGTGACATCTAACAAGACGTTGCAATGCAACAGGCATCCTGTGTTTCTATCACAACAACCCTAACGATAACAAATGAAATAAGTAGAGAGCGTTAAACTCAAAGAGAAATCATATGCTCACATTTCCTATTTTCAAATAACTAGCTGGGCCCACACACGTTGTGTGCGTCCTGAAAATATTTTGTTCGATTTTGCTTTAAAAGTAATCCATAACCAATTTAAAGACTCTTACGTATTTACTTTATATAAAGGTATCCATCCCTGGATAAAATTCTAAAATTTGTATAAAATTGTAAAATTCTAAAAATTATTCTTAACCTCTGTAAAAAGTGTTTAAAATATGTTAACACAATGTAATCCACAAAGTAAAAATACAAATCAAATACCAATTTTATTCAGTTGACTATTTGGCAGTAAGTAATTTATATTTTGTCATTATTTTAAAACAGCGACATCTGTTGCGCAACCGTCTTTGAAGTATCCCGTTTTCAGAAATAAAAGATGCCTTAAAGTATGCAGTACATTTAAATGGTTAACAAAAATCGGCGTACTTTTACTGCTTTTTCTCCACTTTCTCTTAGAAATAAGATATTTTTGCGGAAAAAAGTATTAGAATCAGGATACTAAGTTACCTCCTCCCACAATTTTGTTAAAATTCATCCAGTATTTGTATAGATATTGTTTTTTATAATTTGTATTTATATTTGTTACGTTATCCTTCAAGGGGTAAGTTTCTACGCAGCGCGTTACTTTCCTCTGCATAGTACTCCTGTGTTAAAAGTTGTTTTACCAATTTATTCAAAAGCTTGATAAATTATCCGAACAACAATTAAAATCACAATTTCAATTTGTTGCTTAATTAACACTGTTTCTAAATAAATGCCAATTAATTAAAAAATATTAAAAGCCCCCGCAAACCAATACAACAAAAACTTAAAACAAAAACAAAAACAAACTATAAAAGCACTAAACGCATGTGGGTGTCAGCCACTTAAAATTACTAGAACGACGTACATAATAAAGTTTTATTACAAAAACACAATAAACATTTATTGTAATTGCAGTAACAGTCACAGCCACAGTTTCACTTACAGCCACAATTACAGCCACAGTTACATTTGCCACTCTACCAAACAGCCATAAAAGCACTTTGAAAATTCAGTTTTCAACTTTAGATATTTAAAAAATTTTGTATGCCAATAAAAAAATGAAGGCGCTTAAACATTAACGGACGCGTATAATAGACGCTTAATTATTATTTATTACGCGAAATTGGCGCAACATAAATATTTTTTTTTATTTTTTGTTTACCGGCTGTTTGGCTGACTGACTGGCTGTGGTTTGTCCGAAACTTAAGTGTTTGCATACAAATACAAAGTCCATAAACCACTATTTTGGCTTAAAAACACAAACAAACAAAAAACAATCAAACCAAACCAATCGTTGGAAGTTGTGAGCGAATGCAACAGTATCAAATTTAACAATAAGGGTGCCCCCAGCATCCGACACCTGTGTGCTGATATTTATTTTTTATATCTTTAAATTAACAATTATATACTTTTTGGCTAATAAAGTGATACAAACGGACACACAAACCAATAAATGGATACACTTTATGAACGCGGACTTGCGGACTTGCGGACACAAACGACCGTCTCAAAGCCCAGAGCACCTGAATATTTCTTAAGTAATACGAGGGTAAATCGATGTGTCTTTACAATAACGTAAAGTTCAATTATCATCCGTGGTTGGAGTATACACTCCATCGAATTGCTTGGCTAAAACAAGCGTCTGCATCAGTATTGGTATAAGCCCTGGGAACTGCTGCAGGATGCTCATTTTATTTAAACAGGACGTAAAGGTAAATCAACAAATCTACTTTAAAAGATTTTTTTAAGAGAACTAACACTCAGGCAATTAATGCCTATATTAACCGTGTTACTTCCCTTGGAAAGGGGTAGTAGTAGATAAGACAGATGGTAAGTGTTATGGCAACACTGCAATTCCACGTTGTGATTATTTTTAGAACAGTATTGTAGCGCCTCTGGTGTTATTTAGACGAATTAATTTGAAGCTAGCATAGCCAATTTATAATTATTTTACTGCGCCGGCGATTTAGTGCAATGTGGTAACACCGGCGAAAAAGGGCGCTGTGATATGTATTATTATAAAGGGAAATTAATACATATCAGAAAAATTGGTGTTGAACTCGTGACCATTGCTTAGTAGTCAACGTGCTAACCACTTAAGCTACAGCACCCCCACTCCATCGAATTGCTCTGCGAAAGCAAGCGTCTGCATCAGTATTGCCTCAGGATGCTCATTTTATTTAAACAGGACAAAAAGGTAAATATAAAAACCCTCTTAAACAGAATTTCAAACTATGTTTTGTTACCTTGGACACGCAAACAATTTTGTAGGAACCATTGTAATTTCCTACAAGACTCTTTTTCATCCTTTAAAGCCTGTGAAATCCAACGGTTTTTACAAGAAAAGGTACCCAGCTTGATTTCTTTACAACAACAAACATAATCCTTGTACTTAAACCCAATAGATTTTTCTACCAGACGGTCAACGTCTTAGTAATCAGTACGCTCAGAGAGGGACAAAGATCATCTGGCGACATGCAACTTATGATGCCTTCCTAGACACCTCTACAGCAAACAATAACATTTTTTCTAAAATCTATATAAATAAAATCGAATGTCGTTCGTTGGTTATCCCAACACTTAGGAACGCCTGCACCGATTTGGCCAATTTTTTTTAAATCTGCATCGTTACCCAACTTAGGTTTTTATGGATTCTATAATAGGTAGATCTTTGAACTTTTGCACCAGTAACCCCCTTGTTAATATATATAGTTTAGCGAAACACAGGTTACATTGGAATAGTGGGCGTGATACCTCCCATACGAGGTAAAAATTATTGTGATACAAGTAGTGCTGATGACGGACGTGGCTGTCTAGAAAATGTGTATTCCACTCGTGCTGGTGTCTAAAAAATTAACTTTTCCCAATTTTTCTTTAATATTATCACCTAATTTGTAATTTAATTAATTCTTTCTTAGAGGGAATAAAAACGAACTTTTAAGCTTGATTATAAATTTCATTGTATGTAATACATAAAACAGTTCGACTAATAATAATTAAATTTTTCAAAATTAAAAAAAAAAATTATTGTCGTTCAACTAGAGAACTACAATAAGTAGAGTCTTGAAATTTTCCACAAGTAACTCTCATACTAATGTGCATAGTCTAGCAAAATAAAGACTGGGATAGTGGGCGAGGTACCCCCTATACAAAGTAAAAATTACAAATAGTGTTACTACACATAGTCTTGCAAAAAACCTTGTATATATAATCTTTATTCCAAGTGCTGATTGTATTTTTTTTTGTGGATGGCTGTAGCGAAGTGCACAGGGGATAGCTAGTCCTGAATAAATATAAAAAACTGACAACATCACTGCATTTTTAAAAATTGTTAAAACTTCAAGCTCCGATGTCTGAACATTTCCACAATGTCACCAAGTAAAATCGGAATTAAAAAATATTATTATTAAAAGTAAATTGCAAAAAATTTGTTTGTAAACATTTTTTTTTTTTTAATATTTTCATTCTTAATTTAAAAAATTTTGTCAAATACTTGATTATTCAACTATTATTGATTGAATACTTTTTTATTATAAATATAAAAATTATATTTAATCAAGTGAAAAGCATTTTTTTTCACCTTCGATTAATCGAATAATTTTTATTTCAATAAAAATTCTTAATTAAAATATAATTTATTAAAAGAAATATTTATGAACAATTTCTTTGTAAAATTTTTTGCAATATTTGATTATTCTATTATTACTGATCGAATATTTTTTTTGTAAATAGAAAAATTAATTTTAATCGTTGAATTATATTTAATAGATTAATCGAAAAATTTTTAATTTCAGTTAAAATACGTAATTAAAATATAATTTATTTAAAATAATATTTGCTCTTTTTAATATTTTCGTTTTAAATTTAAACAATTTAGTCGAATATTTAATTATTCGACTATTATTGATCGAATAATTTTTTATTGTTAATAGAAAAATAATATTTAAACGAGTATAAAAACAATTTTTCTTCTTCGATTATCGAATAATTTTTTTTTCTGCTGTTGTAAATGTAAAAAAAAATTATTCGAATATTTGATTATTCCAATATTATTGATCGAATAAGTTTTATTGTAAATAGAAAAATTGTATTTAATTGCGTACAAAACATTTTTGCATCTCCGATTAATCGAATAATTTTTATTTTAGCTAAAAGAATGGGTTAAAAAAATAACCTCAAAAATGTGTTTATCTTTGGTTTTTTCAAAACTTATTGACTTGCCCTCGTTATTTTATTGTTTCGATTTCACAACAATTTTATAAAATTTCAAATCGTAAATCAGACTTTATGCTCCAACACTGGCATGCATACTTGGGGTTGGACGCGGTGTTGCAAGTATGTGCAGGAAAAGTATGATTTATTTATCGACTAGATACACGTAGTAAAGTGTGTTTAACACATACCACACAACTAAATGTGTAACAATCATGAATATCATTTATATGCAAAGAAAATTTGGGTGTGCAACTGAGTTTTGTTTGTTGTTTTTTTTTTTTTTTGTATCAAACATAAATGTTAAATTATAAATTATATTTTGTAGGCCATGTCAAGGATTCCTTTAATTCTTTGCATTTTAAACTAAATTTTGGACTATCAAAGAAAAGCTTTTGCATGCAATTCTAATTGTTAAATTTGAAGAGAGAAAAAAAACAAAAGTACTTGCAGCCGGTGTTGTACAGTTTGTCTAAAATAGAAATTCTCGAGTTGCATGTTGCAAGACTTACGAATAAATATTAACTTTAATTTACATCTGCCTCTGTTGCATGAACTCTCGTACATACAAACGCAAAACACTCAATATATAAACTTTTTGTTCTTCTAGGTTAAATGATGAATTGCATGCATTGCTGGAAGTCAATCGTATTAAATCTACGCAGCTGCGTCATGCAAACATTTTGGAAGCGAACATCATTGAGTTTGATTTTAGTTACAAAAGCTATTCAAGCTCAGTTTAGAGTCTCGTTTAAATTGTTCTTCGGCTTAAGTTTGAGTTCATTAGGAGGGCGCAAAAAAATATGAAATTTTGTAAATTTGAAAATTTACATAAAAAACGAATCGAACTAAAAGTTCAGAAATTAATTTTTTCTAAATTATTCCTAAACCCAACATTTGCATTTTGAGATCAAAAGCAATATTAATTGAAAAAAGTAATCTGCTGATCTCTATGTTTCTATTCGTTAGAAATACAAAATTTTGTCTAAAAGTCCTGACAATATTTTGTTCGATTTTGTTTTAAAAGTTATGCACACCAAATTTTAAGACTCTTACTGTAGACATGGTTTATGTAGTTACTTTATAAAGAGATACCCATCCCTGGGTAATTACACAGAAACATAGGCATACATACAATTCTAAAATTTATATAAAGTTCTAAAATTATTGTTCTGTAAATAGTGTTTGAAATTTCCCGCTGATAAAAATAAAAGGTGCTGCCAAGTTTGCAGTACCATTAAATCGGTAAAATTGCGTACTTTCACTAATGTTTCTCTGTTTATTTTTTACAGGAAACATTTGTTCTATATTTGAACCTAGATACTGAGGTACCTCCCAACTAAATTTTATTAAAATTCATCCAGTAATTTTTAAGTGATGCAAACACAGACAGACAGTCAAAAATTTTATGAGACAGACAGTCAAAAATTTTAAAAATTTTAAAAATTGTTGTTTTGTATTCCATTCCGATTACTATCTGCACCAGCAACATTATTTCCAAAAATATTTCTTGTACAGAAATGGTCCTAGTACAGTTTTATTATATGCATAGATGTGTGATGTTGCAGTGGCTATGGATATATACAACTTCTGTGGAAATTTTATGTGTCTACCTATTACGGTTCTAGAGATACAGCCGGTGCCAGCTTGAGAGATAAGTTACTTCTCGAACCAATAGATGACTCTGTTTTTTATCAAGAACAATTTTTAAATATTATTTTTCAGGTTAATGGTTGATTAGTGTTTGTAAGATGGAATTCGTTTCGTCTTGACAGGTAGCGCTCTTATCTGTTTTTTTTTTTTTTATTTAAAGGCTTTTTTTATATTATTCATGTTTATAAATGGTTTATTGTGGCTTCGAAATTTTTAAAATAATATTTTATCATCGAAATTTTTTAGATTGTTCTTACACTTGCATGTAAAGCTATCTGGAGCAGATAGCCATCTTGTCCCAAGATCCCTCAGGTTTTTAATAAATTTAAATTAAAATTTAGATTAAAAAATATCATTAACGATCTTAACTATTACGACAACAGTTTTAGAAACCACAGTGTAAATCAGCCTCATGCCATCAATCTTTCCTACACCAAGCATATCTATGACGGATAGGACTTTGATTATCAACAACATCAGCATCATCACTGTCTTTATCGCCATCCACAGCAAAATCTTCGGAAAACGAAAGACCAACAACAACTGTGGCGATGCTACATTACGGAAATGCAATTTCGTCATTATTTATGGATGTGTATAAATCGGTCGCTTGGCTGAACGATGGATAGTTTTTTGCTTGGATGAATGTTCGTGGAGTGGAAGAAGGAATAAATGGGACGTTGCAAAAATGGCTAGATAAAGCGCTGCACTAGGGTGAGTTATGTGTATGAGTATGAGTATGAGTAGTTCTGGCAAAATATATTCAGATGCACTCAAAGTATTTTTAGTTTAAGTTTTCTAATATTGCCGCACACATACACAAACACGCACACACACATACACAAACTCATGTGCACACTAAAACAGATAACGGTTAAAGTCTTGGAATAAATTCTATTCAAATTTTTATTACCAACATATTGCTGGTGATGGTAATGATGCTGATGATCACTAACACCATCGCCATCATAAACACTGACAGTAGCAGCCAGCAGCCAGCTTTTGTGGCATAAACAGTAAGAGTAACAGTAACAACACAGCAAACCGAACTGTACAAAATGAATATCATGCAAGGAGAACCACTTACCAATTCACAGTTGACTTTTATTTATTTAGTTTTTTCCATTTTTTTCCATTTTTTTAATCAAACACAAGAAAGCAGATCCGGGCGCGCCTACTTAAAAATTCGTAGCACATCAAATGTGTTTAAACGACAAACCATTAAGAAAGAGATGCTACACTGTACAAAAACAAAAACAAAACCAAAAATAACAACTGCATCTCAGCATCAGCTATAAAAGCAGAGCCAAATGTTGAGTTGCATGATGCAGGCTCTAGAGTATTTTTTTTATTTTTATTTTTTACTCTTATAAAACAATATCAAAAAATGCCACAAGTATGTTTATACACACGTAAGTATGTTTGTTTGCAACATTCAAACAACAAACGGTACAAATGTCCAGTATAGCATTTTTTGTTGTTATTACGATTGCGGTTGTAATTGGCGTTGCAGTTGCTGTGGCCGGAGACTTGTAAAAAGCTAATTAACAGCATCATGAAACTAACGAGATGTAAAGCATACAAGGAGGAACAAGATGAAGCTGCTTTTCGGAGACACACACACACACACACACACCAACACAAATCAAGCTTCAGAATTGGTACATATTTGTAACAGTTACTGATTCAACTGATACAACCGACACACTATCTGTTGGTTCTATGTTCTTTCTTCTACTTGACAAATGGATGGATGGACGGACGGCAGCTAGACAAAAGCCATGTTGAATGCCTCAATTAAAAAATAAAAACACTAGACATACAAAATGCATCAGGTCACCACTTGTGGGGTGCTCTGCATCAAACTCAATCATTTATTTTCATGAGAAAAGAAACAATTCAAAGAGGTTTGCCTCATCAGCCTCTTTTGAATATTGAAATGTTTGATTATTTAATGATTTTTAACTTACCTGTGGATATGACCTTCAACGCCTGGTGGCAAGGCACCATCTGACACAATATAAACGGGTTGACCCCCAGCACCACCTGGACCAGCATATTGCAAACCTCCCTGTACAACAACTTGGCCATCGGCTACCAAACCGCTCAAGTCGCTGCCTGAATAAATTTCCAAACCCTTTTGGTCTGAGGTTGTTGTGTAGATGACTGTTTTGCTGCCATCGTTATATATCAAATCGATGTGTTTATCAGAAGGATACATGTCAGGTTCCAGCTTAGCACCCATGGGCAAGTGAGACAGTTGTTTGGTGCTGCCACTGCCACCACCGCCTCCACCACTATCTTGGCCAGATGTTGTATAGATAATTTGGCCAGAGTTGTGCTTCTTCTGGTCGTCGTAAATATCAACTTCTGTTTTGATTACAGCCTCTGTTTCGTAGTGCTGAAGTACAGAAGCATCCAGTGGAGAAGTCTGATAAACGCCATGATCATTTGCCATTTTCTGGGCCTGGTTAAACATTGCTGCAGCTACTGCATTATCGTTTGGCATCAGTTTTGAAGGATCGCTAACAATACGCGTGAGTATGTGTTCCCCCGCTTCATTGCGTGACAATATGTGATGCTCTCCATTGATTATTTCTCGTGAAATGATCTGCTGCTGCTCTCCGTTTGGCCCCACAACACGTATTATTTGATTTTCGTCAAATTCAATCTTGGCTAGAGGTTGATTCTCGTGTGCCGTTTGTACAGCAGACTGCTGCTGGTGCTGCTGCTGGTGCTGATTTAGTTGGGCCACCATTCGTGCATCAATGACTTGATCATCCTGTTGGCTTCCATCTGTCATCACAACTTTTGGACTTTCATAGATGAAAACAGCGTCCTTATCGTACAGCTTGGAAGTATCTGTATGCAAATCTAAAACATTTACATTTGTCATAGTGGCCAGTTCCGGCTGGGGACTGTCGGGTGAACGATGCATGGCATTTGGTGATATTAGAGGCAAGCCATGGCCATTGCCAGTGCCTCCGCCTGAATTAGCCATGCTTGTGGTCACTATATCCCCTGTCGTAGTACCAGTTGCTCCAGCCACTGATACTGAATTAGCTCGCGCCGGCGACAAAGGTGCCTCATTCATGTGTCCACTACGATGATGCATATTGGTTTGGGCCGCCGTCAAAGCAAGTTCGTTTGCAGTTATAACACTTGTTGTAGCAGGCGATGATGACATCTTATGTCAAGTGACAAATAGATTCTTAGAATCAAAATTAAAACAGAGTCTTCTTGTTTGGTTTACTATTTCAAAAACTGATTGCACTTGTGTCTTTCTCTTCCCTTCTTTCTTGCTTTCTCTCTTTCTTATCTTTGTTGTGCTAAGGATCTAATCCCAATAATTTCATATGTCTCTAAGATGTAATATGGCTCTTTAATGTCGAATCTCGAGGGGTGTGAAAAGTATTTACGTTTCTATATGTTGTATGAATTTCTTAATCTGCTACGTCTTTATAAGTATTAGTGTATATGTGGGGGTATATATGTAAGTATGTATGTATGTATATGTATGGTGTAAATATAAAAAAGGCACTTTAATCTCAGTTATTTCAGTTTCAAAAGGACGGCATTTGTGTTTGAAATTGTTCGTTCGTTGTGACCGTAGTTTCGTAGTTTGAATATTTTAAATTTCAATAACTTGTATTCAGTAGCTGGCTTTTTGGAATCCTCGGTGGTATGGCACACTTTAAGTTGTCGACTTGTCTTAAGTTACATTACCTTGGCATCAGGTCAATGTATTCCCGTATGAATAATGCGAATCGGTTGGGATTAAATCAGATCATGACGTATCTAGAAACGTCTGAAAGTAAAGAATGGAATAATGGTTTTTATGAAAAAAAAATTATTTGGAAAAAAAATAATAGGAGCAATAAAATTTGCAACATTAAATATAAAACATAAAATAAACTACTAATGCTGAATTTTTGGAATAATAGATTTTTTCATTTTGTTTCTTTTTAATGTTTGTGTCAGCATATGAATTCATATCGTTTGGGTGAGAGTGTTGGACCAACGACCTTAGATATTGTAGAGCAACGTATTGCAACAACATTTTAGCATTTGAGTGGGCAATTTGCAACACAGCTGGACATCGTGTTGTAAATACAAAAACGTAGTTCGGTTGTTTCGACGGCTGGACCAGCTTATTTTTTTTCATCAACTTGATTGCTGTAGTTATTGTTATTCTCAATTTTAGTCTTGCTGTTGTTGTTCTTTTTATTTTCATTTTGCTTTATTGTGTTCATGTTTAGCGAGACTGCTGCTGCCAAACCAACGCAAACTCCTAAATTCCGTTTATTTGACAATTGAGATGAATGGAAAATTGTTGAGCTAAAACTTGATTTCTCTTCTTGTTGGTGTTGTTGCTTTTTTCTTGCTAGTGGCAACAATGCCTATGTATGTATTTGTAACCTACTGTTGTTACCCAGCAAACACTTAGTCGTACGATTTAACTAAAATGTTTTTTTTTTTTCATTTGATTTTAGGGATAATTTTCAATTCTTTAGACTTGATTTTGGTATTGATCTGATATTAAATGTTACTTTCAAGTAAGTAATTACGAAATATAAAATAAAAATAAAAACATTGTAAAATCATTTTATTATAATTTGAAATTTGAATTTTACATAAGGACCTAAAATTTTGACAACTAATTAGTATGAAGTGTTGGCAGACTCTACTCATGAAGTCCAGTGAATACACATATGAACAAAAATTTTACCAAAAAGCCCATAAAGACCTCATCAGGAGTTAATCCCATTGTAAAAATCGATGTCAAAATGACTGATAAAATGTAGACAGACATGCTGCAGAATAAATGGAGTTTCTGATGATCATTTACCTTTAGCATCGATATATCAGCTAGACAATGAACCGCACTATAAATCTGGTTTCGTTAATTCTTGGGTGGTTGAAGAGAAATACTCAGGGTTATTTAGTGATCAGCTCATTAAAAATGTACGGGGAATTATAAAACAGGTATTTTTAGCCAATTATTATACTAGAAGAATGGAATAATATTACTCCCCAGCAGTGCCATGACCTTGGCATGCCATGCGAAAAAGATGTGCAGAGGTAATCCATCAAAAAGAGCAAAATATTACTGGTTTAAAATAATTTGAATTAAAGAGCGCTATATTCGACCATGCCGAATCTTATATACCCTTCACCTTAGTAATGTTAAATACATACAGTGCCAGCTCACTAATCCAAATTAATGATTGCAGATCCTGATTCGGATTAACCAGATATTCGGATTACGGAATGTTCTGTCATTATGTATTATAATTTACTATATTCGAAAATAAAACACAAGCTAGGATTTCAAAATAAATTTATTGGATTTTTAGGCTTGCTTTTCTTTCAGTGCACATGTTTCCAAAGCAATTTCTTTAGCATCAATATGTAATCTGTCTGCATTCCACGTCCTTTTGCCCAGTCTCTTGCAGTATTTAAGGCCTACACAGCTTCACGATTTTTAACGTATTTATAGGCTCTGATTTCATATAAATTAATACAAGCTAAGAATTTCATCTTGAGAAATTTGCACGTCATTATTGCGGTGAAATAAGTTTCAAATAGATTTTTTTCGCGATTAAAAACATTTAGCAACTAAACCAAAAGCGAAGAAAATCAAAGTCAATTCCCCTCTACACAAGAAATCACAAAGAACTGTTTCAAACAAACTCTCAACAAAACTTTAAATAAGAAGAAATTGAAAACCAATGAGTATATTTAGTCATTTTTTAGCATACAAATTTACATATTCAATGTCAATCATATAATTCTCTGCACCCCAATGATTTCCCGTTAGTTTTTCACACATGGTAAAAGCCGACACAATGATAAAAAATCAGAAAAATTAAAAAACATATGCAATTCGGATTTCTGAGCTTGCAATCAATGCGGACTATAGAGCAAGTAATACGTCATAAATTCAATTCGGATTACTGGATAATTCGAATTACACGCCTTTGGATTAGCGAGCTGGCACTGTACTACCTTACTCTGTTATGTCTTCCAATTTCACAATTTCACAATAATATGCATTCGGGTTTTATTTTATACATTTTAACTTTATATAGCAAATATAATGTAAAGATGTAGAACTTTTTTTTTTTTATAAAAAATTTATCGTAAATGTTTTTCCAAAATTTTATCGAAAATTCTTTGTTAAAATTTTATCATAAATTTTTTGTAAAATTTTATAGAAATTTTTTTGGAAAAATTTTATCTAAATTTTTTGTAAAAATTTTATCGAAATTTTTTTGTAAAATTTTATCGAAATTTTTTTGTAAAAATTTTGTCTAAATTTTTTTGTAAAAATTTTATCGAAATTTTTTTGTTAAAATTTTATCGAAATTTTTTTGTTAAAATTTTATCGAAAATTTTTTGTTAAAATTTTATCCAAAATTTTTTGTTTATCGAAAACTCTGCAAAATTTTATCGAAATTTATATTTTGTTAGAATGGTCAGACCGCCCCAATGTCCCTATTGACTGCTTCTGGTTGCCAGTCCATCGGCTACCTCTATAAAGGCGTTTAATACACATTAAAGCAGAAAAACCCTACCAATCTAAACACAAATAAAAATCGCCCTCACAGCTATTATTGATTCGCGGTCTAACATTTATTTAACAAAAAAAGCAATAACAAAAATGTAGGTGGCGTGGTTTTTTGCCCGCAGGCTCGAATGGACCACAGAAAATTTAAGACTGACTTGTATTTTTTTATATTTTCATGAAATATCTTTTATTTGGAAAGAGCAAAATAATAATGTACAAAGACTGAACATCTCAGGTTTTATATGTTTTTAAAATATAAATAAATAAATTAGTCAAATGCGAGTTAAACTCACACACTGCGGGTTCCGTTCTATGTTTAGTACAACTTTAAAAATTCAAGTTGTTAATTTTTTCATGTCTTATGAGTCACCCTTTAATTTTAAAATTAAAGACATAATTACATCACTGTTGGAACACCCTTTAAATTTTAGCAATTTTTGTTATAGCGGCCATGGTAATGCACTATCTTTTGCGGTTCAAAAAATAAGGTAATATACGCGAAAAACATGTTACTGATGGAACACCCTTTAGATATAAGTAATTGTTGCAGCAGCCGAAGTACAACATCTACTGTAAACATTTAAAGAGTCTACCTATTACGGTTCAAAAAATAAGGCTATTTACGTACAAATCATGTCTCTGTCGGAACACCCTATAATTTTGTTATTTGCTATGGCGGCCATAGCAATTCCCTTTGTATGAATATATCAAGAGTCTACCTATTACTATTAAAAAAATAAGTTACTATAATTGAAAAACATGTCACTGTCAGAACACCCTTTAATTTTTAGTAATTGTCATAACGGCATTGGCACCACATCTTCTATACAAACTAGAAGAGTCTACTTATTACGGTTAAAAAAATATGTTGTTAATACATGCAAAACACGTCACTGTCGAAAAACCCTTTAAATTTTTATTGTTTTTATAGGGGTCATAGTAATACACCATTTGTGAAAATTTCAAGAGTCTATCTATTATGGTTAAAAAATTAGTCAATGTGCATGCAAATCACGTCACTGTCGGCACACCCTGTAATTTTTACTATTTTTTATAGTGGCCATAGTAATACTCATCCTGTAAAAACTTCAAGAGTCTACCTAATATCGTTCAAAATCTATGCCATATACATACAAATCACGTTACTAACGGAACTACCGTTAATTTTTAGGTTTAATATTGTATACTTGCTTATAACGCGAACATAGTTTAAATCATTGGAAATTTTAAGTGGTTGCTTGCTCAAGAAATAAAGATATAAAGGCAAATAACACGTCACTTTCGTAACACCCTATAAGTTTTAGTATTTGTTGCTATAGTGGCCACAGTTATACGCCTTCTGTGAAAATTTCAAGAGTCTACCTATTATGGTTCAAAACTTAGGCCTTATAAATGCAAATCACAGCACTATCGAAACACCCTTTAATTTTTAGGTTTATTTTTTTAGGCTTGTTTATAAAGCGAACTAAGTTTTAATTACTGTTTGTAAATTTTTAGTGTATGCCTCCTATAGTTCAAGATATAAACACATATTCGTGAATAACACCTTTATATCGGAACAACCTATAAGTTTTAATTTTTGTTGCTATAGCGGCCACAGCTATACACCTTCTGTGAAAATTTCAAGAGTCTACCTATTATGGTTCAAAACTTAGGTTGTATACATGCAAATCACACCGCTATCGGAACACCTTTTAATATTTAAGTTTATTTTTTAGACTTGTTTATATAGCGTACTAAGTTTTAATTACTGCTTGCAGTTGAAGAAAAAATCACATATTCGTAAATAACACCTCTCTATCGGAACACCCTATAAGATTTAGTATTTGCTACTATAGCGGCCACAGCTATACACCTTCTGTAAAAATTTCAACCATCTACCTATTATGGTTCAAAACATAGGCCTTATACATGCAAATCACACCACTATCGGAACACCCTCTAATTTTTAGTTTTATTTTTTTATAGTTGTTTATATAGTGAAATAAGTTTTAATTACTGTTTGTAAATTTCAAGTGCATTCCACCTACAGTTCACGAAATATGCACATATTCGTGAATAACACCTCTCTATCGGAACACCCTATAAGTTTTAGTATTTGTTGCTATAGCGGCAACAGCTATACATCATCTGTGAAAATTTCAAGAGGTTACCTATTACGGTTCCAGAGATAAAAGGCGCTGACAGACGGACAGACATTGTAGCGAAAACAATAGGGTTACGTTTTTACACTTTGTGTACGGAACCCTAAAAATTGACTAGAATTAATGTCAATAAAAACTAATTCAAACAAATGCTGAATTTAAAAATTAAAATCGGAAATAAAAAATTTGTTCTACATTAAAAAAACGGTTGAGAATAAATTAATAGTAAATGCATTTTTCAATTTGTGCAAATTTTAAAATATTTGTTGAGAAAGGAAATATTTTTAAATTATTTTCTATTCGTTTTTAAATGCTTGCCATTTGAGAAAAGCTTTTATCTCAAAATATCTTCAATTCGCGATCAAACTTGTTGCTTGTTTGCTGGGAAGTTTCGAACGTACATACGTACATATGTCGGTATGTGCACTTGTATGAATGAATTTAAGCAGACTTTTGGAGCACAAAAAAAACCTCAACTACAACAACAGTAAAGTCAATTACATTTTACTTATATTTTATATTTTACATTTACAAGAAGACAAACGAATTGACCATCAAAAAGGCCACACAAGGAAACTTTACAAATATATATGTGTGGACTTATGTATCCATACATACATATTTATGCTTCCGAATGCAACTCAAGAGGCACGTAGCCATGAACACAACGCTTTAATAATTATAATCAAGCTGAAGATCAATGGCGAGTGAGCGAGATAGCAACATTTTAGGCGTCAGTGCAAAACACGAAATTAACGTTTAAATATGAAAAAGGATCGCTACTTGAGCATCCATGAAAGTTTGCGAGCCAAAACCACGAAATTAATAATTCCGAACGATATGGCTCTAACATGAGGTTCGATTAAGTTTCTGTATGTTTGTGTGCAAGAGTGTGTGCAAAACTTACAACACCGATTATATTCAATAACGATTATTATTAGGCAAAACTAAACACTGGCAAACACTTTACGATAGAAATACTAGTGCTGCAAGTGCAGCATCTTAAATTATAATAAATACATTCATGTGAGCACACACACACTCCCATATACTATGTTTAACACACTCACACACACATGCATACTCAAAATATCATGTTGAACTTAAAGCGTTACAATCCGTTACAATAAATATTTTCAGAATAAAATACTTAAGAGGTTTTATTTTTTAAAATAAATTAATAATTTATTCATATACATATGTATGTATGTATGTATGTATGTATGTATGTATGTATGATGGCGTGAGTGCTTCTAGGTTCATATACATGCACTGAAAGAGGTGTAATTTAACGGACATTGCAGAGCAATGATAACGGCGCCATTAGCTTTAAAACCATAAAGTTAAAATACACACAAAAAAAATAAATATATAAAAAATATAATGCAACCAGCTTAGAGTTTTATTTAATGCATTCACAGCAAAATTAATAAACAAACGACGAAAAATAAAATATAACGAAACGAAAGCAAACAAAATTCATAAGCGGCCTCCACATTCCAACCACAACACACGCCCACATGATTTAAACTGGTGCATGATAACTAATAAAATAAAAAATCCACAGGTAAATTATCCGTAACCGACCAACTATTGCACTTAGTTCTTGTGCTACCCCACCATTGTCATATTTACAGCAGCCGCATTTAACATTTCACCAAACCAAAAAAATGGCTTTCGGCATTAAAAGAGAAAAATTATGAAAAAAAAGAAACTAATACTCATATTGCAGCCGAAACTTACCTAGATGCAGCACAAACCCAAAGTAAATGACAACTCAAATACAACAACAATGGCAAGGCAACGATCTTGGAATACAATGCCAGCCGTAAGCAATTCACAAATTTTGGTGCAATTTCGATTGCTTATTAATGCTGAAGCAGATAAAAAAAACTCCTCAGCCTCATTAAAATTTTAAAGTTATTAACAAAACTAATATTAAAAAGGGCCGGAATACCAGAAATAATAGAATATCTAGGGATGGGTACCTCTATATAAAATAAATACATAAACCATAACTAACCACTTTGAAAGTAAGTCTTAAAATTTGGTGTTGAATACGCCCACGACTCCCACGGCGAGGCGGGCACAGCTAGTTTCAAATAAAAGGCATTGTTTGCATCAAATCCTATTTGGCCAAAATTATTTTTTTTTTATTTGAATCAAACATTAACGCCTGCTTACAAAGTCAGGACAACTTTTTGACTGGACGAACTGTAAATTGTTTGTTAGATTCTTTGTGGCAATAAATCAAATCCAAGTGCCAACGTGTAAATATCACGTAACCCGTTCGCTCTGTTTTTACCCCCTCATAGCTTTCTTTCCCTTTAACATAAATCATCAAATTGATGAAAGCCTCCCAAAGTATAGGGCTGTAAAAATTACATATTTTAATATATACCTACTGACTTTCTCATCAATATTAGAGGGAAAGCTGGAATTTTGTATTTTGTGTGTTTCTACCAAATATTTTGACCATTAAAGATGCTGATATCAAAATGATAAACCAAATCTTGCAATATACAGTAGGAGCAAAGGTGAGTTGTGTGTTTTTATTTTCTACAATTGCAGGCGCATCAAAATAGTAATAATGAAGTGATCTAAATTTCATACCCTTCACCACAGGTGAAAAAGGGTATATATATAAGTTTGTCATTCCGTTTGTAATTTCTACAATATTCGTTTCCGACCACATAATATATATTCTGAATCCTTACACATAGAGAAGTTTATTAAGCGATGTCGGTCTGTCCGTCTGTGTTCGGGTTGAAATCAACTTGGCCAAGGCACCAGAAGTGATAGAGAAAATTTAAGCCCACCTATCTGCACTAATTCAGCAACATCAGACCCTTACATTCGAGGCTGTGGGCAAAAAACCACGTGCGCCTATATTTTTTACATTGTATTTATTTTTTTCCGTTGTAATGATTCTCTTTTGCTGTTTGTGTTAAATAAATATTAGACCACGACCAGTAGATCGCATGGAGTGCATATAGATCTCGGGGGATCAATAAGCCCCAGGGAGGGGCGATTTTTTTTTTTGTGTTCTGGGTCGTAGAGTTTTTCTGCTTTGATTTGTATTAACGGCCTTTATAGAAAGCAGTATAAATAGTAAACAGTAGCAGTCAGAAGACACATTGGTGGGGGGGGGGTCAATATGATGAAATTTTTTTTAGGGTTTTTTTGTTTTTGTCTGAACATACCAACGCAATTTATATTGCAGAAAGGTCCTAATTTTTACAAAAAATGTTTTACAAAAAATTTTAAAAAGAAATTTTGCAAAAATTTTAACCAAAAATTTTCAAAAACAAATTGAACCAAAAATTTTCAAAAACAAATTTTAAAAATTATTAAAAAAATCAAAATAGCTTTAAAAATTTTTCAAAAAAATTTAATCAAAAAAATTTTTCACAAAATTTTTAATAAAACTTTTTTCAACAAAATTTTTACAAAGATTTTCTATAATATTTTACATAAGATTTTCAATAAAATTTTTACACAAAATTTTGAATAAAACTTTTAAAAAAATATTTTCTATAAAATTTTAACAAAAAAAAATTCTATAAAATTAAAAAAATTTACAAAAAATTTTCGAATAAAAACTTCAAAAAAGTTTTATAGAAGATTCGGCACTGCCGAATAAAGCACTCCTACTTGTTTATTTTATATATTTATTTATTAGCTATAAGGTTTTTGAATCAAACAAAAAAACTTCATATTCAAAGAAAAAAATATATATATATATATAAAATAGCCCTCATGTAATCAATTTTGCACTTTCTTCTAACATTTAAAGTATTTGGTCATGGACCAACTACTTGGACAATAAAACCGATTTACATTTTTTAATCAAATCCAAGTTTTAATTTTATCCAGCCACTTGACAAATTGCATGAAACCAACAATATTCGTTAAAGCTGCAATTTTTGCCCAACGATCCTAACTATTTATTAATTACCGCAATTTTAGTAATCTAATCTAAATGCTAATTTAGTTTAAACTCAATACTAACTTACTAACATCCCGGCAAAAGGCCGTCATCGCTTACAACGAACAGCAAACAACAAACAAAACACAACAGCAGAGAAAAAAATTGAAAAGCATAAATTAAATGTCGACCAGAAGCAGCAAATGAACCGAAAAATTCGAAACGAAGACACAACACACATGAACAGAAACAAAAACAAAAACGAAAACGCAGTATGGTAAATGTACCCGTGTTGCACTTGATCAAAAGCTTTAATGAGGAAACACCCATTAGTGGCCAGCAAGTCACATGCAGTGATTAAACTTTTACACGCTCAAGTGAACCCAAACTATCACACGTACACTAACACTCACTTTCATACTTGTAAGAAAAAGCAAAACCAATCCCAACAACAAAGGACTTATATTATAAAAATCAGATAAAAAATACAAACAGCAACATTTTTCATTTCTCTCCTTTTCTTTTGTTCGTTCGATAACAACTGATAAACTACAACAACAACAGCAACAATTACAAAAAAAGAAACTAAAGAATGTTGCAACACTAATTAATTGATTCTTATCGCATTGAGTTAAGCTAAATTTCCCCCCATTTTGGGTTCTTACAGAAACCACGTCCAAACTGAGAAGGATACACCTGGCGGCATGTTCAAATCCACAGATAACAGTCAAACAAATAAACCATAATGGTAAAAGACATTAATAAAACCATTAATGGCCAAACAGAGAAAAAAACACACTCATACTCTTAAACTTACTTATTCCTGCTCTAAACGGACTTATGCCGTCTGTCGTCTGTGGTAGCAGCATAATTCACGCACTTTCCTTTGCCCATTCTCCTTTCTATCCTCATACTGTCTGCCTTCATCAAAAATAAAATCATTAAATAAACAGTTTTCTTTTTTAGCTGACACACCATAAAAATAATTGGCTCAAAAAATTAAAGAAAAAAAAGAAAACCTAACTGTAACATCAAAACAGTAGTGGCGAATAAATAATTTCCACATGTTCATCATTCGTACTCATGAGCCAATAGTATATTAGGTTAAGTAGAAACAACGTACAAGAAGTTGTCAGTGGATATTAAAAACAGTTAGAATTGTTGTGTTAAATTTATGCATTTACTGAACTACCCTCGTAATTGTGTTTATAAATGTACAATTAAAAGCATATTCGTTGTATAAAATTTTATTTTATTATTCGAATTAAGTGGATCAACCGGATTTATCAGCTGTTAATCGTAGGCCGTGAGTACAAAAACAAATGAAAATATTTATAAACAAAATAAATTTTAGCAATTTTTTGTTTGCAATAGAGTTTTTGTTTATGTTGTTGAAGTAGACAGTCATTATGTTGCTTTAGCGACACATGTACCAAAGCACTGCTGGCAGACATTGATATTAAGTCATTTATTTATTTGTAGTCGTCGTACCAGTTAAGTACATCATAGCGGATCTTCATTATCACCATCATGGTCATCATTACGATTAATCAAATAAAAACTGTTTAAAGTTTAACGAACTTCATAACGTTTATGTACGAGTATGATTTGTTTTTTTTATTTATTTAACACTAGAGGTACCAGCCAGTAAAAATGGCCAATGACTCAAAAATGCAGTTGAAATCAGGATCTTGGAGACGCCCTGTTTAATTATTTTTTAACATCTACGACATAGCTTCGACACTGTACAAAAAACTGACGACGTGTACAAATGTTAATTATCAGAAGCATTTACTGCTAGGCATTACAATTCGCAAGAACGAGTAAACCTGAATAAAATTGATCAAATTTGAAAATGCAACGAACAATAAATCACGAATAACCTAAAATGGAATTTAATTTAAGATATTATTACTAATGCAGGGGGAAGATCGAATTAGACCAATTCCTTAATGAGTCCCTTCTTGACCCCCTTCTGACCCCAATGATTATAGGCAACCGACTTTTAATTTACGGCAACCTTACTTTCATTGGGTCACGTGCTACAACCAGCTTTTTATCTAGATTTTAGTGATTTCAGACTGTCGACTGGTAACTGTTGGCCTTCTTTCTTATTACTGTGTCTCAGGTGATTGCTAGCATTTGCCTAAGGCTTAGTTCCCCCATGGCATCTACATTTAACAAGTTTCTGCTTGTGGTCCTAAGTCTTATGCTAGCCAGTGCTGGACATTCACAAACAATGTACGCTACCGTCTCAGCCTCTTCCACGCACTGTCTGCAAGTGTCATCTTCTTCGATTTTCATCTGGGCTAGATGATACTTGAAGTTTCCATGAATTGTCACTAACGCAGTTATCCAGCGTAAGGTACTTCTATTATATCAAAGCAGAATACTGGACCTCCTTCCAAGGGGCTCTTTGAGCACCATTCGAACAAGTCTACATGTAGTAGCCTTCCGCTACCTTTTCAAGTTTAGCGAGTTCTGCCATTGTTGGCTAGTTAGTCTGCTGATTTATTCCCAGCTGTGCCTATGTGTCCCTTAACCGACACTTATGTTATCTCATTAACCGATGCACATCTGTTTAGTTCTAAAACACATTACAGCACTTGACTACAGTGCACGTACACTTACCTCATGCGTTTCATAACCGACTGTTTGTCAAGTACAATGAGAACCTTTCTTCTATGCACCCGACTTCTCAGCAGGTAATCCAACGCATTCACGTACTCCCCCAAACGCAGACTGCAGGACAGGATCAGCTCAACTGAGTATACTTGCACCTGCTCCTGATCTGTATAACGCCTTCCGCAGATTGTGTATAACGCCTTCCGCAAAGAGTGTCTGGTGCAGTCTTTCAACTATTTTTCTTCTACTCATGTGTTTCATTGGCATTTGAGCTTCTTTAACCTCCTTACTAACAAGGTCCAGAATACTCGTATGTCCGATTTTTGGTCCAAAGCTAATCCAAATTTATTTATTACAAATAAAATTAAAAAATATTCGGAAATGAAATACAAAACACTTCCAAATAAAAATGTTTCACATATTTAGGGCCAAATTCATAAAAAATATTTTTGTTTTATAAAAGGTTTATGAAACAAATTTTCATACAAAATTTTCTCAATAAACGTTTTATATACCAAAAATATTTTTTATGAATATGGCCCTTAGTTTATTTCTATTATTTGTTGTTATAGCGATAGATAAGGCCATGAGATATAATTACAGTGTGGTGTAGTCTACCTGAGTAGTCATCATTAAAGATATAGTGAAGTATGACCTATAAGTCGTCAATATCAATCAAGAATATGAATTATTAATGTCGTTAAGAATATCACAAAAATAACTTACAAAGTGCTTGACACTTTGTTGCCATGCCGCTAGCCTTAGTTAAAAACTTTAAATCAACAGCCCCCACGCAAACCCCTAAGGGCCTGTGAGCACATACACAATCTCAACCAGAATCTCACAAAGAGAACAAAACATGTAAAAATTTTGAATCAGCTTTTAACAATGTAGGTTTGTGTCACTTTGCTAAATATTTAGCAAACCAATGCATTTTCATTTTAACCACTTTTTTTGGTTAGGGGCCTTTTCTTTAAATCATTGCAGTTACACAAACGCACAAACATGCACACTTAAAGTCGGGCTCAAAACACATTACACAGTTATAAGTCTTCATATAAAAATTGTACAAAAATTACAAAAATTCGAATAAACATTGAATGGATGGTAGAGATCAGCGCTTGGTATTTCTACTGTTAAGTTGTCTATTATTTATTTGTCTTGCAATTTAACAGATAATTCAATGCAAAAGTTGTTGATTCGTTTGTCATCAAAGACTCGTGCCCTTTTAAAGACAAATTCGAATTTTAATTTCAGTGTTTCGAACAACAAAAAATACATATCATAATTTATAGTTTTTTATATTTTTATTATAAAAAATGTACGAAAAGGTTTATTTTCAAAATGTTTAAAAATAATTACTTAATTATTATTTTAACTAGCTGAGTGCGCCTCGTCATAGGCATCCTGACAATATTTTGTCCGATTCTGCTTTCAAAGTAATCCACACGAAATTTTAGAACTCTACTTTTATAGTGCTTGAGTTATGGTTTAGAAATTTTCTTTATATAAAATTTATTTGAAATTCTAAAATTATTGTAGGGTTCTGTAAATAGTGTTTAAAATATCTCGCTGACTAAAATATAAGGGTGCTGCCAAGTTTCTAGTACCTTTAAATATGTTAAATTTCGTACTTTCTCCACATTTTCTATATTTTCTCTTGAAAATAAGATATATTGGAGGAAAAAAGCATCCTATATTTGAACCAAGATATATCCTCACATAATTTTATTAAAATTCATCTAGTAGTTTTTAAGTGATGCCAACACAGACGGGCAGGCAATTCTAAAAACTGCTGTTTCGATTACTATCTGCAACAGCAACAAAATTTTTATAAACTATTTAAAAAAATAAAGGTTTCAATTACTTATGAAATAAAGTTCAATTAATTTTTTATTTGATTCAAATATATATTTAATATTTTAAACCAAAAAAAAAATCCTAATTAAATAAACAATAAATAATAATTGTTGAAAGTATTTTATTCTGTGTATGTACAGATTTCGATTTTTTATACAATTTTTTATTATTGCCATTATTGCCAAAGATCTAAACGTGTTTTAGTAAAGGTTGATAGTGATAGCGAAACATGCTGTAACGTGTTTAAAGAAGCTCAAATGGTCATGTAATACCAGAAGATGACCCATAATAGCAAACAGCAGCTTCCTTTTTTGTCTAGCTGTGGGTGGACTTAATTAATTATATTTTCTTAAATTTTTTTTCTTCTTTAAGAATTAAGTACTTATGCATATTAAGTACAACAAATAAGATGAAAAACAAATACTTTTAATATTTTTTTCTTATTTTGAAAGGCTCTTAGCATTTGATACTTCTTTAAAAAACTTGCATAAATAAGTTAGTTCTGCTCATGTGTAAAACAGGTTTATTAATTTCCCACTGCTACCTGTTCCTTCTTGAAAAGTGCAACAACTCAATTAAGTAAACTTTAAAAAAATATACTTATGACGACATCATAATATGAAATTCAACGCAAACAGGATAATTTTATTTACCTAAAATAAACATAAACATAAAATGATAAAGATAAACACAAACACAAAAAAAAGTTGAACATGTTTAACAAAAAGTTGAAATAAAATTTAATCTCGTTTCTACAGAAGAACCAAAGCAGCAGACACAATAAGCAAACAGCCAAATAAAAAACCCTGGAACATTAGTACTCGTACCTCGAGCACTACTTGCTGTGGTTTGTGTTATTAAACAACTTGGTAAAACAATAACAACAACAGCAACAACAGCAACAATATCGTCCATTACACGTGGTTGTCGAACAAGTTTGACTCCTTCGCAAATGTCAAACAATAAATGAATGTTTGTCCGGGTCTGCTAGTCTGCCAGTCTGCCAATCTGCCTCTGTATGTTTTGTAAACAAAGAAAACAAAAAGCTGGGACACTTAGGAAATGTTAATTGAAAAAAAATCAGCCAGTGAGTCAGAAAGTCAATCACTTATCAGAAGTACAAGAACAACTTATTTTTTGCATTCATATTGTTTGTAGAGAAAATAAGAACAACTAACAACTACTCGGCCGCCTGTTTGTTATAAATTATAGTTAAGAAGTCATCCTGTCTGTTCATACTGCGTCACAATACCGGAGTTTGTTATTGTTCTTTGCTTCCCACAATAAATCGGAGAACCAGTTATTTTGAGTTTTAATAATCAGCTTTACACCAATCGACCTTCTATCTTCTCGAATCTTTTCTTTTTTTTTTTGTGTTTGTAATTGTTTTCGAATACATGACGTTGCCATGCATAAGCCACTTGTTCTCACGTCATCAAATCCATCAGTAATCGTAAAGTGATACAACGTCACTATCAGTTTAAATAAAAACAAAATTAAAAAGCAAAAGTGCTTTCCGTTGATAAAGTGTTCGTGTAAACCCAAGGATTTGAGTTTAATTGCATTCTTGACGCTGCATGTGAAGCTACAATTAATGATGATGATGATTTGATTCAGGCATTTTATCCAACAATAAACCAACAAACATCAAACAGGCTCATAATTGTACTAGTGTTGTTGGCATTAAAATCTTCTTATTTTCATCTTTTGTAGATACAAGTACATCTTATGCACTGCATTCCTGTTTGTAGACAAAATGTTGATCCATATGAAGGTGGGAGGGGGTGTAGAGAATATAAAACATGTTTGTCAGGAGCTTAAACATGATCACCACCACCAACACCACTACTACTGAAGCTTTAACGTATAGGAACCCTAGTGTCCAAGAGAACAAAGCGCCAGGAACCGGTACAGAATCCTTGACCTAATGAATGAATACCGCATGCCAAACAAGTGATGTGGCTGCTGGATGGGATTCCTTTAACTGGAACCTGATCAGCAGCTATGACTTCTCATTTGCTTCGCTCGCTAACTTTATAATATTTGTGTTTATTAAAGCTTTTTTATACAATAAGACACACGCACACACAAGCATATAGTCACACTCACCCTCACACATACTCGTATATGCTGGCGCACAAGTTAGAAAGAAGATAACTACTTATCAACCAAACAAAACTACCACAATCCCAACCCGACCAAGAAATCAGGCAGCCTGGCAGGCATATGCTGCTGCCTGCTGCCTGCTATATTTACTTAAAATATCATTACCAAAGTTCAAATCCAGTTCGCTGGCTGGAAAACAAAAATAATAAAACTTGTTTGCCACCGCAAACAGCGATGATGTTTGTTTGTTGAATGTACGAGTTTGTATATCGATCTGTCTCTTATTTATTCCGTCCAATTGTCTGTCCGTCTGGATACTAGTTTTAAATATTTGACGGTTTGTTTAACAGGGCACGCTCACACGTTTTGCACGCTCTACTAGTGGGTGAGGTCAGTATTGTCTCGTGCAGATTTGTATTCGTATTTGTGTATTGGCGTTTTTTTTTTTGTTGTTTGTTGTTGTTTTTGTTGGTTTGTCAATATGTTTTACTCGCTTCTACACTGGTTCCTATTTATTTATGAAATAACTGTGAGTGATGATGGAATTGAAAAATGGTTTGTTTTTATTTTGATTTTATATCTGGAGGATTGTTGCTGCTTCTTCTTCCCTCTATGCAGTTCGCCATTTTTTTATGTTCTTTACCCAGCAAACACAAAGTTAAACGTTGGACTTGTAATGTTTGTTTTTCAATTGATATAAAACATAGGTGAGGTTAAGAAGAGTATTGCAATTGAATGGCACTTCCACTCGCAGACCCAGAGGGTCCTACAAATATCTCATCCTAGGTTTTTGCATGCTGCTATCAGCTGTTTGTTTAATTCCTCTTCTTCTTCGCATATCCTAGAGAAATATGATGTACCGTTAAGCCATCTACTGGTTCTGACCTAATGGCGCAGAGGCAAGGGAGCTCTCTTCAATGACTCTTATAACATTTCTGTTTAAACTATTAGCAGTCTTCCCTAATTCCCCATCATTCTACCCAATTAGTTTTCACAATGTTACTTTTTCTAAGGTGTTTCACTCCGGCCCAGTCTTTTTTATTCTCCCCTTGGCTGTCACCGTACAAAGTGACAAAGGTCAGACAGCAATTCCTTAGCCGTCAGAACCGTTAATACATCTGTTTGGATCACACCAAGTTGTACAAGTGCCCTTGTGCAACTTGCTTATGCTTATGCTACTTTCTAGAATGTGTATCCCTGCGTCCACACATAAAAATATTTTCACCAATTAACGTTTTTAGTTAGTTTTAAATTAAAGTTCAATAAATGTTTGATTCAATTATTGATTAGTTTAAAATAGAACAATAAAATTGCTAATTAAAAAAATATTTGAATCAATTAATTATTCAATTAAATTTTAATCTAAAACCAATTAAAAAGTTGCGTCCCCATTCGGTTCATGTATTTTGTGGTAAAAATCTGAAGCTTTTGTTTCATAAACTTTATATATTTATGCCCCAAATGCATTTAAACAATTTTAAAAAAGTGTATTTGAAGAGAATAATTTAGAATAAAATTATACAAAAGATCCAAAGTTTTTACTATAGCTATAGCTACACATATTGAAGGGTGCAGTATATGGGGCCTTAACATTTCTTTTATTTCAAAAACGAAATAAAATTAGAGTTAAGACAGCTGATTTTCTTATGCACTGAAAAATTACCTGCCCCTACTAAAGATTTTAATTGGTTTGAAATGGATATTTGATTCAATTTTTAATTGACTCTATTATTAATTTAAGAAAAATATTATTTTGTTCTTTTCTAATTAAATGTATAAATGAATACATTAAAAAATTAATTAAATTTGTATTTGAAACTAATTAAAACCTTTAATTGGTGCAAAAAGTAATTTAGTGAAAAGTCAGCGAAGCTTCTGGTGGGATGTTCTACTTTCGATGCAAATTCCATATTAATGAAGTTAATTTATATTATTTAAATCCATATATTTAAGAAACCCTCCGCAATTCTTACTTGCAGAAAACAATTCACACTAGCCCATGCTTGAAACAGTGCAGTAAGACGTTCTTTCAGCACGTGATGATAGCATTCTTGAACTGTTATTGAAGCATTTCTTTTCAACACTGGCGCTACCTAATGTAAGATTCTTTTAAAATTATAATGTGTTAAAACGCAAATTTCTAAAAAAGAAATAGGGAGAGTGAGAGTAAAATTCTTTAAAGTTACTGCCCAATTTTCTATACACTTTCTAAACTGATGAATACACAGAAAAACCTTTTTGCTCCAAAAAAAAAAGGTTTATTTAGTTTCAAATACAATTTTGATTAATTTTTTATTTGATTCAATTACATATTTAATTAAGAAAGAACAAAATAAAATTGTAATTAAAAAAATGTTTCAATTAAACATTTAATTAAATTTGTATCTGAAACTAATTAAAACCTTTAATTGGGGCAAATTTTTTCTGTGTACTTTGAGCCCAACAGTTTGCTTATCGACCGCTAGATAGCTTCATAAACATTTCGGTGGAACTAAATGCTTCAAATTACTGCTTTAAGTGTCTATTTTTGGTTTTTCTAGGTGAATTTCTTGGTCAAACATCTATTTTATTTATCTCGCCCGTAAATGATAGCAGAATTCGCCATTTGTGTTCACATAAATATCACAATCTTGAAACAATTTCTAAAGGGGATCGATTTTAACGATCGTCAGATTTAGTATTGTTCGATAACACCCATTAGTGCGAGAGGGTATACTTTATCTGTATAGTTAAGGGTGAGAAATGTAAATATTAAGCAATCGCATGCTCGTGTGCCATGTTTTTTAGGCCTTAAAAAATGTTTTAAAATACCTCGGTTTTTTTTCTAAGAGTTGCTTTACTCCTTTTAATTCACTTATTATTTTAAGCACCTGCATGAAGACACAATACTGAAACATGAGACTCAAAGTTTATTTTAAAGCGGCTCAAGTAAGTAAGTTAGAGAAGATGAAGACCCTCATCGGTGGCAGATGGGTTCCTATTCTTTATGGTATTTATAATGGTATATGGTCTAATGAAGTCAGGGCCTTTTTCCGATAACCGCAAGTTTTTTAAGATATAAATGTTCTGCATCCATTAATGGTCGATTGACCAATGAAATACACTTCCTGCAGAGATCTTTCCTGTCACTTTTAGTTTAAACAAATTTAAATTAAATGGCCTTCCTCGTCTAAGCCGATAGCGTTCATCTCATGATTTGAAAGCAGTCGAATTCATAAAAAAATACAAAATTGTGTTTTTTCCCCAAAGAGGAGTTTAAAAAGTCATCAATACGAGTATCTTTGTTCATTTGTTTAATAAGAAAAAGTATTTTGCGAATCAGGGAACTTGTCCCACAAGGAAGGGCATATAGCCATCGGCTCCACCAAGTGTTGCTCTCTAATTTGTTTGTTTAGTTTATTACTCTTGCGTGGGTTGTTGGTTTTATTTTATTATTCTATTTCATGAAATTAATCAAGTTTAACTATTGACATTTTTGTAAGTTGGTTGGTAGATTGGCTGGATCAGTTATAGTCAATGGTATCATGAAGGGATTTATTTCATCATGTTGCTTGGAATAGCGATTCAAAAAACAACAAGAGGTCATCGTTTGGTAGCAAATCAATATGTAAAGTTAAATGTGGTCTGTATAGTCAGATTAGAGATAATTAAAAAAATAAAGATTTATTTAATTCAACAAAACAGTTTGGAATTAGTTTTTATTTTGCAATAATTTTAAACTTCCGTTTACACACAGAAACAATTTTTTTAATTAGTTTTAAATTAAACTTCAATTGATTTTTTAAATGATTTAAATACATATTTGTTTAAAGGAGAACAACAAAAATCCCTAATTAAACAAATACTTGAATCAATTAATTATTTGATTAAATTTTAATATCAAACCAATTAAAACCTTTATTTGGTGAATATATTTTTTTCTGTGTATGCAAGAATAAAGTTGTTAAGATACAAATAAAAATCAATAACACAACAACTCTTTTGCTAATATTTTTATTTTTAAAAAGCGATAGCTTCGATATGAATGACATCGCTTGCATTACAAAAAACATGTGGCCATGGCCTTGAAGGGCGACGTTCACCCGAAGAACGACTGTCTCGATTGTTCTTTAGTCTGTGGTGTATTGTTTCGTCCACGGATACAAAACGAAACAAAAATCGTTTAGATTGCGCCTGAACATCGCAAATTACTACTTTGAAGTAGTCAATCGTAAAGTGAAAGTAATGGTAGGACCCATCGTATAGCTCTTCATATCTAAATATGCATGCAAAATTTATTTTCCTGCTGGATTGGTTCAGCTCTTACATTCCCCGATCGTTTATTACCATCCCATTGTTTTTTTCTCTATCCGCTTTCAATGGCTGACAAAAATACATCATTATCAAGCCGCGTTTAAAATAGTACTAATGGAGTACTGTCATCAATAGATTACTAATAGAGTACTGTTTTAAACGTGGATATGATACTTGCAGACTGTGCATGGAAGAGGCTGAGACGGCAGCGCACATTGAGTGTGAATTGTCGGCTCTGGATAGCATAATACTTAGGACCACTGGTAGAAGAAGAAGTTCGAAAAGGGACCCATTAAGAAAATGGTCTGATTCAATAATCCCCCAACATTAATAAAAAGAACCGTATGGTGGAGTGCCATATAAAACTCAGAAGTTGTTTTATATTTTTAACTGTGCGCTGTTTGTTACCTGGCCGAGCATTAGTAAAATTTAAATTTTAACGTTAAATTATCAAAATTGCAATCTTTTACTAGAGTACATGGGTCTCCACCAAAAAAGGCTCAACCGTTTTAAGAAAATTGGCAGAGACCAATATGGCCTAGTAAAGAATTTTTAGCTCGCTTATTTTAGCACAGGAAAAGACCAATAATACTTTAGAAGTGTTTATAAGGGATTACTCTCAGCTCGGCTCGGGAGTACCATATGTTTGTTCAACGTGGCGCGTTAGCTAATTTTTTATTAAAACCGAAAAAAACAAATATTAAAAAAATATAAATCAGCTCATACAATTTTCTTTAGTTCTATGCACATGCGTTAAAAATTTGTATAAATAGTTTTTCTAAAAAGTATGTTTTTCATCTGTTTAACAATAAAACTTTTCCTAACTAATTTAATAAATAAAAACACATTTTAAAAGCTTATTTATTCGTTCATATTTTATAAGTCTTCGTTTAATTTTTCATGGTAAAAAAACCCTGCCACAAAACGTAGTTGTACAGGCAGTGACAACGCAAAAAAAGAGAAGAAGAAGAAGTAAAAAATCTTAGCTTTTAAGGTTTAGTTATCTTAAATAAAAAAAAAATAAAAGAAAAAAGTGGTTGAATGAAGAAATATTTCCAAAAATATTTATGAGCTCCATTATCTTTCCTGTGTTACGTGATTCGTTTCGTACAGACATTACGAAACAAACCGAAATACACACTGTGTCTGATGGATGCATCGACTACTATGGAGAAGTGTTTAAAAAGGTAAATGAAAATGAGTATATCCATTTTATACTTCTTACGAGACTCATTTTAGAATTGTTTAAAAATGTGTGAAACTTATAATAAACACATACATAGAATAGAAGTGGTTGCTATATCAGCATTTTAAAGGTGTGATTCCACTACAACATATCATATACATTCATACACATCAGTTTGCTTTAATTGTGTCCATTGGAAGCATGGTAAAACTTTTACTAAGGATACATAAATAGGAGAATTAAATTAATTTAAAATGTTATAAATGAAGACTCACATATTGTTTGTATAAGGCTGTCTCTCGTGAGTTAAATTCGTCGAATACAAATAAATAAATTCGTCGAATACAAATAAATAAATTCGTCGAATACAAACCAAATATTTTTAAAAAGTAATAGAGAGCATTATATTTTTGTATACTGAACGTTACTTTGTCTTAGTACGATTCATTTCTTATTTTCATTGCTGAAATTTCATTAAGGGTATCAATAAAATCCTAGTTTTATGATTCAAAATATTAAAAAGTTTTGTGAACATAACAAAAAGTTTACGTCAACCGATAGTGGTTTGTATCCTAAAATATGTATTGAAAGTTACCTATAGTTTTTTTTTTAAATCAATTATAAACTTGTTATATGAACATAAGGAGTTTTATTTCAACTTATTCTTGTTCTTATTTTTTATTTGTTTATTCAATTATAAATATATTTAATAAATGTATTGCACGTTACTTTGATGAAATTCTTAAAACTGATTTGGCTTTCAATTTCAGAATAATAAAAGCTAGCTCTTTAACTATTATTGCTTTAATGCTCTTCTATGGAAATCTAAAAAAATCCAAACTATGATGTTGTCATACCTTTCGGTTAAGACCGTCGTCATTGGCTGTTGTTTGGGTACGTTTGGCGAGTGCTTTCGATGTAAAGACATAATTTTCAAGCTGCGTTTAAAATAATACTGCTTCAGAGAAATCTGCTGCAGAATTTTCTCCAACAAAAAAAAATCTGCAACTTTTTTATAACTTAGGACTTATTATCTAAGAAAATTAAGAGTTTTTATAGAAAGCACAAAGAAGAGAATCTGCAAATAGTACAACAAAATTAACACATATTTTTTGTTAATAATGTTAAGGATTGTTTTGTAATGTATTACAAAACGAGAATTTTGGCATTCTTTTTGCTTTATCAAACCTATTAATTATTGCAATATATTTATTTTTAAAGCAGGGTAACGTTCAATACACAAAATTATTTCATTATTAAAAAAAAATTAATAAGAAAAACTGAATTTTTTCAAATTTTTCGATATTTTATAATCAGAAAGTGAACTAAAAGTTTCAGAACTTAAAAAATTAGCACTCAAAATAAGAGTCATCCACATATATGTATAGATATGCACGCCTGTGTGTATTTAGATGTCTGATTTGTCAGATCGTTTAAATCCATTTTATAATCGTTTGCTACAGGAGTTTTCAAAACCAACTTTGTTTCTGATAAAAATTTACATTCAAAATTAAAACATTTCATTCTATTTGAATTAAGAGTTTAAGAAGAAGAAAAAAAGTCAAATAAATATTAATAAGGAGTTATTCAATCTGATAAATAATACATTTAATTTGTAGGTTCGTTTCACCAAAGAAATCATTTATTTCCACAAACTATACGAGCCAGTGATGCAAAATGGCTATTTGTGGCACTTTTGAATATTTGATGGCCCTGCGATACTTTCTAATCTATTTTGGTCCTCAATCTTTTGAATAAATTCATAAAATATATATGTCATTGCGATTAATGTTGCAAAATCTCTTTGTGCGTAATAATATTAATAGTACCGAAATGCTCACTCCCTACTTAATCATGTGTTAGTATGTATATTTTACTTTTCTTCTGCTTCTATTCACTCATGTGTGAGAGACTAAACTAGAAAATATTTTGAGTTTGTTCATTTATGAGTGAGATGATTTATTTTTTCCTTTCTTTCAAAAGTGAAGTAATGAAAAAATATTTAGTTTTTCACGCAAGTGTTCATATATGAGAATTTACAATTTTAATAATTTTTCAGAAATCAGAAATTATTTATGTAAAAGAGCATTGATGAGAATGAGCTAATTCATTACTTATAACATATTAATAATACAGATATTTTTCATTTTTCGCCCTTCATGTTTGTATGCAAAAAAAACAAACAGATACACTTATTCATGTGGAATCGTAGGAAGATAATTTTTGGTTGTTCATTTACGACCGTGGAAAAAATATAAAATTTTAGTATTCTCATTCATGACAAATATCATAATTGTTGAAATTTTAACGCTCATAAATGAAAAATACTAAACGCTGATAATAGTGTGGCAACTACAACGCAATTTAGAATTGTACGATTATGCAGGGTAGTGAATTCTGGCCTTAAGGTAGATCCATACATATGTATGTATAAAATATGTACAATATAATATTTTGTCGTAAATTTTTGTTTTTGTTACAAATACAATAAAGCAAATGTACAATATTACTATTACTTTTGTTTTTATTTAAATTATAATTTTATAATCTTATACATATATTAAACATTTTTTTTTTGCCCTATCAAAGGTATTTTGGCCTCTTCGAATTGGCCCTAAATAAAAAACTCAAAAGGCGTAACTTATAGGTACGAGCGAACATTTTTTAATCACTTATCAAATCACTCTCCGATACAGATAAACAAAAAAACAAAAAAGAAGACATGGACTAAATAACAAAAATAAACTCATAATAAATAAAATATTCGAAATTAAAGTCTTTTCATTTCATTTCTTTTTCTTTGTTTTCTTTTTATTTTTAATTTTCTGTTTTTGGTCTTTATTATAATCATTATTTTTATTATTTTAGTGAAGCTGCTAAGATGTCTTGTATTTAAATACAACAACAAAAAAGCCCCTTCCACTTTTATTTGAATGGATACATGTACCTACGTGTATACAAAGCCCTACATCCATACATTCATATGTATGTATGTACATATGGATGTATGCCTGATAGACTGTTGGTCCTTTGTTGCCACTTGCGGCATTGTTCATCATTTCTTATATCAAGAAGCAACAAAAACGACAATAAAAATCTTTTAAAAATTTATTTAGCCTTTTTTGTAGTTTTCCACTTTTTTACGATTTTCGTTCATTTCGATTTAACGATTGTTGATGTAAAGTGAAATAAGTGGTTGTGGGTATTTTTGTTTATTTTTTTGCTTTTTTTATTTAAAATTTTATCTAAATTCTATCATTAAAAATATTTTGAATCAATAAAAAATACAATAGCGCACACCCAATGTGAATGTGTGTTTGAACCTCATGGGAGGTTAAATCGCTTGACCGATCTTTGATCTTACAGAGATTATCTAGAAGAAACAATAGACTCATTTGATTGACAAATTAAAGGGGGCGTACCGTCTCCCATTAAAAAGTCTTTTCATTTATTTATATAATTTTTATTCATAATCTTTGGGTTTTCGTGGCCAAATGGTTGTTTAACTGACGAGAACATGGCACTAAACTGGTACTAAAACTCTAATGAATATTAACAATGTAAGATTCAACCGTTGTGTGAGGCACCATTATTTGCTCAACAGCAGCGGAATAGAATAGTGGCAGTGGAATGTCTCATACAAAGTAATTGCATTGTTTCATATTACACTGGGCTACACTGATTCTGAGGTAAATACATATGTTTCTTGACCTACATAGTTCTTAGCCCATTAGTCACATTTTTTGAATTTTCTTTGGTTCGCGTGATAAATTAAGCAGGTTGCAGCTACTGTGTTAGCATAACTTAATAACCGTTCCTTCGATATTTATCGGAAAATCTACCGGTCCATCGAGGCACTCGATTGGTAGCGCGCTAGTCTATCGGTCTAAAGGTTGAGGGTTCGATTTCCGCCAAAGACTCTGGGTGTTCTCTGCAGATAAGCAAGAAGCTTGGCATAGGTAGTGTTGTCCTAACATGATATTTTAATCTGCTCACTAGTTATGGAAATACTTTGTGTCCTTACCTCATCAATTGTTCGTGGAACGTCTATGAAAAGCGCAGAACAATATTCACTTTCCTTTACTAATCTGTGTGTTTGTTCAATAGTAATAAGTTTGAATTAATGATTCGAAATACGACTTTTCTTGCTTTAAATAGGGTCCAAGGTCATTATCAACAGTTTCTTGGATAGTTTTGATGATGTTTTTTTATAGTCTTTTAAGTCTGTATGATGTTATCTTTGCGTCATATATTCCTGGCGCAAAGCGGTAAATGGAAATAAAAATAACCGTTGCTGCAAATAATTTTTATTATCGTATTTCTAAATACAAAATATTAAAGCTAAGTTAGCACACACATTTCTATATGTAAATATGAATTGTGGAAAAGGGAGAGGGAGGGCACGGCGTTGAGCCTCAATGGAGATGATCTTTTTTATGGTTTTATTATTTTTGGAAAATTATTAAAATTCTGTGTATAAAAAGTTTATCGATTCGATATTGTTCGCAAACAAAACTAAAATATAGAAAGGTGGCATGACGCATCCCACTTAAAGAAAATATTTGTTGTCATATATCTTGTCATGAAATTTGTTTATTGAAACGCAAAGTTTAATTCCCTCCTTCAGTGTACGAATTGATAAGCTCTTTCGGATAAACTATGGAAAGAAATTCAACGTTGTTAAATCATATAAGATTTCTCAGTTACAGTTTGTGGATGTTTTAGTTTTTACACATATGAACATGGAAACCCTGCTCATGAGTTGTAGAAAGCTTCTTGAAATTCGCAGCTCATCTCGCCCTTTTAGTACATAATGTTGTGTAATCAAAGCATAAGAAGAAATTAACTATTTAAAAGCATAATGAAAGTGGAAATAAAAAATATATATAAAAATATATAAATTCAGGAAAAATTCCTTGAGATTCCAAAGGAAACTTCATACTCAATTGAATGTCTGGCATTACCAGCCATTTGCCTCCCTACCTACATCTTTCATTTCAAATAAAGACTGAAAGTCATACCATTAAACATACAAAAGAACATAAATCTATTTTGTGTGGAACTGCATCCCAACAAACCTGCAGTCAACTGTTAAATAATTTATCTATACAACTGTTGATATCAAACGTAGTTCTCAAATCTTTTTTAAAACTGATTTTATTTTAAAATTAAATTAAGTAAATATTATTTTGATAAGCAATTTTAAACTTGATTGAAGAGAGCTGCACTAAACTTTATTTTTAAGTCTATAAATGATAAAGAACTCACATGTAATGCATAAAAATCACATAAAAGCACCGATTTTTTTATATAAATGTCATTATTCAATTCATAAATTATTATTTTTTTAATGATAATAATTTGAAAAAAAAAAACTAAACATAAAATTTCTAAAACCCAAATATTATTTGTTTGCTTTTAGTCATACTCAATACATAATTTGTATAGTAATATATTATGGTTATAAATACAATATTATTTTGGATTTCTAATAAAACTTTTGTTGCGATTTGAAAATCGTATAGTTTAAACCAAAATTTGTTGTATTTTTGGATATAGTAACCGTTTAATGATCAAATAGTAACAAAAACTTGTTTGTCGTGACCATAATAATGATTAAAACAACTGTAAGTTGTCCATCGCAACCGTAAATCGTTACAGAGAACATAAGATGGTTGTGACTATACCATAACCATGCTTTTTCTCTGCGTGTATGTTTTAAATAGCGAACACCAAGAAACACTGCTGGACGCGAATGTGAGTATGTCAACATAAAAACGGAGTTAAGGTTGTGAATGTTAGAAGTTATGGGAAAAAACTAAAAAAAAGGTTTTGAAATGGCGCCGACGATACGGACGCCAGCTAACAGAAATAGTGGACATTTAAAATAGTAAAAAGTATGTTTAGCGGTTATTAACTTTAATCCCAATCTCAACTATTCTTTTTCGATGTTAGACCAAGCCTGTAGATTATTGAGGTTGATTTTTTTAATCGATTTTTTTTAATACTCGTAGGATCCAACGTTGTATACTTATACTCAGACGTTCGATCGATATTTATATCACCCATAACTTCAGATGGACCAGATCAGAAGTTAGGGGCGGTATTAATATTATGGAATCAGCTAGTCTGGATGTTCGTGACCTAAAAATTTATATTATTATAAAAGAAACATTCAAGTGCCTCGGCATCTTGAAACAGTGTAAGAGGTACGTTCTACTGAAAATGGAACATAATCGACCGGAATGCGCCAGAACTTTAAAAGCTATTTGGAGCTACTTGGTGGCAGCAGGGTAGCCAACTATATTGACTCTCTAAGCCCTTGGGGAAAATTTGCGGTTTTTTTTTACTATTTTATCATTAATACTGAAGATTAGTGCTGCGCATACTTACTGTTGAAAAGATGAAGGCAAATATTTGCGCTGACTTACAAACACAAAACATAAAACACCACTGAAACAAAGAAATACACATAACTATCGACTAACACCGATCAACCGTGTGTTGTGTTTAATGTTTATTGAATAACTTCAACAACAACAAAAATTATATTTCCAATCATTTCAAATTGTTTGCTGGGAAGTTCCCATCACAGATCTACAGTGTGTGGAAAAAACATTAAGACATTTATACTAATATTTACCTATACGACCAACTAGGTAAATATGTTATATTTGTGGCACGTAAGCGACTGTGTTCAAAGTTGCAAAAGTTAGCAGCAGCTTTAATTGATTAGTAGAATATGTTTTTTTTATATCAAATTAGTTTTCGCTTATTTTAGATTTATTGCTAAAAACTTACTATCAACTGCCAGGAATTATATATTTTATAGAATTTTCAATTGTTTTGCAATATTCCAACTAAATATTGTCGCTTCAGTAAATACTGACCACAGTATCGACAGACAGGTATTTACTGCTATAATTTTACCAGCAGCTGTATGTACAAAAATATGTGCTGATGGATCCAAAAGTATGGATACGTGTGGCCGGATTCAAAAGTATGCATGTATGTGCGACAATTACTAACAAGAATACTAACTACTGGATATTGGGAAGGTTACCTAAGAAAAAAAGCTTTTAAAAATTAAATAAAAAAGAAATTAAAACAAAAAAACCTCAAGCGACAAAATACAAATTGAGACTCGAAATTTTTCAAAATTATGTTCTATAAAATAAAACGGCCAATTTCTCTTTCTGCCTGAAATCCTAAATTAGAGTTATAAATTATTTTTTTGAGATTTGTGTTATGCTCGTGCGAGTCTGCAAGAGTAAATAATCCGCACTCATGACTTGGGAAACTTTCGCAATCAATTTTCAACTGTGTCTTTTTTTCCCAAGTCTTGGGAATGGTATGTCAGAGTAGAACGTTTAAAGATTGAATGCCTCTGTAATTTAAGTCTATATTTGGTCTACAACAATAACAACAAGCACTTTAAATACTACACTTACGCATTGCAGAAAATAAAACAACAGCAATAACAACAACATAAAAAGTATATTCCTCTGGATGTTGCTGTTTAAATGTTGCTTTTGTACCTGCCATACGCAGGTATATTTTTGTGATTTAAGGCTTTAGATTTTTTGTTTAAAACTCTTAAATGGAATTTTTCTCCATATTAAAGAGTTCAACTCAACATCAGCAATTATTTTAACATTTTATTGGCGTAAGAAATAACTACTGAAATCAGTATTATTTTTATATCCATTGGACAATGATGATGCTTCCAACCATTGCCAGAAACACAACTCATTTCTGCAGCAGCTACTGTAACGCTTACAACGACAACGATAGAAACGACAAAGGGTACGAGCGTAATGTAAAGTTATGTGTTTGGAATTTACGCATCGAAGCGACAACAGAAACAATAACAACAACAATAGGAAGAAAAAAATAAAGGCAAGATAATTTGGGAAAGGGAAAAATAAAAATACCTTAATGAACATTTGGTATTTCGAAAGTCTCCAGGGCAAAGTAACAAGTGTTTTTCTGTAATTTGCCCATGAATGACAATTCCAGAATCGTTATCAAAAGAATTTCAGAATCATTTTCAGACAATCATAAAAAGACACATCACAACATACTGGTTGTATGAATTTTCTTTTGGCTTGTCGAAAGAAGCTGTCTTTGAAACATTTAATTTTGTGTGTTACTCGAATTTGTTTTCTTTAATCAGAGACTTTAAGAAATCGATTCACAGAAATATTGCACACAAAAATCAACTCATGATTGAGACAATAAAAATTAGGAAGCTTTCAGAAATGCATCGTTTCGTATAATTTCATTGGCTTTGAAAAAAAAATTATGCAAAAATGGATGTTTATATTTGCTCAGACAGAAATAACTGTCTGTAATTGAACCTGCCAGCTGAATAATTCCACTCTACATTTACACTTCAGCACTAATGAAATTTTTTTTTCTTGAATAAAATGCCTTTTTTCGAAGAGTATGACCCATAATCTTCAATTGTGTTCAAAACAAGCAGAGCCAATCTGTTAAAAATAAAAAAACAGAAGGAAATAAATATTGCAATTTTTATATCCGAAATAAAATTTATCGATGCAATGTATCAGTCTTCAATCTGGTACATTCTTCGTTGCAAATAAATCTCATCAAGCCTCTGTACAAAGACGTCAAAAAGCGCATTTCAGCTATCTAATAATTGACTAAATAGGAGCACGCCAGGGAAATCATAACTTCAAAGCAACATTAAATGGTCGCCTCGAAGACTTAGAATTTGTTGATTACACGGATGTGAGGATATGCAAGCGAAACTGCTGGATGTATAAATCAAAAAAGCGGCATTAGGTCTTAAAAAACTCCAAACAAAATCTATGAGTATAAAAGTTACAAGCACTCGATAGCTCACATAGAGAAAGGGCAGAACTGTTACTACTTGGGTTGCTTTCAAATAACACCCTGGGGCTTAAAATAGGAAGACGCAAATATAAATATATCCAGTATTATTGAAAAATTTTTGACGAATGTTTGAAATAGGGTGAACTTAAAAAATTCATATTTAATTTTCAAGAGTCTGAATTTTCGAAAATCAGATGTAAATTCACAAAAATAAAACTAAAAAAAACGGTTTTAGTTCCGCTGCTGACAAAAAACAAGACTAAAGTAGGTTAAATTCAAAAATTTCATTTTTTTTAATTTTCAAGTCAAATACATGTTTCTTAAGCTGTAAACTATAATCCATGTGTGCGGTGCAGTCTTTTGCAGTAATTAACTAGGAAAATTGGCAGAAAAAAATTAAAATATCGGTTTCAAAATAGCAAATTTGTATCGGATTAAATGTTTAAATATATAGGTGCTCTACTTTGAGGCAGAGCGCTTATAAGTAAGTTGTGTAGTTCATAAACGATCTAGTTCCGTTGAACTAATCAGTCAACTGACCTAATCACCACACTGAGCTCATGTCGGCTCCTTAGTTCAGTGCAGCTCACTAGTTCAGTCAGCTTAGTTTACTAGTTCAGATCATTAGTTCACTTCAGCTCTATAGTTCATACGGCCTTATTTTTGATCCATAATAGGTAGACTCACTTCATAAGAGGTGTTTTACTATGGCCAGTGTAAAAAATAATATAAATTAAAGGGTGTTCCGACACTAACATATTTTTCCTTTTTTAACCATAACAGATAGGCTCTCGATATTTTCATAGAAAGTGTGTTACCATGGCCGCCTTTAAAGAGTTACATAACGTATGTACACAGAGTATGTATACATTTTTCCCCTATAACAAGTACAAACAATAAAACCAAAAGTTATTTTACAAAAGCGAATTTATTTTACAAGGTAACAGCATTACAGTATCAATCCGATTAACGTTATAATTTTAATGTCAATAATTTATTAATTGTTACCCTTCCAACATGGTTTATTTGACTCATAATTATACAAATATCTAAGTAAGTAAAGCACAGTTAAATGAGCAAACAAACGCGCTTTTGCTGTATACTGATTCAACCTAAACTCAGACAGTTTTTTTTTTCAAAAATTGCACTGACCAACTGAGCAAATGAACTAAAAGACCGATCTAGTTCACTAAAGTGATCTGAACTAAAAAGATCGTCCACTTTAATGATTTAACTACACAACTGCACAGCTTTTATTCAAGATCCAAAATCAAAATTTTATTAGTCAAACAAATTCGCCCAATCCTTCTCTGTGTAACGTCTGGCTTTACATTTTTAGAATGCATACTGTCTTAAAGCCGCTTTGCGTGGTCCTACAATCATTACAACATACAAAATGAAATGTATGCATGTTGAAGGGAACGAGTGTGACAATGTTTTTTATATAGAGATGTAACACTCAGGCAATTATTAGTAATCGTTTTACTTCCTTTATCGCCGAAGGAGGGCGCTGTGATATGTACTATTGTAAATAGAATTAATACATATGAGACAAATCGATGTTGGCACGGCTGGGTATCGAACTCGTCACTATATGATTTAGTAGTCAACATTTTAATAAGCTGCAGCAACTTTTTTTTCCAAATTAAATAAAACGACTCGGCAGAAAAAGATTTGCGTCGAACGAAGAGATTATCTCTGCAACAAAAAAAACCTTCGAAATCTTACTTTTTGAAGATCTAAAAAAAGTTGGATACTTGATCAATGACGTAAAGTCTCTTTTTAGCTGAAAATTACTCAAAATAAAACGTGCTCTTCCATTATATTCTTAAGGGTTATTAAACTTCCTTCCGCACACTTAACAAAAAATAAATAAAACAGCGAAACTTTGTTACTATTTTTATTCTTTCTTATCTTTTTCTAGTTACTGAGAGAACCGCCAAACTCAGGAAACCGACTGCAGATACTTTTAGACAGGCTAGTTAAGCGATCAGCTGATAGCTTTGTTTTATATTTAATTTTTTTAAGTAAAAACAAAACCAAAGTTTGTTTATTCATCAGCCAAGTATTTTAATACAAGTAATTTTGTTGATGTTGATTTTGTAGTTACACGCTCGTATAAGTTTAATTACATATGTATGTATGTATGTACTACCTATCTCCTCCACTGATTTAAAGGTTAAGAAGGTAGTAAATAATACTAGATAGTTCCTGTTGTTGCTGCTTTTATTGTTATTGTTTTTTTAGTTGTAGTTGTATTTGTTTTTCTCGTTAATGGTGCGTTGGCCCTAAATCAGTCAACGTAACTCGTTTGATATTTATTTTAGTTTAGTAAAGTTTGTTTTGTTTTGTTTTGTCTTCAAGACCTGTTGTACTACGAATGACTGCTTGCCTGTCTGGCAGGCTGGCTAGCTGTCTGCCAGCCTGTTTGCAAACGTTACGACCAGTCAAACTGCCATGTGCTTAATCTAAATTAAAGTTTTGAATGCACTGTAATCATCAGCTGTTTCTTGCTTGCTGTTGTGTTTCTTTATCATGATATTCTTGTATTTAGGTTTTTATTTACTGCTGACGCTGATGTTGTCGCTACTCTAACGTAAGCAACGAAAACAACTAAACTAAACTTAACCGGCGTGCCAAACCACCATGTGCTACATTTAACCGCTTTTTTTTACTAGTTTCCATAATCAACATCAACATTCCCAATAACCAAACACAACAATAGCAAAAAAGCAAAATAAAATAAACAAAAAAAAAGAATAACCTGAGACCTGATGACGAAGATTACGATGATATGCAGAGATGATGAAGATGACGAGATGACGATGAGTTAATAACAACTTGTTGGCTTAAGTTTCTTTAATGAATGTGTTCAAGGAAGCAAGATTACTAACGCAACAAAACCAAATGAAAAATATTAACAAACTCACGTAAACACAACTCTACTCGTACAAAACATTCAAATAAATATTTTAAAATGTGTGTCATAGTATTGCAAATAAGTCCACACACACACACGTACACACATACACGTATTTACTTTCAAATGTTGTTTTAATAGGTTCTGTTTGGATTTTGTTGCCTTTTTTTTAATACTATTCGTAGGTAAACTGCTATAATCCTTTTTTAAAACGATTCAATTGTATTTGTTGTTTTTTGAGAAAGGGTAAGAGTAGTGATAAGAAATCTGGTTAAATAAGGACAAAAGCTTTACTTTTGACAACAACAAAAATTACCAACAATGACTTAAAATCCAATTTCACCAAATTACCACATTTACACCAAAAATTTCACCGAAAAGTTAAGGTGCGACTAAAAATTACAAAAAATTAAATATTCCAGAAAAAAATTTAAAAATATTAGAATTTGAAAGCATCTAAATCTCACCAACATAATCTTATTATTATCCACACAGTAATCGAATTGGAATACAAAACAGCATTTTTGTCTGTCTGTTTTTCTGTCTGACTGTGTTCGCATCACGTAAAAACTACTACATGAACTTTAATACAATTTTGTGAGGAGGTACCTTAGTATCTTGGTTTAAATATATGATACTCTTTATCAGCAAAAATATCTAATTTCCAAGAGAAAATAGAGAAAAATAATTGAAAGTACGAAATGTTAACGATGTAAAGGTACGGCAAACTTGACAGCACCTTTTATTATTGTAAGCGGGACATTTTAAACGCTATTTACAGAACTCAACAATAACTTTAGAATTTTATATAAATTTTAGTTTTTTATCCAGGGATGGGTACCTAGTATAAAGATAACACATAAACCATAACTGAAGCACAATAAAAGTAAGAGTCCTAAAATTTGATGTGGATTACTTCTAAATCAAAATCCAACAAAATATTGTCAGGGCGTCGACGATGAGGCGGGCACAGGACTATTAGTTGTTTTGCATTACGTTGTTATTACGGACAGACGGACATCGCAAAATCAACTTCTCTATTTACAAATATCCCGAATATATATACTTTATGGAGAAATTAATTAATATTGTAGAAATTACACACGGAATGACAAACTTATATACACCCTTTCTACTAGCGCTGAAGGGTACAAAAACAAGATTTGTATTTGTTATCAAACCATAGAAGCAAAATTATAAAAAATATATTTTTTTTTTTCAATTTATCTAGCGATTCTCAAACTATTTTAAGTCCACTATATGTTGACCATCTCATTCGATCTTTTGCTATGGAGTCAATGTCGAAATTTACGTGCATATTTAAACGTTGCTGCATAAATGTCGTGTAGCTCATACTTGATTTCTTAGTTATTTTTCCTTTCAATTAGAAGAGTCTGGTGATTGATATAAAAAAAACTATTTCACTGATTTTCCTAAAAATTCTTTTTCATATTTTAAATTCTGGGTGCTCGTTATGAACTTGTAAAAACATATTGGCATGGCCTCGTATTATAAATAACAATGCTGTCACTATGGAAAAATTTAACAAAATTGATTACTTGACTGTATTTTTCGAAAAGAATTTTAATCCAATTATTTTTTTTTTCTACTCGTACATGACCTTTAGAAAATATTTGTTAACGTTATAAATCAATTTAATAACAACTTCGAATGCCTTGTTTAAGACAACGAAGTAAGAATGTATCGTTGGTGAAATGCAATCTAGTGCGTGTAAAAAACATTAAAGCCACTTTTTTACATCAACAAGTTTTTTTTTAAAACTTTTTTTTTTTTTTTTGTTTTTCCAACATCTAAAATTTCCTTACAACTTTTGTTTATGTAAATAAAACTACACACAACTAAATTGAATTGAAATTGTTTGCTTCTCTGCAAAATCAAGCTTTATGGTTGGTACTTTGAAGTTTAGCTGGCGATGTGAAACAATTGCATGAGATAGAAAAAAGCAAACTAACAAATAAACAAACAAAAAACGCAGCATCGCAACAAAGAAAAAATATTAGAAATAAAACACACACAACAAAATTAAAGTTAAAATTAAAAAAAAAAATATTTAAGATCGTGGTTTAATAATTGAAAAACATACAGCGAAGGAAACAAAATATTTTACAACTTCAAGTATTTCCTATTCTATTTTTAATACTTTTCCACGATTCCAATTAAAACATAAGAAAGACAGAGGTCGGCCGTCAAAGTGGTTTATCAGTTAAAAATTTTTTAAATCTCAATCAAATATAAGAAAATATGCATTGTGCTAGAAATGCCGTTCTGGGGGATGCAATGCCCTCCAGACTTGCTGTTATCCACTCCAGAAATTTAGAAAAATGTACTATACGAGTATATTTATTTTCAGAATATTATTCCCTAATAATCATGATCTTGCCCTTATAAAATATGTCCTCCTACGCTAATGAAGATGTGTTTTTTTTAGGTTTAGTCATCTTTATGAGGGAAAATACATAAATGTGTCTTAATGGTATTCTGTTCAACTCTCGAAAAGTCAATTCTTTAGGCTGTTAATTTTTTTATATATTTTTGGAAATAATTTGGACTTCTAAAATTCATAAAAAATTCCAAAAATTCTTGTAAAGCCCTGTAAAAGGTGTTTAAAATATTTTAATAACATTGTAATTCTACAAAGTAAAATTACAAATCAAATAAACATTTTATTCAATTGGCGCCTAATGGTGCGCTATAGTTTTTGAAATATCCCAGTTTTAAACCGAAAATTGCGTTTTTTCACTGCTTTTTTCTCACTTTCTCTTGGAAATTAGAAAAAAGTATCCTGTATTCGAATCAGGATGCTAAGGTACCTCCTCACAAAATTTTAGTAAAATGCATCCAGTAGTTTTTACGTGATGCGAACACAAATGAAAAGCAGACAGACAGACGAAAATCAGTTACTATTTTATTATATTTATAGATTAATTATATTGCGACTCAGTAGATTTGTATTATTTTCTATTGGATTCACAATTTATTTTTAACAGTGTGCAATCATTTTTTTTTTGTATTTTTTTTTTTTCTTTTTGTATTTTTTCCTTCAAGTGTCTTACAATGAGTTAAATGTTATGGTTGTTGTTCTAAACAAACATTAAAAAAAACCAAAAGCCAAATATTGTAAATTTTCAAACTTAAGAGTTATTGTACAACCAAGAGGTGAGGTCTGCTGGATATGAAATAGCAAAACAAAAAGAAATCCAAAGAAACAAAAGAATAAACATTTATTCGTGTTTAAATAAAGTTTTTTCTTTCTTGTTTTTTCTTTTTTCTAAATTTCAAGACAAGGCAAAGGCCTGAAAAGGTCTAAATTCAATAAAAGATCTGACAATAACACAACTCACTGACAGACTCACACACAAATGCACACTCACTTAAGAACGAAAAAATATAACTAACAATTCTACTAACTTTAATGTCTGGCTGTCCGTCCGTCCGTCCGTCTGTCTATATGTATGTTTTTTCTGGCTTGAAGTATGCCTAGTATGTGCGTGTATTAAACAGTGGTCATAAATATAGCAGTAGTTAATTGGGTGTTCAATTCAGTTTTGGCTTTTTCACTCACCCACCCACTCACAGATACCGCCGTTTTAACAATAATCCTTTTTAAACAAATTTCATGTTCCAAATTTTATATATTTATACAATATATTTTTATACAATAATATTCTACAGTAATTATTCAAAAAACACTTCTCATGTTATTATGGAGAGCATTATTCAGCAAACAGTAGGTTAAAGGGCTAATACGACGGTTGGGCGAAAACTTCCTTTCCCATATTTTCCAACTAGCTTTCAACTGATTGTCTTGATAGAAAATTATAGACTTCGTTCGATATTCTGACGGTTTTTCGTTCAATGCTATTTTCAGCTCTCTTGATCTCTTGATCTAACCAAATAAATAGATATTCGCCTTTGGTGTCGATGTACCTCATTGACCGGACATTACATACGATTTTTTTAATATTGGAATATCATAATGGGTCCATATTTTATCCACTACAGTAATATTTTAGATGTGTACAATTGGCTTTCGACATCTCTTGGCATCAGTTGGTGTAACACAAAAGCAAGGATGCTTTTGGATGATTAAAAGTGCTTTTAAAGTTTCAAATTTCAATTCGGTTGGCTGCAACTTTCCTTATCGTGCATATCGAAATGAAAATGATTATGATAAATTATTTCCCACAAATGTTCCTTTTTAGTACTTAACTCTCGATTTTCAAAGATTCAAAAAATTGTGTTAATTCCGTTTCAACAGAACGACACATAATTAATGAGAAGTTCTAATTTCAAGCAAAATTGGTGCGGACGCTTGGTTAATATACCACGAAGAAAGCATCTGGAGTGGCCTACACTCAACTTTACCATACCTAATGGAGCAGATATTTGTATGGATATATTACATAAATAATAAAAGTACAAAGTAAATTCGAATCAAAAAAAATAATTATTTTCGGTTTAGATACTGTGGCTGCAGTGCTGTTTAGATGATCGCATCTGTAAGTTGTGGTACTGTGTAAAGACGATGGAATAAAGAGAACATGGCAATAAGAAACTAATAAAAAACAAAACAACAATAACTAAAATAATGGCACACAAAAAACTCATGTTCTCTGTTGATGATGAAGCCAAAAGACAAAAATGAAACATAAACAAATAAACAAATAAATACTCGTATACAATAAAGAAAAAAATACAACAGCCACAAATACCACTTCAACATCAACTTCAACTACACACACAAACACAATAAAATATTTTAACTGACTGAGATGCTGCGATAAATTCGAATCACTAACACTTAAATAAAAGTCCCCAATACACAAAAACGAAGAGAGTTAAACACTGAAATTAGTTGCTCCTAAATGAAACTTACACAACACACACACACTCACACATACAGGCACAACCTCCGATTAGTAAAGTTTATTTAATAAGTACCGCAAAAAAATGTTATAGTCGCATGCACATATATTAACTGAACAAAAATAAAAAGCCAACCGAACATTGTACACAGAGAAAAAAAGTGGGTTGCATTAATCGTCACCAATTCCATTTATATTCCAAATAATAAAAACGCAAAATTAATGCTAACAAAATAAAAGTATAGATTTATTTCTTTGGTTAAAGAATTATTTTAATAAAATCTTTTAAGAAATTTCGAAACAGTATTCAACTTAAACTTAGTTAATTAAAACTTATACAAGGAGTAGAATAAAATTAATTTGTTAATTCTATTATAATAAATAATAACGCCTCCCTATTTTAAAAGCTAGTAAAATGCTAGATTCTACGAAGGAATAGTAGATTCTACGTGGCAATATGAACTCGATTGAAGATCTGAAACCGACGTGATTAAAAACAATAAAATACAGAGTGCCCTAGTAGGCTAATAGGTAGTGTGCGAGCCTATCACCGTGGGATTTTGGCTTCGATTCCAAGCAAAGACTCTCGGTGTCTTACTACAACAAGTGAAGGGTAAAGGTCTTAGATGATATGCTCGATAATTAATATAGAATATAATTTATAATTGCAACACTAAATAAATAAATAAATAAATAAATAATTAAAACATAAATAAATAATTAAAATTAATAAAAGATTCCAGGTTTTTTATTTTTTAAATAATTTTAAATGGAAGTACGAATAAAAACCAAATTTTAAAAACATAATATTCTGAAAATAAATATACAGTAGAATGGCTACGATTTCCAATAATTTCCAGGGAAACTTAATAAAAATTATTCAATGAGATTTTGTCGTCATTGCAATTAAACTGCAGGATACGTCATACATCCAACAAAATTCAATTAGCATTAAAATCGGTTGGCACAAAGATATTTTTCTCCGTGTATGTAAGCATTTTTGTATGTATAAATGTAAGTTAACTTAATATATTATAGCAAGAAATGTAGCTGCATAAACTTAAACAAAAAGTACAAAAATATTAAATTTAAAAAATAAGCACGAATGTAAGATCAGATCACCTTTTGAATGCCTTATGCAGACCTCAAATGCATGACATACCACCAAACCTACTAAAAAGACACGAGCACAAATATTACTTACAAAACCCCACCAACAGTCATTTCCCTTCGCTACTCCCTGCTAAAGCTACACGCTAGCCCCACTAGCCCCAACAAATCTAAAAACATACTGGTACACACTCGCAAGCAAACTATGTACATGTCGCTGCTCCAAACAAAAAAGTCTTGCAGTCTTGTCATAAAAAAAAGAAACAATAAAATAAAACACAGCAGCCTTGTCGAGTTTGTGGAATATAATGGTCTCGTGGTCCATTGCAGCCAAGAAAAAAGTGCACAGCACAAAAAAAAATAAAAATAATAATAAAAAAAAGGAATGAATGCATTTTTAATGCACTTAATAGTCTCTTGGCACAAACCCACACAAACACAAATACACACGCAAAAACAAACACGAAGAAAAGTTTTGAACCAACTAAAAACTGGGTGTTCAGTCAGTCATACGGCCAAAGTTGAGTTGAGATTTTTGCGAATTAAAGAAAAGATACAGCAACAGCCAGCGAGCCACCGCCAGCCACTCTCTAAACATCCATTATTTTCATTTTAGCCGTTTATCTCTGGCAGCAACAAAAACTTTCGAAAGTTCAACAGGAGTTTTTTTTTCCAGCTCGTTGATATGTTTTCCTTGCAACGAGAGGGGAAATCACTCTTCACAATGTTCAATTAACTTTTATCGAAACATAGAAAGATTTTATCCTTTTTTACTTTTTTATTAATTTTCTTATTGTTTAACACTTTAATTGAACTTTCTCAAGTATTTTTGTTTCTTTCTTTGTAAGTCATGCAATAAAAAAACTCTGCTTGTTGTATTAGAAATAAAAAAATTACCAAAAAATTTATATTTTATTTACACAGTCAGTCATACTACTATGAACGTACATAAGTACGTGTGTAGTGCAACAAAGCCACATACATAGCTGCTTACAACAAAATTACAATAACAACAACAACAACAACAGCGAAGTTTACAACTAATAAAATGCCAAAAGTTTCAAATCATGGAGAAAAAAAATCTTTAATAAATAACTTAAAGCTATAAAAACCGATAACAATCATAAAAACAATATTAGGAGTAAATTAACCCGTTAACAACACACTTTTCGTTTAACACTCAAAACGTGAGGTGTACCGTAAGGTGTACACTTGGCGCTTTATTGAGTCAACATAATAGGATATGCCACAGTCACCAAAAAATCATTGGCTTAACAGAAAAAAATATTTTTACCAATTAACAGTTTTAATTGGTATCAGATTAAAATATTATTAAATAATTAATTGATTCAATGAATTGTTTAATTAGGATTTCTTTTGTTCTGTTTTAAACAAATACATATTTGAATCAATTAAAAAATTAATTGAACTTTAATTTAAAACTATGTCAGTTTGTTATGTTATGTTTAAATCGCAGTTAAAGGTGCGTACATTGAACAACAAATTATTTTGGTTAAAATTTTACATACAATAGGGAGTAGAAATGAGTACATGTTTGTATTTTCTTCATTTGTAGGCCCATAAAAATAATCATAATGAAGCGATTTAATATTTTATTTAGTTGTTAACAATAATGTTTTTAAAACAAATTAAAAAACTACATATTCAAAGAAAAATCATAACAAAATAAAAATAACTCTTATGTACTCAATTTTGCACTTTCTGGTAACATTTAAAATATTTTCTATTTTTCGTACTTGTTCCATAGCCGGTTTATTTTGTAATACACTATTTATGACATTCAATCAATTTTTGTGTAATTTTATCTGGAATTTTCTGCCACCCCAGCTGCACACGATCCGCCGATCCCGATCCGCCTTTTACAATTGACCACAAATTCTCAACTAGATTGAGAGTAGGGACATTGTGGAGGCCACAGAATCAATTGAAAATTTTTCCAAGTCAGATATTCCTGTTACAATACAAGTTCTTCTTGAGAAATGGGTAGGCAGTATGTTTAAATAGGGGTCCTTTTCACGATGTCATCCATTTTTTGCAATGGACCACCATGTAAAACAACACCACTATATGATATTGCCTCCGACGTGCTTGACCATTTGTTTAATATGGTGTCGTTGAACTGTCTGCTGCTATACTCGCTTATTATACTCTTACCATCAGACTGATTTTCGTTTAATTTGGTCACATCTGACCATATTACGCCCAATGTTTCTGATGCATGCAGGTTTAGGCTTCTTCATAGCTACGAGGTATCCAAGGTTGTGCAGCGCTCTTCTTTCTTTTCATCTTAAAACATTTTTATTTCTTGCTATGGAAGCTTCCTTTCGCGTTAATATTTAATTTAAAATTTGTACTAATTTGGTTGATAACATGTATGAGCAAACTTGAGTACATGCGATTTATTTTATGTTGATTCAATTTTCTCTAATTTTTTTTTTTTATTTGCTTTAAGAGCAGTTTTGCGAAGAACTAAATAGGAATAAATACATAAAAAGAAATTTGAAAATCGAGTCATTATTACTATTTTCATAAAAGAAATACAAACATGTACTCATTTCTGCTCCCTGCTATATTTTTTTACTTTACCATACGTAGTATACACAGAAAAAAAATTTCACCAATTACAGGTCTTCATTAGTTTCAAATTAAAGTTCAATTACTTTTTTATTTGATTCAAATATTTTTTTGTTTAAAACAGGATAAAGAAATTCCTAATTAAACAAGTAATTGAATCAAATAATTATTTAATTAATATTTAATCTGAAAACCATTACAACCTTTAATTGGTGAAAATATTTTTTTTTTTTTTGTGTAGGTAAATTATAGTAATCGTGAACAAATCGATATCGGGATTTCAATGGATCTTAACGTTTTGGGGTATCCTGAATCCATTTCTACTATTATCGCGATGATATCTGTGGGTGGATACGTGGGCCGGTGGGTGTGTACGCCACTATTTTTGTGGACGCCCTACAGGTCATACTGTTTAAAATATCAAAATGAGATCTAGTATGTGCCTTTGATATATGGAGATCAACAGCTGTATGTTTCTGGACATACTCGGTAGGGTCTCCCCCTAGTAGTTTTTGAAATTTTATTCTTTATATCTTTGAACTTTTATTAATATTTCCATAAAAGTATCTGTTTCTACCCAGATTTTTTACAAAATACTCAAGTTTCTTAATAAAGAAAGTAAAACTGATACAATTACAGAATTTTTTATTTGTATTACTTCAAGTCCCGACTTCTGTTCTTTCGTGATTCAAAAATAAAAAAGTTTTACAACCACTCGATTGATAAAAACACTAAATGATGCATTTTACTGAAAACTTTTAATGCGTCTTTTATTTTAAATTCTTTGTGCTCATTATCTGATATTGTAAAGACTTATCCTCGTAAGGTGATGCCCCCTCACCACCCCCCTGGGAAATAGAGGAGTACATCATGACAAGGATAGGCAGCCGCCAATCTCTGGGAAAAAACAGGTAGAAATCAAAGCTTAGCAAGGTTTCCCACCAATACACCAAAAGCACAGAAGGTGTTTTTATAAGCAGCGTCAGATGGCAGTGCATTCCACTGCAGCAAATCAATCACCTGCTTAGCTGGAACAACAACAAATTATTATGGAAACTGCCACAAGGCAAAATAACAACACCTTTAGCACACGAAAAATAAGACAGCGATAAATCGTGTAAGATGTAGATGCTTTGAGGAAGCCATATGCTCCCAAGAGGGGTAATGGAAAAATCTTAGAAGATACGAGGAAATAGTCATGGCTAATAAGCAAAAGCGAGTTTGAGTTACAGACAACCCTTCTTGCAGAATGCATGATTTTTATATCATGAATTCCACTTAGAAGCTTGAAAGTTAATTTAGTTTTGCCGAGTCTTTGCAATATAAACTGCATCCTCGAAATATGTATCTAGCGGTAAGCATTAGGGCTTATATAAAGTATATCGTGCTCCTATAAACCTTATGATTTTTTTACTGCGTATCAACTCTACATATTTCTTATTTACTAGCAGCATTGATGTCTCTTTTTTTTTTTGTTTTGTTTTAACTGTTTGATAAAACAAAAGACTTAAGAGGCAAACTTGAAAATGTGTATTCTATCCAGACACCCCAAAGTGACATGAATATGAAAATCTCTTCTATTAATTTCCTCATAAAATGGGTTAATACGGTTGCTGCTGTTACTGAGTGTAGCTAAACACAATCACACACATACAATCATACATTTACAGCAGCATTAAACAACAGCAACAACAGTTCCGGCTTGGTTAAGAGAAGAAAGCAGCAAGAAGTGAAAGAAGAGTTAAACAAATGATCGAATAGAATGACCAAAAAATAAAATTTTAAAATTAGAGGACAAAATTGGAGGCCAAATACAAAACTATAAACAAGAGATGTTCCTGTGTGAAGCTTTGTGTGGTTGTTGTTGACTACGAAAATAGAAACCAAAGAAAGAACTCATTTAATCATACAATGAAGGTGGAGCAGTTAGAGGAACTAATGCGTGTTTCTGATAGTTTTTAATCAATCGGTTCGGTTTTGTAAATATTTAACTGTTGAGTAGTTATTCATTTGAACAAAAAAGCGCGCATTTTTTCTCTAACAAGAATCAATATCATGCTGAAGATAATAAGAAGGCAATTAACGATTGTAAATTAGTTTATTTAAATATGTTTTGTTCATAAATAAGTGTGAGGAGGTATGTGTAATGATATGAACATGAGAGACTTACGTAAGCTTGATGAAACCATAACAAAGATATGTATATTGAGTGTCTTTCACAGTTAACGTCTTATTTCGTGGTAACAAAACACAGCAAAACACAGCACAACATAACATAACACAACACAACACAATTCTTTGCACTTATTTATTATATTTTATTTTATTTTGTTTTGTTTTATTATGTTATAATTTATTTCTCTCTTTTGATTCGTTTTTCTTTTCTTTTTTAACAATTATTTTAAATATTTATTGAAAATCTCAAGTTATTAAGGCACTTTTTTGTTTTGTTGTTACTTTTTAACTTGCAAAACTTGTTGACTCTTGTTTACATCCAATATCTTTTTTTAATAGGAAGAGGATTATTTTTTTTATTTATAAAAAAACAAAATATGGCAAACGTCTTTAGGTTTTAATATAATTATTTTATCACATTCGAATCTTTAACTAATCTAAGAGGGATATTTTTGATTTTGATTTTGGATATTTGATTTTTGTGTATATTTTGAAGAAAAGAAAAATGTGTATAAGTAAATATTTAGCAAATGCCTCTTTATTTATTTTTGTTTAACGAAATCTGTCTTTTCCCGCACGAAGTCACTGACGCTTAAACGAATTGTATTGAGCCGCGTTAACTTACAAGCCACTGCACCGTTGGAATGTTTTTTTTTTTTTTTTTTTGTTATTTTGTTATTTTGTTTCTTACGTACGTATTCCTCCTCGTTGTGGTCGTAAACTATGACGAGGTTGGATATTTTTCTTTTAGTTTTTTGCATTTACCAAACACAAATTTGATTTTTATTAAGCAACATTTTAATTGAAATTTGTATTTTTAACTTTAATATTATTTTCCAATTCAGTTGCTCAACACATTTCATTTTTTTTTTTTTTTTTATTTTGAGTTCATTCGTTTATTTGATTTTTTAACCAAGATTTTGTTGTACTGTAAAATATTTATTTAACGTTTTTGTAGCTGGTTAACAAAATTATTGTTGTTAATATTTTTTTAATATTGTTTTTAGAACACCAACACAAACAGCAATAGCAGTAATAACAAATACGCTCTCAGATTTCAGTCACTAAAAGACAATGTTGTCTGGTCTTATTTTTTTTTTTTCAAAAACAAAAAAATCACTTTTGTATTGAATTCAATTACAGCATCATGTCGTAGAAAATCAATATTTATTCACAATTATCGCCAGCACTGAGGGCTTTGTTGCTAAACTTTTTATTTATTTCACTTGTTAATTGCATTTTAATAAATTTTGTTAATTTTTTTAATAAAATTAAAGGGTATTTTTCCCCAAAACGAGAAATTTCTAATGTTACGAGGGGAAATATAATGTTGTTTGCGCCGAAGGTATGAAAAACTCGTTGTAGATTGTGAACGTTGATGTTAAGGAACGTGTATAGTGGTCGTAGATACCTACAAATTAACTCTGTCTACACTCTCTTCAAGAAGAAACCACTACTTAGGCAATATTGTCAATGTATAGGTGATTTCAATAACACTCAGGTGTCTTCACATACAGGTGTTGTACGCGTTGGTGTCTTATTCGTATGCATAGTGGGAGATTTGTATTTTAATTTTAATGCTCTTTTAAATGTCATTGTAGTGGTAGTGCCTTGTCTTGTTAGAGACTGAGAGAATGAATGTTCAATCGATCAATCGATACACAGAAAGATCATGAGAGCGAGAGCAGTCTTTTTATGGTTTCATCTTGTAGTCTTGACGCAATTAACTCTGCTCTCAACTACGACTTTGTGTTGGTATTGAATTTGGCATTATTACCTGTGTGTTGGTTTGGTCGTAGCGTATTTTCTACTAATTTGTGTATACAGGTACAAAGCCACTTTACCACGTTTCGTCTTACTGTTAACTTAAAGGCAGTCAAGTCAGTTGGTTAATGTTCAGTTAATGCGGGCTTAGAGACACAAAATAAACGAAAACTGTCTGTACATTTAAGGCAAAATCGAAAAAAAAATATTTGTTCAACACGCTCCCAATCCAATTGTCGATCGAGGCTTAGCTATGAGACGTGGTAAAACGAAAATATATCAGAAAAAGAGAACGAACAATAGACAAAAGGGTGAGAAGCAAAAGGTGCAAGAGATCTTTTATACGAATGCATGTCATAAGTAATGTTAGAAAATCAACAAGTCAAAAAGTCACTAAAACAAGAGCGTCACCAAAACGTACACTCATTTAGGGAGGATAAATAAAAGACTTAAGACACAAACTTAAAATTATATTTTTTTTCAATATTTTATAATAAAAGACCGGCTGGTTGGGCATATTAACCCAATGTTTTGCAAACACATGTGTTAGTTAATACTTTTTTAAGTTGCATACTCAAATGTTATAAACAAAACCCTTTTATTTATTCTTAAACTGGTCTTCAACGGCTGTATCCTCTGAATTCTAATAGTTACTCTAATCGCTTTAATAGCATCGAATAAGATTTTAATAAAGTTTAAGATAAATTGTGTGGCCTTGCAGCAAATGTGCTTTTTGTTTTTATATAATTTTTAATTAATCCTTGAAGCATACAATACTATAGTTGTTGTGCTTTATATACATAAATCGCCATTTATATAATTCCCATAACATTTTTATAAAATTGTCTAATCATGCAAAATAATCTTTAAATCATCGGAAATTCGTCAACGTGGTATTTTGTTATACGGTCACTGTGGCACATATTTTGAGAAGGCGGCCAAAAATCAATTTTTTATGGTTACCGCTTTAAAAGTTTTGTTACTCATTTGAAAGTAAATACCTTTGTTCCACGGCAGCCAAAAAATTACTTCTTTGTATAAACTATATCACAGCGAACGGGGGGACCCAAAATAGACTTTCTCAGTTTTTTGCTAAAATTGAAAAATTCTTAGAAAATTTTGGTTTTAAAATGACTATGACCTTTTTGCCTTGATAATAAATTTTATATAATTATGTAACATATAAGCAATTAACTAAAAAATAAAGTCTTAGTGTCTTTTAGAAATTTCGAAACTTAAAAAAAAGTCAATATTGCCCTAAAATCTCCTACTTAATAGAGCACAACTCCCAGCCGCCAAACCAAGGCAAAAAATCTTTCACCAGTTTGTGTCCGAACCCTCTATTATACTCCTATACCCCATTATATATGCCCCAAGTTGCGGCCGTGGACACCAGAACAATTTTTCTAACAATTTACTTTCAAATGAGTGATATAACGTTGAAATCGGTAACCATAGAAAAATTATTTTTGGCCGCTATCTCAAAATATGTATATGCCATATGGTTTTGTTTAGCAATTTCTGCAATAATTTGAGTTAAAAAGCTATTAGTAAGTATAAGTTATATGTAACTGAAGATATAACACATAAAAACCCTTTTTTAACACGTTCTATCACTTCACTTTCAAAATAAAGTTCAACTAAAAACGAAAATGTATTTTAAAACCTCTATAACTTTCTTATCGGCCTATTTTTTCTCTTTAAAGCAAAATTTAAAGACCAAAGTCCCACATACTAAACCAAAAAACCCGTTTATAAAAATTCCAATCCATTCAAAAGATATGGATTTTTGACTGCCTTCTCGTAAAATTGTCCACTGTGTGGTGGTTTTAAACATTTCTTCAATTTCTGTTTAAGACAATTCCAAATAGATAAATATGCAAGCACGCAATGCATTTTGTTATTTCAATTTTCGTTACAAAAAAAATTGAAAAACAGTTTTGTAACACTTTCGTTTTCGAGAAAAATGGGTGCTGCTCAGACCTTCCTTATACTTTATATGTGTAATCTTGGTTTTCGTTTAAGAAAAAAGCTAATTCAGATATTAGGTACAGATATCTTTGCTTGCTTGAAAATAGCAACGATTCTATCTGGGAATGCTTCACACGAGACACGAATGTGGTCTGATTATACTTTGTCCCACTCTAGGCGCAGAGAAATATTTGACCGGTTCATATTTTTAGTTAACACTTTGATGTCTACAATAGTCTATTAAAAAAGTTAGATTTGATTTAAGTTCGAAGAATATGTTGGCTGTGGTACGTTTACTTGCATCGTTTATAACCTTTTCACGATAAATTTGTTGGTTTTCCTTTATTTTCTATTCAATGGAAACGAGTAGTAACAGTTCTATGCCAGTTACCACTTGTCGACCCATCAATTGTGCAGCCCTTACTTTGGCAGACCAATTCACTGATCTAAATTATCTTTTTATTTGCCCTCCTCTTCGATTTCGTTTTTGCTGCCAACAGTATTGTATCGTGCAATTTGTTCACACGTAGATACCGTATCTCGTGAAAAAAAGCTGTTGCGTACGATTTCAATTTCGTTATTTTTTTTTAAACTGCGGCACAAAACAATATAATGCCAAAGGCTTGTAAACTAGTGCTGGCAAAGCATTGAGTAGTGGGTACCGAATACTCGATACTCGATAATTTTTTTGGGTACTCAATACACAAAAGTAGTTAAGCGATACTCTTAACGTAGTATTTTGAGAAATAAATTTATAAAAATATTTGACAACTACACGATAACTTTCCTCTGCTGGTATGTAAACGGAAGTATTCAGTACTATTGAGAATTGAAAAGTATTGGGTTGTATCGAGTAATTGAAAGTAGTAGAAATTGCCAGCACTATTGTAAACAACATAACAGACAGACACTTGTCAAGAAATTAGCGCACTGTTATCACCCAAATGACAGCACCGTCCTGCGTATCATAACATAACCAATTTTGTTGTAAAAAAGCAAACAGTACATGTTTTCCATTCATATTAATGACCTCATACTCCCCCTTAAAAGAAACGGCTCTGACAATTTTTTTTATATTTTTCCTTCTTTTTTTTTCTTTGTTTGCAGCAAAACTCAAGTAAAAGGGTAACATTGAAGAAAATAACAAACAATGCGAACAAGCAACAAGAAGCTGAGAGGCATTTAGTTTGTTTTACTAGTGTTGGTACAAAATGATATTTAAATATATGTATGTCTGTATATATGCATACAACGATCATGACTTTATTGGTTTAGTGTTGGTGCAAGCATACAAAATAGAAGCACTGAAAGACAATAAGAAGAGTGAGTATAGGAAGTATTACTTGGATTGAAAGTAAACAACGAAATAGATACCACGACAACTGCATTCACTTAACAATCACCACTTTTCAGGCCTTAACTAACATAACTAACAGCGCACAAAATGTTACACCAGTAATAGATGCAATCACTACTCACACAAATGAACATCCCTCATCTTTTACACAAACACATTCACATAAATGAATAGCTATAAAATAAAGTAACAATAACAACGGCAGTAACAGCAATGAAAACAATAAAATAAAAATATTTTTAAATCTCATAGTGCCAGTATCTCTGGTACTGAGTTGGAATCCAAAAAAAAGGAAAATTTACGCCGTAAAGACCGGATTAGTGTACCATTTTCGTAGCTTCGATGTTGTGAAAAGTAATAACTATTTCTTTGTACAAAAATTGGTAAAACTGGCCCTTTAATATAATTCTGATACTTCAAAGTTTATACATCATTTAAGTCGATTTTGTACTTTTTACAAACGTAGGGATTTTGAGCTAGAATCCTTTTTGAAAAACAATTTTTTTTTTTTTTAATTCTCGGTTTATAAACTAAAATAATATTCTTTGTTACCCAAAAAAGGTGTCGAAAAAAATATTCTTGTTATGTTGAAAAAATAACATTTTATGGCATATGCAGTCTAAAGGTCCTAGCAAGAGCAGCCATCATTTGGTATTTTGTTTCAGGGTAACTTCGCTACTTTGAACAATAACGATTTAAAAATATTTTCCATAAAGCAATGTGAATCAGCTGATTGCGATACGTTTCTACTTTAATCGCTATTCAATCCTTAAGATTTAAATACCATCTCCTCACCCTGCTGAGTCTTTTTGGACTGCATGCAGTTCAAACACAACGTTGGCGTAAAATGCTTCAAATCTAATTGCTATCGATGTAAATGCATTTTCTACACTCAGAAAATTTTTATAAAAGTTGCTTTTATTGCATTTAAATTTTTTGGTTTGTTTACTAATTGATTTCACAGAATAAGATATTTTCACCAATTAAAGGTTTTAATTGCTTTCAGATTAAAATTTAATTAAATAATTAATTGATTCAATTATTTATTTATTTAGGATTTTTTTTTTGTTCTGTTTTAAACAAATACTCGTATACATATATTTGAATCAATTAAAAAATTAATTGAACTTTAATTTAAAACTAATTAAAACCTTTAATTGGTGCAACAAATTTTTTTGTTTTAGACAACATTTCTCACGTGCCCTAGAACACAATAAAAAAAATTCTTTTGATCTCAAAAATAAATTTTTTTCAATTGTATTTATTTAAGCGGTTTGTTGCTTGTGTCTTTCTGTCTTCTCTTTTTTCTTCTTCTTATTCTTTGTGTTCTTGTTAACCATTTTTTACCTTTCAATTTCCAATGTTTTGCTATTTATTATTATGTTTCGATCATTACTACACATTTGTTTGGCGGAATTTTGTTGGCCAACAAAATAAAAATCATTCTGCACACATACGATACGATACCAACAAGTTGCAATTCGCTAAACAATTTTATTCGTCAAACATTTTTTTATTTAACCCATGAATCTTGAGGGGTGAAAAAAATAATCGAATTTGTTTGAATATTTTTGTGTTTTTTTTTTTTTTTTAATGTGCAACTTTTGTGAATAGTGAGCTAAGAAGGTCTATGTGCATGTGTGTGTGTAGTTGTATTTTATTTCTTTAACAACTAAAGACATAAATACGCTGCATGGTTAAAAAAAACTAAAGACTTAAGAAATAAACTTGCACGCAACAAAATCTTTTTTTACTGAAATAAACTGCAGAAACTTAGAAGAAAATACTCTGTTAGCTTGCTTAGATAGAAAACAGTACATGTTCCATAGTTATATGTACACTACCATATTTTCTTCTACAAATTTGTCTACAAAATGAACACATGTAATTTAAGGAATTTCTGCAGCTCATCCTCATCCTTATTTGTAGGTAGATACCGACGTAAACCACTAACTTCTTCGTTCCTCTATGATTTTTGGTAAACGACTGGACAATTACGAATACCTTACTTCCATTGAGTCTCGTGCTGTCACTAGCCTTTTACTCTCAACTGTAGTCACTTGAGACTGCCGACTGATACAAGTCGACATTCTTCCTCTTCACAGAGCCTTTGATAGTTGCTAACATTTACTTAAGGCTAAGGTGTCCACATGAACTCCATTGTAATATTTGTCTGCCCGTAGGCTAGGTGCCAAGCTCCTTCTTAGTTTTCCAGAGTCATCGGTGGAAATAGAACCCACAACTTCGTGCTGATAGACTAGAACACTAATTACTAGCCCGCTCATCCTTGTGGAGAGCCATTCTGCCATAAACTCGTTCTTGCTCTTACCGAACAATGTCTCTTAATTATACCTATAATGACCTAAGAACTTTGCTACAGACAACGCAATTTGTTTCTGCAACACGTTTCACATTCAGGTTTCATGTTTTGACACAAACACTGAAACCAACAGTGAAAACATAAACGCAATCTCAGTTCTGTTTGTTTTTTATTTTATAACATTATCATCGCGCGGAAAAGCGGATGCAAAAATGAATCGTGAAGTAATTCAATTAGCAGCAATCTGTAATGAAATGAAACAGATTTCATAAACACATTGCGTTGTCTGTAGCCAGCTTTAGACATTAAAAATGTTGGTGCAAGACAACAAGCTTTTGGCTTGCCTGCGTGTTATCTAGTCCAGTTTAGCCTACAGTCAGTTCTACCTAGAATGAGCTTATTGAGTTCCGAGTAGTAGTAGTAGTGACTTCAGAGTTCATACCCAGCATAACCTTATTTTATACCCATCTGTGTTATTGACTCTAAGAGTCTTCTTGCTTTTGATTTTATACTGTTTCTATAATCTTTAATGCTGCCTGACTACCGATATAAAAAGTCCTTTATCTTGACACGTACTCAGACACAAATTCTGTGGCTTTCAAAACCGTGCACATACAATGACATTTATATGGAATTTCTTCCATATAAATTTCCTTCCATATAAAGTTCATTTCTGTTGACCCTAACCTCACTTATACCAAGTTAACAGGTGTTGAGAAACTCTTTGCCGCCATCTCTGCTTTAAAATTCTCAAATAGTCAATACAAAATGATATCCAAGGCTGGCTGAGTGGTTTCATCACGGTTGGCATCACGGTTTTCATAAGAAAAGAAAGAGTTGCACGAGAGTCGAGTGACGAGAATGAAGTCAACGTAGAATATAATTTTTTCATAATCCTTTATCTGAGTTTGATTGGTTAAATAGATGATGTTTACAACTTAACACTACCCAAAGTAGACAGATGTGAAGAATACTGAAGATCGATGTAGCGATCCAGAAAATGCATTTCTGGATACATGCTTCAAAATGTTAAATATTGTTTAACTTTTAAATTAGTTTGCATCTATAATTATGATACGAACTGTATTTGTATTTGTGTATGTTGATGTCTTTGCTGCAAATTGTTTTTTTTTTTTTCAAAAAAAGAATAGATCAGCCTTATAAGTTTTTGGTTTGTGATGTCCCTGATGTTGTGTGCATAAATTCAGTACCGTTCTATTGGTCACTGCATGCAGTAAACAACAAAAGCAACAAAACTAACATTTATTAAATCTAACTTCCCAATTTCGCTGGAGTATGCAAACAAAAAATAATAAAAATATTGAGGATTTCTATTGTTACTGTTTATTTTAGAAAGCTGCATCAATTCTTAGATAAATAAAATAAATGTTGGCAATTCATTTGCAAAAAAAAAAAATATTCAAACATGCAACTGAAGAAAATATTTACGTACAATCTCTCCGACATAAAAAAATGTGAATTCTTTAAAGAATTTAATATGAATTCCGCAAAAAATTATAAACGATCATACATTCTTGTCTTTGTGTATTTAAAAATATTTTTTTAGTTGCCTTAATGTTAATTTACTTTAATTTGTAATATTTTGCTAATACCTTTATTAATATTTTATAATAAAAATGAAATTTGCTTTTAGCTGCGCGTACTTTGCTTATGCTTGCTGCTTAGACATAAGCAACTGCTTCCTTTGTTTCATTGCAATTAAATGAGCGTTTTCTTTTGAGAAATTTAATACAAAATACTAAAGCATTGTTATGAAAAAAACTAATAAACGCGCCACGATTAGTTTTCACGATTTATTTGACAACTCTAATTGTAACAGAAGTAAATACATTAACGCCAGGATTCACTATCAAACAAAAAATTCTGACAGAATTCTGTCCTTCTCAAAAAATCGTTTCAAAATAGCATTGTTGGGGCCTACAAAAACAAGATTTTGCAACTCTTATCGTATGGAGAAAAATATTTTATGATTTTTTTTTTCAAAAGATTATCAAATTGCACAGACTTGTCAAAAAGTCGTCACACATATACAATTTTAATCCACACTATCATTCTTTCTGAGCACACATGTCATTTTTGACAGATCGAACGACTGAATATGATTGTGAATTATTATATTATGTATACAGAGGATGGTGCTGAAATGGTTAGCAAGTTATCAATTGAAAATGCTGTATTTCTGTTAATTTTGGTTTTTGGTTTAAATTCTTTAGTGCAGCGTAAAAAGTAGCTGTGCGATTTAACCACCTCGAGTCTGTCCTGAAAGGTTGCAAAGGCTGCACAAATGTAGCCTTATAGTATATTGGCCCATTTTTGTCGTAAAGTAAAGTAGTTTTTAAGTCATTGTGTCTCACATTTGTCCTCCAAAATTAATATAAGATTGCCTCACGCGTCCTAGAATTATAATCTGATCATTAATAAGTGCACCACGCCAAAAATACTAAGTTAAGGTCGGCCAATATAAAAAAAAACACATTCTAATCCAGTTTCTCCCAAAACTAAAAGAGATAACCTAGACATGTAAGCACATTTTCGAAATCTACTTAAATTTAAAAAATCTGAACATTTGAGTTAAAAATAAACTTTTTATGACATTTCCAAAAAATGATATGCCCGAGGTACCCAACTTTGGTGGCTTATACAGAAGAACCCCTTTACCCTAGGGGGCCAAAAGTTTGCAGCTACACTAAGAAACACCGCTGCTTTGCCTCTGTGATATCTATTATATATCTATTAAGATATCTTTAGTGGAATATGTCCAAAATAAATCTTTTTCAAACCACTGTGTGACGTCTGTTATGTATCATTATTATTTATAGTTCAATATTATAAAGTTATACGATTTTTTGTTTATGAAAACTGATACAAGATTTTAAATAAAATTTTTTTTTAATTTTAAAATATGTTTTTTCATATTCCCACCATCTCTATAGCCAGGACACAAGTTTATTTTTTTTTTTTTATTGAAAAAAGGGAAATAAAACTGGTAAAACAGCATTTTGTTTCTAGTTTCTTTAATTCTAGTTTTTTAATAATAGAAAATGTAACAGGCGTTTGCTTCATTTGCAAAATAATAAAATATCACATAAGGAATTAAACATCCTTGAAGTAAATAAAGTAAATATGATATCTGTTGCTCGCTTTGTGAAAGAAGACAACCCCTATGTCCTTAATTAAAATGACCAACGGAAAGTAACCCTCTTCAAGAAGTGGTCAATCTTTAAGTTATTTGCTGAAACGATCTTTTAAAACATCCCTTAAAAAGAATCCTTCTAGATTATGATTATTTTCAAAGTATTACAGTTATAAGTTTTGGTTTTAATATTTTTGAAAGTGTATGTGTGATATTGTATATTCTAAACATTACGTCCTCGTCCTTTATTTAAAAAAAAAAAACGTTCTTTTTCACAAGCCCATGTACTGAAAATAACGCGTTTTATTTATATTTTTATTTTATTCATTCGAAAGCTGGCAAATATTAAATACTAAGTTTTTTCTCTTTTGTAGTCAGAGTTTTCCGAATTCGGAACTGTTTTGTACCATACTCTGGTAGGCAATTCGCTCATGCCCTTAATAAAATATATGTATTTCTGAATCGCTTTGATGAGGATGGAGATAGAGAAAGACAGTTTTATAATTCCGAGCCTTTTTGTATATTCAACGCTCTAACTTTTAATGCAGAGCAGTTTCAGGTAACTTTAATTCATTACTGGACTACTGTCAAATTACCAGCAAACAGCGTCAACATATATATATATATATATATATATATATTTTTTTTTTTGACACCGTTGAAAGCAGACAACCTCGTTAATTTTAATGAAAATGGAAAAAAGAAAATATTTTATTTTACCATAAAACCCATCACCGAAACTAAAAACATTGGGGAGGCTGCACCATCACTGTCACTTATTAAACAAGTGATTTACCATATTCTATTGTAATCGTTCAGTTCGCTCAAATGAGCTCGTCAATTAAGTCTACGGAATAATATTGGACGATAGGAGAGCGAAAGTTCATTTTAATCGAACGAGTACAAGTCATTTTGTATAAATATTTTGTTCATGAACGATCATGTGACCACTTTACTGTAGTGTTTGGCCATGTTTAGGAGCAATCTAAACAGAATTTTTATAAACAAACATTATTTGTTCGCTGTTAATCATAATTTAATTACACACAAACAAACTGAAAATACTGATTAATTTTATTTTTTTTCTCTTGGGAGCATATGACTCACACAAAGCATCTCCATCTTACATTAATTGTCGCAGTTGTTTTTGCGTCTCCGTAAGATTCAGTCTATTGCCTTTCATTAATCGGTTGTTGTTCCAGCTGTCTGCTATAGCAATGGTGATACCATTTATCGTTGCCTAGAAACAACGCCCTTCGTTCATTTGGTGTAGTGGTGGCAAACCTTGCTAATCTTGGATTTCCACCTTTTTCTTTTTTTCCAGGAAATGGGGGTTGCCTGAGTGATTGTTTGCAACAACGATACTTTCTTTACAGAAACTATATATTGTTACAGGGAACTGATGTGATCAAGATTTACAACAGGCCCTAACATTACGGTGGCCTTACCACTGTGTGAAATAATGTGTAGACCAGCACCCCTACTGCGCACCCCTAAATGCCATTATCTCATCATCGCACATAATGTCGCACAGTACACAAAACAAGCGCTAATGAGTAGCAATTTATAGAACATGACAAACCCGGATCCATTCTCCAAGCTCTTTTAGGGGTCTGAAGACCATCCAACTCCTTCTGTTGAGAGTGCAACAGCACACTTGATCAACCGTGTACTATCTATACATGCATTAGTCCAAACCACAGACACCACGTGTACCCCGAAGGGACCTCACCCATAACCAGTCACAGAAATGAGCAGCTCTCTGTTGTCCTACTGGTTCCCGTGCTGCCAGTCGTTTGGACACTGGTCGCGCCTCGAACGATCCTGCATTACACAGACATGTTCTTCCAGATTCAGGTTTCAGGTACCTTGGCGTCTGGTGTCCGGTGCCCACATTTTTCCCGTAAACACTGCTTCAAAGCTTAGACAATGTACTGCAAGGACAATTAGTGCCCCCGGGAGGATTGTTATAAAGAACATAATATGGTTCTTGTGACAGCGTGTGTGGACGACTTTTTTTATCTATTTCCGCTAAATTTCCACTCATGCACTCTTTTTCAAGCTCACGTTTATGCACAGACGTCTTTGAAAAGTATTCCTAACTAATTCATGTGAGCATTACACATCTCTGTTCAAAGTATTTAATTTTATATATTTTATCATTTAATTTAATGCCTCTTAATTTAACTAAAATTGTTCTTTTGTTATTGTTATTCTTACATCTGTCATTGTGTCAATTTAGAATAAAAATGTAAACAGAACAAAATATTTGAACAACCGTCGAATGCATGCTGCTCCTAAATATACATATTGACATACATACATTGACATATATGTATGAATGTATGTATGAATGCATGTATGTGTATATATGTAAGTTTGATTCGTTGGTATAGTTTGTAGTCGCAAAACAAAGATATATTTATATTCAGTGAAGTGGGACAAGCTTTTTACTGCCAGGCAATTATGTCATTTCCACAATAGTGACAAGCAACAGTCGTTTTGCAATTGCGATTGTATAATATTTGCCATTGTATTCGTTGTGCTTTCTGTTTAATACCAAATTCACAAAACTAAAAATCAAATACGTATTTGGCCCAAGGATTAACGAGAGCACAAACAATAACAAAAGAATGAAATAGAAAAAAACCAATCCAAACCAAACTGAACATGCTAGTGCACTCGTTTAACAACGAATCTCCAAAGCGTTGGTGTGACATCTTAAAGAAAGTTAACCGTGATGTGAGCATCTGAGAAAATAATAACTAGAATTTCTGTAACATTAGATCTTAATAGCATCCGGATGTGTTTTTGTATATGTCTCAAAAACAAAGACTGTCAATACAAGACACTGTTGTCATTTATCCTGTGCCATTGCCATTGCCAATGCCAGATAGTTCTCATATGCTGAAGAAAAAGTAATCCTCACGCACATTACGTGAACGAAAAGATCTTGACGCTGGGGTAGTTACATATGTAAATAATACATTCACCCATTCATCCATTTATTTAACAATTCATCTACCATAGAGCCTCTATCTATCCATCCATCCATGCATCCATCCATCCGTCCATTTAAATGTAACACACTTACGAATAAGAGCCAGCAAGCAAGCTCCCAACTAGTTGACGTATACGTCCTGTTTGTACATCAATTAAATGCAAATATGGCAAAATAATCGTTCATGACTGCAGTTTCTGTTGTTAAACATCATCTGCATACGCGAACATCTTTTACTTCAAGTCACCAGCTCCCAGCCTGCATCACTTGCACTTAATAGGTAGCCGCCACAAGATTTTGCACTTAATCTTTAGAGTTGAGGTGCAGAGATGAAATGCATTTAGTCAAAGAAAAAGAAACATAAAAATAAAAGAAAAATCCATTAAGTGCATGAAGTTGCGTTTTAGTGCTAAATGAAGCACAAGCTGCTCATTTTCAATTGATTGAAATGATGTGTCATTTCCTAATCTCTGCCAATATTCCCGGCATTCTGATTGTTGTTTGCACCTACCGATTTTAAGTATTTTGATTTAGTTTCAATTTAAACCAAACATTCATTCCATTCCCTTCCTTCGCAATACGAAAACTGTAGCAAAGTGTTTGAAATAATTTCTTGGCTTTGTGTAAGTAAGATTTAAAATGTAAAGTAAGGCTTACATGTAAGACCGTTTGTAAGGGGAAGAAGCTACACTTCTGCCAACACATCTGCTTAAAAGCTGTGCAATAAATAAAATAAATTTGACATTACCGATTGTAAGTGATAGCGGTAGACAAGACAGACTAGCTAATGCTTCAATAATGCTTTTTGTTATTTTAAAATAAAAAATATTTTATTTAAAATTTATGAAAAAAAAACGTGCTAAACAAAAGTACCCCGTAAACAATTTGGATTGGAAGGGAATAAAAAGCGAAAGCCCTTCCAGCCATCGACGATCGAAGAGTTACCAATTCGAATGAGTTCGAATGCAAATAAGCGTTGTTGTTATGTATTTTGCTGAAAAATCGGAAGCAGCACTTAGTAATGCGATCCTTTCCGGTATAATGATAGCCGTATCTTCAAAAAAACAGCAACCTCACCCGCAATAGTTCGTAAGGTGAACCCGAATTCAACGTATTCCATCACAAAAAGCAGTCCAATTAGCAAAAAATCTCAGTGTGTATACTTGTATGAGCCCATTATTTTGTCGGCCTTTACCAAAGTGGAGTTACGTTCAGCAATATGTCAACAAACAAAATGAAGGTGCATGGCTAGAGTTCAAATCGAAAGAGAATTTAGACCGACAAAGTGACCACATTAGTGATGGTTTCGGCCCCGGTAACTGCTACAGGTCCTTCGCCACTAGTTTCATAGAACTAAATCAACAAAACTAACGTCTTCAACTACGCACGGAGGAGTCATAGCGGAAAAAATGCGATTTTTGAAAGCACAATATTTTTTTAATTAGTTTTAAATTAACAAAAAAATCCTAATTAAACAAATAGTTGAATCAATTAACTATTTAATTAAATTGTAATCTGAAACCAATTATAACCTTTAATTGGTGAAATGGTTTTTTCTGTGTTGGCTTGTCTGCAGAAAACAGCCAGAATCTTTGACGGGAGTCGAACGCATACTGCAAGACACTACCAATCAGTCTAGCTGGGCGCTCTATGCGATTTAAGTATAAAATATTTTTTATAGCTTTAAGGGACACGAAAAATGGTTGTAAATGAGAATTACCCATAAATTAAAATTATAATTATTGAAATCCAAGTTATTAAAAATTTTAATTAGCAAACCCCAGCTTTATTTGCCAAGTCTCGTCTTTGACACAGTCTTATCACACGGACTGCAAGCACAGAAAAAATTGTTTGCACCAATTAAAGGCTTTAGTTAGTTTTAAGTTAAAGTTGAATTAATTTTTTAATTGATTCAAATATATATTTGTTTAAAAGAGAACAAAACAAAATTCCTAATTAAGCAAACAATTGAATCAATTAATTATTTAATTAAATTATCTGTGAGTAACGAAATTTGTTGTTAAATGATAATTATTAATCGAATTAGTTCAGTTTTATCTCTACTAAAAGAGAACAAACGCATCGGATCTTCCGAAGAAACAGGTTTTAACTTGAGATTTTGAAATTTAATTAAGAAATTTATAATACAGTCATATTGATAAATGTTCGCCCATTGTACAACAACACCAACTGTGTTATTATTTACATATAAATCTGCAATATTTAGAAGAAAAAAAAGAAAAGAAATCTCTTCGTGTACCTCTTTCATGCTGTTTAATTACAATGATGAATTGCTAGCCATTATAATTCTATTTATGGGTCTTTCACCGGGGCAAGTGTATATTAACAATAATTTTTAACTTCATCATCGCCGTAATTATCGTTGCAATGATGTTTGCATTTAGTCAATCGACTCCTTTGAGGATTGTTTTTTGTGTTTTTGTATTTTTGTTAAGCCAGTGATGTTTTGCTAATGAGTAATTGCAACAAGTTGTGTGTCGACCTCTAAACAATCAGTAATGTTTTCTGCAGACTAAAGACTAAAACTAACTAAGGTCTGACAAATGATGCTAAACAATTGTCTGCAGCGAGTCATTTCAACCATAATTATGGGTTCACTTGCCATCGTAACCGCACATTGGTGTGCAGATTTCAAAGAGGTCTTTGTAAGTGAGTACGAAGATCATTTGGTTTTTATGGGCAATAAAAATGACTTCAAACGTGCCTGTATCTAACAATGGCCTCCTGTCATTGTTCCAAGTGAATCTAGCATTTAAGAGTGAAAAATTAAACCCTCTGATCTTTAAAAGCAATTTGTATTTTTGAAAATAAAGATTTTTCTCTCTGTAAAATTGTAAAACCAATAAATAGAAATTTTTATTTATGGTTATCGGTTACCCAAAAACTTTCTAGGTGATCCTCGAAAAAGTACAATTAGGTATAGTTGTGTATTGTAAAGAGAACTAAGAGAAGGGATTTCGGCAGTAATCATGCCACTGCCTCCTTTTTACTTAAAGTTTTCTTTCCTTTCGATGTTGTTAAGTTGATGGAATTAACTGAGGACGATTTTTTTTTTTTTTTTGTTTTTTTTTTTTTGCCTTCTAGCAACAAATGTAAGCAAGTTTAAGGCAAGATTTCTAATTGATTTCTCCACAGAGATTCACGGAAGTGCTGATAATTGTTTTCTCACTGAGCTTGTAATGAAACAGATTCTTTAAACGACACCATATTTTTTGCTGTCGGAGATATTTGTTTTTCTGCTTATAATTACGCTTTAACGACTGCAAATTTGAAATGATACCTTGTATTTAATGCTTTTTGTTTTTGTCTTCTCTTTCCTCATAACCATCTTGTTTGCTGTACATTTGTATCCTTGTTGTTCAACACAAATTGCACTGCAGTAATGCACTCTTTATTTTGATTTAGATGTTTATTCTGCATAAGACGTATTTTTTCTTAAGTTTTCCCCCTTTTTAATAATTTTGCTGCTTACATTCGTAAAGCAATTAAAGATGTAATAAATGACTATTGTCATCAGTCATTCACAGGGCTTTCCAAGACTAATGACAATTATGCTGTTGGTGTTTGTTGTTTAAAGTGGAGTCGAGCGCATTGGAGTGGAGTGGAGTGAAGTGGAGTGAAGTGTAGTACAGTGCGCCCTAATAATTGCGAGTAGAATAACAAAAGTTTGTGATGATTATTATGAAAGTTATTCTCCCCTGACTTGTAGAAAAGGAGGAGGAGGATGGTTACCAAATATTAATCGTGAAGGTGCAAGCTCCTTGACGTTATATTTGAGACGTTTTACCTATCGCATCCCAAGGTTGGCAAGGTTATGTTTTTTTAGGTCCTCTTTAAAACCCGAACTATTGCACAAACACACAAATTATTGTTAAAAAGGCAGATTAATAAATGTTACTACATTTATTAATTTGCATTTGACAAGGCATTAACACTAAATACACAATATAAAGCAAAATTTACCCCAAGAGCTCCTAAAAACTGTTTGAAAGTTATGTAACTGGTAAAGGGTTTATTCTAAAAGAAAGAGTTTGTTTAAGCTAGCCTCAGCCAACTGAAGCCAGATGTATTTTAGTAACCATTTTACACTTGTTGTCACTTCCGATATGGCAATGTAATATATCAACTCCTACAGTTGATATATTATACCTCAGATGCATATACCTCAGATGTAAAGGACACAAAATTTTATATACCGACATGCTGCAAGAACAGGCTAGAGCTGAAAAACTCTAATCGCCTCTAAAATAAAACTCGTATATATTTTTTTATTTGTCTCCCCTACGAGAATGAATCGAACCCCGTACCCCCGTAATTTCTGTTCCTGTTGTACTGTATAATCAAAACAATTTTTTAACTTTGGAATATTGAAATAAATAAGTTTCGTTTATCAAGAATATTATAAGACGAGGTCGCACTATACCTACGCATAAACCTATACAGAAAACTTTATATTGACTTTAGTATTTATTTTAAGTATAATTTCTAAAAATAATTATACTTAACTTAAGTTAATAATATTCGGTATGGAAATCAAAAATTAACATTTTTTAGCGATAAAAGCAAATAATTATACAAAGATTAGATCCCGTCGAAGAGATCTTTTTGAAGATTTTAGTAACATTACATTACTGCTTTTGTTGTCAACTTAATTTTACCATTGTAGTAAAACAGACTAGAAGAAAGCCTCGGTGGGCTATTAAGTAGTTTGCTATATGTCTGGGGTTGTGGGTTCCTATCAAAGACTCTGGGATTTTTCACTACAAATTGACATGAAGAGAAAGAGATTCGATATAATCTAGGTGCCAACAAATGGTTAACTGCGTTAGTGACAGGTCACGGACACTTAAGTATTTTCTGGCCAAGTTAAAAATCAAGGTAAGACATTATCTGCAGACTGTGCCTGGAAAAATGCTTTGTACAACTCACAGACGCTTATTATATAGAGATGTTGTGGATCTTTAAGCAAATATTATCAATTACCATAGACTTTGTGATGAGGAAGAATGTCGTCGATATGTATCAGTCGCCAGTCTAAAATCACTACAGTCGAGAGTAAAAGACACGGGCCTCAATGAGAGGCATTCGTATATTTCCAGTCGGATACCAGAAATCATTGAGGAACGAAGGGGGTCGAAAAGGGAATCTTGAAGTTAGTGGTCTGCCTTGGTGTACAAAATAATAATAACGGAAACACACTAGAGCCTTTGTCAAAAATTGAACCCACAATACCAAGATTAATAAAATACCCTTTCAGAAATTTAAATAAACGCTAAAAATTTAAAGTTATCGATAAAAAAACAATTTTTTACCATTTCACCGCCGCTGTGAGAGGATGAAAAAATAAACAAACGCTTTTGGTGACCAATTTACGTCATACATCACAAATCGTTCATTCAGAATGTCCACTGTGTCGGTTACTGTGTGACTGAATAAAAACAACAGATTTCACAGACGACTAGTGCTACTTGGATAACCTAATTAATACGATTTCATCTTTTTGTTTTGTATAAATATTTTTTTTTTTTTTTTTTGTTTACTTGAAAGTCCGTCCATCCGAAATATTGTCAAAAATAATGTTTCTTCCTAATTGTAATTGACCATTTGGCTCGAGTATACACCATTCCAATTGAGAAAAATTACTTTAATGTGTGTATGTATGAATGTAGAGATGTTTGTATGTATAAATGAGTACATCTGATTGCAATTTTATGTGTTGGGTACTCGTATATCTTTTTATCTATACAAATTAATCAACAAACTTCAAGTCAAACATAGATTTTGTTTTGGTGTGTAGTATATCTTCCCGTCCGTCCTTTGACACCATGACATAATTTATTTCGTTTGTGGTTTTTTAACACCCAGGAGACAATTTTATTTATTTACGAATACAGCAACAACATACGAGTACGAGGACTGTTTACTGCACGTAGTTAACTTTGATCACTTACATGTATTCTTTCGATTCTTCATTCATACATACACACATCCATAAGTAAGTATGTATGTAGTATATGGATGTACAATATGTAAAGCTCTTCATCAATAATTTGAATATATAAGAGATCTTACATTTTACATTGTGAGAGTACAACTTAAAAAATTTATGACTAAATTTATTGGGGAGGCCAAATTTTAACTTTCAACGATTATTTTTTGGGAATCATCAAATATTGATGGTTGATACTTTTGTGCTGCAAGTTGTTGGAGCCTTTTCTGTTGTAAATTAATTTCCTGAAATTAAAATTTTTTAGCAAAATGTTTTAAGGGGTGCCTCGGTGGGCTAGTAGGTAGTGTTCTGGACCATCAGTCCGGGGCTGTGAGTTCAATTCCCACCAAAGACTGGAATTAGATATAATCTGGGTGCCTACAAATGGTTAACTGCGTTAGTGACAGATCACGGACTGCCAAATATTATCTGGTCAAGTTAGAAATCGAAGTAAGACGATATTTGCAGACTGTGCCTGGAAATAGGGAAACACAAAAAAGGCTTTGGACCACGCACGGACAGACACATGTTAAAATGGAGATGCTGTGGAGGCCTCATTCGCCATTCTAAAATCACCACAATCGAGAGTAAAAGGCTAGTGACAGCACGAGACTCGATGAAAGTAAGGCATTCCTAAATTTCCAGGCGGATACCAGAAATTATTGAGGAACGTAGGAGGTCGAAAAGGGGCTATTGGCTACTTAATTATATTAAAGACGACAGCTATGTCGTAAACTCTGACGTTGTTGTAGAAATATTATCAATAAGCAGTAGGCAATAAGCATATGTACACACTGAGGGATCTTTTGTCCTAGCATAAGAATAAAGCCAATAAACTTATATGGTGATACATCATTCACATCCGCTGCAGATAATACACTCTTTTCAAGAGTGTGCACCTCAGGGCATCACAGACTACGGTAAGTCATCCCGTTAGTTGCTTGAGGTCACTCATATTGGGTAATAGCAACCTTTGGGACATACCTTTTAATTATCTGAACCCTGTAAGAGCTTTCCAATGACGGGAGAATCCTGCTTCGACCCAGGAGTATACGTCATACTTCTGCTTGAAGATCGTTGGTTATTTGCCCATGGGAATTGTCCGAAAAAGAATATCACCTCCCATGTCACCATTTTTCTATATGGAGCCTTTAGTAAACCAAACTTGGATTCCTAGATCAAGACTAAAATTGTAAACGGTGTTTATAGTGCCGATACTGTAACAGCTAATTACGTGCAGTTTTGTTTCGTTGATTCCATTTAGGTATTTTTGATGTTAAAGATAATATAACTTTTGATCCCACCATGGTCCCACTCTGATATTTTTATGGCGTACTCACTAAGCCACGTTAAAAAACATATATAAATTTAAAAAAAAAAAATAAAAGACACCATCTCAAAGATTTTAATAAAACTTTGTTAAAAAATTTGATGATTCATGATTGATACCAAATTAAAGCGTATAAAATACCCTTTAGAATGAGCTATTACTCAACTTTCTAGGACTTATAGAACAGGATTTAGAATATGTTTAATCCTCGAGCGCATATGTAAAAAAGCGACAATTTTCAATTTTGATAACTGTGTAGCGGAAAAACTGCAAGAGATAGAATTTTTTAAAAATCATATTTGGATTTAGGGAGTCAAAGAATATAAATAAAAAAGTTTCAATAAAATCTGAAGTAGTCATTTTGAGTGCCTTGTTGATTTGATGTGGAATAACCCCGCTACAACACATAATAAAATGAAGTACAAAATTAAAGAGTGTCCCAATAGCGGCGTGATTTTCTTATATATGGTCTAAATTGCTTAACCGTTATAGCAGACCTTTAAAACAACAATATATGTAAATTTTAATTAAAAATTAAAGGGTATTCCGGGCCTAACAACGATATCAGCATTTTTACTGATGTATCTCTTATGGACGGTAGAGCAGGAGCAAGTGTATATTCAGCAGAGCGCAACATGTCCTGTAATCTGCGTTTGGGTGAGTACGTCTTCGTTTACCAGGTAGAATTACTTGGACTACAGCATGCTTTAGATAACCTGCTGGAATTTCGGGTTCAGGGAAGAATGATTCTCATTGCACTTGACAACCAGTCGGTTATAAAACACATGCGGCAGGTATACTACAAACTAGTGCTGGAATGTGTTTTAAAAGTTAACAGATGTGCCTCGGTTAATAAAGTAACATTAATGTGGGTTAAGAAACACATAGGCACAGCTGGGAATGAAATGGTGGACCAACTTGCAAAAGGGGGATCTGATATGAATTTCTGTGGACCAGAACCCAGAATAGCACCAGGTAATGGCATAATGCGATCTAAGGTCCTACAATGGGTGAATTCATTAAACCTGAAAAGTTGGAGGGAGACCACTACTTGTAGGCAGGCTCGAGTGGTGTTCAGGGAGCACATGGGAAGGCCATTAAGGTACTCAGATGCAATAGAAGTACCTTAAGCTAGCTGCGTTTGTAAAAGGTCATGGAAACTTCAAGTATCATCTAGCCAAGATGAAAATTGAAGAATATGAATATGATACTGCAGACTGCAGACTGTGCCTGAAAGAGGCTGAGATGTAAATCAGAGAAATTTCGTTATATTTCGAATACCTCTATGACTATTTTAATGTTGCTTAAAACCATTGCAAAGACGTTTTAAAAAACTGTTTTTGACTCTCTTGAGTTGTGAGTTGTGACTGTTTGTGATTTTGTGTGCGATATGTATGTGCCTGCACAAGTGCAACATATTCATACAATCTTTTCTTTAAGCTGTTTTTATATATTTCTATATAAATTTTTATTTATGTACATATGTATGTATATTTTTATGTTCATATGTACTTTGGGGAAATAAATTTATATTTTTTGACAATTAATCAAATATTTTTCTTAGTCAAATATTTTCTCAAGTCTAACCACACGGCACACATGTTTTCCCAAATATCTATTTGCTTTTGTTTGAACAAAAAAAAATGAGCAATAAATGGAGCTAGTGTGACCACAAAACAAATTTTAAAATGTTTTAAAAAAATTTAGATCAAACACCAACAAACAATTTTGAGGCAAACATTTGCCTAATGTGACCTTACCTTTAGTTTTCACTTCTGTTAGCAGACCCAACGACTGCCCTGCACTTTTTGTGTTTTGTTCTTTTGTTTAGGCACTCCTTCCTTCCTCTTCATTTTTTGTTCGAAGATTGCAAAAATTTCTTTTCTACGTTCATAATAGACAAGTTTCAATTCAAAAGGTCAAATGAACGATTTCAAACACACATTTTAAATAATAGGAATTATATTTTGCATACAACGTTTGGATTATTTTCTGGCTATTGTTTTTACATCCCACATTCTTTGCTCATAAATTTTAGATCTACGCAAATATGCATTTTAAAAACAACAATAATAAAAGCAGACATCCATCCGCATGTGTATATACTCGTAGTACACACAGATCTAGCCGAATATAAATTGAGCAAAAGCACGCAATAAATACTTTAAAGTACTCGTGCATACCAGTGTCCATTTTGATTAATTGGACAGGAACAAAATGTTACAAGGATTTCCTAGTGCAGAGGCCACCGCACTTACGTAGCGACGTACTTATAAATAGGAATTGAGTATTAATTTAAATAAGGATATATTTTTTGGCAGTATTATATTTTTCATACGCAGCTCTCATTTAAAAAACTATTTTTCTTAATGTAGAAAAAATGTTAAATTTTAAAAATAAAGATTTTTAGCATAAAGTACAAAGACATAATAGTTGGACAAATGATATATGAGAATTATTAAACAATGATATACATAGTACAAATATGTACAATTCTTAAAAAAAAAAACTGGGTAGGGCACCTCGGTCTTTTAGTAGGTAGTGGAGACTGTTTGTTCGATTCCCACCAACGACTTGGTGTTTTACTGCAACGAGTGAAGGTCTTCGTTACCATACTCGATAATTTAAGTTAAAAAAATAATTAAGTCTGCATACATACATATACATATATTAGTAGTTATGTAGGTCACACAAATGATATATCAATCTTCTAAAATCGAAAAGAATTTTAATGCGTATAATTTGCCAGAGTTGATAAAAAATATTCAGTTGTAGAAATACAAGGGCAGAGCGCAGAGGGTGCTGTAGCTTAAGCGGTTAGCACGTTGACTACTAAGCAATGGTCACGAGTTCAAATCTCTGCCGTGGCAATATTAATTTTTCTGATATGTATTAATTTTTCTTCATAATAATGCATATCACAGCGCCCTCCTTCGCCGGTATTACTACATAGCACTAAATCGCCGGCGAAGTAAAATAATTATAAATTGGCTATGCTAGCTTCGAACTAATTCGCCTAAATAACACCAGAGGCGCTGCAATACTGTTCTAAAAATAATCATAACGTGCAATTACAGTGTTGCCAGAATCGAAGCTTTACTATCACTAACCATCTGTCTTATCTACTACTATCCCTTTCCAAAGGAAGTAACACAGTTTATGTAGGCATTAACTGCCTGAGTGGTACTTCTCTTAATAAAAAAAAAAAAAAAAATATTTTTAACTAGCTGTGCCCACACACGTTGTGTGCGTCCTGACAATATTTTGTTCGATTTTGCTTTGAAACTAATCCGCACCAAATTTTATGACTCTTACGTATTTTGTTTATATAAAGGTACCCATCCCTGGATAAAATTCGAAAATTTATATAAAATTCCAAAAATTATTGTAAAAAAAGACAGGATATGAGTTACTCATTATTTTAAAATAACGCCATCTGTTGCGCAACCGTGTTTAAAATAACCCGCTTTCAAAATATGTATAGAGTTTTTATATCTTTTAGCTAAATAATTATTTATATCTTTTAGCTACACTATTTACATGTTTTTTCTGGGAATATTATTTTAATGACGGACCCGCCTGCTAGGGATTTTCTTAACATTTCTTTTCTTGCAAGAATTTTATTGAATAAACAAAAGATTTTAATTAAAAAGAATGAATTTGTTTTACACAGAATAGGTTTGTGTATATCGTGCAAAGGATTGATTTTGTTTCGTTAATGTGCTGGTAGGGCTTTTATCTTCTGTTTTATAATACATGAGTTCCTCTAAGATCTATTGCAGAATAGGGTACCAACAACAACAGCCGATCTCCAGCCAACCCGATTTTGTGCAGTATATATACGTATATACCAGGATACGACTAGGGTGTTCATTTGGAATTCTGTAGAGCGTCGCCATGTAGTGCGTGGTCTCCCAACTTGCCGGCTTGACTTTTGAAAAGGTTTCCATCTTTATGCTTGTTTAGCCACATTGTCATCATTTCATTTCTGCCACTTAAGTCTATGTATTTCTGTTTCAAGAGGTGTTTGGCCTGCTTTCGATAGCAGATCTGTATTTGAGATGGTGCGGGGCCAGAAAATAAGAAGTATTATGCTGACGCAGCGGTTGACGATAGTGTGGAGGCTGTGGGTAATACTGCGATTGACTTTCCATTTATAGATTTTGGTAGGAATACCATCAATACAAGCCAGCGGCTCTACTATTGGGGAATAATGGCTTCTATAATTCCTGACTGCCTTGGGGGGGAGGTGTGGTGTTGAAGTTCTGATCCTTGGGTGTGTTGCGATGAATGAGCTTGTTGGTATGGGTGACTCAGCAACATGATCTTTAATATTGTTAAATACGAAAGAAAAGAGTTCTTTCGAACTTTAAAATTGTTCTTGATCAATATTGAGCAAATTACTATCAAAATCGCAAAAATGTTGCTAAGTTCGCACCTTTTGCTCAGCCAGTTTTTTTGTGATGCGGAAGATCGTGCGAGCGTCGGCTCCTTTAGCTACATTTTCAATGTGTTTTCTTTTGTCTCTTCGCACTGCACGCTGCGCCGTTTTATGTAGTTCGCGATATATAGCTACCAGCATATTTATTTTTCTCCATGTTCTTTATTACATTGAATTTCTCTTTAAATACTTAACGATTGTGCTTCAAGCATCATCAGGCATCCTCATTGTTCTACTCCGATAGTTTGATCCGCACAGAATTTAGTGTCTTCGACATTGTGTGTTCAGCACTGAGTAGCATAAGACTTAGGACAACTGGCGGTAGCTTGTTAAATTTGGATGCTTAAGCTTTGGACAAGTGCTGGCAATTGCTAAAGACTCCTTGAGGAGAAAAAAGAAGGCCGACAGTCTGAATTCACTAAAGCCAAAAGTAAAAGCTGGTGGTAGAACGTGACTCAATGAAAGTAATGTTGCCATAATTACAAATTGGTTGCCTATAACCATTGAAGGCTGATGGGGATCGAAAACGGACCCATTACAAAAGCGTAGATCTGTAATTAGCTAAGTTTAGAAAGTATTTTATAATTTGAATAGAATATAAAGAAGAGAAGAATACAGTATCAACCTCAAAACCCAAAAAGTAACAGTGCTATATTCGGCTGTGCGGAATCTTCTATACCCTTCACTACGGTGATTTTATTTATACAGACATGTACAGCATTGTCCATATTTTTGATACTTTACATAAATTAAAATAAGTCGTATAAAAAAAAACTCATTATTCATGCTTTAAAGAAATAGAAGACAGCGACTACGCAGCTAAATGAAAACAAATTCCGTTGGCTATAATTGTCGCAGTGTTGTCACCCAATAAATAATATTGAAGACGACAGCTACATCGAACACTCTAACATTGTTGAAGAAATAGTAGGTTAGGTTAGGTTGCACGGGTCGCCGGCTACGCAAAAGGGGAAAAGCCGACTCACTTGGGTCCCTTAGGTCCCGTTGTGACGCCCGAAAGAGGGATGAGCAGGATAGATACCTACCGATCCCCACTTTAGGTTTGGTGCAAAAACCAACCGGAGAGCCGGATAAATGAGTTTATCCTGTTAATATCGCAACCCGATAGGTCTGTGAGGTCCTGTAATATCGAGCTGCCTAGCAGCGCCGCCCTTTCCATAGATAGGGCCGGACAGTGACAGAGGAGGTGTTTCACTGTTTCCTCTTCCTCCTCATCCTGACAACTTCTACAGAAGTCATTATGCGGTAGATTCAATCTCCTAGCGTGTGCACCTATAATGCAATGCCCTGTCAGCACAGCCACTAATGTGCCTATTTGACCTCGAGGGGTTCTCAGCAGGATTGCAGTACGTTTGCAGTCATACTGAGGCCATAGAAGCCTCGAGGTCGTGCAGGTGGGCTCGTTCGACCATCTGGTCTGCGCAGCCCCCAGTAATTCCTGCTGTATGTTATCCTTACAGCAATTTAGCGGAACACCGACTAGTTGATCTATCTCCTGGTCCCTAAGGTAGGTTCCAGATCTAGCCAGTTCGTCCGCAGTTTCATTTCCGGGCACTCCCGCGTGCCCTGGCACCCAAAAGAGTTCCAGGTTGGAATGTCTCGCCATCTCATCTAGAGATGTCCGGCATTCACGAACCAAACTGGACGTAGTATAAACGCCCGATAAGGAATTTATCGCAGCCTTGCTATCAGTACGGAACTGGATATCTTTACCATATATCCTGTGATACCTTAGCCAATTTGCCGCTCTTTTTATGGCAGAAATTTCAGCCTGAATAGTGCTGCAATGATTTTGTAGCCTAAAACTCATCCTTATTTGAAAGTAAGGAATGAAAACGCCTCCCCCCACTCCAATGTCCGTTTTAGATCCATCTGTGTAAACCTCAAGCACGTTTTCTTGATGACTTTCATGTGTCATCATGGATGACGTGCCTGAAGTTGATACTTCGAACCTTCTGGTCGGCATGGCTGAGGGTGCACAATAGTCAATATTTTCCGGGATGGTCGATATGCGCACACATCCCAAAATAGTCGCATGGCCGAAATTCTTCGATTTCCATGTCCCGGCTGCACTAAGTCTTACTGCCGAGTTCAGGGCCAACTGTTTGGCCATTAGATCGGCTGGCAGCCAGTGCAGCATTGTAAACAAAGCCTTTGATGGCGTCGTGCGTAAGGCACTTGTGATCATCAAGGCTGAAGTGCGTAGTACTTTGTTGACTATACTACAGTATGTAGGCTTGCCTAGTGCAGGCCACCATACTAGCGCTCCATACATTAGTATGGGCTTTATCACAGTATTGAAGAGCCAGTAGGCATTTCCGGGGCTAATGCCCCAGTTTTTACCTATGGCTTTCTTACAGGTATATATGGCTATTAAAGCCTTGTTTGCCCTAAATTGTACATTAGGGTTCCATGACAGTTTGTAATCTAGAATAACACCCAGATATTTCGCACTGTCAGACAGTTTAAGCTCCATTCCGTTAAGGTGTGGTAGCGAAAATGTGGGAATCTTGTTTCTTCTAGTGAATAACACAAGATCCGTTTTCTGCGCATTAACACTTAGACCACCTTCGGTGCTCCACCTACTAATTTGTCTAAGCGCTGTTTGCAGACGTTGCGATATAGTGTCCAGGTGTTTGCCTGACACAGCTACTGCAACGTCATCCGCATATGCCACGGTTGTGAACATCATAGAGTCCAGTACCGTAAGCAATGAATTTAAGGAAGAAATAGTACCTATTTTGCTTTTATAAAATTTAATAACTTTTCCAAAAAAATAATAAATATTTCCGCCAAATCTTTTTATTCGTATAAAAATTTGTAATTTATAATTTCGTGACATATTCTTTTGTTGAATAAAATAAAATTGTCGCATACAAAAATGGAAATTAGCCTAAGTTGACTACAGTCACAGCGATGGTCATAACCTTTGCTGTCTTCAAAATAATCGTTTACCAATAAACGTTTGTATTTTATTTTTGACAGTTTGTAGTCGGTATCCTGATGGTTTTTATGTGTTTAATGCATCTAGGTTTTATAACAGAGATCTCATCTATTTAAGAATCAAACGCATATAAAAAATATGTTACTCTATATATGTATGTATGTATGTACATACATATATTCTTAATATAAAAAATATGTTATGTTACAATCATGATTTTCATAGAAATATTAAAATTTTTTTTAAATATTTCGAAAATCGTTTCTAAAAATTTTTTAAAAATTTTATGGAAACTTTTTAAAAATTATTTGCAAAATTTTTCTGGAAAAATATCTTTTTAAAAAAGTTTTGTAAAAATTTTTGTAAATATTTTTTAATTTTATTGAAATTTTTTTAATTTACGACTTTCCTGCAAACTATATTGAGTTGGAATGGTAAAACTAAAGCAAAAAAAATTTCCTCATATTGACCCCACATGTGTCTTTTAACTGCTCCTGGTTACCAGTGGACACCCTGTGAGTCCATTGGCTACCTCTATAAAGGTATTTAATACAAATCAAAGCAGAAAAACCACATCAACCTAAAAACAAACAAAAATCGCCCCTCGGAGGGGGTTATTGATCCCCCGAGATCTGTGTGCACTCCATGCGATCTACATCTGCATCTCTTCGGGTACCTTGGCAAAGTTAATTTCAACCCGAACAAATCGGGGGAGGGAAATATCAATTTTAATACTTTTTAAACGTTTTTTTTTTAATAATTAAAAAAGGATAGAGTACACCCTCTTAGGTTAATAGATATTGTGGTGGTGTTAGAAAATCAAAATTGTTAATTCCACGTATTTATATTTTTAGTGCATCAGCACTCAATATATAAATTTATAAAAATAAAAAAATGTCGCTTTTTAACCGACTTCAAAAAAAGAAGGAATATAAAAAAGTTTCAACAAAACCTGGATGGTAAATTAGAAAACAAATTTTTTGGGTGAATGACTCCTATATATTAAAGAATCGGCCCATTGTATTTCATCGGCATATAGTATTTCATTTTCGGTAGGATATATGTATATACATAGGTAACATAAATGGTAAGAAGATCAGGTGGGGTGAAGTATTTCTTACACCGTTTTAAAAAACCGAGGTAATTGGATGTACTTGAATGGACTCCTATGCCTCACACACATAACATTCATAGAAAAAAATTCAATATTTGAATCTGGAAATGTAAATGTATATTGATACGAAAAGTTAAAGTGACAAAATCAACTGGTAATAAAAGGTACCAAGGGCTATTAAGCATATACTTGCACCCCTGGCCCGTTCTTTGCCTACTGAAAACTCTAAGCAACAATGCGAAAAAAGAAAGCTACATATACATAGGTATGTATGTATGCATGTACATATGTATGTATGTATGAATGATTACAACTTTTACAAACATTTTTAAAAAGAGTGTTGGTTGGCGTTATTTTTGCGTGCCAATTGGCGATATCGTTAATTGTTGTAAAGACATTTTACATGTTGATACAACTCATAGATTGTTTCATGTTGTCTTCAGAGTGGCCAATAACTGTGTTTATTTATTTTAGTCTGTATGTTTGTATTTGTATTTGTGGTTTTTCTTACAAAATCTATTTGTAGCTTCCGCCCTGTACTTTATTACGGTAGCATTTCTCATCTAATCTTTGCTACACGCTACCTACGTAGTGTTTAAACATAATCCGCAGTTGCATTATGGGGGGCCATAACATGATCATATTGTAGTGGATGGAGGTTTCAGGCATGTTCTATGGTTTGCAGTCTGTAGTTTGTATTTTGTAATTGGAAATTTGATTTTGGTTCACTTTGTTTTTTATTAAGAAGTAGAAGAAGATTGCAGAGGCAGGAACGAAAAAAGAAATCTTGTTACACCAATATTACAACTTTGTGCTTACAAAATGTTTTATCCATAAACAGCTTCTAACAATTACTATTCGTACCAAATCCGTATTGACTACCTGCAGTGATTTGTTACAAATTGCTGCCATTTAAAAAATTAATATTTGTTCTGCGAACGGCCTTTATACAATTCGTGTTCTTTAAGGGAATTCTAATTGTTGCTTTTGGTTGGCACCGCTTTTAACGCTGCTGTCGTAAGGCATGGTAGGTAGCTAACAGAGATATGGGGCCATAACAAAGTTTCCACTGTCAGGGTCCGTTTAAATATTTGACCAATAGTTTTGTACAGAGCTCGTCTTATCAGAGAGAGTTCATGCAGCTCATCGCCAATGTTGAGACAAGCTCTGTCTAACTGAGCAAAATGTTTGCTTTTATACACGTCAGTCTGTTGGTCTTCCTGTCGTTCACCCAAATGTACTTAAGTAACTCAACAACATATCGATTGTATCGTAACATCCTGCATGTCACGTTATTTTTTAATGTGCCCACTTTTTATATCACACACACAAACACACACACACAAAGATACTTATGTACACCATGAGTGCATTAACGTCTTGATCGAATGCCAAATGATGCTCTATTTGACGACAGTTTGACTGCAATTAACAAAGAACGACGCGTTCCAAAGTGACGAGTGTGCGTAGAACTTTTTAATTGGTTTAAAATCTCCGTTTAAAGCGGGAAAACATCAAACACTATCACAACATCATCCAATGGAACTGTTTGGTAAAGTTTAGGTTCTGCAGTTAGTTACCTGTTCAATTCATTTATCTGGCCACAAAGCAAATAAAAGTGCAACTAATGTTGCCTTCTACACCACAATTCACAGTCGCAAAAGAAATGGCATAATTTAATCGAATATACATACATATGTATGTATAAGCAACCATCTACAGCTACCAAGTATAACAGTTACAGTGTGGTGCAAAAATGGTTCTATGTATATTTTATTTTTTTATTATCTTTAATAACCAAATTAAAAACCATTCCCTAAAGTAACGATCGTGAAATATCGAAAACAAATTGACTTTACCCAGCGCTGCAATGGCCTATTTTAGGATATTTTTAGGCACCCGTAAATTGGAGAACCATTTATCAAGAAAAGGCTATTTTCGAAATTTATGTGAAATTTTAGAGATCAATTTTATTAGATCTTATTTTATTATTAGTCATTTTCTATGCAAAATCCAAAATATGTTTATATACATTCTTTGTTTATACACATTATTGCTGAATTTTTGTGAAACACACATAACGTTTTTTTACAAAATGAGAAACAAATTCATTAGTAAGCAAGGTTTGTGGATCTACTTCAGCTTCAGTATATACTTTTTATACAATTAATTGGTGCCGGAGTAAAGTGCATGACTTCTAGATTAATGTTTCGTAAAAATTTGTTTGCGCTCCATTTTTTAAATATCATATACCATTGAAATTGGAAATTTCACGATAAACTGATTTTTTGAGAAATAAAGTATAGAATTGTAATTGATACAAATTCTGATCGGACCTTACCAAATTTTCATCTCACGTAGATAAAGGAGTTTTTAATCAAATCGTGATAAAAGTATTTTTTTATTTTAACACCTGCATTCCTAAAACGAGACTGATAGGTTCCCAAAAATTAGGTTTTTTACGAAAGTGTCTACCTTGCCTTTATTAATCACGGGGCTGTCAAATCCTTTTTGGAGTATATAGTCAACAATGGAAGATTTAAAAATCTGATTACTTATTTTAATCAGTGCAATCCGAGGAATTTCACAATAAATCATAAATTTAGATGCAAAATTGGATATTTTTTGATAGGGCAGGAAGAAGAACCGTTACAATTTTTGACTTATTTTTTTTTTTTTTTTTTATTTGCATTTGCTATAGGTTGTCTTTAAAATAGTTCAAACAAATTTATATTTTTTACAACAATGGCTAACCTGCCTTTATTAATTACGGGGCTCTCAAATCCTTTTTGGATTATGTAGCCAACAATTGAGGCTTTAAAAATCCGTTTACATTTTTTTATCCGTGCTTTGCACTTCGAGAAGTTTAACAATAATTTATAAATTTTGTTTTAAAATTGGCTATGTTTGGATAGGGCTGGAGGGAGAACTGTTATAATTTTTTATCTAATTTGTTGGCCAATTTTCTTCCCTAAAAGAGACATTCAAGGTCTACTTAAATTTAAAAAATCTTAATATTTGAGTTAAAACTAAACTTTTTATGACATTTCCAAAAAATTATATACCTGAGGTATCCAACTTTGGAGGCTTACCCAGAAGCCCCCCTTTACTATAGGGGACCGACCGTTCGCAGCTCGGCTCAGAAATACCTCTGCTTTGCTCCGACTTATGTCCAAAAAAATCGTTTTCAAACCACTGTGAGTCGCCCAAACATTACAAAAATTCCAATTTTCAAAATAGTTAACATTTTTATGACATTTAAAAAAAATTTATACACGAGGTACCCAACTTAGGGGCCTTACCCACTAGCCCCTCTTTACCCTAGGGGGCCGACCGTCCACAACTTTACTCAAAAGCACCTCTGCTTTGTATACATATGTACATATGTGAAATTTCATTAAGATATATTCAGTGGTTCATGAGCTACCGAATTATTTCCAAAATAAAACGTTGAATTTTATGTTTTTTTTTTCTTGTTAATTGATCCTTCTGATTAGTATCGGTTGATCGGGTCGGACTTGACCGTTTTGACCATAAAATTAATAAATTATATAAAAAAAATTTAATTTTGTCCAGGGATGGCTACCTCTATATAAAGAAAATACATATATGTACATACATACAAAAGTAAGAGTATTAATATTTGATGTGGTTTACTTTCAAAGCAAAATCGAGCAGAATATTGTCAGGACTCCTACGACGTGGCGGCACAGCTAGTTAAAAATAAATTAATTGTGCCAGCCGGAAGGTGGAAGGCCATCAACATAAGAGTTTAAATTCGACAAATAAATAAAAACTAAAGTCAATTTAAAAAAGAGATTTTGATTTATTTTCTAAAAAATACCAACAAATGGCTTGATAGACAATACAAAATCTCAAACTTAAGTTGAGGGGGTTGTCTAGGGGTTTTTATGTGTCATTTCAAAATTTAAAATATTACTTACAGTTTTATTTTAAAATTTACTAAGCATCGTAATTATACATGTTTGTTCTAAACTGTGTTTAATTTGATTCTTTTAAATAGTCTACTCCCTTACAGTGGGTGACAATTCAATGAATTTTTTTTATTATTTCGAAAACTATTTCGTAATTTTAATTTTTAAAATAGAACTGGCATGCGGGGCACCATACTTATCTTTGATGTTACGTATACAATTTTACAATATCAAACGATAAACAACCGCTTAAGGTTCTGTAGCTGATACTGTTTTAATAATGTCAAGGTCAATAAGGTAAAATGAATTTCGACCTTGACATTACATATTAATATGATGGTCAGTCATGTTCAAAATAACTATTTGAAACAATCCCAACGTATTTCATATATTTAATTCGATACCCACACCTTGAAAGACGGTGGATAAGGAGCTGAGATTTAAACAGCATCGCTCTTGCCTTTGCTGAGTTGGAACGAAAATTACTATCTCTAGATGACATTATTCCTTTAATAATGGAAAGATGCAAACAACTTATTGAAAAACGTGTTATCCAATTTTCAATCAAAATAGTGTTTGATTAACGTTCTCTTTGAAGCCACAAAAGAGAACTACAACTCATCAGCACTAGTATTTTGTTAAAAGTTTTAAGTTTTCTTTTTTTTTAAGTTTTCACTAGTGTTTGTTGTTCTAGTAATTGTACTAGTAGACAAATCTTTCCAGGATAAATTAATTTTCTATTTAAAACCAAAAAATACATATCTTACCGTTGACTTGACCTGATAAATTTCAATGGGAATTTATTTGTTTTGTTCCATCGTCAGATTCCTTATATGCAGCTGATGGCGATGTAAATGTAAACAAAGAAATCAATCACAAACTCTAATTATTTATTTACCAATTTTCACATTTTTGTATTCTTTTTAAACGAACTTTTATTATTTTCAACATTTTTTGTTAATTGTAATACAATTTCGTTTATTTTTTCTTATTTAAAAGCATTTTTTAAATTGTTTAGAAAATTGGATCACTTTTTCTACAAACCGCACGGCTTAGAATAAACAAAAAAACTACCGTTACAATTTCAGACTGGGTTGTACTTTTTAGGCAGTTTTCCTTTTGAAATAAAAATAATCATAGGGGGGTTGGTTCACATGTAACAAGTAAAATTTTTACAATTGCTGTAATTCCATTACTTTTTAAGCGAACACACGCTTCGGATTATTCTACACGTATGAACGTATAAACTAAAAAGTAGGTTTTGCAGTAAATACATTTGTTGTAATACGTCGGCGACTAGTTTTCCTCGATAACATCAATACTTCAACAATAAAAAACTCGTACATTTAAGATCTCCAAATCGTCCGCGCAACATGTCCCTTATATTTTTTTATATATTGATATCTTACTTTTCTTAATTTTTAGGAATAAAAAAATCTATTCCAACGATTTATGTATTTTTTTTAGTTTTATTCGATGAGATAAGCATCGCCCGGGAACATCTACTTCGAAAATTCATCCATCACGCCTTAAAAAAATGGAAGAGTAGCTATAACAAAGGAAAGGGACCCATTAAGGAAGTCGTCTCCTTCGGACATGCAGATATATTCTTAATTCCACTGAACGTAAGGCTTTTCAAATTTTTCTGCAATTTTGATTTTTAAATATCGCATAAATATCCACAATAAACTTCCTTCTTTACCTCCTACTATAACAACCAATAAAATGCATATACACTTTTTACATTCATATATATTTGTATCCGGACAGACAACCAATAAATTATCTTAAATATAATATTCCACTAGTTTTAATACAATTTTGGTGCAGATTAAAACTAAAAAGATGTAGCTGATGCATGTCAATATAAATATTTGACTTAATTGTAGAAACACTCTTACGATTTTATCAACAACAAAACTTCAAAGTAGAATGCAATATCAGATTTGATAGTCATTATTAAGAATATACTAATTATAGGTATATTTTATATATAATTTACATTTGAATAACCTAACCTTGTCGTTACTTTTAATAAATTATTTAATTAATCTAAAAATAAACCTTAGGAATTGCTTTGCGTTTTATAAAGTAAAATTTATTATGTACATTTTTAGATAAATATATATGTATGTGTGTATATTACCTGCTTAAATATTAAATACTTTTCTCTTATTCCTAGACAACTTGCAACTGAAGTGATTGGTCTTCTTCCTGCTGATGTGGAGCATTGTCGTATCGAACAAATTTATTAATTTGAAATGATTCATCATTATGGTAGTCAGAGTCAACGACAAAAACATCAACCACCTTTTCAATGGTATATTGCTCTTGAAGCAAAGTGTTAATCATCAACAATGGTGTAACTTTAACAAGACCCAATTTAGAAGGACATATTGTTAAGGGGAATTCTTTATGTTGGCCAGGGTCAACAACACCTATACTGAATTCAGCTGAGCCAGTGTAGGGACAGTTATAATCTAAGGGAGTTGGCAATTTGACTACCAAATCCATTGGTCTGTCCGCTGTATTTGTAATTCTGCAGATAAAAGTAAAGGGTTCACTAACTTTTACTATATTCATGGCATTCATTACTTCCAATCGAACATCCTTGTATTCAAACGGCTTTATGGTAAAGGATATTAAATATAAATATATTCCAGATGTAATTGACACCATTTACGATACAACTTACCAGTCTTTGCAACTGACTCGTTTGCAATCGTCCTTTTTCACCCAAATTTGAACGCCATACAATATCTAATTTTCCTACAGTATTAGCTATTCTTAATGCTTTAATATCCTTTGAAACATCTGGCTTTGGCTACAAATAATATATAAAATATATATTGAATTTTGCTCATGTAATAGTGATCTAAATATGTTTTACTTTTATACAATACAAAAATTGACAGCTATTATTTGGTTGTAGCATGTTTTTAGATGTGAATACTGATTCTCCATTTGGCAAAGTATTCAAAGAAGTTACTGTGTAGTGATCTGAACTGTCAAGCTCAACCTTCTCCAAGCAAAAGGGCCCTGTGGTTATATTTTGTATCTGTGCTTCCAAATATATTTCATCCATTTCCGCATTGTAGAACTTCGTCTTAACATCTAAAGGCTTTAAAACTTGAAATTTAAAGAATTTACGAAAATATTGAGGTAAACCAGCCGGAGTAGTATAATTTACTTCACACACAAGTCTAGAAAAAATACTTTCAACTGTTTTATGTTCAAAATGTTATAACATTTTTATGTCTTCTTACATATGAGTCCCAATTTCTTTAACCTCGTAACGAATAACATCATCTAATGTTTCGTCAGGACCTAAGGTTGTTGGCTTAGCTTTATTTTCATGCATTGGTAAATTTATTCGTGTATTGTTTGACTGCAAATCGGCCTTTACGGTAACTGCGTCGACGGGGTGAGAGGTGCAATTGTGAACACAGATGTAGCTTGAAAATGTTTCACCCAAATATATATTGCCAAATGATTGGGGAAGTAGCATAAACTGACCAGCAGCCAAAAACTCGGAACCAGCAATAGCTGCGCCTTCTGACTCGGAAACCTGTTTAAAGCTTAGTTGCGGCAAGTCACGAGGTTCACAAGAAATAATCTGTGGACACACCAAAGTAGGACGTGTTAATCGCATCACTACAAATTTAAAATCAATGTTAATATTTCGCTATTCAAATGATTCAATAATAAAGATTTACCTTTTAATGCCAGCAAATGTTCACTTTGATCCAATGGGTTCATATTTTCTTAAAAAAAAATCTTCACTTATTTCCGCTTAACCAAAGATTATTAATATAGATAAGTATGTATTAAACTTAACACTGGAGAAAACAATATTTTCTTTGCTTACCAAAACTTCTTGTTATAACATTCAATCATCCTAGATTGATATCTTGAGGGAATACAGAAGACAGCAGGGCAAATTGTCAATTTTAAAAAGGGGCTCTCCAGAGACGTAGTCGAAAAAAGTATCTTTTTTGTTTTTCTGTATAACTGTCTATTATTTAAAAAAAATAGCATCCTGTCAACGTCGTCCTCACTTTTGACATGTTTCCCAGTACCCTGCAATGTATCACAAAATATAAACAATTTTTGCAAAATATAATCCTACATACTTTCAATCAATACTATAGATTGGCTTAAATCTAGTTTAGTGAAGCTTGACCGATCAAAAAAAAATGTAAAATAAAAAATTGGCGGTCGCCCTTATTTTCCGAGTTATAGGCCTCTGAAAATTTCATATGGAACTATGATTTTACACTACATTTTTGAACAAATAAAACAACACTATAATAACCAATATTATCTTTTCTTTTTGTGGTTTTCCAGTACCCTTGATTTTTTTGTCCCGACACTATTAAGGATAAAGTAGCGAGAAAAAAGCTATAAATTATCCCCCGTCTTCATTAACCCCGTCTACATTTGTCATTAATATGCCTTAACAAAACTCAAACTTCATATAAAAATAAAAAACAGTATCAAAATTAATGTTTTTTTATATAAAGTTTGACTTTTGTTAAGAAATGTTAATATCTAATGAAGACGAGAGATTAGTCATCAACATTTCTTAAATAAAACCAGTATTAGACAAATTTTTTTTTATATTAAGTTTGACTAATGTCAAGAAAAGTTAATGCTTAATGTAGACAGACTCTTAAGAACGATATCAAAATTTATTGTATTTTATATTACTATTTATTCCCAATGTGGTTCCAATTTTATATTTAGTATTTTACCATAATCTGTACTGTCGCCAACTATTGTTTTATGAAGATTAAAACAGATGACAAATTATATAACTGAATTAATTAACCTCTTTAACAGTTTCATGTGAAAAATGATAAACTTAAGCCTAGTATTCCGTTCAGTTTTTCATGCGGAATGCTGTTAAACCTATGCAGGTATAAAAAAAAAATTTATGAAAAAGTTATGAAAAAATATTGTAGAAGTAGTACTCTGTTTTTTACTGAATTGTTCTTGCAACATTTTATCAAAGCTGAAAAAAAAAAATCGGCAGTATTTCATTCGGAATTTTTCAAAAAACAGCTGTTCATGTGATATACTTAAAAACAATAAAATCGTAAAATTCTTCCAAATCGCGAATATAAATATAAACCACATTTTAAATGTCAAATTTTTCTTTTGAAATAATAAATGTTACTCAACAATTTTCACAAATTCGAACAGATTATTACTATTTAAGCTACAGAACCGAGTCACAGTGCTATTAATTGCTAAATTAAAAATTTCTACGTGGAGACTAGTAACAAAAACATGTTTTCTTTATTTTTATGTGGCAACTTTTTTTGAGTTGTTTACCAGGCTGTCAATCAAATGTGGATGTACATAATTACCTTAAAGTCAATATTTTTGGTGTACTATGAACAATTATTAAAATAATTTTTATTTAAAGAAAATGTGGCCGCTTATTATGGCTGTTTTGCGACGCAATGCTGTGTATATTACTCTTCCCATTGCCGGAGTTATTGGGTTTATAGGATACAATTTGGAAAGTTTACTATCTGATAAATATACGCCGTATAGCAGTAAGTACTCCTGTATTCTGTCCTTTTTTCAAATCATTACTAATTATTATCCTAATAATAGAATCCATTCAAGAGAATCGCTCCGAGCGTCTTACATCAGATGAAAATCTAGCAAATGCTACTCATGTGGAGAAACTACGACTAAAAGAAAATGTTTTGGAACGAAATTTGCCGCCCTCTCTACAAAAGAAGATATAAGAACATAAATATGTACTACATAATTTATATTTATGGTTATAGCATTTCAAAAGAAACAAATGTAAATAAAAAGTAAGGGTGAAATTTCTGGGTTTGATAGGTTATTTTTTTAATTCTGGCTTAATCACTATCAAAACCAAATGCTGTAATTTGCGACCAGCACTTGGATCATGATTAGATTTACTTTTCATTTAAATTCATGATAAAAATTAAAGTCTATCGTCGTAGACCCCAATTATTATTTTTAAATGAACTGTGGCCTATTTTTAAGCGCAACGTTTTTTGCCTGGCACTTGTGAACTCTTTTTTTCTCACATTGCAGTTGAATAATCATTAAGATATAAAACATTACTTACTTTTGTAGCATATACATATTCTACATAAATTATTTTACAAGATTATCGCCCATGTTCGGAAAAACGCATATCGCTTAAAATTTGCGTTTTCGATTTGAAAACGCCGAACAGGTGTTCTGGCAAACGAAAACGCTAGAAATCTGGCGTTTTCAAACCGCTAGTGTATGCTGAAGCGATCTGGTCATTTTTATTTAAACTGCTCTTGAAAGAGAAAACAAATTGACAAATTGAATTTAACATGTTCCGTTTTTATTTAAAGAAAAACTTTTAACATTTTTTCACAATTTTAATTAAAAATATGCAATTTAAGATTTTGCTTTTTTTTCAATTGTCGGTATTATTTGTTTATTTATAAACTGGCGATTTATTACCTCTTCTCTTGCTTGTAGCTTTTTTAAAGCCAATAGAGCAAGTAAACACGCTGTAGGCATTTTAATTTTGATTGGTAGTTTGTTAAATACTTTCAATAAAAAATTTTTGTTCTAAGCAAAACGCCAGCAAATCGCTTCGTTTTCAGAACATGCTTAAATGCGTTTTGCATTTTAAAAACGATTTGCGATTTGAAAACGCAGCGTTTTCAGAACATGGGCGTAGGTAGGGCAAAGAGACTTAATTGCACATTAGTATTGAATAAATTTACCTTTGCCACTGCTGGTTATAGATTCGCCTGGCCTGTTGTCAAATAGGTATTAATTTTTATACGTAGCGTGACATTTTAACCCACAGAGAAAATTTATGACTTCACTATCCCTAAGTTATGAAACTCAGGTACTAATTCCACGCACAATGGTTGCACAAGAACAGAACAATTTTCAGTGTTTTAAGCCATTACTAAATAACTTCCGAATAAAAGATAAAAAAATAAAAAGTATATAAAATATATAATATATGATCAAAAATAGAAATTTTTTTTTAAATCGCCAAACAAAAATATAAAAAGAACTTGGCAATATTTTTGGAAAACAAACAATGCTGTCTAAATATGTGCCTACATAAAAATAAATCTTTAGACAATTGGCAACCATCAGCCCCAGTGGCCTAATGGATAAGGCATCGGCCTCCTAAGCCGGGGATTGTGGGTTCGAGTCCCATCTGGGGTAAAGTTCGAAGTTTTTTGATACTTTTTTATCAAATAAATAACATTTTTATGGTAGTTTTTTTTTTTAAGTAAAAAAAAATTGCTATATTTTTTGTTAAGTAATTAAAAACATATTTAAATATGTATTTTTAAAATAGTTTTTTAAATTAATTAAAAACGTTGCCAGAAGAAAAAATATACCATCCCTTGCGGGGATCGAACCCGCGACCTTTGGATTAGAAGTCCAACGCGCTATCCTCTGCGCCAAAGGGACATGTGCTGACGATTGAACAAATGCTGTATTTGGTACTAATGAACATAAACAGGGTAACACACACAAACCATTATTTTCGATATTTAAACAAATTACCAACCGTTGCAGTCAACATTTAATTTAATAAACAAATAACTGCCTATTTCACAGTGTTATACGAATTTCTTCTTTCGCAAAATACATAAATGTGATTGGACGAAATAATAGTTCGTGTGAAATAGAAAGTAAATAAAACCATCAGTTATAATTAATATGGCAAATTTGTCTATTGTAAATTTGCAGTGCATATTGTTGTAGTTCGTGAGCGTACTTTTAAATATATTGCATTTTTGTGCAAAGCATTTAATTCTCTTTAAACAAATCTGGCAACTCATTAAAAATTACAAAAGAAAAATATAAAATACAAAAAGGAAAATAATAAATTAAATTATTTGTAATTTTTAATAACAATTTTATTTAATTTTAGGTGCGCCCGCCACTTCGTGAGCGTCCTTGCAATATTTTGTTCGATTTTGCTTTAAAAGCAATCCACACCAAAAACCCTTACTTTTTTAGTGCCGCCTTAAACTATGCTTCAGTTATGGTTATGTATTTACTTTATAAAACAGCGCCATCTATTCGTGGTTAGTGCTTTAGTTATGGTTTATGTATTTACTTTACTACTAAAATAAGTGCCTACTTTCACTGCTTATTCTTCACTTTCTCTTGGAAACAAGATATTTTTGTGGAATATACATATTTGAATCAAGATACTAAGGTACCTCCTCACAAGAATTTAATAAAATTCATCCAGTAGCATTTACGTGATGCGAACACAGAAAGAAAAAATTTACTGTTTTATTATATGTATGAAATATTTCAAATATACATAGTTGCTTTTTTTATTTGCATCTGAGAAAATACGCACAACAACTTTGCTCAAGGGTTTTTAGTACAAACGAAGCAAATTTCAACGATGCAATTTTTCTCACATTTACATCGTTCGCACTAACCATCGTGAAAACCCATATTGTATTCATATTTTCTATTCCACATACCTACACTATGCAAAAGAAGGCGATTTAACAGCAGACTTTTATTGTATTCTGGTTTGCGATCATTGCCGGCAATCATTTTTCTTTCGATTTATAAATCGAAAAATTTACAAATTGGAGTTCTGAAACTTGAGCGGTTTAGTGCATTTTACATTATGTTTAAATAATACAATTTAAAAGACAAAAACATAAAACGATGTATGTGGACGTAAAATATTCAATGAATCTAAATAATGACGTGATTTCGATTTACAGAACACCAAAAAGGTAAATTCGTTTTTAAATCGAAAAAGCTACCCGGATCTGATTTAAGAACAGGTACGATATCAAAAATAATTTGCTTGCAAAAGATAATACCAGCAGAAAAGGACAAAACACATTTTTGCTCCATTATTTATCATATTTCACTCTTTCGGCACTCTTGTCAGCATCCCTTGCGGGGATCGAACCCGCGACCTTTGGATTAGAAGTCCAACGCGCTATCCTCTGCGCCAAAGGGACATGTTTGGAAACACTGGCGTAATATATTTTAAAAACTTAAAGCTATTAAAATTCAAATATAAAATTTGTTATTTTTAAAAATTTTTTCTTCAATTTGCTCCTTAAGAAAATTTAATTTTTAAAAAAGAAGTAAAGTGCTATATGTATTTCGTCACGCCGATATCATATGTATACCTTTCACCACAGTGTTGTTATATAACGCCTTAATTGCACAAAACTATGTATATATGTACATATCGCACTGGTTTCTCTAAAGAGAGTTAACTCAAAATTTTTAAAGTTTCACCTTTTGCAAGAAATCGATGTTCAGTGGGCATTAGGGTGGTAGGAAAAAACATTTTTTTTAATTTCAATATGAAATAGTGATAAAAAGTTGCCATTTGCTATGTTTAGTTAATTGTAAAGTTTGAACACGATTGGAGTAGGGAAAGAGTTGCCGTGCCGCAAATCCAAATGCCGCAAAATTTCAATACAGTTGGATTTGAACAAACTGTGTGATAGAAATAAAAGGGCCATTCTAAGTACATTAAACAAGTTTAAGTCGAAGAAAAATCTACCCCAATCTAACTACAACAAAGAGAAAAAGTACCTACATTAAAAAAAAATATTTTGCTCATTTTGGTATTAAAGCCTGAAAAATGAAGGTTATAAAATGACGATGGACATGAAATGTTTGTGTTCTGCATTATGTTAGGCGTAGTTTTAATGAAATTGAAATAATAAACATAAAAAGCCATCAAAAAAATAAAACATATATAAAACATAACTCTATAAGAATTAAAGACAAAAAATTATTTTCAAGGCTTCTGCGGCATCTCAAGATGTGGTTTTATCACAATAAAACTTTGTTGAATAACTTCTAACATAAAAAGACAAATTCATAATCAATATTAGAACGGGTAATACAAAAAATTATGTTTTTCCCTATACCAACGATTCAGCCTAGTGGACATATCTACCTGCTAAAAAAAATCTCACATCATATTCTCTACTATTTCCCAAAAAAAATAATAATAAATACAGTTACATATGTATGTATATCAGTTAAATATGTATATCAGTTACATATGTACAGGGTGGGCTAAAAGAAACCAAGGGCTCTCCAAAAATTTGTCTTAAAAGTGCCATTGTGTCTCGGGCAGTATGGGCAGTGGCTCCGTCCTGCTGAAACCACATACCAGGTCTGTTTTCAAGAGCAGGACGTAAAAAATTTTCTATCATAAACCGATACCGCTCTCCATTTACGGTTACAGCACTTCCATCTTCATTCTCGAAGAAGTAGGGCCCAATGACATTTTCAGATGTGATCCCACACCATACTGTACACCTGATGGGGTGCAATTGGCGTTGATGAATGGCTCTTGGATTTTCAGAACCCCAGAACCTACAGTTCTGCTTATTAACAAAGCCATTCAAATGAAAATGAGCTTCATCACTCATAATCAAATTTTCAATAATGTCGGCGATATGCTCTTTGCGTTAAAATAATTGATCTCTGGTTTAAATAATACAATTCCAAGTGTTGTCTATATAATCTGAAAGAAAAAATAAAAAAAAGTTAATAAACAAAAAAGTTATTAAACTTTTACAGCCCTTGGTTTCTTTTGGCCCACCCTGTATATTCTTGATATTAAAGTATATTAAAAAGAACACAGTTTTTTGCTTCTACTGAAAATTTGTAAATATCGAGTTGACTCTCTTTGGAGGAACCAAAGTGAAAAGTGAAAATATCGAAATATATTTCAAATATATTTCAAATATAATAATTATTTATAAGTAATCCTAAAAGTAGTATTAACACCAAACTGTCTTTGTGGTCGTTTCTCTGAAAGTGAGCGGCACCTGGCATCCACTAACTGGCTGATATAACGAATAACCTTTGTATATTAAAAGTGTGCTCAAAGAAGGCTATTTTGGTATTGTTATATTTGGGCACAGAGCGGGTGCAAGGAAGGTATCCAGTTTATTTATGAAAAATCAAAATTAATTCTGTAGAGATGGAGTTAAAGTTCTGCCGAAAATGATTGAAATTTAAAACAAAAATATGTCAAAAAATGGAATTCATGAAATACCTATACCGAAACAAAACATAGGTTGGTATTTGACTTAGAAGATTACCTTTAAAATTATGGGAACGTATTAGTATGTACTTTAAAAATAAAAAATACATACATACTTTTATACATATTTTTTATTTTCACATTACGTATTAATGTATAATAAATCTATAATTATTAAATTATTACCTTCGTTTCATATACCACATGGACGAAAATTCATGCATGGCCTCGGTGGCGCAGTAGGCAGCGCGTAAGTCTCATAATCTTAAGGTCGTGAGTTCGAGCCTCACCCGGGGCATTCGTTTTTGGCCGAGGAGAACATTAAAAATTATTTTCTTAATTATGGACCGTCCGACTCCTTTTTCTTTTCTTAATATTATTTAATTTTTGCGGTATGAACGGATATTGTAATTCTCTTCATGTTAAAGTTCGCGATAAGGAAATTATTGACTATTGCAACTTTAGCGATAAGGAATATGTTTGGAGAGAAATATATTCACGATAGAGGTGATTCAGACTACTAATCTAGAAATATAATAAATAAGTAACTCATTTCCGTCTGTCTGTCTGCTATTCTTCTGCGTTCGCTTCACGTAAAAACTGCTGGATGGGTTTTAACAAAATTTTCTGAGGAGATACCTAAGTAACCTGATCGCAATATAGGATTCTTTTTTTCCGCAAAATTATCTTATTTCCAAGAGAAAGTGGAGAAAAAGTGGTGCAAGTACGCAGTTGAATTAACCGAACATGCATACTTTTTTATAAAGTAAAAAATACATAAACTGATATGCAGCATAGTTCAAGGCGGAACTAAAACCGTAAGGGTGTGGATTGCTTTTAAAGCAAAATCGAACAAAATATTGCAAGGACGCTGACGAAGTGGCGGGCACAGCTAGTTTCTGAGGAGATACCTAAGTATCCTGATCGCAATATAGGATTCTTTTTTTCCGCAAAATTATCTTATTTCCAAGAGAAAGTGGAGAAAAAGTGGTGCAAGTACGCAGTTGAATTAACCGAACATGCATACTTTTTTATAAAGTAAAAAATACATAAACTGATTGATATGCAGCATAGTTCAAGGCGGAACTAAAAACGTAAGGGTGTGGATTGCTTTTAAAGCAAAATCGAACAAAATATTGCAAGGACGCTGACGAAGTGGCGGGCACAGCTAGTTTGTGAAATAAATTGTTTCTGTTCAACTTCCATTATGATTTTAATAAACATAACCGGAGTACTGAATATAGGATGTGTTTCTAAGAGCAGCAGTTATAACTATATAATGCAAAAGTCAGACAAATAATCGTCAAACACGCTTTACAAAAATGGCTGGTTGATGTATTGAAAAAATAAGCATTTAGTTTGTAATTTATTTTATCCTTAGACCTCTTTACTTTGTGGATTGCACAATTTTCCTTTAAGCAATTCCTAAAATAAATTTTTTGTCTGCACATTAGCTTCATGTGCATCTCCTAAAAGGACCATGCTTATTTTTTTTTATTGTATAAGTACATATCTGTAAAAAATCTATTTAGTTTCTCGATTTCCTTTGAGTGAATTCGGAAATGTATTTTAAAATAAATCCTTACAAAGCAGGCAAAATTTCATTTCTGTTTTTTTTATTTTTTTATTGAAAAAAGTAATATCTTAAATGAAGTATCGAATATTATTTGCCCATACGTTGTATTGACCATTCTTGTTGGCATAAGGGACAACGATTATTTTGTTTTACCCACAGCGACATGCAGCAGTGATGAAAAGAGTGATTGCATTCACCCCAGACCACAACGCAATCCTGGCGCCCTAAAACATCACGTTTGTTCTCCGCCTGACAACGAAGGCAAGCATCTAAAAGTGATAAAAAATAATAATTATTATTAAATGTATGGATGTTGAAATATTTATAATTGAATAGTATTACTCCATGATCAGGTCTAAATATTAACTTTTGGTCTACATATTAACCTAAATCAGTCAGATCATTTGCAGCCACACGTAAAATTTGTTCACACATACTGCTTTGCCAAAATTCACTTAAATTAAAGCTGTGACCCGTCAAATATTAAATACATGTTAAATCCAGATTTATCCAGATTTATCCAGATTTCTTATAATTTTCGAAGGCTGTTAACTAACGGAATCGGGTTAGATAACCAACATTATTTTTAGTTAGCTTTGATAATAGTCTCTACTAGGCAAAATATTTAGTTCTAGTCTTAACATTTTATTTGAAGGGGACCTGCCACATTAACATGTCATTGGAGAGCGTCAATTAAAAGTTGGTACTCGGTGGTCTCAGATACAACCTCAAGAAGTTTGTTCAGTGCCGATTAATACAGTTGTCGGGTCGGTCCAGAATCATAAATTATGGAACTAAACTTGAAAATAAATCCTGGAAAATATTAGTCCAAAATAATATATTATAGAATTTGAATTAAACAATTAGTCATTATATCTGTGGCAATAAAGAAAAAGTACTTAAGCCTGATTTTTAAGTTTTGTAGGAGAGCAATTTTAAACTTTAAAATAATTTTTTTAAAAAATAATTTATCTTTAAAGCTTACCTATGGGAGTCAAACGTATGATTTTGAAAAAATATCTTATATCTACCAAAAGTACGCAGGCGTTGCAATTAATAAGTTGTAAAAAGGGTTTCTATGATTTTGAAAAATACCTTGTAGTTTCTTAAGCTTTTTTCCAAATACGATTCGGAACTGAAAAAAGATAAGCAGAAAGTTTTTTTGCTATAACTTTCTGAAAAATAGTACAAAATAATTGAAACTTTGCGCATGGGTAATTTGAAGTACGGAGATTTCAAAGGTGCCAGTAACTTAATTTTTGCTTAAGTCGACTTAAGCACTTATTCCTTATTGCCACAGATATAAACGCAACATTAACATTATATATAAAGAAGAAAAAGAAAGATAAAAAATTGGAAATTCGAAATTCTGTGTCGGACTCTAACGTACAATTTACCGTTAAATTAGCTATTTATTATATTTATAAGCTAGTCATGTATCATACGTTTACCGGTCATGGGTTATAACCTTTTGTTCGACTCCTATTTGCACAGGCCATTGAACGAGAATGATTCAATTAATGACACTAATTTCTTCTAGGGAAATTTGAAGCCGATACCAATATATTCGCAAACCCAAAGTATCGTCGATACATATGTATGTACATATATCGGTGTCGAATATATCGCTTATTAAAACCTAAACAAATTGAATATGTTTTGTTATTTTTTGCCTTCATCACAAACTATTTCAACTTCTTAAAGTCTGTTTAATGAATATGCTTTGATGAGGACACAAGGAAAATAATGTATAATGAAAAGTTTCGATTGATTTGTTGTTCACTGTAAATAGACGAACATCTGTACAACATATACTTGTACGTACAATAACATAAATTTATATAAATACAAATACTTTTAACACAATATATACTTATATATTCATGTATTTACACATATGTATATACATATATATGTATATATATGTATATATATATATATATATATATATATATATATATATACTTTTTACAAAAATACGACTTTGAACTTCAATTAACAATTGCAAATTTTAGAAAAGATCTTGTTGATGTGATAAAAATAAAAATGATCTTCAAGTGCCAAATAGAACATCCATACAAACGTATGCAAACAAATTTGAGCAGTTGTCAAAGAGTTTATTTATTATTTCTTGACTGATTTATTTCACAAATGACGCAAATTCTATAAAACTCATAGGGGGTATGTGCATACATATGTATGTACGTATGTGCATCTGTATATTTATAAGTATATATGTTAAAACATACATCCATATAAATTTATAATATCACATGATGATAATGATGATGCATGTTGTTAACATTGCTATATACATATATGCATACATACATATGTATGTACATATAGATGGGGATCTACATTAGAGTGGTCCAAATTTAACTTTATTGTGCGCTACATTCCATTTATGATTTTATTTATTAACAAATTTCGTTTACATTCTACTTACATACAAATATAAATGACCTCTATTTAAATTATCATTTTATTCAGATTAAAGACGTTAAGAATTGTGTTCCGCAGAATATAACATTTTTTTGAAGCTAGTACGGACAACAACCCATTACGTATTAATGTTACAATAATACAAGTAAATGTGGACACCTCTAATGTATGTAAAAAAAAAAGTATATGATCATGCCCCCAAATGATCTAAAAAGCTTTCATTCTGTCAAAAAAACACGCCCCCATTGCAATAACAGTTCACAGTGGGGTATATAAAAAAAACTGAAGTGAAAATGAAATCGCAGTTTCTGAACGTGTTGATTAAACTTCAAGTGACGGCAGTTGAGATGAAATATAGTTGTCTTAAAAATGGACCTTATATTATTAGGAAGAACGTCGTTAGTTACTTTTTCTTATTCGTTAATTCTTTGATACGTATGTATTTATTAAAAAAAAAAATATTACAAAGTCACACGTTATACGAAACTAACGTAGCAAAAAACGTAGTAAAAATTAGAGAAAATACGCCAACTTCAAAAGAATAAGGAAAGATTATCTGCCCGATGGCTTGTCGGCCTAATGTAAATTTTAAGGTTTTTATTAATTTCCCGGCAAATAAGGAATCCCGAGAAACATGAATATTTGAAAGATATTCCTGATACAAACTAGCGAATTGTCGTGGAGTCGTGTCGTTACTTTTATTTATCTTTTACTTTGCACTGAGGTTGCTTTAATTCAAAGAAGAGTAGTTAAAGTCTGTATCTCTGGTATTTATGTTTATATTTGTGTCACTTTCAATTTTTTTTTTTTATTTTTCTGGCATTTTTGGTTTTATGTTGTTTTAAACTTTGAATGGCTTTGTTAAAAGAAACTTCTTTTGTTGTAACCAATCGTCAACGCATCATATACCTTATAATTATGCCTTGATACATGTTAAAAATAATCCCGGGAATTGAATTGTTTTTTTCTGGAGATTTCGGTAATAAATATTTTTGCAGATTCCCGGGGAAACCGTAAACAGAAATCCCAGAAAATCCCTGAGGAGGTAGTTTTGAGTTTTCTCTCCAATCATTTTTACTTATAACAATTAGTAATATATAAGTTTAATGAAATCGGACATAAAATTACAAACGGAATGACGAACTTATAATGGTATACATACCATTTCCTCCTGTGCTCAAGGTAATAAAAAAAAACAAAAATATGAAATAGGTATGTGGAAATCCCCCACTGTGCGCAGTGACAATTTAAAGAACTATTAAAACAACTAAATAAATTGATTGAACATATGAGCATTTAGTTATAAATGCAAATGTGGAAAACATAAAGTATTGAAAAAAATAATTTGTTTTCGTAAACAATTCTTTTAAATTGAGACACAAAAGGAAAAACGTGCATACCTACACGTTTAAAAAATTGAAAAGAGGAGATGACTTTAAAATGAATTAAAGTGTTATTTTAATATTTTTCTTACTCAAAAGAATTTTTTAAATTTTATTTTAACTAAAAAGCCAACATTAACAAAAATGATGAAATGTCCAATCTGTATTCATTCATTCATTTTAATATTAACAAAAAATATGTGCATGTACAGCACAATTCAATATGTAAATAATGCCTTCCAATTTATGTTCGAATATAAATCTTAACTAAAAAATATTATTAATATCATTGCAAATCGTTATGTGCCGAAAACTTGGCTTTATTTGAAAATATAAAATCTTGTATCTAAATATTATACACTTTGAAAATATTTCGAATTTAAAAATTCTGTTACTAATGCCTATAGTGTGACCTGGGGACATTTGTTATATATAAAGTGGACGTAGTATCTTCTATACAAAAAAATGCTTAGCCCAGAGAAACAGAGTTCTCGTGACGTCATTTGTCCATTTATTTATGTTCGGTATGGCGTAAAGCTTGTTTCCTATGTAATTACCCATATAGGGGTATCCGTAAATACTAATAATACTTTTTAATCGGATACTATTCAGATATTGGCTTAATTAACAAACTAAATCGTGAAATGTTTTAATAAGTTTAAAGTTTCAAATAACTAAGTATTGAGTACCCAAATACTCAATTCCTCGTATTCACCAATTAATACTTTTTCAGCACCAGTTCATTTCAACAATAAAAAATACTATTTACAACGCACATTGTATTAATTAGTTTTGTGCCATACGAAACTTACAAACATATGTATATAAAATACACGTAAAATGCAAAAACTCTTTCACAATACCCGGTCAGTGACTCATTCTGGAAAAGTTTTTACTTTCGTCAAATTTCATGCAAAACATTTCTCAGAAATTTATCCCAAAAACTGCTTGATATTTAATTCCCAAAGAAATGGTAAGTTAGTGCAGGTGGTAGTAGTAAACAATATTACGAAGGTTTAATTAATTTGCACGTCCGTTTTACACAAAAAAGAAATACAATAAAATAAAATGCTTCCAAAGCAAAATATTATAACAAATACGAGTACAACTACGGTCACAATAATAGTTATTAAATGACTCAAAACATTTCCAAGACCCAGCTATAATGACAGTGGTAAACAGCTGTTTGTGTGTTGTGCTCTTATACAATACAATACAATAAATTAAATGAAGAGCGGGAGCAAAAAAGAAAAAAATTAAATAAAAATTTAAATAAATAAATTTAAAACAAACGGCATTCGTCAGTAATTATAATAACTAGTACAACGTCACTTTGTGCACTAAAGTTCCCAAATTAGAATCAGAAAAATGGAAAATTTTGGATTGTTTTAATACAATTTAAAATTTAAAATGTGAAATTTCATTTTTCTTTTTTTATTTTTAAATTAATTTTAAAATTCTTTTATTTATAAATTGCAATAAACGAACACTACGTCTTGACGAGCCATTGATTTGTTCAACCATTAAACAGTTTCATGGGCGCACATTAACACGTCTCGTGAACAGGTTGTTAGATTTTATCACTTATTTCACCAAAATTGATGTAAAATATAGACAAAATGTTTTTGATGATGATTTTACCATTAATATACATATGTATGTATATAATTTTTTTTTAAATATTAAACATATTTTTAATAAATCACAAAAAAATGTTATTGAAATCGCCAAAATTTACCAAAAATAGAAAAAAATCGCCAACTATATATTATATTATAAGACATTCTATTTTTTATTTAAAACAAAAATTATTAGAGAATACGAGAAAGATACAATTTTTACTTAAAGGAATGAGCAACTTATTGTTTAATACAATAAAAAGAATTCTGAAGTTAGAGTTTTGTTATATATACGAATATTCTGTACAGCCCATCCTTAAGGTATTTGTCATCATCCTATTATTTGAATTTTATTTTATGGGTATTGAACTACAGATAAAGGGCAGCATGTGCCATTTATATTCATGTAACGTATAGCGTCATACTTTGTCCTATTTCGCAGATGAGTTTTGGTGGAGTTCATAATTGAAAGCGCTCTTTCTTTACCTTACCTTTACATCAAGTACGAAACTGATTTAACTGTACATAATTAGATATAATATCACAATTTTTATAATCTTTCTAAAACAAAAGTTAGTCGGGTATGTTCTGTAATCCGAAACCGAGTGAAATCGAATGAAATTATAAATTATCATAACCTTAAAATCTTAAAACATTTTGATATTATTTTTTATACATTTGATTAAAAACCATTCACATAACTTTCTTGATTGCTAATGTTTTAAAATAATAGGCACAACTAAGTTATATTTTTCTTTAAAAATTTATTCGATTTCAATTTCACTCGATTTCGGATTAGCTAACATACCCGAATATTTTATATTGTGGTTAAGAATTATAAAAATCTTTGAATACAAAGAATTTTGTTTGGGAAGAGGTATTGCAACATTTTAAATTGAAAATATGTTCGTAATCTTTACATAAATTTATATGTTCCGAAAATTTCCAGTTTCCAGAAGTAAAATCATGTTTTAATATGAAAAACAAATTTCTTTACTTCAAAATATTCATTACCCATTTTGATATTTCTTAATTCAGTTTTTGATGTTGACCAAAAGTCACTCAAAAATCGCAAACAAAATCGTTATCTCTTTTAAAAATCGCCAAAAAGTCGCCATGATGCCAATTCAAAAATTTGATCGCCAAATCCAACCAATCAGATTAAAGATTTGATTTTAAAACAACGCCATCTGTTGATTTGCTATAAGCATTCAAACAACATTGATGATAAAAAGAAAATCATATTTAGACGAAACATGCACATCGTTACGTTTTCTCCACGCAGAAGAAAATAAACAAATCTATGTTCCTTATTCTGCAAACGCGCCACGACGTTTTGTTTATTTGAAAACAAAACAATGGCTCGCCACGACGGTGTGCAATGTCGGGTTGACAAATAAAAAAAAAAAATACGTGAGCAGTTCAATAATTTTATGACTTTGTTTTATTTCTAGCGCAGTAACTTGCAATACAACAGTGCTCCTGTTAACTGTTATCTATTATGGTATTTTGTACAATTTTCAGCAAGCTGCATCAATTAGTTTGTTTGTACAGCCATTAAAAGCAAGACAACCTTGTTAATTTTAAAGAGTTAGTCATTATTTTTTACGCAAACAAAACCGAAATCAAAGATGGGCTTGGTATATGCTAGGGAGACTCTGATCATATGTTTGAAATTTAAAAATTGCCGGACAAAAGACCTTGTCCCTTCAGAAATAAAATTAATGGAATATGTTAGACGATCGGAGAGTGACAGTGTGTGTGGTGGCTGAGGATGTAGCCATCACAACCGAGCGAGTACATATTTGGTTCAATTCGGTTATGAACTGCTACTCTCCAGCATAATCTCCAGGTTTAACCTCTTGCTACTATTTCCTGTTTACAAATTTGAAGTAATGATTCTGTAGTGATATTTAGGTAATATTTAAAACAAACGCCTATTTAGAGGGCCTCAAGAAAGCTTATCTATCTAATCTAGAAAGACGCTGGAATAAACGTATCAAGCTTAAATAAATAAATGCCAAAAAAAAAATCCTTTTTCCAACTAGCTATGGAATTATCAGATTCCCCTCGTATGTATGTATACATGTGTATGGTGTCATTTCTGATTAAAACATGTGCATAATATGTATGTGTGCTAATTTATTGTCTCGACTAACATTACATGTGAAAAGCAACTTTGATTAAATACTTATGGTATTTGACTTTAGATTGTATCCCATATGGTCTAGTGGCTAGGATATCTGGCTTTCACCCAGAAGGCCCGGGTTCGATTCCCGGTATGGGAATTTTTTTTCTTACTGGTAATTTTTTATAGCTTCGTAAAATACTTTTACATTTTTTCTTCTAGTACAAGATACTGGAATAAATAATATATACATATGTATGTATATTATATACCTATAATTTTTATACATTTTTAGTAAAGTCTATTTTTATTGAATTGTTCCAAGTTTTTCAATTTAATGTCTTGTGAGAAGACAAAATATTGTTAAACGGCTGTATGTGCTTATTAAAAAAAAACAATTTTTCCAAGATAAAAAGCGTCATAAAATTACAATGACGCAATATTCAATTCAGTGCTGATTGAGATTCAATTAAAATCAATTGAGAAACAAATCATAAATACATTTGTGGAAGTATGTATGTACATACATATGTACATATTTATTGAATATTATATTTGAAAGTTAACTTTTATTGATACAACAAAAAAAAAATCATTTTGCAATCTGCTCAATAGTTTCGGAAATATTCAGGAATATATCCAGAACTAATTTAATTTAATTTTTACAAGAAGTAAAAACCCAAGCACCTGATGATTTTATTTAATATTTACGAAGGTATTTTATTTTGACAAAAAATAACATCAGGAACAAACACACTTGCGTTTTGTGGTACGAATTTCGATAATTCTTTGATGTTCTTCTTATTGTTTTGCCGCAACTGATACCATAAAATACAAGTTTGTTACTGCTGTACAGTTGTGGAAAAAGAAAAATTATCAATAAATTGTAAATAAATCCAGAACTTGCACATGAATTTTAATAAAACCTCGGCCTTATTCCGCTTTAGATTTTATTTTTAAAAAACAAAAATTGATCAGATTTAAGGTGAATCTATACAGGGTGGCAGCGGCGCTACAACAATTACAACTGCAAAAAACCCACATGCACTTTGTTGTTGGTTCAATGTACGGGAAACGCCAAAAACACTAAATAAAATATCACATCCAACAGAACCTTTTCTTGGTAGAATTTTGTATGTTTTTTTTTTTTAATCTTGAAATATATTTCGAAATATTTACAATTTTTCTGAAATTAAAAAAAATACGAATTTTTGACAGCTGGTTGGCACTTAAGAAAGTAAAGCAAAAAAAATCAAACTTCATATAAAAAACATTATTTTAAATACTGTTTTTTTTTACATTTAATTATTTACATTATTTTAAATACGGGTTTTTTATATGTAGCTTGACTTTTGTTAAGACATGCTAATGACTAATGCAGACGAGGGGTCTAGAAGAAATTCAAAGTAGATTTTTGGATTTTTTGACTATTCAGTTCAAAGAAACAGTGTTCGAGTTAATTTTTTTAAATAACGTGTTAAACCGATATCCTGATCCAATTCAAAAAATTAAGGTTACTATCGTACTCAGTCGCTCAATCTGTAAAAAATTAGAAGTGAATGTGTGTGACAAAATTTTTGACAGGTCTGTACGAATTGATGATCTTTTGAAAAACTTCACTAAATATTTTTTAACATACGAGCAGAGTTGCAAAATTTTGGAACAGAATTCTATCAGATCAATTGTGTAAACAGGATGGTGAATCGTGGCCTTCATTGGTTAAAAACAAGATCAATATATGTAGCAATATTAATGCAAGCCGCAGACTGAGTGCTGCCCGTATAAAAAACATCTCTCAAAATATTTTTTAAAATTGCAGAATAAAAATTTTTATTTTAAAATTAATTTAATTTTAATAGGAAAGAAATTTTTTCAACTCCCTTCTGTATGGAATTTCTTCTAGAAGTATTCATTAAAATATAATTTTTCCGTTTCTAAAATATATCTTTCTTTTAAAACTGTGTCTTCCAACGTAATAACCATCTCTTTTAAGAGTTTCACATTTTTGTTGAGTAAAAAATAAAGGAACTGACCACACATTTATGTTTTGTACTGCCGCATGAATTTAGGTTTCATTAAATGTCAGGGCATGACAAATTAAATAAAATAAAATTGAGTACGCATTTAAATTTATATGTGTAAATAACAAAATGGATATTAGGAAAAAACACAACACACCCGTACATTCATTAAAAAACATTTTAATGAAATCAACCTCTATGACAATCATTCAAAAAAGCTTTTCAATCTTAATACAATCGTAATATTCTTTTAAGTTTTTTATTAAAAAGTGTTTGTTGTTGTTATGAATTCAAGTTAGAAACGGCTTCTTTCAATAGAGCGAGTTTATTTTAGATTTGAACTACAATGAAAAATGCTTCTTCTATAGATTGTGTGTTATTAAATCGTAAAGTACACAAGAGAGGGTTATGACCATCACATCTTTGCTGCCCTATACACACGTGTTTGCCGATATATGCTACGATTATTGTTTTGCTATGTTTTGTTACACAGAACACTGACTCCAAATTAAATATAAGAGATTCATTTTTTGGTTAATCATACGATTTTAGGAGGCGAATGTATCATGAATTTTCAACGCAAAAATGCGCTAACCGCCTAAGATTAACAAAGTAGAAAAATTAATGTACATTTAAAATGTTTTGCATATTTTTTTGTAAAATATTTTCTGGTATTCAGTACACTTTTTTTTTTCAATTTTTGATACAATTCCTATTTTTTGGTGATATAAAATTTTTGTGTAAACGATTATGTTATCATGGCGGAGAATTGTCGGTTATGGCGGGTGATATTTTCTTATTAGATTGTAGTGTATCAAAAAAGTATGATACAACTTACCAGGTCTTTTTGTTGAAACCATTATTTTTGAAGTGCTTAGATCTCGATCCTTTTTTGTTGGGATGTGTAGAGAAGATACCGAAATAAGCCACTAACTTTATGTAATGTCGAGTATTTGATAATTATTTTGAGTATTCAATACACAAAAGTAGTTAATCGTTACTTTTATTTTATATTAGATTTTTGGAAATAAATTGAATAGAATGAATAAATATTCGTTACTATTATGTAAACAGTAGTAGAAATTGCCAGCACTACTTACTTCCTCAATACTTTCCGCTAACAGCCTGGTAGTTTACGACTCTACCTTACTTTCATTGAGTCTCGTACTGTCACTCGTCTTTTACTCTCGACTATACTGATTTTTCATACTGGCGACTGCGATACAGTCGACATGCTTCCTCATCACAGAGTCTATGATAAATTGCTAACATTTGCCTAAGGCTAAGATCTTCACAGGATCTATATGTACTACGTATCTGCCCGTGGTACAAAGGCTTTATGTCTGCCAGACTGCTGGATGTCCACACAAAATGTGCTGTGCCGTCTTATGCTTTTTCCACATACAGTCTGCAAGTATCGTCTTACTTTGGTGTTTAACTTAGCCACATAATACTTGAAATTTTTGTAACGTGTCACTAACAAGTTAACCATTTAAGACACCCAGATTATATTATATCCAAGCACGTTTTTGGCTTTCCTACCAATTTGTAGTTGAAAAATACCAGAGTCTTTGTTGGGAATCGAACCCCACTAATATACTAGAACACTAACCGACCCAGCCGATCTTAAAACAACCATACAGTCTACTGTTCTTTTGTTTGAGGCTCATACGCACGCTTCGTCACCTGTAGCAGTCTTTAAGGCACATTTGTGGATTTTTTTACATTTCCATATACCAATTGAAGTATGCATTCATAATTTATTAATTAACGTGTTTCATTGTAAAAGTTAAAGGTGTGTTTACATTGGATGTACTGTCAAAATTTCTATCCATATGGAATTTCATGTGTATGTCAAAATCAGTGTTTTACATATGGTTTATAATTTTTGTGTTCAAACGTACACATGTTACGTACATATGACATAACCTCCTGTTGTTGAAAACAAAAATCAAATCTTTAAAACAGCTGGTCTTCAAAGTGTGGTATAGATGGATTATTTTTTTTAATTATTAGGCTATATAATAAAACTAATAATAGCTTTATTGGGAATTGCTGTAATAAGTTATTAGGCAATTTTGCATATTTTTGCCGCCATTTTATTTTATAAGAAACCCGCTAGTGATGTCAACTATGCAAAGAACTACCGTTTTATGTTATCATTTGGGAGCTTCTACAACAGTACAGAAATCAATTTATAAGAAAGAAATTATATCAAAACAAAAATAATTATAATAAATAATACAATAAGTATTAATTAATATCATTTGAACGATATCAGCAACAACTAATGAATAATTTTGATGATGTTAATGTCAATTTATTTTCAACCTTTTTTTTAATTGGCAAATATTTTTATCCTAATTCTTATGACAATAGAAAATAATTAAATTTCTTTAAAATAATTGAGCCGTTGCTTTTGAAAATGAGAGAAATCCATTTTATTATATTTAATGATTTGCATTTGAATGGCGTTACAAAAATTCACAAGCCGTAATAGACTTATTTTACATTTTTTGTGGTCTTATTGCACGTAAGTTTAATATGCAATAATAGTTATCCATTTTATCTGAAAAAAAGGTTTTGGTATGCGCCTATATAATTGTCGCATTTTCAAAGGCAATTTTTTGATGAAAATGTTGATTTTCTTTTACTGGAATGTAATTATAATACCAAAAATATTGAATAGTTTTGTTACTTATATATTTTATTTCAATATCATTTCATTCTTCTTTAGTGCAGTAGAACAAAAAAAAAACAAAAATTATATTTAATTTTAAAGTAAAAAGTGAAAAAAGAAAGAAAGAAATTACAATACTTATATTTCTTAGGTTACATAGCGAAAATTTTTCACCATAGTTGCAGTATGATTGCTAAATTCCAATAATGCTTCTTAATATATTGCAATATAAAAAATAGTACTATTCAACATTAAAAACATAAAATTATGTTAATTTGTAATAAGATTTAGGTTTTATTCATTTTATTTTCACAAAACGGAGTTCTCTCATTTTCAAAAGCAACGGCTCAATTAAGTAATTTGTAGCAGTTTCGATACCCACAATAGCATTTTTTTTTTCCTACGGTCCAAAGTTGTTAATTAGGTAATATTCAGTTTACACAGTTTGCATTCCGTCTTAAAAAAGATTTAAAAAAAATTCACTATAGTAAAGTAAATTTTTAATTTAATTCAGTGTTAGTACCGGTACCTTGCCTTTTATCACTATACATATATGTAATTATGTTCTCAGCTTCTATTAAAATTTCGTCATTCGTATAGAAATGACCTGGCCCTAGTTTTAAAAACAGACATATTCCATTAGACTCACAAAAAATAAAGTTCTATCTATGTTTTAAATATCATTAAATTTGATTTATCATTAAATGTATGAGCGGAATTTTTGAAAATAAAAGTGAACATCACTGAAAACAGTTGTTGTCATATAGTTTTACACATCAAATAGAGCGTGCTTTAAATAAAAAACTAACACATGTTATTGCACATAGGTAAATAACATATGTTATGTTTCAAGAGGTTTACACTATATGTATAGTTTTACATATGGAAAATTTGACATTCCATATGACTTGTACACTCAATCTAAACACACCTTAAGGAAGATATTGTAAAAACCAAACGGTAACACTGCTGCACATTCATCAACATTGGTTTAAAAAATACGTGACGTCATGCACGGGGGTCTGTCTTTTTGAGCGTTTCTTGTTTTAGTAGAAACAAGTTTAAAATAAACAGTAAAAAAAAAAGAAATGAATAAATGACTATCAGCAGATCAGCTAACATCTAAAAATAAGAGACAAAAACAAAAACAAACTTAAAAATCATTTCAAAGTTTTGAAAAAGTGCGTCTGTTCAGACATTGAAAAAATGCTGATGCCATAAAACTAATAAATATTTTTTTATGCTTTGTTTACTAATCTATTAAAAATTTTAAATAAATTGACGCGAATATAGTGAAAGGTTTTTTTTAGTGAAATTGAATTTTACAGTATATTTTATTATTTTAAAACTTTGAATTTAATAAGAACTAGATAAGTTTTTAAGTTTTTAATTCAGGGGGGTTACTGCGTATTTCGATTCGAAAGAAAAATTGTTCGAAACACAATGTAAAAGACATACAAATTCGAATGATTTTTCTTTCGAATCGAAATACGCAGTAACCCCCCAGTTTTATCGAAAAAAATTAAGCAGCAATTTTATATAAAACTATAATTTAAAATAATTATATACAGTGGCACAAAAAATTCTACATACCGCTTGAAAATTCTGCAGAATGTGTGATATGCCATAGGAAATTCATAATGATGACCCTACCAAAACCATAAGGCCATGATACTAAAATGAAAAATTACGAGAGATTTTACTCGATATAGAATGTGACCAGACCCCAGGATTAAAATAATAAAAGTGGTCGAAGCCATGTCAATACAAGTTTTTTAAAGTACTTCTTTTAATCCATTTCTATTGAAACTTTCTTACCGAATTTTCGGACTCTAATATGGACTTCGATGAATGTAAGGAGAATTCCGTTATCCGAGTGTTTCGGTTATAACGGGTGGTTCCAAGACGATTACGGGCCTGAAATCATAGATCTGACAGATATCTATGGAAGTAGCTGCAAGAAGATTCATGTATTTTAACACGCGAACGACGGCTTGTTACATTTTTGTGGACAGTGATGCGTTAGGAACAGGTCAAAATCTGGAAGATATTTTAATACAATACGGAAGTGGGCGTTAAATAAAACGGCTCGCAGATTTTCACTCAATAAAGGAAGGCTGACATCTTATATCGCTGCTTGTGAACATCACTACGGTTGCATTTCCGAAAGTTAATTAAAATCGGAACAAGTAAAATGATATAAACGTATTCGATTGGCAAAAGAATCTCTACATCAAAGTCAATTATTGTAAACTTTCCTCCAGTTGTCATGTAAACGGTGTATTAATTAAATGTGAAATATAAACATGTCCAGGAGTGCAGTTTAAATGCGTTTTCAATAAACAAAAAATTGTAAGGTGTTTACAGTGAATTAAAAGCATTTATTGTGGATTTACTGGTTACATTATCAACAAAACAAATAAAGAAATAGAAGTCACCCATTGAACGAATGCTTGGCTGGGCAGTAATAAAAAAGTTATCTTTGTTAAACAAAAAATGTCATAAAAGTTTAGTCAACAAACTGACATTGACTTTGAAATTGCATTGTTAGTTTTTCTCTTTTTCGCCAATTTTAATCTCATTAACGTTTGTAATATGAGTTAAGTATAGAATATTTATCAAACGAACGTTTTTAGTATAAAAATTAAACCTCTAATTTTAGGAAAGCAGCACATCAGGTGGTTGTTCGTTCTGCTTTCTGTTGCCATGCTTGGCAACAGGTACCGTTCAGTTAAATTGTTAATTAATTTTCCAATTGTTTGGACTTGAACTTTTATTTTTGAATTATTAAAAGCTATTTGGGAACAGTTTCACAAACTTCCTTGATGAATTCATCCACAAATTGATTTAAAGGTCTTCCTTTTATTTTGTACGTAAATTTTATACAGTTGTGGTAATCATTATGTTTGTGGTTTTAAATTCAAACCATTTACATTCGTCATTTTTCAATTTTGAAATCAATAATAAATTAAATAATAAATCAGTCAAGTTCACGCAGACTCACGCACTTAGGCACCCTTTTATTTGTAGTTGTTATTTTTTATTTTTATGTATTTATTAAATGTTACAATACAATTACAAACTTTATTTTAACTTAGATTATCGAGCATAGTAACGAAGACTTTTACTCCACAGTCTTTGTTGGGAATCGAACCCACAACCCCCAGTTGTTATTTTTTATACCTACTAGAGCATAGTACTAAATACCCTGTGTAAATATCAAGTGTCTGCCTATAACGCTAAGAAGGGAAGTCCAAATTCCACAAATTCGCAACATCTGGGGAACACTCTTTTATTTTTATTAATTTTATTTTCGTTACTTGTTCCTAGCGACATTAGATATTGTAAAATAATCTGTTTAAATTTTAGGTGTCAGTCTATTACTGTTTATATATAAGATCAGAACATACTCGTTTAACTATCGGAACACCCTTTAATTTTTAGTAATTGTTGTTATAGCAGAATCGTAATACACTTTCTATAAAAGAGCCTACATATTACGGTTTAAAAATGAAGGCAATATACATATGTATGTGAAAAAACATGTAACTCTTCGAAGACCCTTTAATGCTTCGTAATTATTTTAGCGGCCGTGGCAAGATATCTTCTGAAAAAATGTCTAGATTCTTCCTATTACGGTTCCAAATATTAGCCAATAGGAAGACAGTTTCGTGACGACATTCGGCCGACATGCCCAGAAAATTTAAATTTTATTTTCGGGATGGAGTAACCTTGTCTTCTATCTCCTCCATTTTTGGAATAAAGATTTATCCCCAGAACCAGAACAAATGCAAGAATTTTTTTATAAAAGCGAAGCGGCAACATGTGGGCATTTAAAATCGCAAGCGAACATGAAGCTTGTCATGCAACTCTTTTATGTATATTTTTATTGTTGTCATGTTACATCTTACATACATATACATATGTATGGATTTATACAGGCAGGCAAACATATCCATATGTAGATTCAGGCATAGATCCATACAAACTTGTTTATAATTGGCACAGAATCAGACTGTAATGACTGATTGTATTGTTTTTGTTGTTCGCTAAGTTTAAATTTTTTTTATTCATTATTGGCCTTAGATTTGAGTACACGTATGCATAGAGAATGTTGGAGGCTCGCCACTTTGTGCAAGTGTGTGATTATGACAGACCCCCTTATTTCAATGTATTGAATATGTGCATCGGTATGCATTGGCTGTATGAGTGAGTTACGTGCATCAAATTGAACAAAAAAAAAACTTGTAAAGAAAGACGGAAAGATACAACTTTGGCATCAACATCCAAGACTTTTATTTAAGACAATTTAAATTTATTATAAAAAACATACACAAACATTAATAAATCAGTTAATTAATACAAAACAACACAAGAGTTGAACAAAAACAATTAAATGAGAGTGACAGGCACATGGTGCTAAATAAAGAAGAAATTCACTTTGTTTTATATTTATTATTTACGGGCTAACAAGTGAAGTGTAATGTAACATCAATTGTTAAAATAACGTTAATCAACTTAACAATATTTAGCAGTTTATTGTTACTGTCAACACGTGAGAAATGGAAAGGTTTTAAAATAAATACATGAGTACATGTGTGCCTGTGTGCCTGTGTGTGTGTGTGTGTATGTATGTATTGATGAAGTTCATCTGAAATGAATACGGTTAACCATAAATTGAGTTTGGCAAGACTGATGCAATATTTTAAAACAAAAATTAAATTACACAAAACAATAGAGAAATAATTTTGCGCATTTGAAAATGTGTATCACGTTTGTGCGGAGTATGTGTGCCGATAGAACACTCTACACCCCTTGCTTACCGCTTCCTTAAAAATCTCAAAAAATATTTTGTATATATGTACATACATCCACACATAAGTATACATATTCTTTTCAATTTAAAAAAAATATATAGACCAAAATACTAAGTCATCCTGCATTCCTACACCACTACCATTGTAACAGTCAGTCCACATTGACATATGTACCTCAATGTACCTAGGCATGCTGCAAGTTAATAAAATGATAGACGACATTTACGTTGATATGTTTATGTCAAACATTATTTATAAATATTAATTTTAAATACTGTATTAGAATAGACTTTTAAATGTGATTCAAACTTATTATTTAAATAAAAAAGAAAGTATATCGTATTTTTGCACTAAGAAGAGAGCATCAGCCACATTCGCACGTATCTGCTCATACATACATACACATACAAATAAGTAAGCAAATGTAGTAACATATTTGTATTTTTGCCCTTGAGATAACAAAGATACATGTATGTAAATGTCCAATGTACCCAGCAAACACAAAGTTAAACGTTTGAAATAAGATGTTTTTATAGCCTTCACCACAGGTGGAAATGGGTATACCTATATAAGTTTGTCATTCCGTGTGTAATTTCTAAAATATTCATTTCCGACCCCATAAAGTATAGATATTCTGAATCCTTATACATAGAGCATTTGATTAAGCGATGCCCGGGCGATTTTTGTTTGTTTTAGGTTGTTAGTGCTTTTCGGCTTGATTTGTATTAAAGGCCTTTATAGAAGGCAATACACATAGAGTTAGCCAATAGACCCACAGAGTGCCCACTGGTAACCAGGAGTTAAGACACATCGTGGGGAGTGGGGATCATTATGATGAAAATTTTTTAAAGGATTTTTTTTGTTTTTGTCTGAACATTCTGACACAATTTAGATTGCAGGAAGGTTCTAATTTATACAAAAACTTAACAAAAAAATTCTACAAAAAAATTTTTAAAAACAATTTTAACCAAAAATGTTCAAAAACAAACTACAAAATAATAAAAAAAAAAATTTAGACATTTTACCTAAAAATTAAAAAAAACATTCTTTTAACTAATTTAAAAAAAAAAGTTAAAAAAAATTTTACAAAAAGAAATTTCCAAAATATTTTCTATAAAACTTTTACAAAATATTTTCTATAACATCTTTACAAAAAATTTCAAAGGTTTTCAATAAAATTTTTACAAAATAGTTTTAAAAAAAATTTTACAGATCATTTATAATCAAATTTTTAGAAAAAAATTTTATATAAAATTTTTACAAGAATATTTTCTATATAATAATTACAACAAATACTAAAACACTACAAAAAATTTTCTATAAAATTTAAAAAAAAAAAAATTATAAATATTTTCTAAAATTATTACAAAAATCAAAAAAGAATTACAAGAAATATTTTAAAACAAATATTAAAAAAGAATTTCCTAAAAAATGTTCTATAAAATTAAAAAAAAATATTCTATAAAATTTTTACAAAAAAAAAATTCTATAAAATTGTTACAAAAAAAAAAATTATATAAAATTTTTAAATGAAACTTTTTATTTATTTATTTATTTACTTTATTTAATCAATATATTCCCAATTAATGGATTTTATAAAATTTTTACAAAAAAATTTCTATAAAATTATATCATAGGCATTTCAGATATATTATACCGTATACCAAATATTGCTGATTAGTGAAAAAAATGCGTTTGTCTCTTAAATTAAACCAATTTTGTACCTATGTTTGTAAATATCACCGTGGTGAAGGCTATAGAAGATTCGGCACGGCCGGATATAGCACTCTTACTTGTTTCTATTTTCATTTGCTCAAGTTATTGATATGAGATTTTTAAAAAAAAAAGGATTAACTAAAAAATATAAGAAGGTACTACACATTATTTTGCATCTACTTTCCATTCGAAGCAGTAATGGTGGCAAGAGTCTCCTACGACTTAGTGAGTCAGGATTAGTAAGGTTAGGGTCAACTAGGTTTCAAGGGAAATAACAATGGGTCTTCATGGATTACATGGTCGCTGAAACTAATAGCAATAGGTTTTCGAGTGGAGGTGTCTAGTACTAACTAGCACTACCTTTTCTAATCCAACTCAAACTAACCTTTAATCGCTCGCTTACCATTTGAGAAAGAGTTTTACTTCATATGATTCTTAATTTTAGATCAAACTTGCATGTTTGCTGGGTATCTATATTTATACCAACTTACGCATGTACGTATATATGTAGCATTGTTCTCCCAAATATCAAACAAACGTTATACAGTCGAACATTTCTATTATGACGAGCGTTAAAACAAGATGATTAGCTGCAATTAAACACTTTGACAATGAAATACAAAAAACTAATCATTATCAAACAAATTAAACTTCTCTTTTAATTCTGACTAATGATGATTGTATGACTAATTGTAGATGACTAATGTACCTTCTGAGAGAAGGTACAAATAAAATTAGAAGTGAATGCGGAGTAAACGATTTGGAAATAGTGATACATTTGAGTAATATCATAAATCAAAAAATAGATAACTATATATATATGCCTTGATTGTAAAATAAATACTCAGTGATAAAAAGAACTTCAATAACGATCAAACTTAAAAATTTTATCATTTATAGACAAATTTCGACCAAATGGTATCAAACAATAAACATATTGAAAGCTTATCGTTATGTAGTTCCATCTTTTTACGAAACTTTTATTTTGTGCAAATTTAAAATACTTCTCTGTAATTTACCTCTGCAAATAAAGAAAAATGTGCAATATTGTTTAAATAGCACATGTAATGGGCAGAACTTTGTTCGAAAAAGCAAAGCCTGAACCTGTAGTCTACTACTTACTAATGCCACCAATATAAAATTCATCTAAATTTTTAAGAATACTTTATTGTTAAAATATTTTTAAATAAATTATTCTGAATAGCAAAACCAAAGGCCTGTGAACGTGAGTTTTAGCCATGTTCTACTTTAAATTCATTCATTTTTATTGGACAACTAACTTTTTTACTTTCATTTCTCTCTGATCACTCTCTTACTCGTAGTGTTTTATTAATTATTATTTTTTTTTGCGTTCAAACAAGTCGATCAGTTTACAGTAGTGGCAACTTTAGCCTTCAAAACTCGCAAAATTTATATTCGCAAATTTATGAGAAATTATGGCCAAGGTGTGAAGTTACTGTAAATTAATAACAAAAAATATTGATAAATAAACTTTCAAAACTTAAAAATCTAATAGGTATAAAGGCTTGCAACAATTTATAGTTTCTTTTTTATTTTTATTACCAAATTAAGAAAAAACACAATCGCCTCAATTAAATATTGTAAATTTGTCAGATTTTTGTTAGTAAATGTTAGGATAAAAAAATTTGTGATAATATTTCGAACCTTCTGTGGAATTTGGTAGGTTTTACGCTAGTATCTATACGTATTTCACTTGTTGCTTAAGCTAGATCAATATTCAACCCACACATTTACCCACATTTAAGAAAAACTTAAAATATATCATAATTTATAAAACTCTTAAAACCGAATGAGAGTTATATTAAAGGTTTACAAAACAGATTTCTTTCCTTGGTTAATTGATTAGTTTGTTGCTATTACTCAATGCAGTAAGGGGTAAAAAATAAACTTGTTTCAATATTTTATTGATATGTATTTCATTGGGACAATTAGCTGGAGGCGGTTTAAGGCGGAGAAACTTGCTAGATGTGGTAGCACCAGCTGTGTGGCGGTATTAGATAAGTAGTAGTGGTAACACATTGTTAAGATTTCTATTTTTAAATTTAGATAATATTAAGAGTTTTACAAAAAAAACCTGTTGTCCTGAAAATTTGCGGCAAGAAACAATAATAATCCCGAAGTTAACGTTTATAACTTACGTAATTAATAATTACCATTTAGTATAACAGCCTATTGACTTTTAAAATAAATAAGTAAGGACAGCAAATCAATTAAACGATTTTATCAAAACAAAATTTTTGTTAAAGTATTTAATACGAATAAAATTATAAACAAAAATAATTGCAAAAGAGCATCTGAACACAGTTTTTATATTTTACCATTAAAAATTCAAATTTTGACCAAAAATCCGCTAAACTACCAACACTGATCTCTAGAAAATTCTCTAGTTCGCTCGCTACTCAACAGGTACATTGACAAATTGGTTAGAGTTGCCACTGGTAACTTTAAACAAGCTTTTAACACTTCACTACACTTTTAATTTTCAACTTATATTTGACACAATATAGTCTGATTATAAAGCAATAAAGACTGATTACACGTTTTGCATTTAAAATGTTAATCTCTGGAGAAAGCTACATGGTGAGACAGTTAGCCGTGGTCAACAACCTAACAAAAAAAAAAAAAGAAACCACCCCCGACGAATTGATAACATCCTTCTTTTTTTGAAGTCGTTTAATAATAAAACTTATTTATAATATATGATATTGGATGCTCCCTAATTTTCCAGACCATTCCCAATCATTCCAGTATGTTCTTGTATACTCTACTCTACTCGGTTTCAAAATGACTTGTTGCCGCCTTTTTTAAGTGTTTTACTATAAATATAAAGAAGTTTGCATTTAATGGGTTTATATACATTTTCGGATATCGCTCTTGTAAAATACCTTCAACCGGCTAAAGATACCGTTAATGATCAACCGCCTTGGTTTGTTTTCTCACGGCATAGGTTATTGGCAACACTGAAACATTGCTAATGTCAGATGGTTTGTCAGATCAAAATAGAACACATTCTAAATTAAATTTTATGAGATGACTTTGTGAGTCCCACACGACATGTAAGTGGGAAATTTCATGTCAAATGTAAAAACCATGTCGTGTATATGTGGAATTAGCTTCTCAAGAACTTGGAATAATTGTTTAGATTTTAAGGGAATAATTTGCTGGTTGTGACAGCTTTGGCGCCAAGTGACATCTTTTGCGTCAACTTCTTAATTTTTTAGAAATACAACGATCAAGTTTTTGTTCAATATTTATAACACCACTTCAAAAATCGCTGTAAATCGGAAACGATAAGCTGTAGAGTATCACTTTATTCAACTAAAATGGTCACAACATACACGCCAAATAAGAAAATGCAAAGAAGTTAAAAAAAAATCCACATTTGCACAGGGTTGCCAATTCTGAAATCCCTGGATTGTTTTTAAAAAAGCAGTCCCGAATGGCGGAATTTTTAAACGTCAATTTCGGAACTTTATTAAAAAACTACAATTTTAAAAATTATACCCTTTAATCAGTAGTCGTTTTATAGATTTCCTTAAGTCCAATCTTCAAGGACCCCTAGATAATTTGCTGAACTTTTCAGACAATTTTAAGTTTTGAAATTGTGCTACCTAATCCATAAATGGCTAAGACATGGTCAAACATGTTTAGTATCTCTATTTTTCTTACATTTACACAGAAAACATTTACCAACAATTGAAAACCAATTAATCAATGTTCAACCAAAAAAATCAAATTTTAATAAAAATATATACGTCTGTCTGTCTTTCTCTCTGTGTTCGCATCACGTAAAAACTACTGGATGGCTTTTAATAAAATGTTGTGAGGAGGTAAAAATATTTTATTTCCAAGTGGGAGAAAGCAGTGCACAATTTTTTTTACATATGCAGACACCTTTTATTTTTGAAATCTGATATTTTAAAGGTACTGCATAGTTTACAGCGCCTATTTTAGTAGGGACAAAACCCTTTATAATAACGAGTGATTTTTTAAGAGCTTGAGAACTTTTTTTTAAAAAAAAACGCATAAAATTTGCAAAATCTCATCGGTTCTTTATTTGAAACGTTAGATTGGTCCATGACATTTACTTTTTGAAGATAATTTCATTTAAATGTTGACCGCGGCTGCGTCTTAGGTGGTCCATTCGGAAAGTCCAATTTTGGGCAACTTTTTCGAGCATTTCGGCCGGAATAGCCCGAATTTCTTCGGAAATGTTGTCTTCCAAAGCTGGAATAGTTGCTGGCTTATTTCTGTAGACTTTAGACTTGACGTAGCCCCACAAAAAATAGTCTAAAGGCGTCAAATCGCATGATCTTGGTGGCCAACTTACCGGTCCATTTCTTGAGATGAATTGTTCTCCGAAGTTTTCCCTCAAAATGGCCATAGAATCGCGAGCTGTGTGGCATGTAGCGCCATCTTGTTGAAACCACATGTCAACCAAGTTCAGTTGTTCCATTTTTGGCAACTAAAAGTTTGTTAGCATCGAACGATAGCGATCGCCATTCACCGTAACGTTGCGTCCAACAGCATCTTTGAAAAAATACGGTCCAATGATTCCACCAGCGTACAAACCACACCAAACAGTGCATTTTTCGGGATGCATGGGCAGTTCTTGAACGGCTTCTGGTTGCTCTTCACTCCAAATGCGGCAATTTTGCTTATTTACGTAGCCATTCAACCAGAAATGAGCCTCATCGCTGAACAAAATTTGTCACATTTGAACATTTCGAACCGAACACTGATTTTGGTAATAAAATTCAATGATTTGCAAGCGTTGCTCGTTAGTAAGTCTATTCATGATGAAATGTCAAAGCATACTGAGCATCTTTCTCTTTGGCACCATGTCTGAAATCTCACGTGATCTGTCAAATACTAATGCATGAAAATCCTAACCTCAAAAAAATCACCCATTATAAGTATGTATATGTAAATACATATACCATAACTGAAGCACTAAAAAAGTGGACTGGTGGATTATGGATTGCTTTCAAAGCAAAATCGAACAAAAAATATTGTAAGGTCGCTGTCGAAGTGGCGGGCACAGCTAGTGTAACTATAAAAGTGAACTTTGTTTAAGGAATTAACTCGATCGAAAATGCTCTATCTGTTTCTAGGCTCCAAATTTTTTTAATTTTAAATCCCGAATCCCGGGACCCCAAAAAGCCATTTCCAATATTCAGCTCTTACAATAGGTGATTTGAATTTAAGCTTAGTTTAGTAAATATGAATTATTATTCATTTACATTTTTTGTTTTCTCAGAAACATCAACTATCTAGAGACATGTTTTAATTCGCAATCTAAATTTTTAAAAAAATTTAAATAATGAAATGGCAACCCTGTGATATGATGCCTTTATGGTATTTTTACAAAAAAAAAAAAAAAAAAGAAATGAGAGAATTTTTCAGTTTCAGTTTGCAAACAAAAAACTGTTGAGCGTGGAAGAGCAACAAGCAAATGTACGGGTAAGACGGCGGTAATAGCCAACCGCTTACTATATAAACAACTGACATTTACATCTCAGACTTTAGTTCCACTGTGGATATAATCAATAAAATAAAGGTAAAAATCCATCCAAAAATAAATAAAAATAAGAAGAAATCATTTCAATGCAAAAGAATATTAAAACTGTTTAAAATATTAAACAATAAATGCATGTGTGTGTTTAAAAATAATTAACTAAAATATTAATGATAAAATTAAAATGCCAAGTGAGAAATTGTGGTTTTAAATAAATTTTATCTTGTGATATTATATTTTTATTATTTTTAAGATTGCAAAACTACGTTTTTAATATTTGGAAGCAAACAACAACAAAAAATTGGCAGGCAAAAATTTCCAGTTAAACTCAAATTCTGAATTTTTAAAAATTAGATTCTTTCAACTGCTTGCACAACAAAAAAAAAAACAAATTATCAAATATATAAAATTAATTTAAGGCTGCTTTGAGACATGGCTTATAAATTGTTAATAAAATTCCAAGAGAAATGAATTGGAAAGCAATCGTAATAACTTGGCCAAATCAGTTCTATAGATTAAAGTCGTTCTGAATTGAATTTAATTGACTTTGATTTCTTACACCAAAAAAATAGTGTGAAGCCAATGAAATAATAAACTTAGATCTATTATGAATTATTAAAAGTGGAGTGTATAGATAAATGAGATATAAATTTTATTCATTTACGTAATAAAAACGAAAAATTTCACATAAAAAAGATTTTTGCTTTAAAATTTTGCCAAGGGCGTAATGTCACTCTTTAAAAAAATAAAATATTTTCTCAAAAAACAAAAGTAAAATAATTAGTTTAAAAGAAAATAATATAAAATGTATCTTTATTTTTATTTTGTGTTTGTATTTTTTGTTTAACTGCCTACAATGCAAATGAAAGAAAAACTCAAACGTGATTTTAATGAAAATTGCAGGTCGTGTACGAATCGTGAGATAGACCGTGAATTATTTGTTTGTTTATTTGTAACAAAAATAGAATGAAAAGAATATTTAAACAATTTTCATGTGAAATTTCGTATGTTTATAAACAGAAAAAAAAAAAGAAAAATAACATTAAACTATATATGTATGTAAAAAAAAATGCATTCTAAAAAGTGAATGCAAGAGTTAAGAAATTTATTATTTCGCTACAATTTAAACTAATTGAACGACCGACAACATACTACAAGGCATTTTATTAATCATAAAACTTTAAAAGCTTTAAATAAATTTTAGAATTAAAAAAGTAAACAAATTAAATTAACAATAATAATAATAATAAAATGCTCAGTTAGCAAAAACGTAAAATAGTACAAATGACATGTACTATAAAATAAAGTGAATAACATTTCGAAAGTAATCAAAATTAAAATCATACATACGCGTTCCATCCACATGCAACTAACATATTGTCTGTTGTTTGTGTGACAAATTACAAGATCTTTTAATTTTCTTTAATAAAAATACTCTTGAACTGTCTCTCATTTAATTTTTTCTTTTTCTTATCTAGCAAAGACAACAACCTCTAATTATTTAAATGCAATTTTCCTATCCCAACAATTAATTCAGTGTTTGTTATTTGTGCGTAAAATATTTAAAATTAATTGACGTCGAAGTGAAGAAGCTGTTTTTTCAACAAACAAAAACAAATCTAATCTTCTGCACAAAAACATGAGTGGAAGAGAAAATCGCGGTAGCGGGCATAATCAGCCCCTAAGCAACGCCATGGAAAAAATTAAGGATAGATTATCCAGGGTAAGTACAAGTAGCTTGAGATCTCTTATTAATTTTTAATTCAAAATTTCGCTAATCCTTTGTATAGCATGTTAAAGTAAAAAAATAGAAATAAAAAAATAATGAAAAAATATCGATATACACTAGAGTTGTGCTTCTTAGTTCATTAAACTGAACTATCTTCTTAGTTCATATCACTTTACTGAACTATTTCCGTCTTTTAGTTCAAGTGCAATTATTGTGAAACAACTCTATCTAAGCTAAGTTGAACCAGTATACTGCCAAAGGGTTTTTGTTTGATTATTTCTGCGATTTACTTATTGAAACCTTTGTTAATTAATGAAGCAAATAAAAATGTTAGAAAGGTGACAATTAATAAATTATTGACATTCAAATTATAATGTCAATCGGTTTATAATTTCCTTTTAAGTTAAAGTAACGAAACAATTCATTGTTTATTTCTATATAAGAATTAATAAAGTAGTTTTGTGTTTAAATATTCTTTAATAATTATAAAGAAGAAACTGCTATTTTTAAAAAAATGTTTTTAGTAGTTTGGTTTAAATTATTACTCTTTGAATGATAGTTATTTTTTATTCTGGAAGTTTAATTATTTTGTTTAACTAAATATGTTTAAATTCTAAATAAATAAAAAATCTATTTCAAAATTATATTCACTGAAAATATCAAAGATTTGTACTAAGATTATATAGGGTTCCGTGCTATGCTCAATATAAAACTTTAAAAGATTTTAGTTTTTCACGTCTTTTAGTTTTATGTTATTACTTGCTTTTAAAAATTTGAAGTGAATGCTTGTTAATCAGGACTACTATGGGGACACCCTTTAACTTTTACGTATTTTTACTAATTAATTAATTATTTAATTAATAATTGTAGAAACATCTGGTTCAAGAAAGGTCTGATCTTAGTTGTTAAATTGAAATTCACCGTAAACACATGCCTACTTCGCTTTATTATTGAGCATACTTTTAGGCATAATTGTTTGTATTCTAAATAAGATTTCAGAAGGCACGTTTATACTTCTAAGTCTGCTTTTTTAATACAGTAAACTCTCGATTATCCGCGGGTGGTTTATCCTTTGCGGATTATCCGCGGCGCCTACAGAGAAACGTATTATGTATAAAAACAGAAAATAATACACCAAAACAAAACCGTTTTGTTTGTAAAAAAATAAACATAACTTATGTAAATTAAATTACAGTATATTAAACAGAAATGTACAATACGTAGTTTATTTATTTAATATTATGCTAATTAACATTTTATAAAAAAAAACTGCAATTTATTTGTTGGGGAAAAACTCATATATTATACAACACATTTTAATCAATCACAAATAAATGTAATAAGTTAAGATCTCTTATGCTAAATACTAAATCAGAGGAATAATTTTACCGCCAAAAATTTTATTATGTAATTTTTTTAATTAAATTTATTCCGCGTGAGTGGAAAAGGTCATACAAAATGACTGATAAAGATTAAATAACAAACGAAAAGTTTATTGGCCCTATTAAAAAAAATATATTTTAGGTTTTACTTAAATTTGCCAACAGGCAATGCTACCTATAAAACCCCAGATAAATAAAAATAATTTTAAAACATTTGTTTTAATTATTACAAACGATGGATTCGTCAAGAAAAATTTTATAGAAACAATTCTAAAAATTTTGCACTTTACATACAAATTTTCTATACGTTTTGCTCGCCCGCAATACCGAAACAACACTTAAATGTTTTTAGGGTTCAATACCCAAAGGGTAAAAAAGTTACCCTATTGTTTTCGCTACAATGTCTCGCCGTCTGTCAGCGCCTTCTATCTCTGGAACCGTTATATTTAGACTCTTAAATTTTAACAAGAGGTGTATAACTGTGGCCGTTATATCAACAAATACTAAAACTTATAGGGTTTACCGAAAGTGACGTGTTGACGTGTAGGAGGCATACACTTAAAATTTACAAACAGTAATTAAGACATTGTTCGCTATATAAACAAGTATAAAAAAATCTAAAGAAGTAAAGGGTGTTCCGATAGTGAAGTAATGCTGCATGCATTTGGCCTAAGTTTTGAACCATAACAAGTAGATTCTTGAAATTTTGGCCGCTATAAAAACCAAATCTTATAGGGTGTTTCGAAAGTCAAAGTTAATTTTTAAATGAAAATTTAAACAGATGTATAAATTTATATCTGGTTTAGCAAAAAATATAAAATTAAAGAGTTTTGCGAAACTGATAACCGGAATGAGAAAGTGTCTTCTCTACGCAAAGTATGTATAATTTATCCTCTATAACAAGTACATAAAATTAAAGAGTGTTTCGATAGTGAGACAATTTTGCTCTGATCTTATATTTTAACAGTAATAGGCTGACACTTAAAATTTACACAGATTATATTTTATAATATTAACTGTTGCAACAAAAATAAAAGGGCATTCCCCAGAAGTCGCGAATTTGAGGAATTTGTCCTTCTATTCTAAACGTTATAGGCGGACATTTGATATTTACAAAGGGTATTTAGTACTATGCTTTAGTATAAAAAAAAATAATAAAAAATTAAAGGGTGACCCATAAGACGTGAAAACAATTAACAACTTGTGTTTTTAAAGTTGTACTGAACATAGTATGGAACCCTACGTGTGTGAGTCTGACTCACACTTGAATGATTATTTTTTATACATTTTCCATTTATGTTAATCTAATTTATGATTGAAAAAATAAATACGTTAAACGTTAATTTTTATAAAATGATACAGGCCCAAGTTCTGAATATGTATATTATTATTATAACAATTTATATAAAATAATTTCTACAATTCAATGAGAAATGTTTAATTAGCCTTAACTTTGTACTTTATTAAAAGATTCAATTTTAAAGAGAACAGAAAAATTTAATTTACATATTAGCAGAAATGCAATGCAAGCATGTTTGGTCGCTATACTCTGCTTTAGGATATTGTGCATTACCTATTTTGGAGAGGTTCCACCACCTACTTTGGAGGAGTTAACATCACCTATTTAACCAACCGAAAGACGAAAAGGAATACGTGAAGTTTATACTTTCTCCTATTAAAATTGCATTGCTTATTGGGCAATGCTATATTGGCGCTATATATTGTGCGTTTAAAATTTTTTTATTTTCGGATTAAAAAATCTTCAAAATCTGTGAATCCTTTTAAATCGTCAAAAATTCTTCAGCGTAAATTTTTCATCATAAATATTTATATTTGTTTTTCAGAAAGCTATAACAAATGCCTACTCCACCAATGCTGGAATTTTCAGTTTTTTACTAGCTATGCGGTGGATAAAATGGGGTATATTTATATATTTTTGATATCCCAAGTGGGCGTGGCAGTTACCATACAAAGTAAATATTTATCATCATGTTAGTTGGGAACTGTAATAGGTAGAATCTTGAAATTTTGTGCACATGCATAGTATAGAAAAAACTGGTTGGATTGCAGTAGTGGGCGTGGTACCTTCCATACAAAGGAGCAGTAGGCATGGTACCTCTCATACAAAGCGAAAAATTATTCTCTTGTGCCTATAGAACTATAACTATATAGTCTTGAACGAGGATTAATCTGCATTGTTGCACATAAAATTAACTGGACTGGAAGACTAGGTGTGGCAACTCACATACGAAGTAAATATTTATCAAGATGTCACTTAGGAACAATGTATAATGTATTGAAATTTTGTACTCTGAGAATATCGTGAGTCATCGAGTTAAAGCTTGGTAGTTAGGACGGGAGAACTGGGTAGCCCCATACAATGTAATTATCCCATATCTAGAGAACTGTAATAGTGACTCTCTTTAGATTTGGCATATGTTTTTTGACGATTGGGGTACCGCAACGCAATAAAGTATAAGACCTTTGTTATAGTGGTTTTAATGTAAAGTTGAAATACTTAACGGTTGTACGGAACCTTTCGTTTCTGAATATGACTTACCTTTTTATAAACATCAAATTCAAAAACAATCGGTTTTGCATTTTTTTAAATAAATTTGAGAATTAAAATTATTGCAAAAATATTATGAAAATAAATAAGAAAAATAATATATATATATATATATATATATATATATATATATATATATATATATATTGGAGACTTATTTTAAAGAGCTCAATGTACAGTTTGCATCAGTTTAAATCAGTTATCAGGTATAATCCACTTTCAAACCAAACACAATCAAATAAGAGAAATTAATTAATGAGAATTAAATTTTGGTTTTTCAAAACAAATTGATTGTTAAACAAGTCTTGAAGCGATTGTTCTGTTATCAGTCAATTACAATAACTCAATATTATAAAGACAACGTAAGACTAGGAAATTCACTTATTTATAGACAGACAGTTAAGCTTAAACATTCGTATTAAATTTGTATTAGCGAATATAACACAGAAAACGATAGTTAGTATATTGTGTAAATATTTATTATAGGAGGATCAACCATATCACAGGGTGGATTTGGATGAAGGCACCACATTGTCAACCTCAAATACAGCTACCAGTCTAGACACGATATTACCGGAGGATCCATTTTTATTTGCTGCACCTAACAGGCCAACAGCTTCCCAACAACCAATACAGAAACAGAAAAAACAACAGCAACAGCGACTTTTTGAAACAGAAATACCATTGCAGTTTGGTCCCATCATTGATGCGGATGATATTAATGAGCCTCCACTACCAGTGAGTGGAAAAGTAAAAAATATACAAGAACCTGCGCCGCTTCCCTTACCGCCACCGCCTTCATCACAGCACTCGCATAGAGATCATCACACACGCAGTATTGTTTCAATACCAAGCGAAGACTTGCAACGCAGTAAACAATCGTTGAAAGGCTCACGGGTATCCTTTGAAAAACGCCGTGGTCACGACAGCAGTGATGAAGATAGTTTTGAAGAGAAAAGAACAGGTTTTCAGCAACAAAAAGCAGTGAGTGTAGATCATAGGGGAATTCTTAAGGATCTGAAAACAATTTTGGCCCATGATAATCGGCGTCAGTTTCAAGCCAAAAAGCACGTTTCCCTAGATCTAAAAGGAACTCGCTATTTGCAAGATCTATTAAAAGATTCATCGTCCGAAGAAGAATTTCGTAAAAATCGTCGAGAATTTCAAGGCCGTAAACATCAAAGCTTAGATCCACGAGTAAGTTTTAAATTGGAAAGAGTTCTGCAAGGCTCAAGTGAAGATAGTGACGAAGAAAACGATGACGTTGAGCACAAACGTTTAATACATCGTCCCAAAGACATAACAAAGCCCGTGGTTATCGATTTAAAAGATTTAGAAAGCGAAAGCGACGAAGATTACATTTCTTCAAGGCAACACTTCCAGCAGCAGCGCTCCATAAGCACCGATTCCAGGAAAAGGTTTGTAAAAAAATTGTATATTTCCTATAACAATTTAACTTGATTTTCTTGTTTTCATTTAGCATACGCTTTTTTGAAATGGATGAAATGGGTGGTCGAAAAAAAGGTGATAATTTGCGCAATGCTGTACCCTTTGTTAGACAAATCACAGAAGACGGTAAACCAAAATTGGAAGTATACAGGCCTACAACAAATCCCATTTACATATGGACTCAGGTATGTTCACTACTTTGAATTGTTTAAATGAAGAAATGTTTCAAAGAAGAAACTCTGTAGTGCAAACAAACACCCACTTCTCAAGCAAAATACACACCTAATTGTGTTGGCTGTGTACGACAAAGTCCTCAAACTAATTCAATTAAAAACTAAATTCTTCAACTATTTATAGTTTCCTTCACACAAAGTCATAAAATGCAATAAATATATTTTATTATTTATTGCAATTCTCGGCTTATGAAGGTTTAAAAAAGGTACAAAAAAAATTATGTTACGTCTATGCCGTTTCCAAGAGAGTGTTTAGTTAGTGGCAACTTAAAATTTCAACTTAAACCATCATTTTCCTGGCAGGAATTCAAATTAAAAAAAATATAAAAACACACTCGGAAGTGTAATTTTTTGAGTTTTCTTTGAAAATAAATATTAATGCAGTGGTAACGTGAACCAAATTAATGCAATTTGTGCGACGGGCAACAGCAAGATCAGTCAGTGATTAATTGAAAGTTTAATTCTTGCTACTAAATTCAATGCTGGGAGGGCATCCATCCATCCATCAATCACGGCAATTTCAATAAAACTAAATACACGAAAACAAAATCTTATCATTTTTATTATTTTTTTTTTAATTTTTTGCAACGCCATAAGATCACGCTGTCGATGTGATTTCAGATGAAAAACAAAGAAAACTTTTCAAATTACCATGATAATTAAGAATAACGATTAAAACTAGACTACAAAATAATATTTGTACTTGAGTATTTCTGATTATTATTATTTACATTTAAATAATAATAATAACAATAATATTAATCTTTATCGATACCATAGATAGATTTGTGCACGTATCAGAGTACAAGCAATCACATGTAGGCATTCACATTCGTAAATTTTGCGAAGTGTTCTCTCTCCTAGAACTCGGCTTAAGTGGTTCACCTTTGATTCTCCGTTGCGTTGCTGAAACGAATTTGATTTCAAATTTTCAATTGCATCTGAAATCAGATTTGATTTTCAAAATATTGTTACATTTTAGTTCCTGGCTTACTTTTGATCACACTAACTGGCAACGGAAATTTTAGTTGCTTAAAACATTCTAAATAAACGTTTTTGTTGCTGTTTTTGTTTTTTTTTTTTCGTAATTTTTTTGTCATTAAAGTGACACAAAAGCGGATGAATTCATGAATGACCTCGCATTAATTTGTTAGTGAAAAACGTTTAACATTAAAGATTTATTGAAATTAAACAAACGAGATAAAGCTGATATTGAAGCAAAATCATTAGACTATCAATATGAAAATCTTGATGAGAGCCGACACTCATGTGTCTTTTCATTTGCCAGATGATGTTCCAGCCGCTAAATGTACTTCTACACAGGTTATCCACATACTATATATGTTGTCATTGCATTATTCTGATAAGCCATCATAAGAAATAATTTTATTTTCTTGCTATTTTAGGTGTTAGCAGCATTCAGCGTTTCTTTGGGTTCTTTGGTGGTGGGGTTTTCCTCAGCATACACCTCACCTGCCTTAGTTTCAATGACAGATCGCAACATAACGTCTTTTGAAGTGACATCGAATGATGTAAGATCTCGTCTCGCAATAAGAATGAATAATGCGATCAAGAGTAACAATTAAATTTCTCTTTTTGTTTTTTAGGCTTCTTGGGTTGGTGGTCTAATGCCTTTGGCTGGTTTGGCTGGTGGAATATCCGGAGGCCCTCTTATTGAATATCTGGGTCGTAGGAATACTATTCTTGCTACAGCAATACCGTTTATAGTGTCGTGGCTACTCATTGCTTGCGCAGTGAATGTGGGCATGGTTTTAGCTGGCCGTGCCTTGGCTGGCTTTTGTGTTGGCATTGCTTCTTTGTCATTGCCAGTTTACCTTGGCGAGACTATACAGCCGGAAGTTCGCGGAACTTTGGGTTTATTGCCGACAGCCTTTGGCAACATTGGCATTTTGCTGTGTTTTGTAGCGGGTACTTACATGGATTGGTCCATGTTGGCGTTCTTGGGTGGTGCGTTACCAGTGCCATTTTTAATTCTAATGTTTCTCATTCCGGAAACGCCTCGCTGGTATGTATCGCGTAATAGAGAAGACAATGCTCGCAAGGCGCTTGTTTGGCTACGAGGCAAAGAAGCTGATGTGGAGCCAGAACTTAAGGGTTTGATGCGTTCTCAGGCTGACGCAGATCGTCAAGCAACGAAAAATCAATTAAGGGAACTTCTAAAGCGCAATAATCTGAAGCCTTTGTCAATATCGCTTGGTTTAATGTTCTTTCAACAATTCAGTGGCATTAACGCTGTAATCTTTTACACAGTACAGATATTTAAAGATGCCGGGTCAACAATAGATGGTAATATCTGCACCATTATTGTCGGTGTTGTGAACTTTATAGCGATATTTATTGCTACCGTTTTAATAGACCGTTTAGGCAGAAAGGTAATTAACTTGAAAATGAAAATTTAAACGTTTAAAAAATAATTAAAGACTTAATTTTAGATCCTTCTATACATCTCGGATACAGCTATGATTATTACCCTCTTTGTTTTGGGTGGCTTCTTCTATTGCAAATCAAGTGGCATGGATGTTTCAAACGTTGGCTGGTTACCTCTAGCAAGTTTCGTGGTTTACATATTGGGCTTTTCATTAGGATTCGGTCCCATACCTTGGCTTATGATGGGTGAAATTTTGCCTGCAAAAATCAGGGGTTCAGCTGCTTCCGTTGCCACTGCATTTAATTGGTCATGTACTTTTATTGTTACCAAAACCTTCCAAGACATGACAGGTATGTATAACGTAACCCTCCATGGCTTTTTAGCTTCTTGAAATGTAATTTTTTTAATTTTATTTTATTTTTAAGAGTCTATTGGTGGCCACGGAGCTTTCTGGTTATTCGGTGTTATATGCTTTATCGGCATGTTCTTTGTTATCCTCTATGTTCCTGAAACTCAGGGAAAATCCTTAGAAGATATTGAACGTAAAATGATGGGACGTGTTAGACGTATGTCATCGGTTGCTAATATCAAACCACTATCATTTAATATGTAAAAAACTAAAGAACTCTTCATATGTTTTGTAAGGAAGATTGATTATCTCATTAGCCACTCAAAATTACACAGACATAAATAAAAACCAAATATTATTATAAGTAATTTAGCAATTTTAGCAACTTTATCGAATTGAGTAAATCATTTTAAAAAAGCTATAAATAATTTTACATACACACAAACACACTCACACACACATGTATGTATGCATCTAGTATATGTTACATACAGTACAGTGTTTATAAAGAAAAAGCAAAGCTTTTCCTCATTAAAATTAAAATGAATTATAAATAAGCCTGGCTTGCTGCTAAATTTTCATTTGTAATCTTTTTTAAATTATTATTATTTTTAATTAGAAATGTAATTGTTGTAGTCTCTAATGAACCATTTTATTGTTTTAACTAAATAAAGTTTTTAGTTTTAAGTAAAATATTCCAATCTAAACTTTTCTTTTTTATTTTGATTTATAATCTTATTTTGAACACAAGTTGAATTTCAATCAAATCATTCAAATAACACATATTTTTCTGGAAAAGTAGTGATGGAAATCTTGTGTGGGCTTTAAAATTATAATGAACATATTGGATCATATAAAGAAATACTACATATACATACATATATCGGGCAACATGAGATATTTAGGCTTATATTTTTGTGAAGATAGTTTTCAAATTTGTTGTGTGAGAAATCGAATGAACGTCGTCCCAGAACTGTTTCTGAGGACGAAAATATTCGGTCATAATCCGTATTTACACTCGTAAAAAACGTTTAAAAACGGGCAAACTTTGAACGGAAAATTTTCTTTTGCACCCATTGGCCCTTTTTTATTTCCCTTTTTTATTTGCACGGTCAGAAAAGAGTTTGTAAGTGGTCATAGTCATTAATAAAGTTCTTAACTTATACCGGCGTAAGATGCAAAATTAAATTCTCCTTATTGATAATGGCAGCATATTTTACACTGTGTACTATTAAGCAGTATTTTACTATTAAGCAGTTGGTTCGAGCTCGGCTATGAAACCATGTGTTCTAAAACTGCAATAGGGCCTTCTTTGCTCATTTTGACAATAACTCAGCATTCATTTGCTTTTCAAAAACTCCAAAAACATACATATGTATATTATCTGTTGCTGGATAAAAATTGACATATACTTATGGCTTATGCTGGTTACCGAAGAACGTTTTTCTTAGCTTTTTTCATTTAGCTTTTTTCTTTCGAAAGTTGCTGCTTGAGTATAAGGATATGGATTCTTTATATCCAAGGACGTATTTTCTTGTAGTGAATTCTGTTTTTTATCAACACCTTTCAGTGATAGAACAGGTTTTATTCTTTCACTATTCCCCCATTTTAAAATTAAAATGTTATATCTGAAGTTTAAATAATTTTAAAATAATTTTAACTTTTTGGAAACTTTATTAATAAAAAGAATACGTTAGTTACCTGAGAAATGCTTTTTTCGGCAAAATTTAGCATCTTAAATTGGTTGTGAATGCAATCGACATTTCCAATATAATTATATTTAAACAGCAAAACGGCCGTGACTGCACATTAAATATTCCAAATACTACGGAATGAATTTTCATAAATATTGATGGGAACTTACTTAAGTACCTGTGTTTTCATAATATATAGAATTCTTTTTACAGCGAATAAATATCTTATTTTCAATAGAAAATAAAAAATCAAAGAACTTCAATTTTAGTACTGAAAATTTGGAAGTACATTTTATTTTTTTAAACGGGAACTTTCAGTCAACATGTGAAGAACTTCATCTAATATACATACTATATTATAAATCTCTTTGGAAGTTTGGTTAGGCTAAATCGACTACACTACTGAAACTTAAAACATAGATAGATAAAAACTTTATGTATGGATGTATGGATGTATGTATGTATGAAAACACGTGTTACAGTTTCCACCAGGCTTGATTCACTGAGATGGAAGGGTTTGGACACAGTGGCCATTTTCCTCAGAGAACTCATATACTAGACATTTTCAGTAAGTCACATTTTTAAAATGGTATACAAATGTTTAAAAAGTATTCAAAGTATTGTTTGTTTGTTTCATAGTTCAAAAAAATTAGTGTCTTAATCAATGTTTTTGTTATAGTATTTAAAACTTCAAACCCCTTAATTTTTAAATTGGTTATATGAACAAACAATTTAAAAATTAAAGGTTTTGGAACATATAAAATAAACAACACCAATATACAAATAATTAATTCAGAAAACCAACTTCAAAACATTCAGACAGACATATGTATATAAAATCTACACTTAAAAATTTGTACGTAAAAATTACGTCTTGTATGGGAACACCCTTTAATTTTCAATTTTATTTTTATATTTGTCGCTATAGAAGACAAAGTCATACAAACTTAGCTTAAGAAGAGAATACCCCTTACAGTGTAAATTATTTTTATTATTAGTTTTAATACTTGCTGTTATAGGGGGCATAACAATAAACACATACTGTTTAAATCGCAAGTGTCTATCTATAACTGTTCAAAATATATATTTTATGTCTTCTTATCATAATTTAATACTAATTGATAACTTACGATCGGTTCATAATGTTTCCATTAATAGGAAAAATATAATTAATCGATTAGAACCAATTTTAATACACATTAATTTTTTAGTTAAATAAATATGATAAAATAAAGATTTATTTTATTCTTTAAGATGCTTAATATCGGAATATCAGGTGATTCCATAAGAATTTCAGTTCTTTTCGAAGTACACGGAAAGTTAAAAAATTACTCCCTTTATAACGAGTGATTTTTTAAGAGCTTGAGAACTTTTTTTTAAAAAAAAACGCATAAAATTTGCAAAATCTCATCGGTTCTTTATTTGAAACGTTAGATTGGTCCATGACATTTACTTTTTGAAGATAATTTCATTTAAATGTTGACCGCGGCTGCGTCTTAGGTGGTCCATTCGGAAAGTCCAATTTTGGGCAACTTTTTCGAGCATTTCGGCCGGAATAGCCCGAATTTCTTCGGAAATGTTGTCTTCCAAAGCTGGAATAGTTGCTGGCTTATTTCTGTAGACTTTAGACTTGACGTAGCCCCACAAAAAATAGTCTAAAGGCGTCAAATCGCATGATCTTGGTGGCCAACTTACCGGTCCATTTCTTGAGATGAATTGTTCTCCGAAGTTTTCCCTCAAAATGGCCATAGAATCGCGAGCTGTGTGGCATGTAGCGCCATCTTGTTGAAACCACATGTCAACCAAGTTCAGTTGTTCTATTTTTGGCAACAAAAAGTTTGTTAGCATCAAACGATAGCGATCGCCATTCACCGTAACGTTGCGTCCAACAGCATCTTTGAAAAAATACGGTCCAATGATTCCACCAGCGTACAAACCACACCAAACAGTGCATTTTTCGGGATGCATGGGCAGTTCTTGAACGGCTTCTGGTTGCTCTTCACTCCAAATGCGGCAATTTTGCTTATTTACGTAGCCATTCAACCAGAAATGAGCCTCATCGCTGAACAAAATTTGTCACATTTGAACATTTCGAACCGAACACTGATTTTGGTAATAAAATTCAATGATTTGCAAGCGTTGCTCGTTAGTAAGTCTATTCATGATGAAATGTCAAAGCATACTGAGCATCTTTCTCTTTGGCACCATGTCTGAAATCTCACGTGATCTGTCAAATACTAATGCATGAAAATCCTAACCTCAAAAAAATCACCCGCTAAATACATATTTACTTATCAGTGTAGTTAACAATAAGTTTGTAGATTTTTACAGAGTTCTGCTGAAATTTTAATTCTTCATATTGCATGTGACATTCATCGCTCACTTGTTGTAATAAAAGTAAAATTGGCAATATAAATTTTTTTAAATATGTAACATTGCTGGATTCACATAAACTCGGTTTTGTTCAGAATCAGTGTTTTGTGACTGATTGCATTGTTTTTGTTTTTAGCTGAGTTTAAATTTTTTATAATTGGCCTTAGATACGAGTACTCACAATGTAAAGAGAATGTTGGAGGCTCGTCTCTTTGTGCATGTGTGATTAGGACAGGCCCCCTCATGTATATTCAATGTATTGAATATGTTTATTGGTTGTGTATAATATGTGTTACATATGTACGTGTAAAAATATGTAAATGACATGAGAGCTTAAACAAAAACTTTTGGCATCAATAATCAATCGTGTTTATTTTTATTTTGACTACAAATTGTTTTATACACTCACATAGATACACACGCAATAACTAAAACAAAAGTTAAAAAAAAAAGAAACGAGAGTGACGACAGACACATGGTGATAAAAAGTAAAAAATGGGCTTTGTTTTTTACCCCCTGTCTCCATTAGACATTAACATGTCTTAACAAAAGTCAAACTTCATATAAAAAAACATTATTTTTAATATGAAGTTTTTTTTATATGAAGTTTGACTTTTGTTACGACATGTTGATAGCAAATGAAGACGGGGGTTTAGGAGCAGGTGAAGTAATATCAAATGATTAAATAACGTTAATCAACTTAACAATAATTAGCAGTTTATTAATGTTACCATATTTTTTGTTTAAAAAATCTTGAAGTCGACTAAAACAATTTATTTTTTCATTAAAAATTCACGGACTTTACTGAAATCAAATTCAGATTCATCTTAAATTTATTTTGATTATACATAAAAACTTTCTAGAACATATGAACTTCTTGGAATGATTCTTAACACCGTTTAGGTAGCGCTTAGGTAGCCGAAATGAATTTAAAATTTTTCGTGAAATTTTTCACTTTTGCGGCTACCTAAACGGTGTTAAGAATCATTGCTAGGAAGTTCATATGCTCTAGAAAGTTGTATATTGAGATTTTAGGTTCATTTTTGTAGTTGATTGTTTTCTTGAATTTTGAACGGTTTGCTATCTATGGCCCTGTACAGGGGAAAAAAGGTTTTTTTGACCTTGAAGATGAAGTTTTTTTGATTTTATATGTTAACAATTTTTGTTCTTTATGACAAGAGCTACAACTTTGCCTCAGAGAGTATATCAAAATTTCAAACGGTTTGCAAAATATGAGCTAGAGTAAATGATCATTTTTTGCAAAAATGAAATCGAGGCCCCACATCTTTGAGGGCCCATAAAAAAAACCTGGAGGGCTTTGGGCAAAACTGGGAGACAGGGGTCTTTTATGACGTAGTGGTGTCCGTATATGGTTATTTTTTTCCGTGTTGCACTGTGTTATTCAAGTAAGGCTTGAGTTGGTTTTATTCTCTCAGAGTTGAAGGAATATTTTATACAAATTTAATTAAAAGCAATAATGGACAGTAGCCGAATAAAACGAACTTAGTTAGAGAGAATTAACGTCAAGCCTTACTTTAACAATTCGTTTTTAAGTTCGATTAATAAACTTAAATATTCAATAATAAATATAAATATTCAATATTAAATTAAAAATATAAAAAAAAATATTTTGTTTAAACCATAACTTGTAACTTACAGGTCCTAATTCTTTCAGTTATGACATAGTCACTCATTTCACTCGCAAGGATGCCATGTAAACTCAACACACATGGAGAGGTTAATTACCGCACTTCAAAACAGATTGCCGTTGCATTTTTAACGATTACATACATAGACACTTTAATTTTCAATTATTTTTGCAAATAGCTTTTTTGCAAATCAGAAGAATTTTATATTTTTTACAATAAAATAATATTTATTATTTAATATTATGCTAATTAGCCATAACGTTTTATAATAAAAATGCAATTTATTTGTTGGGGAAAAGAGCTAGTTCCTACACGTATTTCACTGGTTGCTCAAGCCAGATCATCAGGAAACCTTTTTCGGTGTTTTGTTGAAGCTTTAATGTTCTGTTATATTATTCTATTAACATATATGTACACTTCTCATTGTGTTTGGTGGCAAAAAGTGTTGAACAGCACACCGGATTAAATGCAAGATCCAACCTCAGCCATCACGTACTTCCCGAAGGTCCTCACCAATAAACGGTTACATATATTTGTGGAAATCCCTGTGGAGCTCCCGATTCCCATGGTACCAATCGTTTGGACACTGGTCTGACCTCGAAGGTACTTATCTTCCACTCGCCACTGCTAGCCTAAGGGAAGCCCACTTCCCAGGAGCAATGATGACTATTTCTTTGTTTTAAAGAATTATTTTTATTAAAAGCTTGCTAGTAAATTTAGAAATATCATTAGGATAACTACATTAAAGAGCTTAAATTAATCGTCATATCAGGAAAATAAGTGTATATTTACATTCCTCTTAAACAGAAAAATTCTGGCGAATTTCAGTTTTTATTTTCGATACTTCGGATAGATATGTCTGGAAATTTTTATAGGCTAAAATCTAGTTTAAGACCACATAAAAATGGAAAAAAGTATCCTAATGTGTGTAAAATGAAATTTATTTTAAAGTGCAAAAATTGGGAGTTTCTATGTATAGTATCGTATTTGTCGAATATTTTATGGCGGAATGAGGTATCATAGGTGTCATAGGAATGGTAATTAACTAAATTGAAAATAATAGAAAAAATTTAAAAAATCTCAATTGACCGCAAAGTCTTTAGTATGCTTAGCCGATGTTGGTTATACTATAGAGGAGAAAATCCCTACGGCCGGCTGAAGAACGCCTATGCTGGAAATATTTGGTAAGCAAAGCCGCTGTTGGTCATACCATAAAGGAGAAAATGTTTGCCTCCGGCCGTGGATGTTGGACAAATTTGTTGTCTGGGCGGTTATATATTTTGTGTTGCACGTACATATACATAATTATGTACATATGTATGTATTTGATATGGAAATCATCTCCGTTATTTTTAGGATACAACCGTAGAATTCAAACCATTTTCCAGATGTGTACCTGAATCCATAACACTTACCCATAACTTGTACACGACAAATAGCACAAATGTCACATTCAACATCCCAGCTCCACATTGCTACTGCATTCCATTTTTTTAGAGTAAACATTTTTTCAGGTTTGGTACTATCATTATCATCGATTTGCCTGTCCATGGAATTTTCACTCTGATCGTCCATTGTTTAACAAATTTTAAGCAGTATAAATTATTTTCCACAAAAAAATAAACAATAACAAGATTTTCAGTAATTGATGTCAATTTTAGTACTATGAAACAGAGTTGTCAACGTATTTCACTAACTAGAGCATTGCCATTCAGAACTTAAAAGAGAAAAATAACGGAATTACATATTTGATGCAATTCTTTTTACTTGATTTGAAGACAATTGTTTTGAAGTGGTGTGATAAAAGTCAATCTATTTTAAAAATTATTTTTAAAACCAATCACAAAATATTTTTATTTTTAAATAACAAAGTTCGAGACATAAACAAATTAAGAAAAATAAAGTATTAAGAACGAATTCAAATTTAAAAGCACTTGATTTCAAATCTCAACCCGTTTTGATTGCGTACGTGTGATTTTTCCTTTCGGTATATTACATTTATTTTGTCTTTTTAGTGTGATTCTTTTAAAATATTTATACAATTACAAATACTTTATTTATTTTTATCGAAAACACTGAATAAACTAAAACATAGCATTTAAAGTCAAATAAAAATACTTGCAAAATAAATGTTCATTTAAAATAACTCATTCAGGTATGTTATATGTATTTATTTTAGTTCTAAAATCGTTCGTTTTCAAAATCCCACTTGTTCAACCATAGTGTATTAACTTTAAATTCTAAAATTATCAGTAGACAAAAAACTTTTTTAATTTTACTTAAGATGTACCTATACTAAAAACAATTTTAAATTAGAAAAAAAGATTGAAACTCTTCAAAAATTTCTCGATTTGATAATTCGATTTTACCACGTACCTGAATAATTAGCCTTATTTCAGTTGTCGTAGTAATACTTCGACTAAGACAATTCTATACTAGATTGAAAACACACAACATTTATCTTTAATCTATTCAAATATTCCATATTGTTAATGGGCCTGTTTGGAAATAAACACTTATTTTTGTAATAATAATGCTCCATAACTGAACGAGCGTTTTCTATACTACTTATTTGAATTTGTTTGCGGATCAATCATATCACATACAGATCAGTGATACATTTCTTTACAGGCTGAACACCTTTTTTGATTGCTGCAGACGAAAATGATACTTTTGTAAGGTACAACAACTATTGCATATGTTTATGTAGAAAAAAAAGAAAAGAAACTTTTGTTTTTCATTATTTGATAAAATTCAAAAATACAATTTTTTATTATAAACTATTAAGGATTGATAATTATAAAACATATTTAGGAATATTCTATTTTAATAAAATGCTTTATTCCATCATAAGGAAATAAATATTGGGATTTGTTGTAGTTGCATTAAAAAGCATTTTCTCAGAGTTTAATTACCAAATTCATTTTTATTGTTTACAAATCCCAACATCCATTACTGGTTTCTATTTTTACTGCAATATGATGTGTGTTTGCACAACTACTCATATAATAAAAAGAAAGATTTAAGAACTATGCTATAAAATTAATTCAGATAATGGACAATATTTCATTTCGTTTCAACAAAGTTTTAACTAAAAAAAAATAATATTTAATATTTTTGCAACATTCAAATTATAAATGTTTATATGTACTATGTACTTTCTACAATAAATGTAGTGCATTAATGGATTGAGTACTAAATGTACATTTTTAACATAAGTTGATCGATGGAATTCACAATAACGTATTTATTTGTAAAACAATAAAATAATGGAAAAAAAAAGTTTTAACAAAACAATAAAGAATACTCTATATTACAACTAAAAACATTTGGTGATTTTTGGGTTAAAATATAGGTAGCGAGTAAATAACATACATATTTAATTACATTTTTATTTTGCAGCAACATTTAGGCATGGCTTTTTAGTTAGACGCCGTAGCAGTCACTGAAGCCGTTGTTGCGTTGTTAGTTTGATTTAAGGCATCATTGGGATCATTTGATGTTTGGGTTTTCGTAAGGTTTTTATTGTTGTATGAACGTGAATGACGCTTTCCACGTTGAGCTTTGGGAGATTTGGTAGTAGAATCTGGCACATTGGCTAAACTACCGCCGCCACCTTGCTGTTTATCTCCACCAGCACCTTGTTCATTACCATTAGAACGAGCTGTAGATCCATTGCTGTTTCTCATACTGTTGCGTACTGAAATCATAAAAACGAATTCTTAGAGTTTTATTGTCATGGACAGAAAACTGCTAAGTATTAATTATTGACAATTTTTTTTTCTTATTCAAACGACCATGACAATGGGTTAATATAACATTCAAACTGTCGACATTTAAACCAACAGCTATAAAAAAACATGAAAATTTTAAGAAATTAATCTGGGAACTAAAATCATTCCGGGTTCCTATTTAACAAACAGTTTCTTTAAGCCGCGTTAACAATACAGAACATGTCAATTGTTACCCCCGTCTACATTAGCCGTCAATTTGTCTTAAAATAAGTTAAACTAAATGAGGGTATGTACTTACTACGTCTGTTTCGGCGACGACTGTTGTTAGTCTTCACAACCGGCTTTATGGTGATTTTAGCTGGGTCAAAATAACTGTCAAACAAATCTGCCAATTCGGTTTTTTCTTCCGATTTTAATTCGTCAATGCCTTGTAAAATTTTAATTAGGCCATCACGTTTCGTCTCTGACCAAATGGCATTGAGAGTCGGCAAATCAAGGGCGTGTTCAGCTAAAATAATGCGAAATTTAACAGCTCGCACACGATGATATAGAGTGGTCTTGAAATAATTTAAGAATACCGGACGGAAAGAATTCTGACGTTCCAAATTTTCATTTTGAGTTTTTAACTCATTTAGATCGCACTCGATAGGTTGCGCGTATGGTTGCAATGCTGTGAGCATTTTATCTAAAGCTTTTAAGGAATCTAGTGACTCGTTTGTATTTTGGTTACTCAAATGCAAAGCAACTTCATAAGCAAGCTTAGCACGTACACTTGCATTACCATCAAATAGTTCACGCTCACTGTTAGGACTAGTTTTGTGCGATTTTTTCTTTTCTGGTGATTGTTGCTCTGTCGAAGAAAATGTTGTTTGTCCAACATCCGACGTCGTGGCGGAAGGTGTTAAGACATTCTTATTTTGATCAATCTTATTATTGTTATTTAAGTTGTTCTTCAAATGCTTTGAAAGTTTTCGAAGTGAATAATGTTGCAATGCTCCGTCGGCATTAGCTCTAGCCAAATTGAGACCGTTGGCAAATGATTTGACTGTGTTGAGAAACCTGTCCAGCAGGTTGTATTTTTTGAGAGATTCCAAAACCATGTATGGAATGAACTTACGCTCTTCATGATAAACTAAAACAATACCTTGCGAGTTGGTATCTTTAGATTTAAGAACCTCCAACCAATTTAAGAAATCTTTAAGGGCGGCTATTTCTGATTTTGATTTTATAATCTAGAAAAGAATTACATAATAATTTGAATAATTTTTACGATTAATTATCAAAAATAAAATGAATTTGCCAGTAAATACTTTATAGGTTTGTGTCGATTTAAGCATACGGTAAAAACCAATTGAGATCACACGAACTTGGTGTCGTTGGCGGGCAGCCGGATTTAAATTCATATAAGGCATTATGTACTGTCCAAAATTATCGTTGGGTGTAAAAGCAGCTAACTGAACAATCTGCAAAAGAATACAAAAATTATAAGCCAGAAAAAGTAATTCTCTTTATGCAAATACATTATTTAACGCATCGATTCGAGTAACTTTTCAATTTAAAAAAAAATAATAATTTTTTGTGTTTTGTATAACAAAATCATGTTATTTTACACGCTTTACTTTCGAGAGTATGAACCTTGGCGAAAGTAAACCGATTAGTTTTAATATATTTCAATAAATATCTATTTATTCATTATTTTTTTCTACTTATTTTTTAACGTTTTAAATATTTTATTTGCACTAAGTTTCTAATTTATTGAATCGCGCGATTTATAGAACAGCAGAAATTTATCAATTTTTTGAAATGACACTCGTTTTTAAAATTGAGTTGATCTATAGAACAGGAGGGTTACGCGTGTGTCGATTCGAACGAAAAAATGTTCGAAACACAATGTATAACTCATACAAATTCGAATGATTTTGCTTTCGAATCTAAATACGCAGTAAGCCCCCAGAGGTTATAAACTGACCCTGAATAACACTTATTAGAAGTACAAACTTACTTGTATGTTCATTTATTATTATTTTTTAAAAAGCTTTGGTGCAAGCTTTGGTTATTTTTACATATATTTTTTTGTATTTAAATTGACTCGAGTTGTTTTACTAACCTCATCAATTAATCTACGCCCAGTTGTATCAATATCAATACCCACCAGGGTATATTTGCCTTTGGGAAGTGTTTTCGAAGTTACATGTTCATTACAGTTTTTGACTACGGTTCCATTGGGTGAAACTCCGTTCTGTTTTATGGAGCTGTTCATAGTCGAAGTTGAAGTCGCCGACGACGATGTTGATGATGCGACCATTTTATTTTTAACGAATCCTATTTTTTATTTTATATTTTTTACTCTGTCAATATCTTACAGATTTTGTATTGAAGCTAAAATTTATGAAAAATTGAAAAACGAAATATTTACATTAGTCAGTTAATCAAAAACTTCTGTTAAAACACTTACGACAATAACAACAAAAAACACACATCGCTTCATCATTAGAAGTGATAGATTTATTTTTTATACAATTTTATTTTGATTGTTGCAAATCTTATTTACTACATTTTGGTTACTCTTACGTGTGTTGTGATTCAGAGATAAGAAATGAAAACGATATTTCTTTTGAAAACCAAAAAAATATTCAAACTGCACAAAACAATTAATTGCTTAACGAAGCAAAATAATTTTTGTTTTTCTTTTTTATTATTATTTGGGTTGTCGAATTACAATAAATGCTGATTATTTTTATTATGATTATTATTTGCGTTCTAACACATAACAACATTGAATTTAAACTTTAATACTTTTGATAGAAATTGTTATATACATAGATGAGCGAAGTAGAATTATTATTATGGTTCTCACTACTAACAAAAAAGATATTTACAAGCAAAAAAAGACAAACTATTTAGTATTAAATTGATTTAGAAATTGCAACTAATGTACTGACATTGTCAAATAGAAGTTATATTGGTTTTAAATTTAAATTTACTTCCATCTTATGACATCAGAGTCAAACCTTTCTTTGCAAAGTGTTATTACCAGCATAAGGAATATATTTTTACAAGATACCAAAACGACGAAAGCATTTTGTAAATACGACCCGATTCATATGCTTCCAACAAATATGCCTTGGCCAGAAATGAAATAGGTGCAGCTAAAGAATTTTAAAATCGTGTAATATTTCGTCTCAAACCTTGTGGTTTTAGGCGTATGATTTTTTAACTCTTGCTGTCCTTAAGTACATTTTTGTACATATGTATATAGTTAGCTGAATTGCAAAATCCGTAGCTAACAAAATGTTTGAAACTTTGTTTTTCGATAAGTACTGTTACATATTAGCTCTGCTCTATCCCTGTTCTCACTAATTTCAACTTGTTTTTCATGTATAGCTACTTATTTGCTTTTTATTTGTACTTTTTTTTTTTTTTTGTATAAAATAAAAGCCGCCTGGATTTTTTTATACACTATCTGCCAATCTTCTCGCTTGTCTGTAGAAAATACTAATACTTCATCGCAAGACGAACTCGCAACCCCAAGACTCAGAGTTGCCGACTACCTACCAATCAGTCTATGGAGGCACGCAGTTTGAAAACTTATCAATTACATCACACAAATAATTTTTACTTAGGTACAAAAATATATATTTAAACAAAAAGTTCAAAAGAAATCTATCACACATCTTTTATCAATTTAAGTTCGTTTTGTGTCAAAATCTAAAAACATTACGTTCCACATGTTAGTACTTTAATATATCTATGCATATAATAAAGCAGGACCAATTCTGTACATGAAATATTTTTTTTTACTGCAGTTATTAATCGAAATGCAATTTTAGGAAATTTTAGTCCGTCTGTCTGTGTTCGCTTAACGTGAAAACTACTAGATGAATTTTATTCAAATTTCGTGATGACGTATTTTATTATCTTGATTCAAATATAGGAAACTCTTTCCCCGTAAAAATATCTCATTTCCAAGAGAAAATAGTAAAAGTACGCAATTTTACTGATTTAAAGGTACTGCAAACTAGGCAATTTTGACGACATTTGGAACAAATCCAAACAAATTTTAAATATACCATGTTTGCCTACAACAGATGTCCCCATAAATGGTTTTTAATAATTGCAATATAATATTCCCAAAACTGATACATGCCTCTTTTTATTGATCCTGATCTTTTGTTTTTTATTAGCAAAAATAGTATAATCTTTGATACTTCGTAGCTTAATTAATGTTTGTTAAAAAATAAAGTATTTTTTGAATTTCCTGTTCTTATAAAACTTATGCAAAATGTACATAAAAAAAGAATGGTAAAAAAAATATTAGAAAATGAAAAAAAAGAAACTTACCCCTTGTAGGTATGAAATCGAATACCAAATCTTAATAATCTGCTTAGATAGAATATGTTTACAAATGGGAGATTTTATATCTAAAAATTAAGTAAGAAGTTTTGAATGCAACCAATTACTATTTTTCAAATTCGACCAGCAAATTTTGCAGCACTTGATTTTACAAAATACTTGATTAAAATGGAGCGCGAACTGCTACTTGTTTATATAGAGGCAAAAGGTTGATGATAAGTAAAAAAAGAAAACGGTAAAATTCCAATTTGAAATACATACATACTTTGGCGTAATGACAAGCTTATTCTCTTAGCCAATACTGCTTCTCTTAAAAAATGTTCCATGCGTTTCAAAAACTACACATTTTTTGCATTCTCTTTTTTACACACACTTAATATAACTTTGCTGGAATCCGGCAGGCTGTTTTCGAAAGAAATTTTTATTAGTTTTTGCCTATTTGATATTTATTTTTTCATTTATTTGATGCAGATATAAAATATTGTATCAAACCAACAAATCCCTTATACTGACATTTAAAGCAATTTAGAAAAATCCAAAGCCATCTACAAAAAAAACTAAATGAAAATACTTTGATATTTATACACAAAAACACTCAAGGTAGAACATGTATATATATTATTGCAATTAATAGGTGTGGTGTTACTGCAATTTAAAGTCATTAAAATAAACGAAATTAAAAAAAAAAATGCACAAGCAAGGCAGTAGATCCCTAAAGAAATTTGTTAACGAAAATGACGAGCAAAAAAAAAACATGTAAACCCGAAGCTTCTGACGCAACACCGTTGATCTACGCAATTTTCTTTGCCGAAAAAAGGACTATGTATTAACATAATATTAACAGTATTAACATAAAGCATCACAAAACCGAGAACCTGAAAAACAGACCATATATGTATGTAAGATCTGTAACATTAATGCAGCCTACATGTGCCAAAAGCAGTGATTAAAAATGCTTGACTATTTTTAATGCATATGTAATTGCTTAACTGTTGCTTAGAAAAAGTGTGCAGCAAAAGCAAATTCAATAATTCTTGCAAAAAAAACCGACTTCAAAACAGATAGTTGGGTACCAGTTCTAAACTGAAAATGTAAGAAGTAATCTGTAAGAACTATATATAAACCAAATAAAAGATAAACAAAATGCGCAAAAATTAGCAGGAAAAGAAGTAAAGACTATGTGAAATTCAAGCATCTCCTTATTACTGTTCAAAAGTTAACCTATTTTCACCAACATCCGTCTTTTATGGGGACACCATTTAATTATAAATTTTTATAATTATGTAATAGCGACCATAGTAATACACATTTTGTATAAATTTGAGTTGTCTATTTAAAACGGCTCAAAAGATAAGGCAGACATCAAATTTTATTAACTATAGGGACATTCTTTTATTTTCAATTTTATAATTCTTATAGCGTACATAACAATACACTCACTATGCAAATATCAAGTCTCAATCTATAACGGTTAAAAAGACTAGTCCATATAAGTCAAATTACGTCAGCTATGAGGACACCCTTTAAGTACTTTTTATTGTAGACGTAGATATTCGCTTTGTTAAAATTTCAAATGTTTATCTATAAGCGTTCAAAAGATAAGGTCATATAGATCAAATATCATTAACTTTAGGTACACCCTTTTCCAATTTTATACTTTTTACTATAACGGACATAGTAATATACGTTCTGCGTAAATATCAAATGTCTGTCTATAACGGTTTCAAAGACAGGGCAACATAAAACAAATAACTTCACCTATTGGGACACCCTTTAGTTTACAATTTTAAATTAAAGAACTATTGTTATAGAGGACTTTCTCTGGTATACTTGCTAGTATACCAGAGAAAGTAGTAGAAATTCTGCATAATTTTCAAGTGTTTGTCTATAACGGTTCAAAAGATAGGGCCATATAGGTAAAATTACATCAATTATGGGAACACCCTTTAATTTCTAAATACAAATTATATACTTGTTATAGCTGACTTAGCAATACAGGTTCCTTGTAAATTTCAAAAGTTTGGCCACATACATAAAATTACATTGGGACACCCTTTTATTTCCAAATTCAAATTTTATACTTTTTGTTATAGCGGACTTAGTAATACAGGTTCTTTGTAAATTTAACGGTCGGTGTACAACTGTTCAAAAGTATGGGCATACACATCAAATTTAATGAACTATTGGAGCACCCTTTAATTTATAATTTTGAATATTTATCTTTTTTATTATAAAGGTCATAATAATCGACATTCTGTGAAACTTTCAAGGTTTTGTCTTTAACGGTTCAAAAGATACCCCATATTACGTCAAATTACGTCACCTATGGGGACACCCTTTAAATTCTAAGTTTATTTTTTTATTCCTTTTAGTTGGTGGGAGCTATACTGATACGCAATTTTTTAAAATTTTAAATTAGTGCCCTTTAGGGATCTTAATATACGAAAAAAACATGTATGTTGTATGGGGACACCCTTTAATTTTTAAAATAATGAACTGTTGTTAAAACGGGACCAATCTGTAAGCACAACCTTTCAAATAAAGTAAAAATTTTTAAAATCGGTTCAGAAATGGTTGAGTTCTGCGGGCACAAACATACAAAAAAGAAAAGTTCAGACGAATTGATAACCTTCTTTTTTTGAAGTCGGTTAAAAAAGAGCAACTCATTTGCTTAAGCTTGCTATGTGTATCTTTTTGCAGCAAAGCAATCAGCAAAGAAATTACTTTAAAAATATTTGCTGTTGCTTAACCAATAAGTTCTTCATTTTTATTTTTTCTTATGCTTAACTCTTTACTGTGAAGTAGTGGCTGACTAGGATTGCTGTGTTTGCTGTTATTTGCTGTTACTCGCTGCTTTAGTCTTTAAGTTTTAGAAAATTCTTTCACAGTGAGAGATTAAAATTATGGCGCCACGTGTAAATAAAAAAACCTAAATTTTGAAGATCTGCAAAATAAAGATTTCCAATATTGTTTTACAGCAACAGCAAAAGAAGAAACAAACATTAACTTATTGCTTAAGCAACAGCAAACGTTTTCCATAAAAATTGCTTTGCTGAGACACATAGTAAGCTTAAGCAAATGAGTTGCTCTTCTTTTTTTGCTTTTGTTTCGCTTATAACAAAATGTTATATAAATGCTGAGGAATTCAGTTTTTTTATTTGCTGAAAAAGATGTAAGCAAAGCAGATTTTACTGCTGTTGCTATTTTTAAGCAAGCAATTCAAACCCTGGCCAAAAGTCCGTAATATAAATAAAAATGTTGTATGTATGTATATTTATATGTATATATATGTATGTTGTATATTTTTCTTTTGTAATTTAACTTTTATACATTCCGTCAGAGTACCGAAATTTTCACTCACTGTTCATGCATGTGTGAATGTGTATATTTTACTTTTTCGCTGCTTCTTCTCATACATGTGTGAGAGACTACAAAATATTTTGTGTTTTTTTCATTTATGCATGCTATGATTAATTTTTTTCTTTCTGTTCAAAAGTGAATAAATTAGAAAATATTTTGTTGTTCACGCAAGTGCACATATTTGAGTATTGTACAATTTTTCATAAATTAAACATCGTAGAAAAATGTGCGCAATGCATTCGCACATATTTTGTAATATTCAACTGCCGGCGTATGCTGTAACTAATGTTTTCTTCGTTTTTTTTTTTCTTCTGCTTGTGCGATCGTAGGCAGAAAATTATTTTATTATAATTTATGAGAAATTTTATAAATTTTAACCTTCATAAATGAACATGTACATTTATGAAAAAGTACATTAATGACAATAAGCTAATTTATCACCAATTATACATGAATAATATGGATTAATGAAACGAAGCTAATTTATCACCAAGCACACATGAATAATATTGATAATACTTGTTGTTCACTCTTCATGTATGTATGTTACATTCATGTATGAAAATAAGCAGAACATTTTTTGTTGTTCGTTTATGAGCGTGAAAAATAAATAAAAAATTGTTGATTTCTCATTTATAACAAATATCATGAATGTTGATTTTTGAATGTTCATAAATGAAAAATTCTGAACCCTGCTTTCATAAATGAACATGTACATTTATGAAAAAGTACATTAATGACAATAAGCTAATTTATCACCAATTATTTATGAATAATATGGATTAATGAAAAGAAGCTAATTTATCACCAAGCACACATGAATAATATTGATAATACTTGTTGTTCACTCTTCATGTATGTATGTTATATTCATGTATGAAAATAAGCAGAACATTTTTTGTTGTTCGTTTATGAGCGTGAAAAATAAATAAAAAATTGTTGATTTCTCATTTATAACAATATCATGAATGTTGTTTTTTGAATGTTCATAAATGAAAAATTCTGATCCCTGCTTTCTGTACTCTAAACTATCCTACAAGCAATATTGAGGTCGACTACGAAAATAAAACAATTTAAGTTAACTTTTGCAAAATGCAAAACCTCCCCAAAAACAAATCAAAAATAAAATTATTTTTGACAATTTTGTTTTAAATATTTTTCATACCTTTCTTTAAATTGCGTTCTTTTGTGTTTTTATTTTAAGATTATATTTTAATGTTATTTGGTAACACATATCTTTTTGACCATTGAGCATTTCATGTGTTAATAGTTTTAAAGAAAAAGAAAAGGCATCAATCAAAAACCAATTATATTGATGCGTGAGGGGTTATTGACCCCCCGATAGCTGTATGCACTCTATGCGATCTACTGGTCGCGGTCTAATAGGTATTTATTAAACAAAAAAATGAAAATAGAATCATTACAACCGAAAAATAAAAACCTTAAAAAAATTAAAAAAAAATATTCCTAGGTAAGAGTGGTTTTTTGCACGCCGTCTTGAATTAAGTGGTCTGATGTTGCTGAATTTCAATAGGGAAATTTTCGAAACTATGCCTGGCAGATTGGTGTGCTTAAATTTTCTGCATCTCTTCCGGTGCCTTAGCAAAGTTGATTTCAACCCGAACACAGACGGACAGACTGCCAGCCGGACATCGCTAAATTAACTGCTCTACTTATAAGGATCCAGAATATAGGTACATATGGATACTTTACGGGGTCGAAAATTAATATTGTAAAAATTACTCACGGTTGACAAACTTATACATACATATCGTCACCTAAAATGCAAAAGGCCGTAACTACTCAAAATTTACTTTTTGATTATGACAAACTTAACCGAAACACATCTACACAGCAGATTTTACATGTATACGTCCAAAAATATCGACTTTATTGGTGAAAAACAAAAGGCCGCAACTGCAACGTCAACTAAACCAAAAAGCCGTAACTGCACTATTCCAAAAAAAAATCAAAACAAAATTGGCTTTGATTATCTTTCAATGTGTGTTATGTTTGTTTTCTAAGTTTGAATCTAAAATGTAGATATTAAGTTTTAAGTAGTCTTTAATTTATAACGTTTATTCCTTCTCCTGTAAAATACTAAAAAGTGTAGTTACGGCCTTTTGCATTTTAGGTGACGATATATACCCTTTCTACCTGTGGTGAAGGGTATAACAAATTAAGGGTTATATTATAGAAACGTGTATTTTTTGTTGTGAATATTTGTTTTTTATCTTTTAGAAGACAAATCGCAATGGAATGTTACTAAAATGGGCGTTTCTTTCCACCAACGACCGTTTCGCTCGGCCATCTTTTCCATTCGATTACTTAACGTTTGTTGACCAACAAGGAATCCAATACAGTAATTTCGGTTCTTCGATGTCATTTAAATGCGACATGGAAGATGCAACAAGTAGCCGCGACCTGGCAAACATACATACTATGGCACAATATACAGATGAACATGCCGAACATTTACGAGTCTCTAATGACAAACTCTTTCAAATACCTTAACTTATTATTCGTTTTCCTGGAAAAACATTAACGGAAAACGAGGGAGGTGGGGGAACACAAAAATTAAATTTACAAAAATGTAAATTTGTTTACCAAAAATGTTTTCCTTGCTGTAAGCCAATTGTTTAGGTTTGTTTTTTCCCTTTTAAACGCAAGTGTTTCAATTAGAATTATCAAAAAATATAAAGTGTGGAGAAACAAAAATCATCCACGTTCTAGAATTACGCACAAGCACCGCACTTAAAAAACTGATAAGAACTAGAGCTGTGCCGGTCATATACGAACGGTTCAGGTAACTGAACGATTCTGACTCGGACAGTGTTTTCTTTTTTATCGTTCATCGTTCTTTTTTCGTTTAGTTGAGGTACTTGACATTTTGTCTTATACAAGTTTATATTCAAATATGATCCTACTGTTCAAATGTTATTTTTTTTCTTGTTTTATGTCAATGTCGTCAACTGGTAAGTTTAAAAAAGCAAATCATCTCTATTTTAATTTTGTAAAATAAAATAATAAAGGAGAAATGATTTTTTAATATTTACGAAGTCGAACGACTTAGTTCATTAAATCGCGCTGTATGATATGACCAAGGCGAATTCATAACAGGTAAACTGGACATTTTTTGTCTCCATCTTTCAGTGTAAAAATATACTTATAACATTTTTTGACAGCCGAAAATGATTTATACAAAAACAAATTATACATATATTTATTACAGAGTTGTACTTTTTTCACCGTGAGTCTACCTGTTATGAATATGCATTGATCTGAACCATGGTTAAATAATACAGGTGTAATGACTAATGTAGACGGCGGTAAATGACCGTTATAGTATTAATGTTACCTTGTTGTAGACTTGATATATATATACAATTTTTGTGAATTTAAATATTAATTATTTAATATTATGCTAATTACTAATAACGTTTTGTAATAAAAATGCAATTTATTTTTTTGGGGAAAAGAGCTGGTTCCTATACGTATTTCACTGGTTTCTCAAGCCAGATCATCAATAAACCTAATCAAGGAAACCTTGATTAGACGTAACAACTAAGTTGTATATTGTAGATATTTCAAGTCCGCAAAATTTTCGAAATAATTACAATTTTATTTTGTTTGTTTTTAATTTTTCAAAAATTTATCGAACTTTTTTACTTTGCATAAAATATTTTTTGTTTCGAAATCACTTAGAATTTGAATTTACTAAGATTAGAATTAACTTTCTTTGTAATATTGGTTAGTTGACCTAAAAATGTTTTTCTATATTATTATCGATTAATAAATAAATATTATATAATTATATAAAAAAAAAACTTTACTTGGGAAAGGGAGCCAACCAACCAGCCAAATTTTTAATTATATGGGCCCTGTAATTTAGAAGTTTTACAGGAGATTGCACACTTTATTTTATCGTTTGTGGGACAGGCATACAAATTAAATACTAGATGTGTTGTACGTACCAACGGTCGCATGGTGTATGGCTTGCTTAATAATTCGAATAAAATTTGTCGGCGGACATTTAGTCTATTGACTCTGTACTTTGATTATTACCTGGCCAACAATAACGTTATCATGCGTTTAAGGCGCGTTTTAAAGTTTCGTTTGGCAAAAAAACACAAGTGGAAAATAGTATCGTCATTCTTTTTACTTTTAACTATAAATTCGCTTAGCCGACAGGTAATCCTGCAAGGACAAATTTTAACATACTTATGGAAATGCCTCAAATTTAGAAAAAAAATTAATTTTCTAGATTGTGTTTACCCCAATCAACAATGGTTCTTTTTGTGAACCTATCGATCTTGTATATACGTGGGTGAATGGTTCCGATCCATCGTTTATATACTCCATTCGCGAGTATTATCAAAACTTTGATCAATCGCGATTTGATGATAAAAATGAACTAAAATACTCTCTTCGTTCTGTGGAGAAATATGCATCCTGGATAAGGCATATTTATATTGTTACTAATGGACAAATACCAAAATGGCTGGACTTAACAAATGAACGTGTTACAATAGTTCCACATGAAGTTTTAGCGCCAGATTCCCAATGGCTGCCAACATTTTCAAGTGCGGCTATCGAGACATTTATACATCGCATTCCTAATCTTTCCAAACGATTTTTGTACTTAAACGATGATATATTTTTGGGCACACAACTGTATCCTGAGGATTTATATACCGATTCTGAGGGTGTGACAATTCATCAAGCATGGTTAGTCCCGGATTGTGCTGAAGATTGTCCATGGACTTACATAGGAGATGGAGCATGTGATCGTCATTGTAATATGGAAGCCTGTCAGTATGATGGTGGAGATTGTTCCGACGAACATATCGAAAATAAAGAAGAAACAAAAAGTAATGAACATTATCAAGACCATAATGCAAACATCAAAGAATTTCCAAAGAAATACAACATTCTTCATCAAAGATATGATAATCAAAATATAAGCTTTAGGAAACATATATTACAGCATACGAACTTAACATCTTCCGGCCATTTGAAGCTCGTTGTAGATAATTTTAATAAAAAACAGCAAACTAGAATGTATCCAAAAAAACAGCAAGAATCAATAGTAAAAGAAAAACCAGTTAAAACAACATCAAAAATGTCATCGGGAGATTTTTATTCACAATCACTAATTCACACTAATATGCTTTTAAATAATATGTATGGTTTTAAAGCTAGAAATGTCTTAAGTCATGTCGGATTTCTTTTAGAAAGACCGATTTTAGAAGATATGCTAGAAAAATTTGAAAAGGAAATCGCTATCACGGCTAGGAACCGATTTCGAGCACCAAATGATTTACAATATGCTTTTGCCTACTATTCATTTGTTATGGAGGAAACAAAGAAGGCTACTGTTAAAGAAATATTTGATGAATTTGATACGGATCATTCAATGACATGGTCTGATCGAGAAATACGCACTGTTTTAGCAAAAATTTTTCAATTGCCTTTAGACTGGTCTGCTGTAAAATTTTTTGAAGAGGTTATACAAAACTGCAGTTTAGTAAACAAACTCGATAATGTTGTAAAAATTAGGTACACTACTGATATTTATGAACGTTACGCGGACTCCAATTTAGTTTGTATCATAAATTTCTTTAAATGAAATTAAAAACTATAAAAAAATATTTTATAGCCAACTGTTACTCGTGATCTGGTTGAAAAGTGTTCTCCTTTGGCTGAAGCATTAGAAGATAACTTTGCTATTAGACGGAAATATAAATACCACATAAATCCCAGACATAACATCCGTAATAACTTTATGATGCTGTCTTCTAATGTAACAGATGTCATTAATGCGTTGGACAAGATACGTAAAAACCCCAGGTATTGAATTTTTTGATAATGAAATTTCGAAGTTAAACTTTCTGCTCACATAGGTATTGACTTAAAAAAGATTCTTTGCAGGATCCTCGTAGTGATTAAGGTCATATTTCTTTAAAATATATTCAGACATGTGATGGAGAACGATTTTGAAAAGGAATCGATTTTAAAATGATTTTGTTGTTTTGTATAAATATTTAATTTTTAAATATTTTTCCCTAAATTCTTAATTATTGTTTGATTTTTATCTTTTGGGATACTTTTCAAACCCAAATGTTAGGAGATGGGTTCAAAATCTATCTAAATTCATCACACCCTTTGAAAACGATTTTTTCCATCACATACCTGATTATTTTAGGAAATCGAATATAAGGTTTCAAAGATTTTGTACAAAAATTGGTTTGAAGAAGTTCAACATTTTTGTCAGATGTTATGCTTGGAGTTCTACACCAATTAGTGTAAAAATATATAAAGTTGTGGAAGAAATTTTCGAAATAAAACTATTATTATTCTTAAATATATTTTCACATACATATGAAGTGTACACAAAAAGAAGCTGGGAAAAACGGCACTATTTTTTTTTTTTTTTTTTTCTGTAAAATTATTTTAAAATAATTTTGCTAGTCTACATTCCACATAATTTTTATTATTGCAAAACATTGGTTTTTAAATGTATATACATATGTACATATGTACTTGAAAAAAAAAAAAACATTTGAAAACACCTACATTAGGCTTTGATTTAAAATTCGACTATATTATTCCACAAACATTTTCCATTCAAATTTTACGAATTGCAGAACAAGGGAGTAGACTAATATGAACTACATAAGCTAATTACTAGAATTTTTTTTTTACTATTTAATGACTTTTTTTAATTTTTAGAAAGTTTAATTGCATCAACGATAATCTTAATTCAAAATCATTAGAAGAAAACGAACTAATTCGTCATCTTTTGGAAGACTTTTATATGTCCTTATTTCCACATCGCAGTCAGTTTGAACTTTTGCCTCAATATCGTAATCGTTTTGATAGTTGGAGAGATTACTTAAAATGGCGAAGACAACAAAGAGCCATTTTGGTTATAATTTATGGTTTAAGTGTTTTAGTTTTAATTTATCTTTTACGATCAATTTGTATACACAAAGCAAAATTTGTAAGCAGATGTGTACAAAAACTATAGTAAGACTTAGATTTTAAATTCAATAGTGTAAATTTTATTAATTACATTAAAAATTAAGTTTGGATTAAGATAAAAATGATTAGTTTACTCATTGTCTAAATTTCAAATCAATATGTACTATTCGACTAAAAATTGCTTATACTTCGAATATCCTTTATATTTTCTGCCTGGAGACCGTAATAAAAATATATAACATTAATTTTTTTTTAATCATAACATTAATTTTTTTTAATCATTATTTATTTTTAATGAAGTTTAAAAATAAAAACAGCCAATAATATTGAAAAGAGAATATTGAATCTTGTATTATTATATAGAATCATAAATATTTGCTTGTTGGTTGTGTGATTTAATATCGAATCGCTATAACAGAACAATCCTGTACTTGTGATTCTGTGTTAAAACATTGTTTTTGTGTGTAAAATTTTTCGGTTCTATATTTCAAACCTAATATTCGTAATAGCGAATTTCTGTGTCCGGTATTTGCATCCGCATTCCCGATTACCGTACCTATTTAAATATTTAAGAACCTTAAATTATTTTTAGATCCTAAGGAAAATCATCTCGCTCGCATGGTAGCTTATCAAAGCTAACGACCCGACCAGATAACTGTATAGATAACATGAATATTTAGACTGACGACCACTTTTTGCCAAATATCTTTTTATAATGAATAATTTTTAAAATTTGTTATTAACAAACTTAGGGGTATCTAATTTAAATAAAATAAATAGAAGTTGCTTTTTTCTCTCCACTTCTGTTAAATCTGTTTTATTTTTATGAAGATACTGTAAGAGTGACTTAATTGTATATCCACATTCATACATACAACTTTTTTTTACATTTTTCCCTCCTCTTTTTGCATTTGAAGAGAAAGAAATTCGTAAATTTTGACTTCTTTTTTAACACGTTTAATTAATACTATAATTTTTGTAAAGTAAAGTGATTTTTTCCTTTGATAAGTCGGCAACATCGTCATCGTCGCTAAAATCGTCGTTCGCGCTTGTAGTTATTAGGACATGGTGCGATTCTTCATTTTGTCCAGTACCGATTACCAACAGAGCTTGCGTTTCTTTTTTGGCGTTGCTAAGCACAGATATAGTTGGAATTGGTTGATCAATTAAGTGAGCATTTTGTTTCCGAAGTTTTCGAGTTTCCTCAAATTCTCGAGGATGTACTTTTTTGCGATGGGAATGCATATTTGCATTAGAGTTGAATGTTTTTGGACAATGTGGGCACCTATATAAAACTTCTCCGGTATGTGTAGTCATATGTTCCTTTAATGCTATTGGCTTCTTAAATGTTTTTCGACAAACTCCACATTCATACGAACGCTCTGTTCCGTGAACATAGCGCTTATGACTCAACATTGCACTTCGACTGGGGGACACCTTATGGCATATATCACAAACTTGTGGTTGTTTAGATTCCATATGACGTTTCTTATGTTTATTTAAAGCGTATTTATCTTTATGCCACGAGCCACACAAATCACACTGTACTTTGGGAATTGTTACACCTTGATGTTCCATCTGATGTCGTTTAAATGCTGCCGCACCCCGGATAACTTTCGCACATATGTCACACATTGTACCATAGTTGCAATGCTGTTTATTGTGCTCATACAATTCTTCTAATGAATTAAATCTTTAATTAAAAAAAAAAAAAAAAATTAAATGTAAGAAGCTTTCGAACCAACAACAAAGGAAATAAAGCTTTCAGTACCTTCTGTTACAAGATTTACATGTTGTAGTTCTATCGCGATGTGTAAACATTTTATGTTGTTCTAGGAGGTATTTTCTTACAAACTTTTTCGAACACTCTGGACATTCGTAAATTTTATCCTCATCTTTCTGATGTTTAATCAAAAAATGGTTACGCATTGATTGTCGATCGGCAAATGTACGATCACAATCCGCACACCTATTATGTGAAAAAAATATTAATCTGTGTCATCTATACATGTATGTTAGAGTTTTTTACCTATAACAGTCCGGATCTAAATGCTGTCGTATATGATCCAATAAAAGTGTTCTTTTCAAAAACTTTTTATTGCAACATTTTGCATAGCCTTTTTTAATGCTGTGCTCTTCGCGCATATGAATCTTTAAACCTGCAAAATTTATTGACTCTAAATTACAAACTTCGCAGTGTAGAGTCATGTATTTGGCAATTTGGTCGTCAATTTCCTTCATTTTTGCTTTGTAGTCATCGTGCTCCTTATCAGTTTTATTATTTTTTTCTTTAGATTGTTTTTGACGAAGTTCTGAATTAATAACAATTTCTCCTTTTTTTGGACGCCCTCTTCTTCTCTTAATATCTGTTGCTTTATTGAATACGTAACTTAATCTACTATTTGATGTTTCCTTGTTTGAATTTCTTGTTGACCTACGTTTTTCTGTATTTAATGGAGGTGAAGTCAATTGTTGATTTCTTACCGGTTCTTTATTTTTGTTTGTTAATATATTATTCATGAAAGCCTCTCCATCGAAGGTATCATCGTTATCACTATTCTGATTATGGCTGTTACTGTTGAAGTTCCCATCATCGTTAAAAGTTTTATTAGATCTAAAGCTATCATCAACTCCATTGTGATACTCGTGGTGGCCAAAATTATGGTGAGACAAAGTATCTCGAGAATCCTCTGCACCTAATGCAATTGCTGCCGCTTTAGCTACTGTCTTGCCAGGCTCATCTAAAGTATCATCTATTAACATGTTAAATGGTACTTCACCAAGTTCATCAAATTCATCATCAGGTTCTCGTTTACTAGGTAATGAACTATAATTTATTAGATCATTAACGTTAATGGGTGACCTACGTTTTCCTTTTGCACTTTCAGTTTTCACAATAAACCTTTCTGTCATATGCCGATGAACATGTTCCACCATATCGTAAAATTCATGAAAATCACACACCTTAACCCAGCACAATTTGCAGATAGATGTTGAAATCGGATCATCTTTTCGAGGCTAAAAATATTTTAATATTAATTAATACTTCAATAAAAAGTCTAAAGTACGTACATACATACATACTATGTACATATATGTTATTATTAATGTATAGTACATAATTATCTTTTTACTTGTAACATATTTACCTCAAACCAAAAATGTTTGCCAATTACTGCGGCAACATTATGTTCTTGCCCATTTTTGTCAAATATATCAATAATTTCTTCAATATCTTTTAAACACAAACGACAAATCATTATTCGTCAAAACTTAAATTGCAGAAAACAAAACAAAATATTGTAAGGGGAACTGCAACACAAACTACAAGTGCAAGTTCCGACAATAAAAATTTGTGACAATAATAATAAATCACAAAGCAAAGCGAATTTATATAAGGTGGTGTTGGTAGCCCAGCTGAATTTTGTTTGTTGACGTTTTTTGGAGGCTGTTTTTTCAGAATTTTTTTGTTTAGAAACAATAAAAACAAACACAAAATTAAAGTGAAAAAAATTTATTTAAAAAAGTCGTCACATATGAATGTATGTTGATTTTTTTATTTAAAATTATAATATATACAACACAATAAGACATAACGCAAATATTCACAATTTTTTAACAATCTAAATGTACTGCGGTGGGTCCAGATTCTTCTTTTATGTTTTTATTTTAATTGCTTTTTATTTTTTCTTTCAGTAAATATAAACAAAACACATTAGGTTTGTTCTTTCATTAAAAATAGTTAATAAATTTATTTTTTGTTGTTTGATGGTCATGCAGCCTGCAGTTCTAGAAACAGTGCAGATCGTTTTGACATCTTTTATGGATCCTTACACACAAAGTTATTAAGCCCTTAAATTATTATTGTGTAAAAAAATAATTCAATTAAATATTTTTCGTAAATGATGGAAGTTTTTGCAAGTAAGCAACACAGCTATTTTTTACATTTTACTTTGATATGAATTAAGGCGAATTAATTTATTTTGACAAAATCAAGGCGAATTCATACCAGGTGAAGGTGTTAGCTCAGCTAATTGTTTTTTGCACTCGTTTTTTGCTAATGTCTTGTCAAAAATACATTGTTTCATATCTGCTAATCTAATGTCAAAGTTGTTGTTTTGTTGTAGTAGTTCCCCTACTGCTCACACCTGGTATGAATTCGCCTTGGACAAAATATAACTAAACAAAAAGAAAATACGTACCAAGGCGAATTCATAACCATGTTTTTTATTGTTGTATTTGTTGTCGTCTGATAAATGCAAGGCGAATTCATTGATTGTGCCATGGATAAATGGATCCGCCTTGTCACAAAGCTTATCACAAAGTACAAATCATTGCACAATAAACATGAATTCGCCTTGGTACAAATCAAGGTAGATTATCATATAGGTAGTGTCGTCCGCCCAGCTGATTCAGTAGTTCGACATGTCAAAAGTTGTATCTTTGTGTTTAGAAATTTCATAGTGCAGAAGAGAGAAAGCAATAAAACTTTAATTCTCAATTTTCTTCTGTTTTTTGACATTTCCAACTACAAGCAACAATAAAATGTCATATTGTTCTTGTATTGTTGTAGAGACGCCACTACCTAGTAACATAAATCTACCTTTGTACGAATCAAAGTATATCTATAAAGGTACATTCGTTAGCTCAGCTGATATTTTTCGTTTTGTTTCTACGTGTCAAAATGTATTTACATTTTTTATAGCACCATTAATTAAAAAAAAAGTGAATTCAAATATTAATTTTTTTCACTTTCCTTTGTTTCATCAGGAATAGTAAACAAAATTTTTAAATTTTCTGCCAGTCCCACAATGTCCCTCGATGTCGATCGCTCGCACAAATCCATTTAAAACAAAAACAAATTCAAACATTTTGTTTTTGTTTTAAATGTATTTTTGCTAACGATCGAAATCGATAGACATCGTGGGACAGGCAGTTAGATTTACTTTAAAAAAATTATATTCGGAATTGTATTTTTACTTTGTACTTTTGTACTTTTTACCGCAGGTAGAAAGGGTATATATAAGTTTGTCATTCCGCGTGTAATTTCTATAATATAAATTTCTGACCCCAGAAATTATATACATATATTATAAATAGAGAAGTTGTCAACTTTGCAAAGGCACCCGAAGAGATACAGAAAATTTAGGCCCTCTGATCTGCCAGGCATAGTTTCGAAAATGTCACTAATGGAAATCAGCAACATCAGACCCTTCCATTCGAGGCCGTGGGCAAAAAACCACGCCTACCTATACTTTTTTCCTATGTTGTTATTTTTTTCGATTGTAATGATTCTCGTTTGCTTTTTTTTGTTAAATAAATATTATACCACGACCAGTAGGGGAGTGCATATTGATCTCGGGGGACCAATAACTCCCTGCGAGAAGCGATTTTTGTTTGTTTTTAGGTTGGTAGTGTTTTTCAGCTTTATTTGCATTAAAGGCCTTTAATGCCCACTGGTGACCAGAAGCAGTCAAAAGACATATTGGGAGTCAATATGATGAGTTTTTTTTGCTTTTGTCTGAACATTCTAACGCAATTTAGATTGTAGGAAAGTCCTAATTTTTACAAAAAAAAATACAAAAAATTAAAAAAAAATATTTACAAAAAATTTTCAATAAAATTTTTACAAAAAAATGTTAATAAAAAATTTCCCCAAAAACTGCTTCAAAATTTTCAAAATTTGTTCAAACAATTTTAACTAAAAATTTTCAAAAACAAATTATGTATTAAAGGCGTTTATAGAAAGCAATAATAGGGGTAGCCGATGGACCTCTTGGAAAATTTTATGTTATCGAAATTTTTTTGTAAAAGTTTTAACAAACATTTTTTGTAAATTTTTTTCGAAATTTTAATTTAAAAACCCTTTTCGATAAAATTTTTACAAAACATTTTTAATAACATTTTACAAAAAATTCTCGATAAAATTTTTACAAAAATAAAAGAAAATATATTTCTTCACTAATTTGAGTACAAGTAGAAATGGTGCAATAAATTTGAAGCATGATTTTTAAAGTTTATTGAGTGTGTGTAAATCCTGCTTATTGATTGCAAGTAGAAATTTTGCACTAATTGAGTGAGTGAAGAATTTTTGCACTAAATCTGCGTTAAGTGATAGTGCAAATATTCGTACTACCACTTAATTCTCTTAAGTGTTAGTGAAGATTTGTAGTTTATCACTAAGCTGAATAAAATAGTGCTATAAATTGTTTTGCAATATTATTTAGAGGTAGTACTATGCTGATTTTAATCAAAATTTAGTGCACTACCCCCATCAATGCTATCAACAATGTTACAATTTTATCATTAAGTATTAAAAAAAATTGTACATATATATTTTGATTATTGCATGAAATTATTAGGAGTGATATTAATAGGGTTATGTTTTTAACTTTTGGGTACGGAAACCAAAAGTAACTGCACATTTTTTTTCGAGTTATGGTCCAACTTGAGTTATAAAATATGTGTCATTTCTTTTTAGAAGATCGTATCATACCAAACAAAGAATTAAATAACTCATTATGGGCTTTAAAACATTAAAAATATTGTGGTGTAAGATTTGAAAGAGGAAGCAGTAAAATAATGCTTTTTACTAAAGAGTAAATTCTAACATAAAATATTTGAAATAAAAAACGTAAGGGCCCGTAACCCGAGAAAAACGGATTAACGCCGATTATTTTGCTTACCCTACCTTTTATAAAGTCCAATTCACAAAGAATTTGTTAGTCTTTCTTTCGACTGTGTAACTATGTAAGATCTAGTTATAATGCTTGGGTGTAAAATGTGTGTAGATAAGGTAATTAAAAAATATTTAAAAATAATGTTTCCAATAAATGTACGAGCAAAATGGTTGATTTTATACAATTTAACATTTATTTTGTGTTTTTTTTAATTATTTAAATAAATGAAATATAATACTTAGCGCTATAATGTCAACATTTATTTACAAATCCATACAAACATTCGAAAGTATGAATATAATATCTCATTTTAAAGAATTAACACATTTGGCTTATTTTTTAAATGGAAATGTAGGGTTCAAAAATATATACAGTACATATTTACTTTAAATATGTATGCATGCATGTATGTATGTCTGAATATACATATGCATTAAAAGATCTCATATGGATGGTAAATCCTTCTTCTCCTTTGCTCCTCCTCTTCCTCCTCAATTTGTTGGTATTTAATTAATCCACACTTTCCTCAAAAGTGGATTGATTAAGCGTAGTATCTCCTCTTGCTCGTCCAGCTCAACGTTGCGTGCGGAAAATGTAACAGTTAGTTACGTTTTGGGTGTTATTTTCGCAATTCTCGGTTTATGTTTGTTTTATCGCCTGTGATCGCGTTCTGTGATGGTTTAAGTGGCTTCGTTTAGTGGTAATAGTTGTAGAATTATTGATTGATCTATATTTAGGTAAATATTCATATATTTTTAGACCAGGTTTGTTTCCTATTTGTGGTGGTGGTACGAGTGATGTTCCTCCTTTTCAAATATTGGCACTTCAACATGATATTTTTCTAAAATTGGTATCTCTTTGTGCACAGGAACTTTAACTTCTGAATAAACTGGATAGGGTTTTTCAATTGGTACCTTAACTTCATAAGGAACTGGCTTTTCCACAGTGTAATGAACCTTCTTTTCGACTGTGTAGGGTTGAGGAACTGGCACCTTGACATGCACAGGATAAGGTTTTTCTACCTCGACCTTGTAGGGCTTATCAACGGGAACCTTTACTTCATACGGTACTTTTTTCTCAACGACAACTGGATAGGGTTTTTCCACTTCAACTGGATATGGTTTTGGTACTTCAACTGGATATGGTTTTTCCACAGGAACCTTTACCTCATAGGGCACCTTCTTAATAACCTCGTAGGGCTTAGGAACGGGTACTTCAACTTTGACTTCATAAGGCACTTTCTTAATTACTTCGTACGGTTGTGGAACTGGTACCTTAACTTCATAGGGAATTTTTTTAATGACTTCATAGGGTTGAGGAACATGTACTTTCACTTCATAAGGCTTGTCAACAGGAACCTTAACTTCATATGGTACCTTTTTTTCGACAATATAAGGTTTTGGTACATGAACGGGTACCTTTACGTACTCTTTAACATGTACAGGTACCTTCTTTTCTACGATATATGGTTCTGGCACATGCACCTTAACTTCATATGGAACCTTCTTCTCAACTGTATAGGGAATGTGTTTCGTCACTGTATATGGTACGGGAACTTTTTTCTCTATGGTAACGGTCTTGATATGTTCGTGATGGTGACTATGGCCATAATCTCCTAAATGTAATCCACGTTTCTCGACGGTTTTACTTTTGTCTTCTGAGGCAACGTCCTCGGCACAACTGACCATTGCCACGCACAAAGCGAGACAAGGAAAAACAAACTAAACATTCAAATGAAACAATAAAATTATAAGTCAACACATTTTTTTAACGGCAATTTTACTTTTAAATGTGCAAAAATATACTTTACCATGCGCATTGTTGAGCTGTTGGCTGGATAAATTTTAAGAGGAAAACTATTACACTATTTTAATGTATCGCTTTAAACGAGATCTGAGTTGATACTACTTCATGGAGCACAAGTCGTAGCCTTATATACCAATTCAATTTTCAACATTCACCAGAAACATTTCAATTGTTATAATTTTTATTTTGTTTTTTTTTTTATATTTTAAGTTGTTTCTTCACTGTTAGTTATCAGCCATCTAACTAACAAATTACTAAACATCTACACACACATTCATACATTCATCAATACAACAAGTAAACGCAGTAAACAACCAAAACGGCTAAAAAAATAAAAACATTTAACCAAAGTAGTTATAAACAGAAAACAAAAGTGTAGCAAGCATAACCATCTTATTTTATTTTATTTTTTCATACATTCAATATTTATGTAAGTGTGTTTGTTTGTAAAGTGGAAGTTGCTAAGTTTACATGCATTTGTAATGCTTGTATTTTCCCAGTTGGCCATGCCTTTAACACTTCTTAACCCTCCGTCTACATTAGTAATTAACATGCCTTAACAAAGCTCGAACTACATATAAAAAACTAGTATTAAAAAATAATGTTTTTATATGAAATTTAACTTTTGATAAGACATGCTAATGTCTAATGGAGACGTTAGTAAATAACGGCTACAAGACTACTGCTACTGAGGCTAACAAATGGTGACGAAATCATACAACACCATAATAGCGGAAATTTCCAAAGCCTTGTCGTCGACGACTATATAAGCAGAAAGTATCTAATGGTAGACGACTATTCTGATGACGTTACTTTTTTCAAATTGTCGACAATAACGACGATATAAAAGAAATGGTCATCCATAAAATAAGTTCATATATTTTAATTTTTGTGTCGAATCTTGCTGCTTATATTTAACTGATTGAAAATGTTTAGTTTATTTCTGTAATTTGTTTTAGAGTGTCGTTATTTAGAATTCTTTGTTTATTTTCTTAAACTATGTCTCGCTTATCTGTCACACGCTCGATTTAATGTTCAAATGTTCAAATTCAAGACATTGTCAATAGTCTCATACAAAACAAGATAAGATAGATGACAGTACAGAAGGCGTTGTTGCCAATATTGTCTTAATCGACAATTTGGTCAACTGGATAACCTATATCCATACATACATACTTAGTATACTGCTTATGTATGTAATATGTATTAAATATAAATAAACATAGATATATATTAATAGGTTTTGCATTTTTTCTTTTACGATTTATTCGCGTGTAATTGTTTTATAAAAATATATTTATATACATATGTAGATATGTATGTGTGTAAATAAAGCTGTGGACATCCAATTAAGTCATTGATAAATTTCCTCTTTTCAAATAAAACTATTTGATTAAAATATTAACAAAAAAGCTTCTATACCTAACTTTACTTATTAGTTAATTAATAACAAAAACTTAAGTTTTTGTCTAATATACATCCATATCGCACACTAAATCATAAACAGTCACTACTCAAAATTCACAAATGTGCAGGAGAGGCAAAAAACAATATGTTTTTTTAAAAAAATGGTTGCAATTTTGTAATCAAATTGAATACCAATGTAACGGTATTTTTAAGTTAAAGATGACAGTTATGCAAACGAATTTTTCGTGGTGGTTGGGTTTATAAAAATGTTCTGAAAAGTATTTTGTTATAGATTTTGGTTTCAGGACAATAGTTTTTCTTCAATTATGGTCATAGTAAGGTTATTTTCTTAAGATTTTTGCAAGCTATTTAATGCTATTAAAGGCCAGGTTTTACTATCCTTCACGATAGTTCGCTTCATGCACAAAAAAATCTGATAGAGTTCTTTCCTATTCAAAACTGCCATTGCCTTAAGCAATAAGTTTTTAATTATTTATATCATCGTCAGGATTGGGCCAATTGTTTGGATATTTACGTCTTCTCTATTTCAAATCCATTAGACGATTGTAACTGCTTTTACACACTATATTTGGCACTCAATCTTAAATCTCGTTTGTTTAAACCTAATCTTAGTAGTGGTTAGTGGTTAGTACTTTCATCCTGAATTTGAATTTTTCATCCCTAATAATGACGTCAGAATTGTTCTACAGTGTTATTAAAATAAAATAAATAAATAAAATTTTTATACATGTATGTATGTATTTGAAATAATTTACATTTAGGCAAATATTGTAACGTTAATATTACACACAAAAGTGACTTAATTGTGTGTCCCCAAGTGTATTTGCATTATATGCATATATGTATGTGAATGTGTGTATTTTATATGTTATAAATGAGCTTGTGCAACAGGTAATAAACAATATTTTAGGACAGGAAGATAAAACAACTTGTTGAGTTTTAAAAATAATTTCTATTGCAATTGCAACATAAATAAATATACATACATATGTACATACATATCGCACTTAATCAACAAGAGGGTATTAATTCAAAATTTAAAAAATTTCAGTAGAGGTAAAAAACTGTTTGTGATTACATTTTAAAATCCGAACATATTATAAGTAAGTAAATAAGTAAGTAGTAAGCAAATTCTATTTAATATATTTATTTACACTGTTTTTCTTATAATTTTTTGCAATTATTGCCAAATAAAAATAATACCTTTTTGTTATTACGTAAATGGTCTCATATGAAAGAGTTTCGATATGAAAGAGTAATCAGAATACGTTGAAATTTTTACAGTAGATGGATATTGATGTTGTTGGTTGATTTCTTGCAAAACGTGAAAATTTAAAAATTTTGAGTTAATACCCTCTTGTTGATCAAGTGCGATATGTATGTAAGTGTGTATGAATATACAATAATTAAGCTTGAGGTCCAATTTTCTTTTTATATTTTATGTCTAATATTTCGCTACTCCATTATCATTTACCATTGATAAATGGATATTTAATTAATAACAAATTGTAACAAATTATTAAAAATATAAAAAATTACAAACAAATTACACAAGGGACCTTATCTTGCCACTGTAAAATTTTCGGTAGGGTCCAAACAACATTTTATGTTTTCTGTTGCACCAAACGATATCTAGAGATCAACACGAAATAGATTTTATTTCATAATTTATATATTTACATACATACATACTAGCTCAAATTAATTGTCCAACTTTAACCCCGATTATTTTAAAACAATACATTTAAACTAAGAAATTCAAAACGCCATAACTTCGTCAATTTCTTAGATTTTTGCCTATGTTTTTGCCTTCTATCCAGAATTTTGTACTTTATCGAAAAACATCGAAAACTTTATTTCGACCCCTGGCAAGATAAGGTCCCTTTCGTCACAAATGTGAAAAATTGTGACATTAATATGTATTTTTATTTATTGCAAAATATTGCATATAAGTTTGAAGACTTTAGTTGTTACAGTTCGCTAGAGAAAATATAATAATTAAGATTATTCGTAATGCGTAGTACATATAATAATTCAATCTAGGATTTGTCTTTAAAAGTCCTACATACATTCATATTTTTTGCAAGTACGAAGCTTTTATATTGCTCACAGAAAATAGGGATGATTTGATCCCGCTGTGAGTAATCCAGAGTCTTTAGTGGGTTCCTTTACTCTGGGTGTTTTCTGCAGGCAAGCAAAATAAAGCTTCGCTGGTAGTGTTTGTTGTCTCAAAAAAAGTCTTCAACAGAACTAATGCTGTAAAAAACGATACATTTTTTCATTGCCTCGTCCGTAGTTTAATTAACAATTAAAATAAATTTTATTTTTAATGCAAAACAAAAGGAGTTTGACATTTTCAAACTGTTAGCTTTTACTTTGTCCTATATACATACGTTTGACTCCCACATGTAAAGTTTAAATTAATTTTAAAGTTTAAAATTGCTCTCCTACAAAACTTAAAAAGCAGACCTAAGCACTTTTTCCCAGGGACCGTAAATAACAATTATCGATATCAAAAAATTATTTTATAGCAGTTATTTGAAGAATTAAATAAAAAAACCTATCTAAAACAGTTATTTTTTAACGTAAAAATAAAAGCTTTAATGAAAGTTATAATAAAATAATTTTATTTTTCCGTTATAAAATAAAAATTTTTTTTGAGTTTTATTTTTTTCTTCAGAAAATAAAACTCATTTTTGTAAATTGATAACAAATTTAATCACCTTGCATTTCGATTAGATAATTCGTTATTAAAATAATTTAGGTTTTTAATATATTATTGTTTGATTGCGATATTCACCAGATGGTTTCCATCTGCAATACATCGCTTTTAGGGCAGAACAAGAAAGAGAGAAATGATAATAAGGATGAAATTTTTGTTTTTTTTAAATTTATAATTTTTCTCCAAGGCGCTTATCGATTAATAAACCTCTGTTTTCTGGGAGGAAAAAATACATTATCCATACTCATTGGCAAAAAATGGAAAAAATTGGTACTGCAACAAAGAGAAGGGTGGAAATAGCATTTTATGCTCTTACATTGGTATTGAGCGGCCTGAGTGCAAATCTACCCACAGAAAAACTTATGTTCGAATTATTAAACAAATAAATTACTACAGACATTATATCAGAGACCTTAAAAGAGAAGAAAATAAACAAAATGAGTTTAATTTTAAACGGAAAAATAATACTCCTTAAAAGAAAATAAACAAAATGAGTTTTATTTTCTGATCTGAAAAATAAAACTCCTCAAAAAAGTTTTATTTTATGACAGAAAAATAAAACTCTATTTTTAAGAGTTTCATTCGAACTTTTATTTTTCCGTTGAAAAATAACTCTTAACTATGGAGATGAGATCGATTTTTTAAGATCACCATAGATTCTGAAAGAACTTTTCAATACAAATCTATTAATACATACATATGTACATATATGACAGTATAGACCTCCGTTGACATAAAGAGTTTTTGTGTTTGATTTTTTTATAGCTGTTATTTAGATACGGTCTCTGCTTTTTCCTTATTGCCACAAAAATAAAGTATTTTAGGACAAATTTTTGACGCAAAGAAAATAGTTTACTTGAACTGTATTTTAGAACTCTAAAATACACTTCATTTACATACGGGCATACCTATTAGCCTTATTCATAAAACATATTTGGGATTATTAAGAGTTTCGCAAGACAAATTTCCTAACCAAATAACAATTTATAATTTTAAAAACAGTTTATAAATACACATTAGCTTATGAATGGACAGTTAAGCTCTCCGTGAGTGTTGTGAGAAGACCTTGACCTTATATTCTTACACATAACGACAGAATAGGAAGTCACTAATAGAGTTGCTTTGTTTATTTATTTATAGTATTTTTAGTATATTTTGCTCTTGTGTTAAAATTGATCAAAGAAAATATGATGTTGTTTAAAATGGCATAAAATAAATTTAAATATAGTATTGTGTAGATAAACAATAGCATTAAAAAGATACATAAGTACGTATTTTTATAACACTGTCCGTATCTGCATAGGTTTATGTACATATGTATACCTATATTTAATTTGTACGTGTGTACATACATATGTGCGAAAAACATTACTTACATATTTATGTATGTTGCTACATATGTAGGTTACACAATATTTTTTTATTGACTTAAATTACAATCTTTTATGGAAATGTATACTTGTTTACATACGTATTGTAGATACATACATACATATATAACCGTATAATATTAATAAAAAAATGCAATGAACTTTACAATAATACTTAGTTGAGACCGGTTGGAATGGATCAGTCTTCATAGCATTGCGCAAGGTTATTGCTACATCATAAACCACTCGTGTATAAATTTAAGACGATGAACATTGGAGGCGATGGAAAAATAAATGATAAAATAATAAAAATATTGATAATAAAAAATAATTACAATAACAATAAAAATTACTAAGAATATAGTTATAATGATAATAATAATTATAATAATAAGATTAAAATTATAATAATACTAATTATATTCTAACTTCAATAATCGAGTATAGTTACGAAGACCATCGTCCAAAACGGACCCATAAGGAAAGCGGTCTGCTTCGTTAAGCCTAGTACTCTGTTCGAATTTGTGAAAAATGTTGAGCAACATTTATTATTTCACAGGGAAAATTTGACATTTAAAATGTGGTGTCTATCTCGCGATTTGAAAAAATTTTACGATTTTATTGTTTTTAAGTATACCACATTGTTTTAGAAATGTTAACAAAAGCCAAGCGATCAGCTGTTGTTTGAAAAATTCCACGTGAAATAATGCCCCTTTGCTTTATTTCACAGCTTTGATAAAATGTTGCCAGAAACATTTCAATGTTTTTCCACAGCAAGAACAGAGTACTACTTCTGCAACATTTTTTCATGACTTTTTCATAGAAATTTTTTATGTATGTAATTTGACAGCATTCCGCATGAAAAACTGAACAGAGTACCAGGCTTTATAATAAAAAAACTTCAGACTAATAGTAAAGAAACATACAACTCATTTTCTAAAGATTAATACCGAAATGTACGGAGAGGCACACAAAAGTAATTCATTCCTATTTAGTTCCAGATATCTCAGACATCACGAACTTTTTCCTTAATAAAAACGGCGCGAAATTTGACCATATGATGCCCCAAAATAAAGAGTTGTGCCAATGAAGAATTATGCCAAATATTAGAGTCTATAGGGACAACCTGAAAAGATAGATAGGTACATATAATAATAGCACAAATTTCTGCTTAAATGACAATGGACCAGTTACCCATTGGTACAAATATATTCTTGTTTAAAGACCATTTCTGTTGATACTCTATATCCATTAGTAAATAATGTAACCAATTCGAACTTCAGGATCCCACTTTGCCCGAACTTCCCATGCCGAAATAATAACGTCATATTTTCTACCGACTTTTAAATATGTGTAATACTAAGTTCGAATTCACTTAAAAATTTAGTTTTGTGGTATGCCTAGAGGTGATGATAATAAACAATTATTTTCTTAACCACAGTAATATTTAGGTTGCCCAAGCAGATACCTATTTTTTAATTACGCTTTGTGGGGCTTAAAAAATTGTTATGTTTATTACCATATATTTAGTCATCCGTTCCACTGTTCAATGCAACTTATAGGTATATGTACATACATTCATGTGCACATATGTATATTAGGCTGGCCTTAATTGTATGTACAATTAAATTTTACACCAATTTCATTAATTTAAAAATACAAATACTTCCTTAAGTTTTAAATTGTTTTCAAATGATATAAAGCAATGTATAATTCATTCAAGTGCTAAATTGTTTTTTTTTTATTTAAAGGACCGACTAATGTGCATTTGTATGTATATATACATACATACATAAATAAATAAAATGTTGAAAAAGAGTACAACTGATCTAATATCGCATTACATAACGATGTGGTTAAAGTGTTGAAACAAAAAGAAATACTTAAAGCATGAATTAAACTGGTTCAGTTACAAGAGAAAATTGCTTCATTAATAATTTTTTAGCCACAAGAGACAAAATTTTGTGATTAGTAGAGAAAACAGTTTTATACCTATACAACGTCATAGAAAATCCAAATCGCCCTATCGAAATAAGTCAGTAATCAAAGTATATCTATATAAAGTACATGCAAGTCCACAGCTGTGAATACTTATTATTGTTCTGAAATGTCAAAATTTGTTATAATTTTTAAAGCGCCATTGTGTTTGTTTTTATTTCAATTTATATACATACCAGTTTAGTAAGCTGTTTTTGACTTTTAAGAACGAATTTTACACAAACAAAATTCCTGTGGTTTTTGTAATATTGTATTTGTTGTAGAACTGCATGTACTTTATATAGATATGCTTTGTCAGTAATGTTAGATAGGCCGTTTGGCATTTTCTAAGTCGACATACATACATACATATGTATGATGTATATATGCATGTATGTTTTTTTATCGAGGTAAAAATCATCGAAAGACTGCATCGTCTACCTATTACTGTCGCCAGGAGTGTGAGACTTTAACACGCTAAAAAACCTCTTTGACTAAACCAATATCCCTTTTTTTATATATGGAATTTGACAACAGCAAAGGAAACGAAAATGCCTAAATTCGCCCTGCAATCACCTAGTATTATTTCGCCTTGACCACTGCATTCAACTAGTATTATTTCGCCTTCTTTAAAAATTTCGCCCATAATAACACAAGGTAAACTCATTAGTACAACAACTACAACCACAGCCATTTTGTAAAAAACCCCTTTGTCATAAAAAATTATTAAAACAAAACCAAAAACAAAAAAATTTAAATTATTTTTTTTTCAAACAGTTGCAAAAAATTTAGAACAATAAATGATACGAACAACATGGCATTTTGTTGTTGCTTTGTAGTTCGAAATATCAAAAAACATATAAGAAAAATGAGAATGCGTGTATGTGTTTTATTGCTTTCTCACTTCTACACTATAAAATTTCTGAACACATCCAACTTTTGACATGTCGAACTTCTAAATCAGCTGGGCGGACGACACTACCTAGTAAAATAAATATACCTTGGGCCAAGGCGAATATATACAGGTGATTGCAGGGCTACAACAAGTACAAAAATAAAAAAAAAACAACAGGCAATTTGTTTTTACAAAATCTATGCCACTTGTCAAAAACATTCGTAGAAACAAAAAAAAAAAAAAAAAAAAAATAAGTAAACAAAAATAATAAAAAATTTTCGGGCTGCAATAATTAACATACCAAGGAAGTTATTTTAAATCTTTAAATTGCACCCACGTATCTCTATTGGCACCATCTTTGAGAAAAAGTAAATGCGTTATATCATAGCTTTTTTTTTTTCAATTTCAACAAAAAATTTTGGAATTTGGTTGTTGAATTTAACAACAAGCTATTATTGTTACACTTTAACTTTTGCAATACCGTTTGCATTAAACACCTAACTCCGCTTATGAATATTGTTGTAGTACTTTCTTAATTTTTTTAAACATCCACACAATAAACAATTAAAAGAAAAATTTTAAATTTAATTTCAACATTATTTTTGTTTTTATTGAATTTTTTGACATTTCTAAATTAAACAGATGATGAGAATTTTCGCCCGTGCAATCACCTGTTTAAATGCACCTTGCCTTGGGCAAATTCATTACAATGAATTCACCTTGGATACAATAAAAACAATGTGAACTACCCTGTAGTACGACACTCAAAGCAATAATTTTTGTAACCAGCAACATTTTATTAAATCTGTCAAAGAACCGCAAAAGTGTTTGGTCATTTTCCTTGCTAAAATTTGCATTTATATTGTTTTCTGTTTTAAGGACCAAGTAAAAATGTAAGATATTACCTAAAGAATATTAATGAATCTTTAAAAATATTTAACTCAAAATCTCTATATAAAAATGTGATATTTTAGATGTTTCTCACACGCTCTGAATATGATCGCGGTGTAAATACTTTTTCACCGGAGGGACGTCTTTTCCAAGTCGAATATGCCATAGAAGCTATTAAGTTGGGGTCGACGGCTATTGGTATTTGTACATCTGAAGGTAATTTAGGCATATTTAGATAATGTTAATAAAATTAAATTTTCAATGATATCTTAAGGAGTCGTGTTGGCTGTTGAAAAGAGAATAACCTCACCTTTAATGGTTCCAAGTACTGTGGAAAAAATTGTTGAAGTCGATAGGCACATTGGTTGCGCCACCTCCGGTCTAATGGCAGACGCTCGAACACTAATAGAAAGGGCTAGAGTAGAGTGCCAAAATCATTGGTTCGTTTATAACGAGCGAATGTCAATTGAATCATGTGCTCAAGCTGTTTCAGCGTTGGCAATTCAATTTGGCGACAGTGGAGACGGCGGCTCAGCTATGAGCCGTCCATTTGGTGTGGCCATACTCTTTGCAGGCATTGAGGACGGCAAACCTCAGCTTTGGCATATGGATCCTTCTGGAACGTATATTCGTTATGGAGCAAAAGCAATTGGGTCTGGAAGTGAGGGAGCACAACAAAATTTGCAGGACAACTACACTGCCGAAATGTCTTTAAGTGATGCTATTAATTTGTCTCTAAATACTCTAAAACAAGTCATGGAAGACAAACTTAATTCAACAAATGTTGAAGTGATGACAATGACGCCCGAAAAACTCTTCCTCATGTATTCCAAGGAGGATGTTGAACAAATTATAACCAACCTTGCATAAATGATGTTTATTAATTACTAATTTTTTTATTCCCTATAGAATTTATAACAAGAGAGTCTTAAAGAATAAATTGTGGTTTTAAACTAAATTGTATATTTATAGTAGTCCAAGTTTTCACATCTCGTAGTTCGATATCGATCAAAATTTCAAAATGGAAATTTCGCCGATATAGTGTGCCCCAATTTGCCCACCTTGCATTAAATCTTAAGCGGAGGTTATACTATTGAGGCGAAATTGGACTTGCTGTAAGGCTGAACAAAAATATTGCAACGCTGACAAATTTTTGAAGATTTATTATAAAGTTTATCTGACAACTCTGACTATACATAAATCTATTTAGTAAAGCAATTTATTAGAGGCTTGGTTCAAGGATTTGTTAAAATTTATATATAGAATACTTTTATCGGGACACCCTACTTCTTAACTTTATTATATTACGCTATTCAAGAGATAAAGCCGTAAGAGTCACTGACAGACAGAGCGATGAAACACTTTGGGTATGGAACCCTAAAATTACTAAATAATAGGCAAATTTTTATATAAGTAGTTGCCAGTCTCGATTTCTCAAAAGTGTTTTCTAATACAAATTCATCAAAATTTTATATTAAAAATCAACTTCCTATGTTTTTCTCTTTTGTATGAGCTCGTTCACAGCTATAAGAGTTCAACAACTCAAAATACTAAAATTTTCAGGAGAGACAAAAAACTGTTTATGTGTAGAAGCAACACACTTAACATAAAAATAGACACAACTGTATTTTTCCAGTTAAAGAAAATAGTGATGTGAAAGAAATTTTTGCAGTAGTTAGAGATAGGTATGTACTCTGAATTAATTTATGGAAAAAACTCAGTTTTGGAAAATTTTGAGTTGTGACTCTTTTGTATTTAGGGTGCGATATGCCTTGAGTTTGATTTCCCTAACAGATATTTCGCAATTAAAGATTTCAGTATTAAAAAATATCAAAATGTTTAAAATATTAACACGACATACTTCACCCAAATGAATGTATGTGCGTATGTGTACTCGCTTCCGATAATTAATGGGTATGTAAGAGTATATATTTATATATATAAGTATGTATGTATGAACTATGTATATTTACAGACAAATTATCAATTAAAAAATTTCAGAGTTTTAAAATATTTGACTTGGTCGGTCAGAAAAACACTTTTAATTCAATTCGGATTCGCTACCTTGTGACTTATTATTGCTGGTGATGCTGTTGCTGTTGCTAGTGCTTGTGTTGTTATTGTTATTACGTCTGAGTAAGAGACTGGCATTGGGATCTGTCAGCGAATATATATCTGGTTCAAAAACTGGCGGACATTCCATATTTGGATACTCGGTGGTAGTGGTTAATGAACTATTAGATGGCGAAGTCACAGTGAAATCTATCACATTTGCATTTGCAGATTTAATTGGTGGAGGAGGAGCAGTTGTATCGGGAGCGGAAATTATTGCATTATTCGATACTGACGAAGTAATCGAATGTTTGCGATAATTCACAGATTGATTTGGAATAAAAACTTGAGCAAAGATCTCCTGATCGTAGTCACGGCCCATGCAAGTGCTGCTTGTGGGTGTAGAGGGTATCGACAATATTTGTTGTGTGTGCGTTTGATTATGATGGCCAAAAACTGTGCGGTGAAACAAGGGAGAATTGGAATGTTTCTTTTCCTTTTTATTTTCGTTTTTATTGTTAAAATTGCTACCAGATGTAGAACCCGATGAAAAACTGAGTTTTGAGAAAATTGGCATAGGTGCTGAATTCTTGCGCTGAGCATCATATTTATCGGCCTTTTCTTTTAAGTCATTGTTGTATGTTTGACTTTTTTTGATGCCGCTACTGCCGCTGCCAAGAATAGTAGTTTCAATGGCATTCTGATGATATGACTTCTTGTTTAATGGCAAAGTCATTGTAATGCCAGCTGTGTTGCTTGTTGAGTGTTTGCCAAATTGAAAAATTCTTTCACTCGACGTTTTAAATGATTCCAACTTCCCTTTCTTTTTAAAGCTTCCCAGTCTTTTTTCTGAACCGTTTGAAGTGTAATCGGCGGCTGAACAACTACTGCTAGTTGAGTGCTTCTTGCTTTTACTCGAAGATAACAAAAATGGGCGGGACTTCATAGCAGTTGCCCAATTACTACCATGAGCGCTACTGGATGCTTCCAAATGTTCTGCACTACTTGTTGATTGGTTGGAAAATTGGCGTGATGTTGATATGCGACTCTTGGAGTTTGATGAAGAAAAGCTGCTGCTGCTGCCACAAACGCTTAAAGGTTCATCGCCAGATATTAATTCATAACCGAAATCTCTTAACTTAAGGCCTTCCTTGGTACGTGTAAGCTGGATATCTTCGTCATCCGGCTTAAAACTTATTTCATAGTCTGGGGGTTTTGGCAAACTTCGACTTTGAGTCTTTGAGACCTTTGCATCACTAGCTGTGTTTGTAGATCGCTGATTGTTTTCTATTAACTGCCTTGTCTGAGTCGCCTGTTTATAGGCAGCTTGACGTCTGTGTTCCTCTTTCTTCTCAACGCCTAATAATACACGATTGTTATACATTTCTTGGGCTTCCTCTTCCTGCTTTTGTAACATTAAATCTTTAAGAGTCACGAAGCCTTGGATATTTGGAAGCGCTTCCCATGCGTTACTGGAATTTATTTTTGGTAAGTTGTAATCTAGTGTTCTAGAAGTTTGAAAATCGAATTCAACTAAGTTTGGATTAGATGCGTGTATATAATTATAGGGAATTTTTTTTACACTTTTGCTCGGACTGGACAAATTTAATTGTTGCGTCGTTATTTCCTTATCTATTACCGGAGATTGTGGTACGTAATTAAGAGTGGAAGTTGAAGTTGATGATGGAGGTGTAGAAACTCTTATGGGAATATCTGGTACAGGTGCTGGAGAAGATGGTGGTCCCCATCCTATTGTTGAAGATGAATCAGTGTTGCTTACTAGTGAGCTTCGGCTAGAGGAGTGCATAAGTCGTCGACTATTTACTTGTTGTATTGGCTGAGAAGGAGAAATAGCACTTTCAGAGGGTGTTATGACAGCAGAATGGCTTTGGGGTTTTGTTTGCTGAGGTTTAATGTCTTCAGAAGTTTTTTGTGCAGAATTAAATGGGTGCAAGGAGGTGTCGTGATAACCAGGCGTGTTAGCTCCAATTTGTATGCCAAAACTTCCTCCGGGAACCTTACGGTAGGAGCGAAATTGATCTGTAGGCACTGGTATATCATTTGACTGCTTCTTATCGCTAGCATTAGAACTCTTAAAGGCTAAAGATCCTTTTGTAAGCTTTCTTAATGAACCTAGATAACGCCTATCAGTTTTCGTTGAAGTTGGCGTCGCTGTCGAAGCTTTAGAAGCACTCAATACTTGCTGAGTCTCTCTACAGCTCTGAGGAGAAGGTGTGCAAAGGTTTTTTGTTACAATCGCTTCATTCTCCTCACCAGAACTTTCGTTTTCTGAAAAAAGTTCTTTTGAACTAATTTCGTTTAATGAAACCGTGTTGCACGCTGCAGAAACACCTATGCTGAGTGTGGATTGCCGAATAAATTCAACCCACTGATTAAGAGCATCCAGCGATTCTGTTGCGAAATAAAATGTTTTTGCTGCATGATACACCTTAAAAGCATAAGGCTTTGAATGGACTTCCTATTGATCAACATAACGAAAATTGTTACAAACTTTTCTTTAAAGTGGCCTTAATAAAATATACTTACCTTTGCCAGACATACTGTAAAACCTGGGAGAAATATCACGCAGCTTGCTTTAGCTGCTTCCTTTGAGCGAAATCCATAAAGTATAGTATCGAGCATCACAAAATATAAACGCGCCCAAAATGTAACTCCGCGCTTATCTTTCGTACGGCGGTATAGAAAGCCTTGAATATCTCCAGTGCCAAGCATCTTGAGATTTACATTTCTTCTTTTACTTATAAGACTATGCTTCTTTTTCAAAGTCAGTGATCTAGTTTTAGTAGGTGTATGTAGTTCGCCACTCACTTCATTTGTAGTGTCGTTTAGTGTTGAAAGAGACAAAGTGCTCGTACTGCAGAGGATTGATTTTTCATCTGATTCAATGTTTTTTACCTGAGGTGTTTGAACCAGCAAACTAAAATTTGACATTTGTGCAGATTGGGCATTTGCATTTGCTGCTGCTGTAATGGCTGCCAGCAGACCCGGAGGCTTAGGTGGCGGTACTGGAACTGCATTTGAAGTTGCGTCACCAATTTTTTTTGGGCGCGGTGGTGGTGCTGGTGGCGTTATCAAAAGGAAATCTTTACGTGGTTCAATTGCAGGTGGTGTATCAGAATCTTCACCGGAATTGTCGTACGCAGGAGTACTATGGCTCTTGTCTAATCTACCTCGCCTGACAACGATAGGCATATTAACAGTTTCGACTATAGTAACATTGCTGCAAGATGACACAAAGTGCTCTTTATTACTTGCAATGTTTCGCAATTCTTCAAGAGCATCCTCCTCATCCTCTTCATCGGCAAAGGGAATGGGCTCAAAAGTTTCAAGAATTGTATTTTGAACATTGCACGTGAACTTTTCATCGACTGGATAATCCTCCACTTTCATATTAGCATCAAAGCGAACTACCTTGCAAACACCTGGTTTAGAAGAAGCTTCCTGCTCTTCATTAGGTTGTTCTACAACTTGGCGTAGCCTTGACGAGTCACCAAATTGTGCTACTCCAGATTTAATTTCACTGGAAAATTTTCCATTACCTCCGCTACCACTGCCAATACCAATACAAGTGGTGGGTCGAGGAGTGATTTCCAAACCAAACCCAAAGGATACTGACTTATCGCGTAAGCTGGGTGATGAGGGATCGCCTCCAGTCCCTGTCTTGTGTTCATGCCAAAGCGGCACTCCCACAACACTTTTGTGTCCCAACAATTCGTCACCACATATCGTATTGCGTCTTTGAAGCATTGCCCTTGGTTTCGGATAGTATAGTCGACTCTCTTTTTCCACCACCTTCGCGTCTGTTGGTGTCAAAATATCACTACATATAGAGTCTGTGTCTCCGTCATCAGTTTTTGTATTGTCTGTGTTTAATAAAAGTGGAAGTTTGAATGAATTTTCTGGAACAGACAAGAACCCAGGTCTAGGGCTGGGTATATTTTCGCCCCAGCGAGAACCTACGTTACGCTTTTTGCTTGGCAGACGATATGGTTGCATATAAATTTGACCGTAAATTTTTGTGTGTTTCGGACGCTTTTTTAAAGTTAACAAAACATCTGGTAAAGATTCTCTTAACTGTAAAAGAACAGTTTTGTACTGCCAACCAACAATCGTTTGATAATTAATTTGCACAATCTCATCTCCGTCTTCAATTTTTCCCGAATTATGAGCTGGTGAGTTATGTTTAATGTCCGTTACACGATGTATGCCGTGATAGCTTGTTTCAATGTTGAAACCTAACTCCGATTCTCGCTTTTTGAGTGTAACTAAATTTAAGGAAGCGGGTTGCAATAGCATTGGATCAGTAATATCTTGTATAATATAATTTGCTAAACGCTCTAATGTTTCAGCAGTTGTGCGTATTTGTTCAACTGGATTTTCAACAAATCTTTCTCTTTGAGCAATGGTCGCCATCTCAAGACCCAGTCTTAACATTTTACGACATATTTCTGTGAATTGGAACTGCCCCTGGAAAGGAGAACGATCCAACCAACCAATTAATGGCTTAATTTTAGATATCGTTCTTGTAATGTCATTCAGTATCTGTGTTTCAATAATAGAGCAGCCGCTTTTCAGCGCTAAGAGTCTGTGTAGGCTGCGAGCAGCTGTCGCAACATGCAACGCCATGAACTGCAGATTCTCTTTGTCCAAATTGTAGTGCTGCATACATATAACAAATGATATAACAATTTAATGGTTTTGGTGACTTTATCGTATACTTACAAAATTTCTCAGGTTCTCAACAGCTTCCAATACAATTTCCTGGTGGCCAATAGAATTCATGCCTAACTGCTCCAGTTCATAAGGCCTAATATTTAGTAATTGATGACCTCCAACGCCATTATTTATGAAAGAGTAAACATAATTGTACATGGAATCATCCAGACCTGAAAGCATTTTAATTATAGATCACCAGATATGGGTTTGGTTCGGTAAATAAATGTATGAATCACAAATCCGTCAATTCAAAACAAACAGACCTTTAATCCAATCAGTTACTTGGTCCGGTGACCATTCCGCTACATTAATATAAGCCATATCTTGAAAAGTGGAGCTGTGCCATTAGGTATTAAGGAGCTTTTTTTAAAAAACTTGAAAAAATTACTTGAAAAATTAAAATTTATTCTTTATCTTTTGCTGTCATTTTGTGTTTCTTTTTTTCAATTATTTTTCATTCAAATGTACTTTGATGTTTTCATGTTCACAAGACAAACCGCAGATGTGTTGAAAAAGTGTTGAATATTTTCCAAATGGTGAGTATAATTTCCCAAATGGAAAAGGTGGCAACAATAATAAGTAGTAGGCATTAAGAGTTTATTTACCCTATTAAGCATAGTACGCAGCTCTACGGAATTTCAGGTTTGATTTTTTTGCTTTTATTTCTACAGAACTACAATTCATCATGTGGTCTTTTGTAGAAATAAAAATCATGTGGTCGTGTTTTTAATTGTTTTTTGTATATTGTACACAATAACATTATATCAACACAGAAATGAAAAAATAATATTTTAAAAGTGTAAAAAAACATAAAATGTCATAAATTTCATTACCAAGCAATTGTCTGAAAATTAATTTTTGTTTCAGTTGAAGGGAAAAAGTCTACACTTTTTGTTGTAACATCTCTTTAATAGTCAAAAATTCGGTTTAGTTTTCTTTTTAGCTGCGTACTACCAAACGGAAAGTTGCCTGAAAATTTTCAAACCAGAATTTCAGGCTGTTTTTTTACACATACTTCTTTTGGGAAACTGAAATTTAGGCGAGCTGCGAAATATAATTACCAGTGATAAAAATACTTAAACTAAAAAAAAAAAAAAAAAAGATACAAAATTCAATACAAATAATTATTTATTGCAAGAGTAGAAAATAATTAACTTTGATAGCCTTATACATATTTTAACCAGCGTTGCCAAATGTTTATATTTATTTGTTTTCTAGGTATTGAAAATTAAAAAAAGTCCGTTTGTAACAATTTAAAATAATAAGCTTAAGGTTCCCATAAACTACACAATAATATTGAGAATTTTATTGCTTTCATTATTGTCGTTTTGCTCTACACTATTAAATAAGTGAATCAATATTTTTTTAGTAAAAAATGGAGCAATTTTTCTTGGCATTTACATATGTATGTATTTAAAACATACAAACAAAACCCTGCAGGAGATCAAGTGATAATTGTTTAAAAGCTACTAGTGCAATTACTAGAACTACAAACATTAGTGAAAACAGGGTTTGAACCTCCATTGTAGTTCTTGAAGTAGTTCAAGGGTACCACTTGCAGACTGATAGTAAATTTGGGTAACAGAAAAATTTGTGTTTTAGTATAGCTTTTGGAATTTGTTCTTTCTAATTTAGTTTTTGCTTCATTCTATTTTTATAATGAAAAAAAAAAAAAATATTGTGATGAGAAATCCTAATTAGCTATTTTATTTTTTTTTTGCTTTTGAGAAGGATTGCTATACCACAATCGCCATTTAAAAAGTAGCGATAAACTCGTTCAGAACCACCCAATCTGGAAAAAATCGTACTAGTGATTTTCCAAACACATTAAATGTTAATTTGAGCATTAAGATGGTATAGGAAGATATAATATACACATAAGCAATTTTATTGTACAATATCATTTATTCCACAATTATAATATGGGTACTTTTAAGGTCAAATTTATTGCGACAATGTAATGAACTCAAGATTTCAAAAAAGAAAGTAGCTGCCAAATTTCAGTACCATTATATCGGTAAAATTGCGATTTTATCTCTATATTTTGGAAATGAGATATTTTTACAGTATGAGTATCCAATATTTAAACCGAGGTATTAAAGTACCGCCTCACAATATTGTATACATATATATTCTAAAATGGAATATATTTTAAAATGGACAATAGGATATATATTTTTAAAGTGTTATATGGGTGTGGCACTTTTAATTCAAAGTAAATATTTATCATCATGTAGCTGGTGGACTTAAGTTCCTGTGGTCTAAACATTTGTTGCGAGTCGTAGCAAAAATTACCGGAATCCGAACAGTCGACGTTACACATCCCATTAATAACATTACGATTATGTCAATGGAACTATACAATGTTTATTTTTAAGCTTTGTATAAATAAAAAACCTACCACAAATCAATTTTTTTTTTGTAATAATGAACTTTAGTCTGTCCAATCACGTATATTAAATGGACGCCTTATAAATTTAAAATTTGTTATTATTTTTTAAAGGTCCTGTAAGCAAATAAAAAAAAAAGATTTTTAAAATCAGTGCCGAAATGCTAGAATTCTGAAGTAACAAAAGTTAAAATATATAGACAAATTGATAATACTTTATTTGAGAAATCAGTTAAAAATAAACAGTTACACCAATATTATTTTATTATATTTTTTTATTTTTTATTATTTTATTTTTCCTAATTTATTAAGAGCACATTCGGAATAATTATAGTACAATTTTCATTTTAACAGAGTGAGTTTAAATAAAAAATTGCTTAAATACATTTTTTTCTCATACAATTCATATAAAAAACAAAAAAAAAAAAAACAAAAAGTAAAACTGTAATAAACTTTAATTAAAACTTTGGTATAAATATATAGACTTAGAATCAAATTGTTTAAAACTAATTAAAAACTGGAGAAAACTTAAAAATTCCATTCAAAGAAAGTTAACGAATTTAAACAAGTTCCAATAATTACAATATATAGTCTGTTTAAATTCGTCCTTAAAAGATTTTCGAATCAAACTACAAAGCAACTCCCTTAATTTTTTATTTTTTATAACACCTTTATACTTAAGCCTATAATACTTTAAATTAGAAATATGATACATTTAAGAATAATAACCAGTTTTTGGTATGAAAACGAATAAACCGATCAATGGCACGACACCTTCACCCTAAAACGCGAATTAAACGGCTGAGATTATTATTTTTACGACCCAAAATAATACTCAGTGCGTTAATAGTTTTAAAATATTAAATAGACAAATAATTATTTATTCTTTAAATTCTCAAAGAATGCAATATTGTTTTTAAGGACTCCCTGCCGTACTACAACTGGACTTATATTACCCGCTGCTGTAGGACTAGATGGATCGTTCGTTGAAGATGCTGTTAAGTTTGAAGTAGTTGCCAGTTCAGTACCAACGGAGGAGGAATCACTATAAGAAAGTTAGAGAATATATTTTAATATTTTGTACACATGTGACATAAAAATATTTAGATTTACGTTTCAAGTGATGATAATTCGGAAGTTATAGTTACATCATCTTCTGGTCTCAGGCGGTCTGATTGCATGTATTGATCTGAAGGTGTTTTAGAAGGAGTTGGACGTTTCCTTCCGCCTTGTGATAAAGTTCTTGCCTTTAATGATATTTTTTTTTTTTTGTTATAAATTAAAAATCATTAATTATGTTTATCTATGTATCTTGTGTTTTTAAGTACCTTACGAAGCCAAAGTTTTTCTGGTTGTCCAGTATTTGTTGTTAGCAGAAATGCCCTGGCTAACGCCTTTACAGAAGGCAGGGCTTTCACTACCTCTTCTTCAATAACTGGTTTCTCCAATAGACTAGAAGCAGTTTGCTTGAAATTTAAATGTATAATTATAACAACTTCTTGTTTTTTTTTGGTAATTTTAAACATTCTTACCGGCCCCTCTTCGTCTACTGTCAAAACCTGATTTGGTTCTAACAATTTACGTTTTGGCTGTAAGAACTTGAATGCCACTGGTGTGGATCCACGTGTTGTCGAACAAGTTGGTCTTTCTTCTGAATCTAATGTGTCGAATGCTCCTTGATCTCTTCTTTTAGCTGCTGCTATATCCTTAATTACCGCACTAGAATCTTGTTGTTTCCCAGCATCATTAATTTTGAGTGTGTCAGAATCTTCACTAAGTGACGTGAAACTTGGCTGCACCTCTGTCGACAATGTTGACATAGCTTCCATAGAAGATGAATTGGTTTCTATCACTTGAGCTGGTATGGCTTTATATAAATCCATTTTAGTTTCTATTTCTGTAGATGATGTTGTTTTGGTCGTGGGCTATGTTTCCGAATTTGCATCAACCCATTAAATAAATTTTTATCAATCCAATTTTTGCAAAAACACAGAACGAAGGCAAGTTCAAATTACAGTTATTAAACAACTGAACAATAAAATTTAAATATTTTTTATGCAATAAATGTGACTGGATTTAATAAAATAAATTGGTCTGTAATGCAAATGTGTAGATATTTGGTGGGTGTGAAAATATTAAAATGTTTCTTTTACTTTTAATTGCAATACAATATTACTGAAATCTATTAACGGAATTCTCAAGCTGTTTATAGAACTTATTATTTATATAATACTTTTGGCGTTTCTAAAATTAGAAAAAAGGTTTCTTTTTATAATCTGACCTAAGCAACTAGAGAAATACGTATAGGAACTAGTTTTTCCCAGGATTTTTATTATAAAATGTTATGGGTAATTAGCATAATATAAAATAATTGAAATTTGTTTTGATTAGGTTCTTTATCGTAGCACAGTGGGACAGAAATAAATATTTTAAAAATAAATACTTAATCTCATTAGTCGAACTATTGAAATTATGAATTATATGAAATTTAGAAGACAGGCTAAGTTGTCTGTAAGTTGAAAAAATATTTTTTATTACAAATGATGAGATGTATAATTTTAAAGAATGTAATCCATTTTCTGGATCGCTATATCCGTCTTCAGCATTCTTTGCATCCATCTCTGGGTGGTATTAAGTTGTAAACATCATCTATTTTACCAATCAAACTCAGATAAAGGAAAACGAGAAAAACCTTATTCGTTCATTTTTCATCAGTTGGTGAGAACGAAGTCTGCCACCACCTAAAGCTTCCCTCTTATTTGATATTTAATTCAATATTTACTACCTTATATTTATTGTTGCTTCATCCAACCTTCGGTTAGCAATGTTTTGCCCCAACATTCTTTCGATAGTGGTAGACTTCGTTTTCACCAACTGACGATTAATGATCTGCATCTCTGGCTAAGATTAAAGCTGGATTCACCCATTTGTTTCGAACAAAATTTTTTCATATGAAGTTTTATTTTTCTCTCAGAGAGTGAGAGAAGTTATTTTGTCCGGACAGCTCTCAGCTGGAATTAGTTTAGTTTAAATTTTTGTCCGGACAAAGTTGAACGGAGTTGCCACATCATATAGTTTTTGCATAGTAAAATTGTGAATTTGTTTTGCAAAATATTAAATGAATTAAAAAATAATGTTATTGGAATATGGAAAAAAGTGAATGTAAGATATGAGCAATAACTCATACATATATTACTTATTATGTAAAACAAAGCATTTGGAATGTAATATCTGATGCATCGCAGAAATCATTATTTGAAAGTAAATAGTTCTTTGCTCTTGCTTCATTTTATACATATATGTATATTTGTTTTTAGTACATTTCTTATACTTTTTTTAGCCCTTTTTATAAATGTGTTTTGCAAGTAATCGGTGTTGGATGTATTTGAATAACTATTTATAGGAGCATTCGTTAAATTAATTTATAATTTGTATTTTGTTATTACTTGAAATTAAATAAAAAATAATATGTTTCAACATGTTTTAATAAACAAAATGTTAAATTAATAAAAAAATATGTAATTTTACACCAATTTATTTAGTTGTTGCTTTGTTGCCACGTTGTAAAATTAATATGACTTGTTTTCTAATGACAGCTTTTTTTGGCCGGACAAATTTTTCGATTATGCTTCTCAGTAAAAAATTTTTGCCTGGACAATATGGGAATCCATCTTAAGTGTATCATAAATCATATTGCTATTTACAGATGTAGTTTATCCTCAAGCGGATTATGGTTGGCGATATTGGAAAATATTCCATTAAAAAATATATATATTAGATGCTGAAGAAGAAAATACAATTACGTTTTTTGTCTTATTTGAATTCGGAATAATTAAGTTCGGATGATTTCATGTTTTTATAAAAAAAATTTAAACTAAAAAAAATAAACAAATTTCAAACCAGCTTTTTTTACTTAAACAAATTTTTTATTAATTAAGTTCTATCATGATAGAAATTCACCTGATGACCAATTTAAAATAATCAGGTGTGGACACTAGGTAAGAGAAAACTTTGTAACATTAATTAATTGGTTAGTCGTGTTAGCAGGAAAATAAAATAATAAATTTACGAAACAAATGCTGTTAGTAAAATTATGACCATTTTAACTTTGTCTTAAAAAATAAAGGCAAGAACTAGAAAACAAATAAACCATATTTTGTTATATTATAATTACAAGCATTTATATCTTTTAATGTACTTACCACTTTTTTCTTTGACTTATTTTTTTTTTTTTTAATTTGTGCTGTTCATCATTTTATTAAAAAAATGCTTAAATTTTACTAAAAACATTTGTTTCATTGCTTTTATTTTTATGAAATTTTAATATTTATTTTTCAATTAAAGCTCAAATTAAATGTTAATTTAACCAATTAAAAACAACAAAATAAAATAGTAATTAACAAAACTAAAAACATGTTGCATATTAATTACTTTAACAAAAACATTTATTACAACAATTAAACATTATGTTTTTTTACTGAAGCTAAAACGTGCAATCACAACAAGTTTTCAATGTTTTTTTTCGTTTTATGAGGAAAAAAATTAATCTATTAATTTAAAGAACTTTGCTGTTATTTTACAACTAAAACTTTAATTGTAAATTTGAAAGGTTTTTCAAGTTTAAGAGCATGGCACTAAATTTTTAACTACATTGGCATACGTTTTCAATATCGGATAGTGTTACCCAGCAAGCGCACGTTTGAATTATAATATTTTGCAACGTGAAATAACGGCGCTTAAACGATGATTATTTTTCGAGGTTTATGATTTCAGAAAAAAAATTATTAAATTTTTTTTTTACTTTTTTTTTATGAACTCTTTTGTGTTACTTCGTTACTTCGTACGGGAGGGAACACCCTCTACTTCTTAATTATATTTCACTTTTCTTATTTGGTGTTTTAGCAACAATATTAATACACGTTTTGTAAAAGAGTGTCTACTTATTCAGGTCATCAAGAGATACAGCCGTGTGATAGACAAACAGACAGTGGAGCGATGCTACAGTTGGAGTAAATATGTTTATAACTTTTTATTGTTTGAAGAAATTAGTTTTTTTTTTGTTAATATTTTTGCAATCAAATTAATTTTTTTGTCTCAAATGACCGACTACAATCAAAAAGAAAGTAATCAATAAAAAATAATCATGGTATAAATGTAAATGACTTTTGGAAGAAACTTTAAAAGGGAATAAAAAAATCATCGTGTAAAACCCCTCCAACACGATATTTCAAACGAGTGTTTGTTGGGTAACTTTACTTATTTATAATTAAGTGTGTGTGTGTGTGTACGTTTGACTAGTACCTAGAAATATTTATTTGATCATATTATACATATGTATTTCTAATTCTAGTTGTATTGAATTATATTTTATATTTTAAAACTATCCATTCTTTATAAATTACAATTTAAATCAGTGAAATATTTTTAACCCTTTGAGCGGTGGAGGGAGACTGGTTTAATACACACATACACATGTATGTACATAGAAGTCTATACTATTTTGTTGGAACAAAATCCTACACTTTGAAACATAAATTTAAGATCTTTTAAAAATCTTGAAATATCTGGCAACACTCTCGAACACATCGAGATCTGATATACATACAGGAGTAATCAAATTAAGGTTACTGATAAAGGCCATGATTCACTATCATACTCAGTCGTACGATTTGTCAAAAATTACATGTGTGCTCAAAAAGTATGATAGTGTGGATTAAAAGTGTATGTGTGTGACAGACTTTTTGACAGTCTGTACGATTTGATAATCTTTTGAAATAAATCATACTATACTATTACAAAAATACTATTTGTATTTTTCTATGCGATCAGAGTTGCAAAATCTTGTTTTGTATGATAGTGTGCCATCTACAACGCCATTTTGAAACGATATTTTAAGTAGGACAGAATTCTGTCAGATTTTTTTTGTGATAGTGAATCGTGTAGGATAGTGAATTTGTGTAGGATAGTGAATCGTGGTCTTAAAAAATATTTCGTTAATTTTGATTAGTATTAGTACATTGAACTAAAATAGTAAATTATTGCCAATTTGATTTAATTTTCTTTCCATTTCATTGGATACATATAAACCGGAATCGCTTTCTTCATTTTCCTGCTCAAGGGGCTTAACTACTGAAATTTTAATAGTTTTGGCATCATTGAAAATTTGATCCTTTTCAAATAAGGGGTTTAGTACGAAATCTTTGGTTGTTGCTGATACAGCTCGAAAACTATTGCGTTTCAAATCTTTATGCAGCAGCTGTTTTTCGAATTGTGTCAAAACATTTGTATCTGTATGATTAATGCCTGACATATTACTAGACCTACTGCTATCTACACTTAATAAACTTAACATACTCGCACTAACAGTTCTACGTTTGGGAATTAAAGCTGAACTACTTTTCCACGAGCGCTGGGAATGCAAATCTACATTATTGTCTCCTTCTTCAGTGTCGTCGTTGTTCAGATTGTTAAAGTGGTTGTAATGGGAGTTGGATGTTGAGGGTCGTTTTTGTAAAATGGATGACGTTCTATAATGTTGGTGATAATTGGGAGCGTGTTGTTGTGAAGGAGGTGCAAAATTAATGCTTTTGTTTAAATATTTAAGGGAACTGCTACGACGCACTGGGGTTGACACAGTCCAATGACAATCGTAAGATAAATGTTTTGTGTTGGCATTACTTGATTTGTTCTGACATGAATTATTGTTATTAATATTGTTGTAGTTGTTGTTTACCTCTCGGTTATCCTTAATTGCAGGTGGAGGGACATCTCTGCCTGGTGACATGTGCGGCGATCTTATACTGCTGTTAATGTAATAATCTCGACTATACCTTTAAAAAATAATAAATATTTGAGTTATGAAAGCTTAGTTGAAAGGTTCATATAACATCCAAAAATCTGGTAACATGACTAATTTCTCAATTAGGTTTAAAATTGTTTTATTTTAAAGATGAAATATTTTTCTAATCATTTGATTTGAAGGGAACAGGTAAAAATCTAATTTAGACTCTTACTTTTCGTTTACTTGTAAACGTTATCTATTTAATCAATTATCAATTAAGGAGAAAGGAATACAAATTAAATTAAAAGTGATACTAGATAAAGAAAAAACAAATAAAATAAATCGGGCAAGCATCTACTTTACGCAAAAAAGTCTTTAATTAAAAATATTGAGACTTTAACTGAATAATTTTTGACGATTGTACTAATTTCATTTGGCAACTTTAAGCGCCAATTTTTAAGGGATATTATTAATAGCATGCTTTTAGGATTTACCAAAATTTATATAAAAAACACTTGTTGTATGGGATCAGTTTGTAATTATATTTTAAACTAGCTGTGCCCGCCACTTCATCAGCGTCCTTGTAATATTTTGTTCGATTTTGCTTTGAAAGTAATCCACACGAAAGACCCTTACATTTTTAGTTCCGCCTTAAAGTATGCTGCATATCAGTTTATGTATTTTTTAGACTTTATAAAACATAAAGTATGCATATGCGGTTAGTTCAACTGCGTACTTTCACTGGTTTTTCTACACTTTCTCTTGGAAATAAGATATTTTGGCGGAAAAAAAGTATCCTATATTGGGATCAGGGTACTAAGGTAACTCCTCACAAAATTTTGTTACAATCCTTCCAGTAGTTTTTACGTGATGCGAACGTAAAAGAAAAGCAGACAGACAGACAGACAGACAGACAGACAGACAGACAGACAGACGGAAATTAGTTACTATTTTATTATAAGTTTAGATTTATAGTTCGCTTTAAATAAATTCCTTGTTACTCTGACAAACCATAAAAAGTACCTTTTGTAATCATTTTCTAGCTTTGTGTTTTCATCTGCATGTAGTTTTGGTTCATTTATTAGATCTACAGAACTCAGATCGTTTGTTGGACTTATTTTTGGCAAATCAATGACACGTTCTTGGCTACCACTGATACGCCTCTTCAGAGCTTCAGGAGCGTATGGATTATTTGGCATTTCAACAGCATTATACCATTTTTTGTACTCGCGTTCAGCTATAGAACCTGGAAAAGAGAATAAATAGGAAAAGGCTTTAAACTCGTTTATGCTAATAGATAAATGAAGAATGAATAGTACTTTAAATTTAAATAAATTAATATTTTTATTTAAGTACAGTAAACTTGCAAATACGTATTTTTTTTGTCTTGTCTTTTAAAAAGAAAAAAAAAACGTGATCTTAATTTTTTTCTAATTTTTTAACAAAAAATCTTTTATTTCAATATTCGAACATATTCTAAAATTTAATTGTTTTTCAGAAAAATGATCAGAAACTAAAAATGTGAATTAAAACCAAATTCACGCAAGATTTGAATTGGCCGCCATTTGTGCAGTAAAGTGTTAACGACTCTAAAGATATAGCAATTGGATATCTGGTAAATTGAACGCGTCTGCAGTGTTGAACAATCACCCCTATCGTGGTGTAATTTTTGTTCCTGTGAAATTTTTATTTCCCTCGAAGGGAAAATGCTATTGAGAATCTCCCCTGAAATTTTTGCTCCCTTTATTGAACAGCTGTTTAAAATAAGGTAAGCAACGCTTAGATATTTACATTATTTCTCGAAGTGCTCAGTGATTTCCTACCGTCTACAAAAACAACAATTGGCCTTTAATATTAAAAAACTACAGATTACTTAAATATTTAATTAAATAAAAAAAAAAAAACAAAAAAAAAAGTGAAAAATTTTAGGGGAAAAAAACTATTCACGATTGGAAAGTCAGTGAAAAAGAAAATATGTACATATGTACATATTTCGAGGAAAAAATATTTATGATAGAGGTGAATATTTCACAAATATTGAAAGTTAAACGGCCACTTTATCGAGCAAAGTCGTTTTCGTGAGTTAACTGTACCTTGAATTTGTTTGTTTTTTGCACTAGTATACATTTGTATGTATATGTATATTGAAACATTAACTATTTGAGCAGGTGTTCAAATGTCAAAAGCTAGCATAGTTCAAATGTCAAAAGCTAGCATTTTCAATTGAAACTTGTTTTAAACTTAAAAATTAAAATGAATAGTACAAAGAATATAGTAAAGGGTGGAGGAAAGTGGATCCAGCTTAATTTACTTAAATGGCGATTCTAAAATTGCAATTTTTGCCAGGGCCTGAAATACACTTCTTGTGTTCTTTGTTATAACTTACGTCACCATTTTAAGTTCTTAGCACAATGTGTTTTATTGTTAAGGTTTGATTACAAATTCATTTACGTCTTGGAAAATTTCCACTACTGGTAGCTAGCATCCTTCCCCCTTAATATCTATGTATTTCAGAGCACAAGAAACTATAAAACTTAAGTTTATAAAATATTTATTTTGGTTCATCAGGATATAAAATAAAAATATAATTGTAAAAATTTTATTTTTTTATTTTATTATCTACTACATGGTCATATGTAATGCAAGTGTTTGTGCTTTAATAATCGAAATTAGGACATCGAAATGTTAAATAAACCGCGTTTTTATCATTCATTGGTACATGCTATTTTTGCGAGTTTACTTCAAGACATTGGTTAAAATAAACGAACAAAAAATTAAATAAAATAGGATTTGTATAAATAATTATAAACCTGTTGTTTAAGTTTCGTGTTAGTTAATAATTGATTTTATAATTTTACTTCACTTTTCGTTTTTTAGTCTTTCGCTCGAATTGCAATTTTTCTTAAATTTCTGCAAATATTTCATAGTAAAAAGTATTAACGCATAGAAAATGTATTTAATAAAAGAATATGAGATTTGGGTTCAATTGACAAAGTAATATAGCTTTCTTGTGGCTTGGTGGGGATCCGACTGGATCCGATTAAAAATTTTCAAAGCCACAATGGAAGCTGTAACCAAACCATAAACAATGATATGCAATATGTTACAATCGGAATTAAAATGGCGACGCAGTATTTACGGGCAAGTTAAATTTGTTGTTGCTTTTTTAAAATCGCCATTAATATATCTTTCATCCGGGCAACGATACACTCTAGCAGATACGAGTAGTACACATACAGTGAGTCGGTGACAAGTTAACGCAAACTTTTTGTATGTATGTAATGTGTGTAAGCTAGATCTAGCACATTATATGAACATTAAATTATACACTGACATTTACACTTAAGAAAATACAAAATCCAAAATTAAACACAAATTACACATTACACCACACCGAGTTTATGAAAATGGCCGTAAGTTTTGAAAATGAGTACCTGGTACAAAATGTCGGAATATAGCCACAAAATCGTCATCATCATTATCTTCATCTTTATTGACACCATCAACGTGTTCGCCAATATTGTCGTTATTAACACCAACATCAACGTCAATATAAGTATCGCCGCTACTACACTTTCCATCTTTATAAGACATGATTTTATGTCGTTTTCTCTTAAGGCGTTCCCCACGAAACTCTCGAGTATTTTTCAAGGGAGTGTCTTTATTTTCAACTGCGCTTATCTTAAGATTGTTAGGATGCCGTTGATTAGATGGAGTTGTTGTTACATATCCACTCATGTTAGTAACAGATTGCTTATGATTATAATCTTTAGTTGATTTGTTATTTGACTTAGAGCTAGATGTTGCGGTTGCATTAGTATTAGTATTAGCGGTTAAAGTAGTGTTAGTAGTAGATTTGTTGTTAAGATTTAAAGTTAAGAAATCTCTTTCCTCATTCTCAATATCAATGTCAATGTATTCCTCAACAGTGCTAGGGCCACTACCATCGTAAGGATTAGAATCATAACTTAATTGATCTGAGAAAAGAATAGTATTAATGAAATTATATGAAATCTTATTGAGGTTGTTAATGTGTAAAACAGACGAGTCACTATAGTCGTCATGTACACTGGCGTGATCACATGAATGAGTTAAACTCTCATAAACTACTGGATTTTCTGTAACATGTACCTCAGTATGGAACTTGTTAGCTTCTTCCACACTATCTTCATCAGATTGGGATAATTCAAGGGTACTTAAAAATCTATGCATGAGTAGGGTACGACGTCTTCGATTACTAAGCGCAGTCAAAAGATGTTTGTCATTAATGAGTTTTTGGCATAAGTCAGCCAAAGTGTTCGAAGAGCTTGGTGGCAAAGTCTGTGTCATTGATGGTGGACTTACATCTTCAAAACTCGGTGTTGTGTCTACCACTCTACATTGACGCTGCAGTTTTTTCGGAAAATTGGGGTTACCTGACGCTGGGTTGATGTCAGATTCTAATAAATCTGTAGCTTTATTGTCGTTGTCTTCGGTAAGATTTTTTCCGTTTCCAGTTTCCAACACAGTAACTTGTCTTGTTACTGTAGGAGTATCTGGTGATGAAGCTTGATCCTCCAAAGTATGCTTTTTCGTTAATGGATCTTGAACATCTGCAGTTAGTGTAACATTTTCTGATTCTAATTCTGAATATAAATTAGTTTTAGTTTCTAATAAAATTGTTGGCACCGAATGACTGCGCAATATGTCAACGTTAGTTGTGGGCTGAAGTGAGTCATCCGCAGATTTGTCCTCTAGACTGTTGTTAGCTGACAAAGATTCAGAGAAGGTTGCCATGTCTGGAATTTTGCAATTATAGTCTTCGGAACTAGACTTAGAAGATTCCTCATTTATTGATACGTCAACCACTACAATATCATTATTTACAGTGCTAAATGAATCCATGGTCTCTGTTAACTCAACATTATCTTTTGAAGGGTTTTCGTTTGGAGCCTGAATAATGCTTTCTTTATTAGGATAAAACTTATGTTCATCGATTATTTCTGGCATATCGTTTATTTCGTTACTTTCACTTGATAAATCTAGTTTAGAACTTTCGGTATCATCAGAAGAACATATGACATGCTGCTTAATATGAGAGCATTGCTTTTTTTCTGGTACTGCTTGGACTTTAGAATCTAATATTGATAATCTCTCCTGAGTAACAGTATTATTTTTTTGCAAATGTTCATCGGCTTCACTGCTCAATTCGTCTAATAATTCTTCAGAGCATGTTTCTTCGCCAGAATTTATTTTACATTGTTCAGCTTGTGATTCAAAAGATTGTTCGGTTTGTTCTTCATAAAGATATTGTTTAGAATTTAGTTCATCGAGTTCTATCGATTGTGTTTTTAATCTACCAACTGTTTGAGAAGGGTTGTCTTTGGAAATAGTTCGAGTGCCTGCTGTAAATTTTTCATCAGAAGTTTCTTCTTCTTTAGGATATTCATTTGGTGGATTGTTAGTAACAGTTTGTTCGGATTGTGTTTTGAAAGGTTGTGCGATAGGATTTATTTCATCGAGTATTGCATTCTCTACAGTTTGAAGACTTTTAATAGGTTCACCGATTCTAGAATCGGATTTGTCACGATTTATCTCAGAAGTTGGTTCCTCTGAAATTGTTTGACTGGATCCTTCCAAATGTTGATCTAAATTATCCTCTTTGTTTTTTGAATGTTCAGTATCTATAATGAGTATAACCTCTTCAATTTCAAGTTGTTCGATAGTAGAAATGTGATCAGAACTTGATTTGTTTGGGATATTATCCTGAGCTGCTTCTTGTTCTCTGTGTATTTCAGAAGGTTGTTTCTTGGAAATTGTTTGATTGGGTCCTGCCGAATGTTCGTCTAAAATATTCTCTTCATTTATAAAACGTTCAGTATCTACTTTAACTATAACCTCTTCCATTTCAGGTTGCTCCTTATCAGAAATGTGATCAGAATCTGATATATTCTGGATATTAATCTCAGCAGTTTCTTCACTTGAAACTACTTCAATTTTTATGTTTTGTGCTTCAGATGGTTGTTCCTTGGAATTTGTTTGATTAGATCCTGCCAAACGTTCATCAAAAACATTCTCTTCGTTTTTAAAATGTTCAGTATCTACTTTAACTTTAATCTCTTCAATTTCAGGTTGTTCCTTATCAGAAATGTGATCAAAATCTGATATATTCTGGATATTAACCTCAGCTGCTTCTTCGCTTAAAACCACTGTAGTTTGTTCGCTTTCTACTGCAGATGGTTGTTCCTCGGAAATTGTTTGATTAGATCCTGCAAAATGTTCTTCTAAAATATTCTCTTTGTTTTTAAAATGATCAGTATCTACTTTAACTTTAATCTCTCCAATTTCAGGTTGTTGCTTATCAGAAATGTGATCAGAATCTGATATATTCTGGATATTAACCTCAGCTGTTTCTTCGCTTGAAACCACTTTAATTTGTTCGTTTTCTATTTCAGATGGTTGTTCCTTGGAAATTGTTTGATTAGATCCTGCCGAATGTTCGTCTAAAAAATTGCCTTCGTTTTTAAAATGTTCAGTATCTACTTTAGCTATAATCTCTTCAGTTTCAGGTTGTTCCTTATCAGAAATGTGATCAGAATTTGATATATTCTGGATATAAACCTCAGCTGTTTTTTCGCTTGAAACCACTTCAATTTGTTCGTTTTCTACTTCAGATGGTTGTTCCTTGGAAATTGTTTGATTAGATCCTGCCGAATGTTCGTCTAAAAAATTGCCTTCGTTTTTAAAATGTTCAGTATCTACTTTAGCTATAATCTCTTCAGTTTCAGGTTGTTCCTTATCAGAAATGTGATCAGAATCTGATATATTCTGGATATTCACCTCAGCTGTTTTTTCGCTTGAAACCACTTTAATTTGTTCGTTTTCTACTTCAGATGGTTGTTCCTTGGAAATTGCTTGATTGGATCCTGCTGAATGTTCGTTTAAAATATTCTCTTCGTTTTTTAAATGTTCAGTATCTACTTTAACTATAATATCTTCAGTATCAGGTTGTTCCTTATCAGAAATGTGATCAGAATCTGATATATTCTGGATATTAACCTCAGTTTTTTCTTCGCTTTTAACCAATTCAATTTGTTCGTTTTCTTTTTCAGTTGGTTGTTCCTTGGAAATTGTTTGATTGGATCCTGCAAAATGTTCTTCTGAAATATTCTCTTCGTTTTTGAAATGTTCAGTATCTACTTTAGCTATAACCTCTTCAGCAGGTTGTTCCTTATCAGAAATGTGATCAGAATCTGATATACTCTGGATATTAACCTCAGCTGTTTCTTCGCTTGAAACCACTTCAATTTGTTCGTTTTCTACTTCAGATGGTTGTTCCTTGAAAATTGTTTGATTGGATCCTGCCGAATGTTCGTTTAAAATATTCTCTTCGTTTTTAAAATGTTCAGTATCTACTTTAACTATAATATCTTCAGTTTCAGGTTGTTGCTTATCAGAAATGTGATCAGAATCTGATATATTCTGGATATTAACCTCAGGTGCTTCTTCGCTTGAAACCACTTCAATTTGTTCGTTTTCTACTTGAGATGGTTGTTCCTTGGAAATTGTTTGAGTTGATCCTGCCGAATGTTCGTCTAAAATATTCTCTTCGTTTTTAAAATGTTCAGTATCTACTTTAACTATAATATCTTCAGTTTCAGGTTGTTGCTTATCAGAAATGTGATCAGAATCTGGTATATTCTTGATATTAATCTCAGCTGCTTCTTCGCTTGAAACTAATTCAATTTGTTCGTTTTGTATTTCAGAAGGTTGTTCCTTGGAAATTGTTTGATTGGATCTTGCAAAATGTTCTTCTAAAATATTCTCTTCGTTTTTAAATTGTTCAGTATCTACTTTAACTATAACCTCTTCAGTTTCAGGTTGTTCCTTATCAGAAATGTGATCAGAATCTGATATATTTTGGATATTAACCTTAGCTGCTTCTTCGCTTGAAACCACTTCAATTTGTTCGCTTTCTACTTCAGATGGTTGTTCCTTGGAAATTGTTTGATTAGATCCTGCCAAACGTTTGTCTAAAACATTTTCTTCGTTTTTAAAATGTTCAGTATCTACTTTAACTATAATCTCTTCAGTTTCAGGTTGTTCCTTATCAGAAATGTGATCAGAATCTGATATATTTAGGATATTAACCTCAGCTGTTTCTTCGCTTGAAACCACTTCAATTTGTTCGTTTTCTACTTCCGATGGTTGTTCCTTGGAAATTGTTTGATTAGATCCTGCCGAATGTTCGTCTAAAATATTCTCTTCGTTTTTAAAATGTTCAGTATCTACTTTAATTATAACCTCTTCAGTTTCAGGTTGTTCCTTATCGGAAATGTGATCAGAATCTGGTATATTCTGGATATTAACCTCAGCTGCTTCTTCGCTTGAAACCACTTCAATTTGTTCGTTTTCTACTTCAGATGGTTGTTCCTTGGAAATTGTTTGATTAGATCCTGCCGAATGTTCGTCTAAAATATTCTCTTCGTTTTTAAAATGTTCAGTATCTATTTTAATTATAATCTCTGCAGTTCCAGGTTGTTCCTTATCAAAAATGTGATCAGAATCTGGTATATTCTTGATATTAACCTCAGCTGCTTCTTCGCTTGAAACTAATTCAATTTGTTCGTTTTGTATTTCAGAAGGTTGTTCCTTGGAAATTGTTTCATTAAATCCTGCAAAATTTTCTTCTAAAATATTCTCTTCGTTTTTAAATTGTTCAGTATCTACTTTAACTATAACCTCTTCAGTTTCAGGTTGTTCCTTATCAGAAATGTGATCAGAATCTGATATATTAACCTCAGCTGCTTCTTCGCTTGAAACCACTTTAGTTTGTTCGTTTTCTACTTCAGATGGTTGTTCCTTGGAAATTGTTTGATTAGATCCTGCCGAATGTTCGTCTAAATTATTCTCTTCGTTTTTAAAATGTTCAGTATCTACTTTAAATTTAACCTCTTCAGTTCCAGGTTGTTCCTTATCAAAAATGTGATCAGAATCTGATATATTCTGGATATTAACCTCAGCTGCTTCTTCGCTTGAAACCACTTTAGTTTGTTCGCTTTCTACTTCAGATGGTTGTTCCTTGGAAATTGTTTGATTAGATCCTGCCAAACGTTCGTGTAAAACATTTTCTTCGTTTTTAAAATGTTCAGTATCTACTTTAACTATAATCTCTTCAGTTTCAGGTTGTTCCTTATCAGAAATGTAATCAGAATCTGATATATTCTGGATATTAACCTCAGCTGTTTCTTCGCTTGAAACCACTTCAATTTGTTCGTTTTCTACTTCAGATGGTTGTTCCTTGGAAATTGTTTGATTAGATCCTGCCGAATGTTCGTCTAAAATATTCTCTTCGTTTTTAAAATGTTCAGTATCTACTTTAATTATAACCTCTTCACTTCCATATTGCTCCTTATCGGAAATGTGATCAGAATCTGATATATTCTGGATATTAACCTCAGCTGTTTCTTCGCTTGAAACCACTTTAGTTTGTTCGCTTTCTACTTCAGATGGTTGTTCCTTGGAAATTGTTTGATTAGATCCTGCCAAACGTTCGTGTAAAACATTTTCTTCGTTTTTAAAATGTTCAGTATCTACTTTAACTATAATCTCTTCAGTTTCAGGTTGTTCCTTATCAGAAATGTGATCAGAATCTGATATATTCTGGATATTAACCTCAGCTGTTTCTTCGCTTGAAACCACTTCAATTTGTTCGTTTTCTACTTCAGATGGTTGTTCCTTGGAAATTGTTTGATTAGATCCTGCCGAATGTTCGTCTAAAATATTCTCTTCGTTTTTAAAATGTTCAGTATCTACTTTAAATTTAACCTCTTCAGTTCCAGGTTGTTCCTTATCAAAAATGTGATCAGAATCTGATATATTCTGGATATTAACCTCAGCTGCTTCTTCGCTTGAAACCACTTTAGTTTGTTCGCTTTCTACTTCAGATGGTTGTTCCTTGGAAATTGTTTGATTAGATCCTGCCAAACGTTCGTGTAAAACATTTTCTTCGTTTTTAAAATGTTCAGTATCTACTTTAACTATAATCTCTTCAGTTTCAGGTTGTTCCTTATCAGAAATGTGATCAGAATCTGATATATTCTGGATATTAACCTCAGTTGTTTCTTCGCTTGAAACCACTTTAGTTTGTTCGCTTTCTATTTCAGATGGTTGTTCCTCGGAAATTTTTTGATTAGATCCTGCCAAATGTTCGTCTAAAATATTCCCTTCGTTTTTAAAATGTTCAGTATCTACTTTAACTATAATATCTTCAGTTTCAGGTTGTTTCCTATCAGAAATGTGATCAGAATCTGGTACATTCTTGATATTAACCTCAGCTGCTTCTTCGCTTGAAACTAATTCAATTTGTTCGTTTTGTATTTCAGAAGGTTGTTCCTTGGAAATTGTTTGATTGGATCCTGCAGGATGCACATCTAAAGTTTTCTCCTCGTTTTTAGAATGTTCAGTAGCTACTTTAAGTATAACCTCTTCAGTTTCAGGTTGTTCTTTAACAGAAATATTGTCAGAATCTGATAAGTTCCGGATATTAATTTCAGCTGTGTCTTCGTTTGAAACTATTTCGTTTTCTGTTTCAGAAGACTGTTCATTGGCATTCGTTTGACTATCTCCTGTCAATGTTTCATCATTTTCATTTTCAGTAACTGTTTGATCGAATTGTGTTTTAAAAGGTTGTGCCTTAGAAATTATTTCATCTAGCACTATATTTTTTTCAGTTTTAAGGCTTTTATTAGCCTCAATGTTTGCAGATTCTGATTTATTATGAATAGAGAATTCAGGTGACTGTTCGTCGAAAACTTTTTCCTTTCGTTCATTTTGTGTTTCAGAAGATAGTTCCTTGGAAACTGCTTGACGTGATCCTGCCGGATATTCAATTAAAGTGTCCACTTCGTTTTTAGAATCTTCAGTAATTAGTTTAAGTAAAACCTGTCGAGTTTCAGGTTGTTCATTACCAAAACTGTGGTCAGAATTAGACATGTTCTGGATATTAACATCACCTGCTGGAAGTACTTTATTTTCCTCGTTTTGCGTTTCAAAAGGTTGTTCTTCGGAAATTGTTTGACCGACTCCTGCTGAATGTTCATCTAAAGAATCCTCTTCATCTTTAGGATATTTAGTAGGAGAAATGTGACTAGCAATTTGTTTGGATAATGTTTTTAAAGATTGTGCATTAACAATTATTTCATCAATTACTGTATTCTCTTCAGTTTCAACGCTTTCCGTGGTCTCAACGTTCGTAAATTCTAATTTGTTGTTCACTAATTCACTTGCCTCTTCGTTTATAACTGTTTCTTTTTGTTCATTCTGTGTATCAGAATGTTGTTCTTTGAAAATTGTTTGACTAGATTCTGTCGTATGTTCATCGAAATTGTCAATTTCATTTTCTGAATATTCAGTAACTGCTTTAAGTGCAACCTCTTCAGTATTAAGTTGTTCGTTAGCAGCAATGTGATTAATATGGGATATATTCTGGTTATTAACTTCAGCTGGTTCTTCGTTTAAAACTATTTCTTTTTCGGTTTGAGAAGACTGTTCATTTGAAATCGTCAATTTTCCATCATTTTCACTTTTAATAACAATTTGTTCAGATTGAGTTTTGACAGCTTGCTCCTCAGAAATTATTTCATCAGATACTGTCAAACATTCCTTTATTGAATTATCTTTAGTTTCTAGGCTTTCACTATTCTCAACGTTCGTGGAATCTGATTTGTTATAAATAATAAGTTCAGTTAATTCTGTGCTTTTAACCATTTCCTTTTGTTCATTCTGTGCTTCAGAAAGTTGTGCTTTGAATATTGTTTGGATTACTTCTGCTGAATGCTCATCTAGGGCATCTTTTTCGTTTTTAGAAACTTTAGTAACTACTTTAAGTGTAATGTCATCGTTTGCAGCAATGTCCTTAGAATAGAATTTGGTTTGGATATTAACTTCAGCTGGGGTTTCGTTTCGAGCTACTTCGTTTTGTGTTTCACAAGGTTGCTCTATGGAAATCGTATGACTGTCTTCTGTCAATTTTTCACTTGAAGATTCTTCTTCTTTAGGATGTTCTTTAGGTAGATTGTTAACAGTCTGTTTGGATTGTGTTTGTGAATTTAAATCAACGAGATCTCTGTTATCCACATCTTCGAAGCTTTCGTTACCAGTTGACTGGTAGTTTGAAATTGTTTCCGTTTGTTCATTCTGTGCTTCAGAAAGTTCTTCTCTTGAAATTGTGTGACTGGATCCTGCCAACTGTTCATCTAAAATATCCTCTTTATTTGTGGAATGTTCAGCATCTATATTGAGTATAATATCTTCAGTACTAAGTTGTTCGTTAGCAGAAATGTGATTAAAATTTGATATGTCTTGGATATTAACCTGAGCTGCTTCTTCCCTTGGAACAAATTCTATTTGTTCATTTTGTGTTTCATAGGGTTGTTCTGTGGAAATTGTTTGACTAAATCCTGCCGAAGTTTCGGATTGTAGTTTGAACGGTTGCATATTAGAAATTATTTCATCAAGTACCGTATTCTCTTCAGTTCCAAGGTTTTCAGTGGCCTCAATCTTCGTAGAATCTGATTTGTTATGATTAACTAATTCAGTTGAATGTTCGTTTGGAACTGTTTCCTTTTCTTCATTCTGCTCTTTAACAGAAATATGGTCAGAATCTGATATGGTATGGCTGTTAACCTCAGTTTCTTGTTCGCTTGGAACTACTTCAATTTGTTCGTTTTGTGCTCCAGATGGTTGATCCTTGGAAATTGTTTGATTGGATACTGCCGCATGTTCATCTAAAGTATTCTCTTCGTTTTTAAAATGTGTCGTATCTACTTTAAGTATATCGTCTTCAGTTTCATGTTGTTCTTTAACAGAAATATGGTCAGAATGTGACATGTTTTGGATATTAATCTCAACTGTTTCTTCGATTGGAAATGCTTCTATTTGTTCGTTTTGTATATCAAAAGGTTGTTCGTGAGAAATGGTTTGACTGACTCCTGTCAGTTTTTCAGCTAAAGTTTCTTCTTCTTCTTTAGAATGTTCATTAGAGTTTTCGGTTTTTTCGGATTGTGTGTGTGAAATTAGTTTATCGAGTACTGTATTCTCTACAGCTTCAAAGCTTTCATTACCAGTTGACTGATTGTTGGCAACTGTTTTCGTTTGTTCATTCTGAGCTTCAGAAGGTTGTTGTTTTAAAGGTGTTTGATTGGATCCTGCCAGTTGTTCATGTAAAATATTCTCTTTATTTTTTGAATGTTCGGTATCTATATTGAGTATAACCTGTTCAGTTTGAAGTTGTTCTACTTCTTCCCTTGGAACTACTTCAAATTGTTCGTTTTGTGTTTCAGAAGGTTGTCCAGTGAAAATTGTTTGTTTAACTCCTACCGAATGTTCATCTAAAGAATCCCCTTCTTCTTTATAATTTTGAGTAACAATTTGTACGGATTGTGGTTTGCAAGGTTGTGGATTAGAAATTCTATCATCATGTGCCATATTCTCTTCAGTTTCAAGGCTTTTAGTGGCCTCAATATTCATAGAATCTGATTTTTTTTGAATAATTGAATCACTAGGTTGCTCGTTTGTGACTGTTTCCTTTTGTGCATTCTGTGTTTCAGTAGGTTGTATCTTGGAAATTTTTTGACTAGATCCTGCCGAACGTTCATATAAAGTATCCTCTTCTTCTTTAGAATGTTGAATAACTACATTAAGTATAACCTCTTTGTTTTTAATTCGTTCGTTGTCAGAAATATGGTCAAAATTTGATATGTTTTGGATGTTGACCTCAGCTGTTTCTTTGCTTAGAACTGCTTCAATTTGTTCATTTTGTATATCAAGAGGTTGTTCATTGAAAATAGTTTGACTGACTCCTGTCAATTTTTCATCTGAAGTTTCTTCTTCTTCTTTAGGATGTTCATTAGGAGGATTGTTAGAAACAGTTTTTTCGGATTGTGTTTGCGATATTATTTCATCGAGCAATGTGTTCTCTAGATCTTCAAAGCTTTCATTCCTAGTTGACTGGTAGTTTGAATCTGTTTCCGTTTGTTCATTCTGTGCTTCAGAAGGTTGATCTTTTGAAATTGTTTGAATGGATCCTTCGAATTGATCATCTAAAATATCTTCTTTGTTTTTAGAATGTTCAGCATCTATATTGAGTATAAACTCTTCAGTTTCAAGTTGATTGTTAGCAGAAATATGATCAAAACTTGATATATTTTCGGTAATAACCTGCTCTTTTTCTTCCCTTGGAACTACTGCATTATGTTCGTTTTGTGTTTCTGAAGGTTCTTCTGTAGAAATTTTTTCATTTACTCCGGCCGAATGTTCATCTAAAGAATCCCTTTCGCTTAGAACTGTTTCTGCTTGATCATTCAGTGTTTTATGAGGTTGTTCTTCTGAAATTGATTGACTGGATTCTGCCGAATCCTCTTCATTTTTAGAATGTTCAGTAGCTCCTTTAAGTATAACTTCGTCAGTTTCATGTTGTTCGTTAATGGAAATGTTGTCAGTATCTGATATGTTCTGGAAGTTACCCTCAGCTGCTTCTTCGCTTGTAACTCCTTCAATTTCTTCGTTTTGTGTTTTAGAAGGTTGTTCTTTGGATATTGTTTGACTGATTCCTGCCGCATTATCATCTAATAAATCCTCTTTATTTTTAGAATGTTTAATAACTACATTTAAAATAACTTCTTCACTTTTGATTTGTTCGTAAGCAGATATATTCGCAGATTCTGATGTATTGTCAACTATAACTTCAGGTGATTCTTCACTTGAAACTATTTCAAACTGTTCATTTCGTGTTTCAGTAATGTTTGATAGTAATTCAATTTGTTCGGTTTGTGCATCGGAATGTTTTTCTTTGGGAATAATTTCACTGGCTTCTGTCGAATGGGAATTTAAGGAATCTTCTTCATTGGTACAATCTCCATTAGCAGTGTTGTTGCTAATACCTGGTTCTTTTAGCTTTTCACCAAGTATTTTCAATTCCTCATCGATAGCATCCTCTTCTTGTTCGATTTTTGTTGCAGAATTTTGTACTTTGGGCATGATTTCATCATGTCCTTTGGAACCATCAGCAGTTGTATTCTCTCCAGTTTCAAGTTTTGGATTTGCCGCAATAACATTTGTATATTCAACAGAGACAGTTTCAGTTTGTTCGGTGTGTGTTTCGGAAAGTTGTGTTATGAAAAGTATATCATCGGATGTACTTGAAAATTCATCTGGAATATTAACTCCAATTTTTGTTTGCTCATTCTTAGCATTGCTTGTAACATCTGAATGTTTGTTATGTGTTCCGTAAGTTGTTTGTTTGAAATGCACTTCATCGACTTCCCGCTGGACTATAGTCTGTTCCAAAGGTTGATCTGTTCGCAGTTGTTCGGTTTGTATTTTGGGTTGTTGTTCTTTGCAAATTGTTTTACAGAGTTCTTTTGAGTGCTCATTACAAGTATTTTCTTCAGTTTTGGTTTCCTCATAAGATGTATTGCTTGCAGAGTTAAAATATTTTTCAGAATTTTTTTTAATTTGATCGGTTTCGATAATAAATTCGTCTAGTTCTCTGCAGTATTCTTCCAGTGTCTTGGTTTGAGTTTCTAATTTTTCAAAAGCTGTTTTGTTCAAAGAAAGCAACTGCTCAAGAGTTACGTCTTCAATTTCTGTTTGTGTTTTATTATGTTGTTCATTAATAATATTTTTATCGGGAGATTTCGAACATTTATCACATATATTCTCTTCAATTTTGTATTGCACATTTTCTGTCTTGCTCGTAGAGTTTGTATGATCATTATATTTTTTATCAGTTGGGTTTGTTTGTGTTATCAAACTAAGTTCCTTGGATAATGTTTTATCGAGGTCTCCAGAGTGGTCTGAATTATCTTTAGTTTCATTTGAAAAGTCGGATTTTTTGTCAGAAACTGTGCTATTTTGTTGGGGCAATGCTTTGATCCCTGTTGCATGTTCATTTAAAATGTTATCTTGTGTTTTAGATTGTTTCTTAGCTGCATTGTTTCTATGATCTAACTGATCATTTGAAACTATTTGAATTGGTTCTATAGGTGCAATATTACCTTCATTCGAAAGTGTTTCAATTTGTTCTGTTTGTGTTTCGGAAGTTTGTTCTTTGTTACAAACAATTGGTTGGGATAGTGTTTCAGAAGGTTGTTCTTTGGAATTTGTTTCATCGAGTGCTTTCGAATATACAGCTGGGGTTTCAGCTTCAGTTTTCGAATAATTCTTATCGGCATTATACATTATACCTGAAGGTTCTTCTTTGAAAATTATTTCATCAGGTTCACTCAATGTATCCGCTTCTGTTTTAAGTTGTTCATTATCCACAGTACATTCCACTGTTACATTATGAATAATAAGTTCTGTAGGTTGTTCATTCGGAACTGTTTGCAATTGTCCGCTGTGTGTTCCAGATGATTGTTCCTGGGAAATAATTTGACTGACTCCGTCCAGATATTCATCTAAAGAACTTTCTTCATTTTTTAACTGTTCATTAGCAGTATTATCAGCAGTTATTTGATCGGTTTCTGTTTGAGAAATTATTACTATTTCAAATTGTTTGGTTTGTGTTTCGGAAAGTTTTTTTTTCAAAATCGTTTCATCATCTTCTGTTGAATCTTCTTTGTGAATATGTGCGTCAGTTTTAAAGTTTTCATTAGCAACATTGTCCGTAGCGTCAATGTCAGAAATTTTTTCGTCGGGTTCTCTAGAAGGTTCAGTTAAAGTAGACTCTAATGTTTTGGATTCTTTAGTGGATGTCTGGTCCCTAAGGCCGGATTTGTCTATTATTAATGTCTTCTCTTCAGATTTTATGTTTTCGATCGCTGTTTTTTTGTTTAAGTCTGAGTGTTCATTAGGAACAACTTCAGAATGTTCAATTTCAGGTTTGCATTGCTCCTTAGAAGCTTCTTCATGTGAATGTTCTTTTGAATCTATATCAATTTGTTCGCCTTGTGTTTCAGGAGATTGTTGTTCCGAAATTTCTGTATCCGAGACTCTCGAATAATCGTCGAAGGTTTCAATTTTTCCATTCTCTTCGGTTAGTATTTGAGAGGACAACTCTTTGGAAACTTCATTACCTGCTTGGTTTGTTGAGTATGAGTTGAGACATAAAACTAAATCAATTTTGTTGGTTTGTGTTTCAGAAGATTGTTCTTGCATAATCGTTGTGTCGAGTCCGCTCAAATGTTCTTCTAGTATATTCTCCTCAGTTTCAGCAGAATTATTCGTAGTCTCTACATGTATAAGAGAAATATTTTTAATTTGATCGATTTTTGTTTCAGATGGAAGTTCTTTGGAAATAAATAGATCATTGCTCTGCGTGTGTTCTATAGTGTGTTCAGCGTTATATTGTTCATTAGCTGCGTTGTTCGAGAGATGTAGTTGTTTGTGGCAAATTAATTCTATTTGGTTTAGAGTTTCCAAAAATTCTCCTTTGGAAATTGCTTCATCGAGTCCCTTCGAATGTTCATCCAAAATATTTTCTTTAGTTTTAAATTGTTCAATATCTTTATTGTGTATAGAGTCTGAATTTTCTTCGGGAACAACTTCAATTTGTTCGGTTTGTATTTCTAAATGAGCTTCGATGGATATTATTTCTCCCGGTTTCCTCGAAAATTCATCTGAAGTATTCTTTTCAGAATTGGATTCCTCCTTATTAGCACAGTTAGTAGAATTGGATTGTTTATTAGAAGCCCTTGATTGTTCTTCTAATGTAATATCCTCAGTCTTTGTTTGTTCATTATCTACTTCTTTTTTTGCATCAGATGATTTCTCTATGGAAATGATTTCATTTCTATCGGTCGGTACATTCGAAATTTTCTCAGTTTCTTCCACGGATGGATGTTCGTCAGTAGAACTGGCTTGAACATTAGATTCTAAACGTACAGACGAAGTCGAACCTAAAACTTCTTGTAGCTCAACATTAAGTGATAGATGCTCTGAAAATACATAACTTTTTTCTGGCTGTATTTTTGAAGAATCAACGTTGGAATTTATTTCATTACTCTCTTTGAAGAATTCATCTATTTTATCATGAGTTTCGGATTCCAATATGGCTTGGTTATTATCGGAGTCTAAAATATCCGGTTGTTTGATAGAATTCTGTTCTTCGCTTATTATTTCTGGAATTTCGGAGTCAGGCATGTCATAAGGTTTTGTTGCAGATAGTTGTTCAGTAGCAATTTGCACTTCACATGATTTTTTTTCTTCACTTTTTTCTTCCACGGTGTTTTGGTCAATATCTACATTGGTTTCGTCTGAAAGGAATTTTGTGCTGTTGTTATCGGAGTTTTCGCCTATTTCATTCGAAGGAGTTTCTTCTACTTTTGTAGTTAAAATTTCTTCTGTTTCAGTTGGTATATCTGATAGTAATTGCTGACAAGATGCAGAAAATAAAGGCAGTACTTCAGATGTTTTTAAATTTGCTGTAGCTTCAGATTCCGTTTTTTCTTGCAATAAAATTGGTAGAAAACATTTGTCACTTTCTTGAAGATTAAAACCCATTTGTTCAGTGGTTGAATTAATATCATTTTCTGTAAGATTTATAACATCTCCTGATTCTTCTGGTATTACATCTAAATTGCTTGATGTTAATTCTAAGGAACGATTTTTAATTTCCTCTAAGGCTAATTCCTTGAGTTCAGTAAAAGCAGTAAATTCCGAAACAGACATTGTTATTGGCTGATCAGTAGATGGAATAGCCAGCATTGGACCTAAAGCCATCGCTGCTAGAATCTCAACAACAGAAGGTCTACGTGAAGTAGATTCAATAATTTCTATGTTACTAAAACCAGTACACCCATCGGACTCTGAATTATCATCGCTCGCTAAAAAAATATAAACGATACAAGTCGTACAAATTGTCATTCATTGCTTTACCCCATTTCTCATGCATAGATTTACTTGGGACGAAATCGTTTCAAAAATTTTACCATTACAATGTTAAAAGTTTTATGGAGTTTTCTCTAGCATATTCTTAAATGATCAAATTTACAGCTAATGGGAATTACTAAATTTAGGGAAATTTTTATTCAATTAATGAATTATTTGTTGAAATAAATATCACTTACCCTTCAATGAGTTGCTGTTGACGTCTGGCTGATTGACATTATCATTTATGGCTTCATTTTTGGTTGCTGCTTCGATAATATGCTCATTACATGCATCTGCATAGATGGGCTCCGCAACGGTTGGCAGTGTGCAGTTTGAAATCACACTACTCCGTTCGATAAGTTCATCTAAAATCAATTTGCTATTTTGACCGCCGATCAAATGCTTGTTAATAAGACGATCGTTGATCGGTTCTAGTTGCGAGCGCAAACTATTCAGCGAATCGTCGGAATCCGATCCAAGTTCAGATAAGTCGCTAACTTCATCAGCTGTTTTGTCGCCAATTTGGGCACGTACATCCTCTTTTGGATCCGGCACTAACATACCAACACTGCTGGCTGTAACAGAACTACTTAACGTAGATTTCTTCTTTTTAAATAACCAGTTTTTCTCCCAAGTACCATCTCCGACAGCACTTGAAGTCACCGATGTGTAATCTAGGAAAAAAAATACTTTATTTAATAATACGAATGCTAATGCGGGAGGTGTTTATTAAACGAAAGTATTAGAAAATATTTTTAGTTACTCCCATATCTGTGCTATAAATTATGATGTTATAGATAGGAATTAAAATAATTGCAAGCTAAGAGTGATAAAGGTATGGGAAACCCAAAAGGTTGAATAAAAATTTATAAAATTTGTTTCCATTGATGAATACATATTTATAGCGATATAATAGAGGTATGGTACCTCTGGATAAATGCCTTAGTGACAGTTCACGAAAACTTCAAGATGACATTCGAAGAAGATGATACTTGCAGACTGTGCCTGGAAGTTGTATGTGAATTACCAGCTCTGGCCAGTGTAAGACTTAGGAACACTGGCAGAAGCTTATTAAATGTAGATGCCACTAGAGACTCCGTGATGAGAAAGAAGGCCGACAGTTATCAGTCGACAGTCTGAAAATCACTAAAGTCTAGATTAAAGGCTGGTTGTAGCAATGAAAGTAAGGTTGCCGTGAATTACAAGTCGGTTGCCTATAATCATTGATGACGGAAGCGGGTTGAAAAGGGACCCATTATCAGGTACGGAGAATGCTTGCATAAATTATTTGCTTTAATTATTAAAAGAAAGCCCAAACTAATGTTTTTTTTTTTCTATTTTACAGAAGAAGGAAAAAACTTAATAAAGATTACAGTTTTGTAGTCGCGTATTATTTTTTAAGGCAATGTTTGATTAAACTCTCCTGTAATACTGTAACAATTTTTTGTATTATCAATTTTCTATCAGAAGACCATCTATCTAAATATGAAAAAAATGAGATAGGGCCTTTCTGTATTAAGGTAACGATATACATGTATGTATGCATACAGTCTAAGAGTTTTACTTACCATCGTCTTCCGATTCAGTAGCCGTTGCACTTAGGTCGGGCAGGGGGATCATGTGATTAGCCAAATAGTCACTCATGACCGAATCCCGATCAGAATTTCGAAGTAATTCAGAAGATTTGTCACCATTATTCTAAAAGAAATAATAAGTGGAGTGGGAAAGAGAGAGAGAGAGAGAGAGGTTATTGTGGGTTTTGTATAGTTATTTAATTAAACAAAAGTGCCTTACGTTGAGTATTTGTTCCACTTCAGGGTAGCTGCAATCACTTTGAGGTTCAACAGAACTTCCAGATGACGTCGACAGCTTTTCAACGTTGAAATTTTGATCGGGATTTGCAAGTTTAATATTATCATTTATATCATCATTACCACCTCCACCACTACTATTATTTCTTTCTGGAACATTGCGATTTCTATTTAATTGCTTGTCCACAATCTAAAAAAATTACAGAAAGAAAAGATAAATATCCTTTATTCACCTCAAACAGAAAAAAGAACTTAGATATGAGCATCAACTGGGAAAGCAGATATCTTCATTTTCTTCCTTTGTACCAACAAAAGTAACTCGAAAATCCCCGATTAGTTATTATTATTATTAAATTACATTTTCATTCACTTCCATGGCCTTGAGGTCTTCTGGATGAGGCGATGCCTATTTACATAAGTATCAAACCTTAATCCTTTTTTGAGTTAAGGAAAGCTTTCTTTTGTTTAATTTGTATTATTTGTAATTTGTATTAAAATTATTCAATATTTCAATTGTACTTCTTTACACTTTGAATGTTGAAATTCAACTGAGAAATGGGTTCTGAGAAATTTAATTGCATTTTAGGAACACTTGTCCGGAAGGAAGCATTTCAAGTGCCCAATGAATATATTAGTGAACATTTTTCTTTTTGAATGATGATAACAAATTAAGTAAGAAGCGAAAAAAAACATAAAATACATTTAAATGCCATGACTGTAGGCGCCAAATATACATTTGCCTTATGTAAGTCGTTTACGTTTTCGTTTTCATTTTCATTTTCATGTTTGTTTTATTTTTGCAAATACGATAGATACATTGTTGTATGCCATCAGTTCATTTGTTTTAATTCACGTTGAAAACTTAAAATATTAAAATGTTAAATGTTATAGAAGAATCAACAAGTAGCTTTATTTGGGGTCATATTCCAAAAAGGTCAGTTGACAGACTTTATTTTCAATGTCTTTAAGGTTTCTCATAAATTTCTTGTTGAATATTTCTGAAACATCGTGCCAATATTTCCTGGCTTTAAAATAAGTGTTCACCGCCATGGCGGTCCTGCATATTATGCTTTAAACACATAAACGACACCGGCTACACCGCTACACGACTACAAATGCCGTTGGCTACAACCGTCGCCGTGTAGGCAGCTACTTAATTATATTGAAGACTAGCTGTGCCCGCCATGTCATGGGCGTCCTGACACGCATTGAAAAATAAAACGTGCTGTCAGGTTTAATATACCTTTAAATTGGCAAAATTGCGTACATTCACTACTTTTTCTCTATTTTTTCTTGGAAATTAAATATAAAAGTATCCTCTATTAGAACCGAGATACTAAAGTACCTTCTCACAAAATTTTATTAAAATTCATTCAGTAGTTTTTACGTGATGCGAACACAGACAGACTGACAAATGTTCCGAAAATTGATGTTTTGTATTTCATTTCGATTACTATCTGCACCAGCAACAAAATTTTCGAAAAATATTTCATGTACGGAAATGGTCCTGATATGTACATATCTACATATTTTAATTTTATAAAAATACAATAACTTTTTCAAAAAGTACTTTTATCATGACAAAACAAATGAACAAGACGAATATATATAAGGTAGCATTGCCGTGACAACAAAACAACACCAAAAAACACACACATGCATTTTGTTGTTGGTTTAATGTACGACAGACGCCAAAAGCACTAATTAAAATATATCCAACAACTAAAAGCACTTCTGCCTCACCTTTCCTGGTAGTATTTTGTATTTGTTAATCTTGAAATATTTTTGTTTAAATAATTTTATTTTATTTTTCAAGTTTTAAAAAACTAAAAAAAGTTTTGACAACTGCCATGCACAAAAAAGTAAAGCAAAAAATAATTAACTTCGCCGTGCTGCCACCTAGTAAAAGGGATTCGCCTTGTTTGTGAATATTTAACAAGGCACATTAATCAGGTAGCCTCACTACGGATATTGAAGAATAAAATGAACAAGCCCCTTGAAGAGGTTTTCAAAAATAATTATTTAGATCATCCAAACAGATCGATTGAAATATATTATAATCATAGTTCTTATATTACCTTATTCAAGATGGCCGTTGCTAAAAGGTCTTGGTAGATTGTTGGTTCAAAATAATGTTCGGTACGATGTCCTTGATAATAACCATTACTTTTTAAGGTTTTGTTATCACAAGTCCTGCCGGGACCGTCAAGAGCAATTCCCGATTTAGCATGGCCATTTGTCAAGGGTGGTAAACTCAGTGTTTCAGCAATAACTTTTTGTATCATCTGACGCAGTCGAGTTTCAGAGATTTCTGAAAAATCCTTCGCTCTGACGGCTAAAGATTCTTGGGACGTTCCATTATTAATCTTTTCAACTTTTGGATCGGGTAAACCTAAAAACAAAAATAAGGCATAAATTAAACAAAAGTGAAACATTCATTGCTTTATTTTCCTACAAGAACATGCTTAAATCAATTTCGAATTCTCGTATTGTTTTTGATAACAAAGAACTTTATAGAAATTTGTAAATCTAAATGTTTAGAAAAAACGTACGTTTAGATGGATGAATGATTTTTAAATACATATTTACAAGTATTTATTATTTAATGCGCTTGTGTGTGTGTGTGAATTTGTGTGAATATTTTCATGCTTGTATTTACATGTAGCTTGGTGTAACCAATAGATACTTTACCTAAATTTATTTTCAATACATGCACTACAACTATTGCTAGGGTGGCTACGAATGCAAAACTGCCTGTCAAAAGTCCAAACAAGAAGCTCATTTTCAATTTGTTACACTTCACTTGAAATAAACGTTGACGGATACGCTTGCATTTAATGGTCAAATTAAAGATTTTCTTTTCTTGTTTGATATTCACACGTGAGTTTGTGTTGGGTTTTTGTCTTTTTTACACTTTATGGAAGATTTTTTTTATTTTATTTTTATTAGCTTTTTCATTTGTTTTTCTTTTTTTTTAATTGTGTAACAATTAGCTCTGTCAAAGCACTTTGGTTTCTTTTTCGTAAACTGCTTTTGCAGAAAATGAAACGGTAAGGTTTGTAAAATTTTCAAACTGTATTTTGTTTTTTATTAATTTCTAAAAGAAAAATATTAATATATAAAAAATACTTTTTATGCAAAAGTAAACACTGTATTTGTTTGTTAAATACTAATAAAAAGTATGTAGAAATATTATCTAAGGGCCATATTCATAAAAAATATTTTTGATACATATATAAAAGGTTTATTGAATAAATTTTGTATGAACATTTGTGTTATAAACCTTTTATAAAACAAAAATATTTTTTATGAATTTGGTTCCAAGTATTTATTTAACATAAAAAATTCCAAACTTATTTTTTTTATAAATAAGACCTTTTTTCTGATGTTTGCCTAAATTTCTTTAATGCTATGATTTCGCTTATTGAATGAGAAGGTCATATCTTCGATATAAATCATTATAAAATGTTGTTGGCGTAGTTAAAAACTCTTTTATAAATAAAAACATTTTTATTTTAACTTGAATTAGCCGTTAGAAACATTTGTCGTTAGAAAGTTGGTAGTTTTACTTCTTTGAAATTGAAATGAAGCAACATCAAGCGGATCGATTGAATAATTTCTGTTTGATTGAATTATTGTCATTTAACATAACATCAACTTGTTTTCCAAATATACCTTATAAAAATCCTAATACACAGTGCTACAAAGGAAGTAAATTAAAATCGAAAAGATGGCAATCGAATAATATGACTTTTCACAGTAGACCGACCCGTTGTATTCTCAATACCAAAATTTGAAGAAAAAAAAGTTTTTGATAATTTTGAGTATAATTTTTGGGATCCAAAAAAAAAAAAATTTACTCAAGGACAAGGTTTGGTCATATTTAAAAAAAAAAATTCCAAAATTTTTCGATTAAAGTCTATTGCAGCAGCTAGACTTTTGCGACCGACCCTTGTACCTTGTAAATTAAGGCTTGTGCAACAAAACTTGCCCTATGAAAACAGGTGTTTCTATAATCGATTTAAATTTTTAATTTTTTGGTACATAAAAAATTAAATTGTTGCCCTGTTTATATTATAGAAAAGAGGTCTTCAACTCAAAAACTACGCATTTCCCACAAACAGTCACGAAATACGTATTTAAAGTGCTAATTATCCTCATTTAGCCCAATCGTCCACTTAACACGTTCCATACGCTGAAAATTTAAAAAACAACTAATTCACACAGCCAGAATGCTCGCAACCATTGAGACATTAGTGCAAGAAATTCTAAAAAGGCAGGCCGTGCTTAATAGTCATGTCTTCGCAATTTCTGTTGAACTTTTCAAAAGGTATGGTCTGATTGGATAAAATATATTTGTGTATTGCTTCGGTTAAGATTGAGATATAATTTTTAATGTTTGTTTACATTTTTATAAAGAAGGTATAAAGGAAGTCTCTTTCTCAATAACTGCAAGATTTTTGTTATAATTATGACTAATTTACACAAAACAAGCCATTTATTTCTGGAATGCAAACAGCATATGGTATATGCTATCAACAAATGGATCAACAAATTGGACACTATGATGGTATGCTGATTTCAGAGACTCACTCAAAAACAATTTTTTAAAATCAATAAAAAGAACTTCCAGGACATTGTATGTGGCAGGTTGGCAATGCTGATAAAAGCCCGTATCAAAGAGTATTTATTGTGTGATTTTTGTTAGGATCACTTTCAACCATAAAGTATCCTCAAGAAAAATTATTAAACCAATTTATTAGTTCTTCAGTTTTTAATCTAGTTCTTTTGTTAAGGTTTGTTTTAACGGTGCGAAATCAGTGCCTGCACGCGGAACCCGTTAACCATTTTAACCCCTTTTTAACCTAGTTGTTTATGATCACATCAAATTTTTTCCAAAAAATATTTCAAATAATTTCCAACGGTTCTTTTAAGTATTAGACGTTTGAAAACGACGAGACGTTTTTAAGTGGTTGTTGTATCACTTCTGCTCTTCTGTGGCTTTCGACTTTGGTAAGGAAAATTTAAAATTTTTATTTGATCGAGATCATGAATAGATTATTTTGAAAAAATGACGACTTTTAATTTTTGAAAAAAAGAAAAGCTTTGCACACAACTTTGTAGAAAGTCAGATTGACTTAAAAGCATTCTGAAATTTCTTAAGACAAGAAAATTCAACAATTAAACACTTATTTGTGTTACTAAAATATTCCGGTTGCACACATGATCTATTCATTTTATCAATTGTTGTACAAACATTTTAACTTTTAAATGTGCAAACAAACAACACATGATGAGGTGGTTTTTAAATCTAATCTTTTTTTCAATTACCGACTCATTTTTATGAGAATTAGAAAACTAGTTTGCCAAGTGACCGGTAATCTTTTAACTGAATAATAATAAGTTAAACTTTGCTCTAATCACTATTGTTAGATAACTTGGAATCATTAAAAAAATAATAATAATAAAGAATAACATTATCATACAAATAAATAATAATAGTCAGGCTTAAGTTCATTATATTCTCTCGAAGTTGAAAGAATATTAATTACAAATTAGGTGATTAATTTTATAGAAAAAATGAGAAAATTATATTTTAGACACTAGCACTTTCAAATTGGAGAGAATAAAATGAACTTAAGCCTGACTTCAGAAAATAATTTCTATATTCATAAATAGTTAGATTATTAATATTGAATAACCTTATCTTTAGCTCATGGATACGTCCATACGAGTGAAAAGCATTTATATTTTTTTCGACATTTTTACGGGGAAAAAGTCCCCTATATTTGAACTGAGATACTAAGGCACTTTCTCACAAAATGTTAGTAAAATTCAGCCAGTAGTTTTTACGTGATGCGAACACAGACAGACAAAAATTGCTAAAGTTATTGTTTTGTATTCCATTTCGATTATTATCTGCACCAGCAGCAATATATTCTAAAAATATTTCATGTCCACAAATGGTTCTGTTACACTTTTATAGTGGGAATATATGTATGTATATAGATGTATTGCTTTAGTGCAAAACAATATCAGTCTTCTATTTATAGAGTAAAACCGCTCACACTGAAAGGTAGGTTGAACGAAATAAATTTTTTACGTGATGAATCGAATCGAATTTGATTATTCTACATGTAAGTCGAGAACAGAAAATAATATCATAAAATTTTTAAATATTTTTTGAAAACTTTGAAGCCTTTCAGTGAACCATTTTAAAGGGATAATATTTTTTTTAATTGAGGTCAAAATTTGTAAGAAATAAAATGGAAGTGGTCCCAGACTCTCCCCAACGAGTTTCTGAGGTCGAAAAAGTTTTAGTTTTGGTACCGGAAAAAAGGTACAAAAGGTTAAACTTTAAACGGCTCTCCTGTAAAATTTACTTTTTTACCCCTAGCTCCCTTTCTATTTTCAGATATGACTTTGTCAGAATAGCAGCGAGAGGAGCTTAATTTTAAAATATCGAAAATCTGATGATTACTTTTCTTTCATGGCAAAGTAGTTAGGGAGGCAACGGTGAAACTAGTATAACATAAATTAACATTCATTCATTGTCAGATACAATTTTATTAAAACTGTCATATTATCAAATCATAAAATTGTCGAAATATTGAAAAAAAAAATTTTAAATTGCCAAAATTTTTCAGCGTAAAACTTTATTATTTTGAACAAATTAAAAGCATTTTTTGGTATTTTTAATGTAGCAGAACCATTGGTGTTCAAGCCCAAATCCCAATTAGTCGAATTTACTCTTTCTTCATTACACCACAACAATTTATTTTAATGCTTAATTAAATTGCTGTTGCGTTATTAACTGTATAATTTATTTTCACACAGTGTCACTCGAAATATTTTTAACTAAATTTAATGAATGAAGTTAATTCAATGCAACACTAGTGGAATAAAACGCATTTTTAAGTCCATTCAATCTTTAACAGCAGTCTTTGCGTCATTTCTAACAAGCAGAAGACTGCCTTAAATACCATATTTAAAACAAAAACTGCTAATTAAAAAGGAATACGAGAATTTCTATTAACTTACAAAAAAAGTTTAACGGATAAAACTATGTGTTTATTTATTTTATCGCATTTTTATCTGTGATAATACTTTTTGTACCCTTCACCACTGTAGAATTACACATTCCGTGTGTAATTCTACAATATTCATTTCCTACGCCATAAAGTATATATTCCGGATACCTATAAATAGAATAGTTGATTAAGCGTTGTCCGTCTATCCGTCTGTCCGTGTTGGTGTTGAAATGTCATTTGCCAAGGCACCAGATGAGGAACAGAAAATCGAAGGAAACCAATCTGCCAGGCATAGTTTCGAAAATTTTAGGATTGCAATTCAGCAGCATCAGTCTATCCCGTTGGAGGCTGCGGACAAGAAACCACGCCCACTATATTTTTCAAGTTGTTTTCATAGAGGAAATTTTTTTAAAGGATTTTTTTTGCTTTAGTCGGACTATTCTAATAAAATATGGATTGTAGGAAGGTTTTTAATAAAAGAAAAAAATTTTAATTTTTAAATAAATTAAAAAAAAAATTACAAAAAATTTTTACGAAAAATTAAAAAAAAAATTTTTCATAAAAATTTTAACAAAAAATTAAAAAAAATTTCAAAAACCAATTTTGAAAGCACCAAAGAGGGTAACACAATATCTAGCATTACCATGGTGAAGGGTAAATAAGCTTCGGCATATAGTACTCTTACTTGTGTTTATTAGATTTGAGTTCTTGATATGTTCTATTTTATTTATTATCAAACTGGAATGTGTTGTAAAAAACTATTTAATTAAATAAAAGGTGGAATTCTAAGTTTCAGAATCATAACTGTTTTAAAAATAAACAACAAAAAAATAGTGCAGATAACAAGTGTCAAACTTTGTTAAGTTTTTTTTATATATGTATATTGTTGTGTTAATTGAAATTTTTTGAATGAGACTGCACATTTGTATATTACCTTAAAATATTAAAATATTTTTATTTTTAAAAGACACATACATATATACATACATATGTATATGTATGTCTGTTAGTTATGCATTAGAATGCAAGATACGGAAGGAATTCTGCATAAATATTAAACCATTAATTTTTAAATACAATTCTTTGGTTAACAGATACAAATTTATGTCCATACATACATATGTATGTATAGACACACATACATATATAAATATGTTTTCTAATATTGTTGGAATTTTAATATGTTGTTTGTTTTGTTTTATGATATTATGACATTTAAATCACTGTGATAACAACAAGAAAGCCCAGCCACTGCCAAACACAAACGAAGGTGTTTTTGTTTTTGTTGTTTTATTTTGAATTCGTTTATCGCACAAAACGGTAGAAGTTAAAAATTAATTTTCGTTATTATTAAATAAATAAAATTTCTCTTTTTCTTCTTTTTTTCATCATCATGAAATGTCTTATTTTTCACTTATTTTTTTTTTATCAAATATAAGTATAAAACTACTTATAAAATAAAGTATAATTAAAGTAAATATAAATTTGTTATTTTCACGTTGGCGCGCGTTTTGCAACTGAACTTGTTGCTCATTTGATAGGATTTTGTTTTCCGTTTTAAATGTTGATACCGTCTCTGTGACCCTCCGTCCACCTCACATATCATTTAATGTGTGGAGTGTGAGAGAGTGTTTGTGTTAAAGTTAGAAAATAAAAAATAAAAAAAGTAAAAACAATTATTAATATTGTTTTATATTTATTTATAATCAGTTATTAGGCATCAGTGTACGAATTAACAATTGTTTTAGTATGTGCGACTAAAGAAGAGTGCGTGAGTGAGTGATTCCAATTCACGCTCGTAAATAGATGAATCTAATCATGAAGAAAGCTGTATGATTTTTTTCTTATAACTTTTGTTAGCTTTTTTGTGTTACAATTATTTTTTTCTTTATTTTTATTACAATTTACGAAAATCGCCAACAGTTTAAGAAAAAAACTCCAAAACAAAAACTCGTTTTTATTTTCTGGTGTTGATTTGATTTTCAGGCTTAATTATGATTTTTCATTTTGTTCTGGCAGCCCCTGTCATATGGGTGATTTTATGAAAACGAAAGGATAGTAATACATCAATTTCAATAATTAATATCTCCACAAATACAATAGTGAGGTGGGCCCTCAAAGATGTGGGGCCTCGATGTCATTTTTGCAAAAAAATGATCATTTCCTCAAGCTCATATTTTGCAAACCGAATGGAATGATTATTAACATCGTTTAGGTAGCGCTTAGGTAGCCGCAAAAGTGAAAAATTTCCCGAAAATTTTTTAGCTACCTAAGCGCTACCTAAACGGTGTTAAGAATCATTCCTAGGAAGTTTATATATTCTAGAAAGTTGTTTATTGAGATCTTAGGTTCATTTTTGTAGTTGATTGTTTCCTTGAATTTTGAACGGTTTGCTACCTATGGACCTGAACAGGGGAAAAAAGGTAAAAAAATTGAATTTTTTTAAGTTTTTTGCGATTTTGACCTTGAAGATGGAGTTTTTTTGATTTTATATGTTCACAATTTTTGTTCTTTATGACAAGAGCTACAACTTTTCCTCAGAGAGTATATCAAAATTCCAAACGGTTTGCAAAATATGAACTTGAGTAAATGATCATTTTTTTGCAAAAATGACATCGAGGCCCCACATCTTTGAGGGCCCATAAAAAAAAAACCTGGAGGACTTTGGGCAAAACTGGGAGACAGGGGTCTTTTTTTAGTCTTTTATCACGTAGTGATGTCCGTATATGGTTATTTTTTTCCGTGTTGCACTGTGTATTTCTCTCAGAGAGTGAGAAATGTGATTTTGTCCGGACAATTCTCTGCTTAAATTGGTTTTATTTTAATTTTCGTCCGAACAAAATAAAACTGAGTTGCCACCAATTATAATTAAGGAAAAGCTGACTGGAGTTGCCACATCATATAGTGTTTGCTTGGCGATCGGGCATTGACATTGACGACTGACAATCGCACCTGTTTATAACAGCCTTCCAATGTTGCTCTGGATTCAAAGCTTGCTTTTTATCTTAATTTATTTGAATAAAAAAGCATTTTAATGGATATTTTCTCCTAATTTAGTTTAACTTACTTTATGCCAACCTTCTCCATCAAGAACTGGAGGCCTAAACGGTTTCAATTTCTAGGCAGTTTCGCTTAAAAAATTATTAAATTTTAGGGTATCATGCTCTCATGAGATGTTTTTCCATTTAAGAAACTAAAATTTCGAAATGCCTTGATATGCTTTTTTTCATTTAAAAATTTTTTTTTTCGTTGAATTTCGTTGCCTACAATAATGACGACAAAGAACGAATGTTTTATTTTCGTTTCTATCTGCGTTTCAAAATAGAGAGTACCGATATATTTATGACGAATGTCGTTACCGCCAACCGTGATGCCAACCAAATTGTCGTTTTTATTTCGTTTTCTAATTACAACACCAAGGGGAATAGGGCCGAATATGTTTTAACATGTTTTAATGAACAAAATGTTAAATTAATAAAAAATATGTAATTTTACACCAATTTACTTGTAATCAGTTGTTGCTTTGTTGCCGCGTTGTAGATTTAATATGACTGGTTTACTTATGTATTTCATATGGCAGCTTTGTTTGTCCGGACAAATTTTTCGAAATGAGTGAATCGTGCTGCAGAAAACTCTCAGTAAAATGTTTTTGTCCGTACAAGATGAAAGTACATTTTAAAATGTGTCATAAATTATTATAAATAGTAAAGTTTTGAATAAATGATTAAAAAAAGCCCATACTTGTATATACATTCATACATAGAGATAACAGATATAATACGTTAATATGTATGTGTATAAATAAGCACGTTATGTTCCAATTATAAAATAACTTGGTATCAACGTTTTCGCTTTTTTCCATTTAGATAAGGTTTATCAAATGTCAAGAAGAATAGAGACAAGATTACGGAATTTATCACATCATTTGTGCTAAAATTACGTCTCAAAAACTGTGTATTTAAAATCGGAACCCTAAAAACGATAAATTATTTGTAACTAACGAATGAATGCATTAAAACATTTTAACTCGACTATAACGTTAATTACGAAGCATGCAGTTTTTTAAAAGACAACGTTATTACAAATTCAATACAATAACGAAATGTATACTTATTAAAAAAAAAATGGTTTAGCAACTATAAATGTTATGGACGATAGATGCATACATGCTCACATCCATCTATACTCAACACATACAAATTATATATATAATTTTATTTATTTAAAATAAGACTTACCGCCGTTATTGCCTGTCAAAACATTTTCCAAATTTATTAAAATGTTACTCAATTTTGAGTGATATTTGTGAAACAAGTTCAAATCTAAACATTAACAAAGTAAAAAATTTAGTTCAGAAGTTTAAAATTTTGAAGCTCATTTCAAGCACCCTAAAAGTATGTTAAACAAATTTGAAAAAAAGGCAAGATGTGAAATAAAAAGATATCTACGTTAAAACGTAACTCGTTGAAATTAAAATAAAAAGCTTAAATAACTTTTGAATTTGTTTTCTGAAAATGAAGGCTCTGCTTAAAATTAAAAACTAGAAATATAAAAATCATAAAAATATTTTTAATAAAATTTATGTTCTTAAATAATAATTTAATACTTAAGCAAGAAAACCTCAAAAAGGCTGTTCAGCGTGAGTTATTTATTATGTCACACGTTGGAATTCTAGAGATGAGATACGAGTTTATTTATAATATTGAAATACGTAGGACATAACTACATATTTACATTTATTCAGCGCAGTGGTGACCAAACACATACGATCACATTCCATACTTGTGTTAGAAGCAGCAAAAACAACTAATTTGATTTTAATTTCTTATTTTTTTTTAATTAAAATTTTCTTTATATAATTTCATATAATTTCAATTGATAATAACATGATATTAAGCAAAATTATTATAAATCCACTGAAATTGATTATACGGGCTATGGCCATTTCGCCAACGGCTTAACTATGCTCATTAGGAAACCTTTACAAATTTTATGTACGTACATATCGATATCTTCCCATAAGAATGTATTAAGCGACATTTCTAAAATTGTCCAGGAAACGAAAAAAACGTCTCATTTAGTTATTTATTTGTGTATATTATTGAAAGGAACATAATAAAACATAAATATTATTTGGAAAGCGATTTTCAGAATACAAAACTTGGCGGTTGATACAATTTTATTTTCTCTCTAGTTTCCTTTGCATCCATGTTACGGCAGCGAAACCTAGGCCAAAATGTGGTGCTTAACTTCTAGTATAGTTCCACATCAAAAAGTCATTTTCGAAAAAAGTGTCGCTTAATACATTCTTACGGGAGGGTATCGATATGTATGCTAAAAATATGTTTATGTTGTCTTGAGTTAAATACTTTTGTCCATATACATAATAAGCACTCAGCAAAATGACCATATAATATAATTTGATTTTCGTTATTTAAATCAGAGTACCGAAATGCTCACGCACTGCTCAATCATGTGTCAGTATGTAAATATTAGTTTTCTTCTGCTTCTTTTCATATATGTGTGAGAGACTAGAAAATGTTTTGTGTTCATTGATATGAGTGAAATGATTTTTGTTTTTCCTTTCTATTCAAGTGAATAAATGAAAAAATATTTTGGTTTTCACACAAGTGCTCATTTATGAGAATTTACAATTTTGTTAATTTTTTCATAAATGAAAAGAACTTAAAAAATGTTCGCATTAAATGTGTGTATGTGTATATATGCAAAAATGCAGTAATAAAGTGTTTTAGAAATCTTATTTGTGAGAAATTTCTTAAATGAACACTCATAAATAAAAACGTACACAAATGAAAAAAAAAAAAAAAACAAAAATATAAACATTTATACAAAAGATCATTTATGAGAGTGAGCTAATTCATTACTTATCACATATGAACAATACGAATAGTCTTCGTTTTTAACCGTTCATGTTTGTATGTGAACAAAACAAACAATTACACCCACAGGCAGAGCATTTGTTCTTGTTAAAAAATAAACTGTTAGAAATCTCATTTATGAGAAATATCATAAATGTTGAAATTTCAACGCTCATAAATATAAAATTCTGAACCCGGGTTAAATTCGCGAGTATTGAAAACCAGAAAATGACCAATTTTAGTATTTTTTTTTTGGAACAAACCAAAAAATCACTAAGTTATTTTTCAAAATTAAAAAAAAATTGGTCTAATTCATATACATAATTTCTACTTCAAATGCCAATATAAAAAATGTATTAATTGTTAATGTTTTAAATATGCGCTACTTACAATTTTCACTTTTTGACAACTGATTCACGGCAATCGTATCCAGATTTCCACCCAATAATTTTGCTACAATTTGTTCAACGTATTCTCTTATTTTGAATTTTTGTTCAGCTGTTATCGTAGTAGAATTCGCACCAATTTGACTGACACTTTCGAAGTCTGTTAAAATAAGATAAAATATTAAATTAGCTAAAATCAATGTATTTAGTTATTTTCAAAATGTTACTGTTTCAGATCGATTATGATAAAAGAGGATTTGGAAAAAATAAATTTTAAAATGTACTTCTATCAGTCTCGAAACTCAAAACCCGTTTTGTCTAGTTCATTCGATTGCATTGCTACCTAAGGTGTCATTAAATAAAATAAGCATTCAGAAATACGATATATGATGACCTCTCCTATCGCTCTTAGCTGTTTACTTTACCATACGTAGTATAGGTAGAGTGATCGTGAAAAAAATCAATGTCGGGATTTCAACGCATTTTTACGTTTTAAGGTCTTTTGAATACATTTTGAAAATTTTCGGTTGCGTTTGCCACCATTTTGTAGAGGCTCTACAGGTCATACTGTTTAACTTATCAAAATTAAATTTATTATATGGAAATAAAGACCTCAATAGTTCTTGGGCATAATCGGCAGGGGGCAAGGGGTAGTTTACTTGACACCCCAAACCGAAAATAATTATTTTTCTTGATTCGGATATACTTTGAAGTTTTATACTTTATGTAATATATCCATAATAATATCTGTTTCCTTGAGGTTTGGTAAAGTTGAGTGTAGACCACTTCAGATTTGTGCTATAGTACGTATATTGTGTTTAAATTAATCATCAGATTTACTATATTTAAAAAATTTCTTTAAAACAATTTTTCGTTTTTTTTTGTTTTTAAAAAATAGATAAAAGTTGCGCCTTAAAAAAATTTTGTGAGTTTATTTAATACAATTAAAAGAATTAAAAATTAAAAACCCACAATTTGCGTTGTAATTTTTTATTTTAGTCAGCTTTTTTTGACATCTGAAAATTAAATTTCAACCCCCAAACTACATGTGCATTATGTTGTTGTAGTAAAGCTACTACCTAATACAATTATGACATGCAGTGAAGTTAATTTTTCTCACTGAACATAATTCACAGTAGACATACAGCAGGGTTGCATTTAGTATTTTTCAATAAGTGAAGCAATTATGTACTAATTGCTTAATTTAGTAATTGAGTTCTCGTATGGTAAATTGAGCTCAATTAAGCCCTTAGTTGCGTAAATTCTCCAATTGCGTTATTAAGTTTTATGTCTGAACAGGGTATTACTCATCTGGACTTAATGGTGGCTAAATTAAAACAGTCCCATTTTTAATTTTTTTTAGGGCGAATGTCGGAGTGTGTGTATTTTGGCTTAAATTGTTATCCTGTTATTTACTAAATGAAACTTTTTACTTACGTATTAAACTGTCGTTATATTCACTAATTGGAATATAAATCTCACTTCTGGCTCTGGGTGGGCGAATTATTTTTTCTTGATTAAATGTTATCTGTTCGGCCACCCACGATGATGTTTGAGCCAGAGATTCTTTGGATGTTTGGCACAGTTCACATTCCCATTCTGCAGTTTTTGGCAACCAGTCAGCACATTTATCATTGCGACAAATAATTTTCTTACAAATATAACACTTTACATATCTACAAAAGAAAAAGCGTTAAGAGTGATCAGAGGTCAGATTTGTATGCAAAATATAATTTTTATATTTTTTCTATCAGGTACTTACGTCTTTTCATCGCTTGAATCGATTTCTGCACAGCAGACATTGCAGAAGAGCTCATTTTCATTTTCACTTGAATGTATCTGTTTGGTTTTAGTGATTTTACTGAAAAATATAAAAAATACAAGAAATGAATAAAACTATTTAATTTAGAATAGATCTGTAGAAAAAGAAAATCGTCTTTACAACTGTGTAAGCGGTCTGCCTGTTTCGATTCCAGAGATAAACCTATATACACTATAATAATTTTCATTAATTTTTTTTGTTGCTGGGTAATAAATTTATGACTTTTTGAATATTTTTAGTGACTCTGTCCCGCTGATCGTAAGAAACGCCGAAATCATGTGTATGATTTGAAGTAAGTAAGTAAGTAAGTTGATAACACTCTCCTTTTGGAAAATGCACGTTGGGTTGAACGATAGCCGAAACATATAATAAAACTGTAACAGTACCATTTCTGTACATGATATATAAATTTTTTTGAAAATTTTGTTGCTGATACAGTTAGTAATCGAAATAGAATACAAAACAGCAATTTTTAGAATTTTTTTTCTGTCTGTCTGTCTGTCTGTCTATGTTCGCATCACGTAAAAACTACTGAATGAATTTTAATAAAATATTGTGAGGAGGTACCTTAATGTCTTGGTTCAAATATAGGATACTTTTTTCAAAAAAATATCTCATATCCAAGAGAAAGTACGCAATTCGACCGATTCAATGGTAGTGAAACCTTGGCAGCACATTTTAATTTTGTCAGCGGGATATTTTAAACTCTATTTACAGAACTCTATAACAATTTTATAATTTTATATAAATTTTAGTATTTTATCCAGGGAGGGGTACCTCTATATAAGGAAAATACATAAAGCATAACTCAAGCACTACAAAAGGAAGAGACTTATCGGGGAGCCTACGACGTGGCGGGCACAGCTAGTCATTAAATAATATTTTTTTTTAAGAAGAAGAATAATTATGAGTACAAGGGGAATAATTTATGGCCTTTTTTGTTCCTTACAAGCTATTGGCTTTTTTCACCACTTTCGTTATTATCTTTTGGAACTAAGTATGATAAAACCAATAATCAAATTGTAAAAGCATATACATATGTACATACATATTCAGCGAACATTAAAAATTAAATAAAACAAAACAATTTTGTTTATGGTTTTGTTTTTGTTTAAACATGAGGTATTTGTTTGTATAGAGCTTATCAAAAATTTTACAACTTCTTTGGTAATAAAACATTAGAAAAAAGATAAAAAACAAAAGTTTTATATTAAGTGAACGAGCAAAATTTTAAATTTTAGAGATAAAACAATTTAAATATTTTACGCTTAAACATCTATTAGCACAAAAAGTTTCTTTTTCAATACAAAACCTGAGGAATTGTTTATAAAAAGTTGTTCCGAGAACTTTTTTTGATTTTTTGTACAATTAAGAACAAATCCTCGTACATAAAGTTGCTACATCCATTTAGAAATAATCAGTCAAGTGCGAGTTAGACTCACACACCTAGTATACATAATCTGCGTAGGTTAAAAGTGCCGTTGGGTTTCAAAAATTAGGCTACATACATACATACGTAAATATTTGTCACTTTCGCAAAACCGTTTAATTTTTATTTTTTATATCTTTTGCTATAGCGGACAAAAATTTACAAACTCTGTATAAATTCACGTGAAGTTTTAAAATGCAGTTTAATAATTCACTATCGGAACACCCCTTGAATTTTAGTAATTGTTGTTATAGCAGCCATACGTTTTCTATAAAAATATCAGGTAACTACATATTGCGGTTCAAAATATAAGATAATAAGCGGCCGAAGCAGTACATCTACTGAGAACATTACGGATCAAAAAATAAGGCTATTTACGTACATATCATGTCACTGTCGGAACACCCTTTAAATTTATTACTTGTTATAGCGGCCATGCCAATTCCCTTTCTAAGAATGTATTAAGAGTCTACCTATTACGATTCAATAAAAAGTCACTATACGTGAAGAACATGTCACTGTCGGAGCAGACGTTAATTTTTAGTAATTGTGTTATCGGCCCACAGTGTCGTGACTTATTGTAAAGAACTGAAATTTGGCACTTATATTTAGGTTGGAAAAACGTATAAAATTAAAAATTTTAAAAAATTCGGAGCAAGGATTCGTGTCCTTCCCGTATATCCTGAAATTTATAAGTGTCATAAAAGTTAGAAAAAATGCTACGATTCGCTTAAACTATACATATCTTCACTATGCAGTAATACAGTTTCAAAAGATATATCTTCTATATTATCATCCTCCACATTTTGGAACTCATGTTTTCCTAAAGTAATATAATTTTCTATGTTTCTTTAACCAATTTTGATCGGTTTTCTTTACTAGGCTGTGTAATGAAATTGCAGAATCAAATACACAAATAAATCCATGTTTGTATTTTGTCTGCTATTTTTTCGAGTCTGATCTAACCTTCCTTTTCTAATGACTTTATGGGTACATTCTAAGGCCTCTTCAGATAACATCCCTATTGGTAAAGTGGAATATTTAATAAATTCTATACCGTGAACTAATATCTTTTGTACTGTTGGTGGCATACAGTACCAAGGATATAGTGTTGTTATAAATATATGAATTTTAGGATTTTTTCATTGTTTCTGCTAAAAACAAATATAATTGCATGCATTTTTATTGAAAAATGAATTCTTGATATTTATTTTGCCAAATCCATTTTTTTACTTAAAAATTGTGAAAAAAATTATCAAAATAATTAGATTTTAAAGCCGTGTAACTTTTTATAGGTGTAACGCACATGAAAAACCACACCACCTCTGGAATCGTGGGAGTCCCAGCTTTCATCCATGTATGTTTACTGTGCGACACTAAAAAAACAACAATTATTTAAATGGGCGCACTTTTGTTATAAAATGAAAGAAAAAATATCCCGGTAATATTTGATTTTTTTTTTCTTCACTATTATATGTTTGCTTATCACAAGTTATGTTTTGTTTTATTAATATCATTCTTATAATGATGCATACACTGTTATCGACATATGTAATTAAAAATACCGTTTATATTCTTAAAATATAATACAACAACTAATCTAGTACAAATTTGGTTTATTTACAACTAAATTCAATTATTTAACCCTACGAAGTACATGCTCATTTTTATTACTTTTTTATACAAAATTTCAAACCACAATTTTGAAGAGCCATATCTTTAGAAAAAAATATTATTTTAAACAAATTTTTTTTATTAAATGCCATTAGCCATTTTTTTAATTTCCATAATTAGATTTTTCTATATATGGCCAGGCTCACAACACTGTGCGGCCGTGGCAACACATCTTCTGTATAAATTTCAAGAGTCTACCTATTACGGTTCAAAAAATAAGCGTTATACATGCAAATCACGTCACTGTATGAAAACCCTTTAATTTTTACTATTTGTTCTAGTGGCCACAGTAATACACCTCCTGTAAAAATTTCAAGAGTCTTTCTATAATCGTCCAAAACTTACGCCATATACATGCAGATCGCTTCACTACCTGAACACCCTTTAATTTTTAGGCTTAATTTTGTATACTTGCTTATAAAGCGAAAACAGTTTTAATTGTTGTCAGCAAATGTTAAGTTCAAAAAATAATGACATAAACGCAAATAACTCCTCACTTTCGGAACACCTTATAAATTTTGTATTTTTGCTATAACGGCCAAAGTTATACACCTTCTGTGGAAATTTCAAAAGTCTACCTATTATGGTTCAAAGCTTAGGCCATGTACACACACCCTTTAATTTTTAGGATTATTTTTTTATACTTGTTTATATAGCGAACAAAGTTTTAATTTGTGTTTGTACATTTTAAGTGTATGCCTCCTGCAGTTCCAGAAATAAACACATATACGTAATAAAACGTCTCTATCGGAACATCCTATAAGTTTTAGTATTATAAATATATAAATAAATAAACATAGTACGGAACCCTATGTGTGTGAGTCTGACTCACCCTTGACTGATTTTTTATTGCAAAGGTTGCCCTCTATTTAAATTAAAAACTAAAAGGTGGCCAAACAAAACCAATCTTTGGCAGACAACAAAACCTTATTTTTTTGACATTTAACATGCGTGCATTACTATGGCCCATATAAAAAGTAATAAAAACATAATATCTAAAAATATAGGGTATCCGCTTATAAGACTTCATTTTGACTTACAGATATTGTCTATCCTTTATTTTTTTTTTGTAAATATATACTTACAGTGCCTTTAACATTTTTATTGTAGATTCCCGTCTGTTAGTGTTGAAGTCTGTTTTTTTTTTCGAGTATTATTTATAATATAAAGTATTATTTGTTATATAAAGAACACCTTATTTCAAACCTTTAAATTTTTGTTTGCTGGGATAACAAATGGATATGCGAAAGTAAATGCATATAATCTATTTTTTTTATTGTGAAGATTCTTGAACTAAAAATTTAAAATTATGCAAATTAAAGAAAAACAAATTTTGATTTGTGAACTGTTGTTGTTTAATTTATTATTTTTCTTTTGTAATTCAAACTGGCATGTGGTTGGTATTCGTATATACTACAGCTGCATATTATTGGCATTTTTCTCTTTATGTTTATTTGGGTATATTTAAAAATCACAATAATACAAAAAATATTTTGGCCAAATAAAATATTTGACAAAAGTTAACCATTTGAATATTTTATACTTTTGGCTCTGATAAAAGCCAGAGAATCGAGCTATATTTGTACAAAATAGAATATTTTATTTCACTTCACTTCATTTCACTTATTCCTAAATAAATATCGGATCCAGGGGTGCGAACTGTTTTTTTACTACTACTGCTTTACGTACCAGACTTGGGGGATGTATATTACAGTTTGTAATTAATTACACATGCAATTACGCAATTATATGTATTTGTAATTGGAATTTTTCAATTACAATTACTATTAGAATTAAAAAAAAAATTACAATTACAATTACAATTAAATATAACGTAAAATTTTTAAGAATATATTGCAATTAATGATAATTACCGAATTAAAATTACAATTTCTTCTTTCCAATTATAATTACATGTAATGTGTATGTAATTGACTTTAATCCCTGATTTAAATTACAACTACTTATAATTGAGAATATGCTATTATACATTACTTGTAATTTTAATTGTAATTAAAATATAATTGAATCCCCCATGTCTGTTATATACTCAGTAGTAATTTTAAGATCAATGTTTAATAATTTGACTTTCTTGAGCTACAAAAAAATTCTCTTTGGCTTTTAATTTTTGAAAAAAAAGATAAAACTATAAATATTCTAACCGCTATTCCGCAATTGCGTATGGTATTAAAACATAAACAAAATTTATCTAAAATCTTGAAGATTAAAAAAAATATGCGAACAACACGTTCGAACAGAGTTGTTTGAACTTAATGAAGGCCATTAGAGTAATAAGGAATTTGACGTAAAGATACAAATGAAAATGAAAAGATGAATAATTTATGACATCGTTAATCGTACAAAAGTGACGTCAAAGTTCACAACATTTTGTAATAAAAGGAAATGTGCGGCGTTACTAAAAATGATCAAAAATTTAGAACCGGAACATAATTTTAATTATTATTAAATTTCAATAAATAAATCGCTTTGATTTTTTAACAAAAGTCAAAGTTGAAAACCAGTATAAAAAAGACTTAGGCCGTTGATATTCCTTAAAAAAATTAATTTTTTTTATTTGTTTTTAATCATTACAAAAATAATTTTAGAGTATTGTCATAATAATGTAAACTTTTGATATGACAGCATTATAGTTGTGTTTTATTGTTGTCAGTGGAGCTCTGAAACAGAAGGGATAAAGTAGAAAGTAGTATTTAAAAACAAAAGGCAACCAGGAACAACCAGGAACAAAATATGATTTTAAAGCTAGTATAGACTAAACTAAATATATGGCAGAGTGCATCGGTCGGCTAATAGGTAGTGTGCTAGTCTAACAGTCCGAGTTTGTGGTTTCATTCCCACCAAAGCCTCTAGGATTTTTAACTACAAGTTGGCAGGAAGACCAAAAAGAAGCTTGAATATAATCTGGGTGTCTGCAAATAGTTAAATGCGTTAGTGACAGATCACGGACTCTCAAGTATTATCTGGCCAAGTTAAAATCGAAGTAAGATGATATTTGCAAACTGTACCTGGAAATAGGCTAACATAAAAAGGCTTTGGACCACGCACGAGCAAATACATATTTAATGGAAATGCTGTGTAGACCTTAGCCTTAAGCAAATGTTAGCAATTGTCATAGACTGTGTGATAAGGAAGGATGTTGTCATGTATCAGTCGCAAGTCTGAAATCAATCTATACAGTCGAGAGTAAACGGCTAGTAACAACATGAGACTCCATTAAGGTAAGGTATTCGTAAATTTCCAGTTGATACCAGAAATCATTGCGGAAAGAAAGGGGTCGAAAAGGAGCCCATGAAGTTAGTATCAAAATAATAATAAATAAAAAGTTTGTAGCAGATTTTAATAATTAATTTCGAAAATAATCATCAATAAGGCGAACAAAAAAATGTTTATCTAAAACGGTGTTTGCACGGCAATAAGGAGGTTTGGTTTTAAAAAAATCATAAGTAATGTTTTTTCGATTTTTTTCTATTACTTCAATAATCCGTTAGCAGCAGAATCCGATGAACATGATAAACAATGTCTTCAGATATGTAGGTGCTCCTATTGAAGAGCGCTATAAAGGCTTCAGCTGAAATATGCTGTCCATTGTTTGATAACGTTAGAACTAAAAGAAAAAGGAAGGAAAAGGATGAGTATCCTCGAGAGCTTTCTTTTGTTTTACTGTTAGTATAATTTAACGTAGCGCTTTTTTTAAATAAAAATTAACCTCCTTTAATCCGTTTTTTTTTTTGACATAATTGACTTCAATAGCCGATTCATATGACGTCTATATACTTATTATTAAAAAAAATTATTAAAATGTATATCATTGCTGAATTAATTTTCTATTTAATGCTTCATACTAAGTATTGGAGGTGCTGGTCTACACCTTTATTTCACCCAGTGGTAAGACCATCATGGCAGGTACTGACGTTAATCTTGATCACAACCAAGAAAGGCGATCTGTTTGTGGGGCGTTTGAAAAAGAGATTTTACTGCGAATGTATCGACTGCTGTAGCAGAGTTGTCATCTATCGACGTTAGTAATCTAGAGCAATAACTGATTTAAACCCTGAAAAACCAGTAACAAGATCTTACTTAAGTTGCTCTGTACAGCTCAGAAAATTTTTACGTCTTACGTTACGTTCCCACTCAGTGAAAGTTGCTTTGACAACTATGATTTCTAAGCTAGAAAAAGACACAATATAGTTGAGTCACACATGCGTATAGGCCTTTTATCAAACATGCCATAGCTGTTGGAAAATATATTAAAAACTAAGTTGAACAAAGTTATATGAGAGAAAGGATGTATTTCGAAACATCAAGAATTAATTGATAAGGAAAGAAGAGGGTTACAAATATCAACCAACAGCAGTGCTACGCTTCATTATTCCTCATACACGATTATTATGTTCATGTTTTAATTAAAGTGAATGCAATACAATTTATTACGAGCATAACGACAACAAAAAACATTCATATTTGATTTACTCTCGATTTAAGGGTGACTTAACAAGTTCCTATCGCACAGTGTAATTATATATATATTTTTCCTAAATCGGAGACATAGTGATTCCAAGCACAAGATATTCTATAATTTTTTGTGAATTGTTTGTAAAATGAGAAGATTTGTTAAAAAACTGGCTGCTTTTTAATACTTTCGAATGAAAAGTTGGCAGCAGTCGTAATACTTTGCCAATACCTTCATATAAGAGAGATTGGACCGGTTTCAACTATTTTGTAACTAGTATTTTGCTACTCTACGTCGTATTTCTTTTGCATTTGTGGGTATTAAAGTATGTGTGTGTGTGTGCATGCACAATAAGTGTGAAGAAAAAAAAAGATTGCATAAAGTAAACTCAGCGCTTAATGGGAACGTGTTTTTATTCCATTCCATTGGAAAATGCGGAAGTTTTAAGAAAACCAGACATTAGTATTAAAAATAAAAGTCTTCTTGGCTGTTATGTAAGTTTATTTTTCATTTTTTATTTTTTATTTATTTATTTTTATATTTTTTCCCTTTAAATACTTAAAATATCATTTAATATACGCTTTATATTTTCTTGAATGAGTACAAAAAATATCACATTTTTTATTGGTTTAAATTTAGTTTTGTGTGTAGGTTTTTTAATTACTAAATAGCATATTCTTAAAACTAATCTACTTTTAGCTACGCGGGCAGTTTGATAATTCCGCTATTACTTAAAAAAAAATACTAAGGGTAAAAATTTCGCGTTAGAGGGAGTGAAAAGAAGCTAAAATAGCGCGAAAATAGCTAAGTTGCCATCGCTGGTCGACATGTATCAGTCGCCAGTCTGAAATCACTGCAACCGAGAGTAAAAGTCTAGTAACAGCACGAGACTCAATGAAAAAAAGGCATATTAGAAATCATTGAGAAACGAAGGGGGTCGAAAAGGGACCCATGAAGCTAGTGGTCTTCAGTAACCTCCCTACAAAATAATAATTAGTTGACTGAGTCTGCAGGTATCACTAGAGAACGAGTACAACGCATATTGCATGAATATTTTGATATCAAAAAGCAATCCGCGCGATGAGCATACTTTCCAGATTAGGGCCCTTGCAACTATTTCCTGTTACAAATTTCAAGAATTTGATTGGCGGCAAGTGATTTCAATCAACGTATATTTTAAGTGAGGACCCTGAGAAATCTCGACACAGTCTCAAAAAGTAAAATTGTTTTTGTCAGAAAGAATAAATATTACAAAAGTCAAGGAATTATGAAATTGCCCACGTACATACATACATACATACAATTGTATGTATGTTCGTAAACAACAAGCATATAATACAAAAAGATCTCACTAATTAAAATTTATTTAAATTTTAAAAATCATTGCTTTACTATTTAATATTTTTAAGATTAAATTATCTTAATCAGTCAGAAATTATCCAGGAAACAGTTCGATTAATTATAGTTCTCTTAACTAGGAATGTACTTCTACAGGAATGTACTTCTAACGGGCAATTTGGGCTTTTGTTCAGAAATTCGGGATATATTTTCCCATTATTGTTGGCTTTCGTTGATCCACACGACGAAAATAAAAAGCTATAAATTAGATTTAAAAATCTAGCCTTGCGAATACATATAAAATGTATGATTCTGGAACATAGAAGAAGTACATAAATATCTTTTCTTTTGCTAAAGTTTTGCACACATTTTTCAAATAGAAGTGAGTGCTTATATTACAATACATATCACTCACTGAAAGTGTTCACTTATAAATATGTATATTCATTCTATTAGATACAATTATTTTTTTGTTTACACAATTAACAGTTAATGGTTTAATAACTTTAAGAGTGCGTGCTTGTGCCTGTGTGTGCGTGCATTTAGAACTTAGTAAACAAATCGAAATACATCAGTTGAAGTTGATTGATAATTATTATTGTAAAAATAATCATTTTCATCACTGGAATGGTTGTTGTTATTATTATACGAATAATGAGTTTGATGTTGCTGTTGTGTGTAACGATTGTGCGTCTGTCGTCTGGTCGACTGATTTGAAAGAACTTCGTAGTAAATGTCTTCTTCGTATTCACCTGAATCATCATAATCGGGATCATAATGATGCGGACGGGTAAATAAACCAGCTGATGTGGTCATTTTTATAAGAATAATTTCTAGGACACAAACCAACACCAATAGGCCGAGTAAAGCTAAATGTGAATGGCCCCAAAGTTCGAGTTTCTCCCAACCGCCAATCTGGGATGCTTGGAGTATCATTTTAAAAATGTGTATTTTTTATTTTATTTATTTTAAAGGAATATTTTTGTTACAACATTTCTTTATTGTTTCACTGATTTTTTTATTTTATTTTATTTTAATTTACACTTTTTTATAATGATTTGGTTAAAACAAACAAAAAAACAAATATACGACTTTCTCGATCGACAGTTACTCTTGTATTGTTTATTTGTAAAATCGAACGTCTTTGTACAAGCTGTTGTTTGTTTGCCAGTTGCAGTTGTTAGGTTTATGTCTCCGACAATATGAATGAACGTATGTACAGTAATCCCTCGATTTACGTCGACACTGTCAATGTTTACTTCCTTAAAGTTTATGTATCTTCCAACTTCTTTTTATCATCACTTTGTATTCAAAAATTTTTAACTCATACAAAATTAGAACTAAAGCATGGCACTGATAGACAAATCTTTGGAAACTTTGATTACGGCCAAATTATTTTTTTCTTTTCCATTTTGCATAAAATTGCTATATTATATCTCTCTATTATACCCTTCACCACAGGTGGAAAGGGTATATATAAGTGTGTAATTTCTACAATATTCATTTCAGACCCAATAAAGTATATATACTCTGGATCCTTATACATAGAAAAGTTGATTAAGCGATGTCCGTCTGTCCGTGTTGACGTTGAAATGTCATTTGCAAAGGCGCCACACGAGGTACAGAAAATTTAAGCCCACCAATCTGCCAAGCATAGTTTCGAAAATTTTCAAATTGCAAAAATTTTTACAAAAAATTTACAAAAAAATTTTTTTTAAAAAAGTGTTTTCAAAAAAAAAAAAAAAAATGTTATTAAAAATTTTCAAAAACTTTAAAAAATAAAACTCTAGTGGCCTACACTCAATTTTACCATACCAAATGGAAACAGATATTTTTTTAGATATATTACATAATGAATAAAATTTCAAAGTATATTCGAATCGAAAAAAAAAAATTATTTTCGCTTTGGGGTGTTAGGTAAACTACCCCTTGCCCCTTCCCGATTATGCCCAAAATATATACAGTTCTTCATCTCTATAAACCAAAGCTACGTACTAAATTTCGTGTTAATATGTCATACGGTATGATCTGTAGAGCGTTCACAAAATTTGGGGGTAAGGAAACTACCCCTTGCCCCCTCCAGATTATGCCCAAAAACTATACAGCACTACATCTCCACATACCAATGGCACATACTATATTTCATTTTGATATGTCAAACGGTATGACCTGTACAAATTCCACAAAAATAGTGGTATACACACCCACCCACAGACATCATCGCGAAAATAGTCAAAATAGATTCAGGAGACCTCTAAACGTATAAATCCGTCAAAATCCCGACCTCGATGATTACTATACTTTACCTTATACTACGTATGGTAAAGTAAAAATTTTACAATAAATTAAAAAAAATACAATAATATTTTCAAAAAAAAAAAATTTACAAAGAATTTTTACAACAATTTTCCAAAAAATATTCAAAAAAATTTTTAACAAAAGTTTTTCCAGAAATTTTTTATAAAATTTTTACAAATTATTTTCAAAAAAAAACTTACATATAATTTTCAAAAATTTTTAATAAAATTTTTTGAAAAAATTTCAATAAAATACTTAAAAAAATTCTCTATAAAATTTAAAAAAATTGTCTATTCATTTAGAATGGTCTGAAATACGAAATAATTTCACATCCGTCTTGAGCGATGCGATTTTCTAGACATTAAAGTTTTTTTCATTGAAAAATAGTAACTAGGTTTCACCTCATGTCCTCATCGGAATACAGTTGTTTACTTACTTTAAGGTAAAGATAAACTAATTTCATTATTTATGATATGTTGTATTAAAGCTTTAAAACTTTCCGCACAATTGCAAACCAAACTATTGGATGAATGCGTTAAAAACCATCTTAGAATCACAGTTTCAAAACCTCTGCTTAATACAAGAATTTTTATAATTAAGGACACTTGTGAAACTTAAGTAATGTCTGCAGCAATTGGCCAAAAATAGACGACCCCTTATATAAAAGTAGTTATTGTATCAACAAATTTCTTCAATCCTGTTTGGACTTCAAAAGCAAATCCGGTTGCCCCGGTAGGCTAGTAGGTAGTGTGCTAGTCTATCAGTCTGGGGGTTGTGGGTTTGATTCCCAACAAAGACTCTGGGTGTTTTACTACAAGCAGCGAAGACATAGTCTTTGTTACCATGGTCGATAAATTAAGTGAGAATATAATTTGTAATTGTATTGTAATATTTAATAAATAAATAAAAGAAAATATACTTGAATAATGAGATGATTTAAAATCTGTGTACCCAGGGTTATATATACTGGCGTCTCCGAGCCACGTGAAAGATGGCATTTCTTTCATCGGATAACTACATCGGAAATAAATGTAAGAGAACGAGAAGGTAAAAAGTTTTATTTTTCAGATTTTAAAAGGTAAAATAAATATTACACACTATTACACACTTCGAACCATGCCTAATGCTGTTTTTCTTTGCTTTATTACTGAGAGAAGAAATCCACCCAAAAGTATCGATTCTTGCTTTCTATAAATATTAATTTACATTTAGTCGATAAAATATTTATTCATTCTATTACACATAATTGCATTTATATTTATATTTAATGTCACACATTTATTCTGAAATATAATTATTTTTTAAAATAACAAATTTGACCATAAACAATGCATAGATTTTTTTCAGTGCAAAAGAAACAGTACATACTCAGTTTACTCTCTGGTTGGGTATCTTTGCTCTAAAGCCACAGTAAGCAAATTTAAAATTATATTTTAACCTTCAATAAAATAAACAAAGTCTCCTTTTAATATTATATTATTTTTTTTTAAATTTATTTATAAAAAACACACTTAATACGTTCTTTGGAAAAATGAAATTCTATTTCGAAACCAATAGTGCAAATTGAGGGATTACTGTAATTACGTATAAATTCAGTTTTTAAGCGCCAGTGATTCTCAATCGTAATCGTTTAAAACACTGTTGTAATCGTCTATAAACTAAGCTTCATTCCTCAAGTTGTTGTCGTAAAAATGATTAGGAATCGCATAATTAAATTTCGTTTTTAACTTATGTTTTCGCTTCTTTCACAAAACTTGTTTTTTATTATAAAAAGATATGTGTGTAATTACGTACACACGCCATAAAACAAAATAAAATAATAATAAAACAAGAAAAACTTAATTAATTTATTTTAATGTTTGATTTTGTATTTATTAACTTTTTGCATTTACTTTTCGCAAATTAGAAAAAATAAAATCGTTTCTTCAATCAGCTGAGAAGAATGTAAGAATTTGAAGTCATTTCATTTTGAAAATAATGGGTTCGATAATCTTTCTTCTTTTCGATAATTTTACTTCTTTTTGAATATTTAAGAGACATAATAAACGATCCAGTTTTTTTATTGTTTAAATTTATTCGTCAATAAACACATAAAAATGTGAAATAATTTTTTAATTTTGGACATAAATGAAGATAAAAAACAGTAACTGGGCGATGCAAATGGTGAAACAGGAAGTTGAAGATTCGCTCAATAAGGAGTATCAATAATTTTAAATCGAATTATAAAAAATTAACAAAAATATAAACAATATTTTAGCGGAACTTAATTCAGTACGAAGTTAATTTATCTGTGGTCAACAACGACTCTAATAAAATTAATTTTATACTCTTTTTGAGGAAATTGTGTTACTGGTGTTATAAATTGTAGACATTTCCTAAACATTGATTTGATTTTTGCCTGTTTACGTGTGAAATAAAGAATTCGACTACACCTCTACTATATCCATACAATAGCATTTATTTCCATTTTATTCGCCAAGTCGCCCACGGTGTGTCGGTGTCGCATAACATTAACATAGTGTCTACAACTGGGATTAACTTTGACATAATATGTGAGAATGCCGGCAGAATAACGCAATTGATTTTTTGAAATTACTCTAAATCTCAAACACGTAATCATAAAATTCTCATGACATATCTTTATTAAGTGGCAATCTTAACAAATGTCAAACTTCATTAAAAACAGTATTACAAATATCTCCACGCTCACTGAGTATACCTATGGGTATAGGGGTTACTTGTAACCACTTTCAAGACTATACCTATTATAGTTCTCCATGTACACGATAATAGTTTTTCACTTTGTATGGGAGGTACCACGCCTACTCATTTCAGTCTGTGTTTACCTTGACTATGATCGTTAATATAGGGGTTACTGGTGCGAAATTCCAAGGCGCTACCTATTGCAGTTCTCTAGATGCAGGATAATAATTTTTCACTGTGTATGGAAGGTACCACGTCCGCTATTTCAATACAGTATATCTTTCTCTAAACTAATTATGCTAATATAGAGGTTACTCTGGTGCACAATTTCAAGGTGCCACCTCTTACAGTTACTAAGCAACACGATGATAAATATTTACTTTGTATGGGAAGTGCCACGCCCACGTCGAATATGAAAACAATAAGTATCCTATTTTACCAACCGTATATCTAATAACAAACTGTGAAAATTTCAGAAAGATCAGGTGAAGGCAGCTATAGCTTTCCGACAAACAAACAAACAAACACATTTTATATACATGATGACATACAGGGATGCCAGATACAAATATCTCCAAAGAAAAAAAATTTTGCATCTGTTATGGAAAAATCGCCAAAAGCTGCTGCTAGAAAATACATTATCGTAATTGAAAATTACTTACATAAGTTTTCAATCAAGAGATCAGATTACTTCCACATATTTAAAATATGGTTTAATAAGGCAATTTCATTTTGCCACATATGTACAAATAACTTTAAAACTAAACATCATAACATTTGGTATTAAATTAATTTGAGTTTTTCTGCCAGCAAATAAAATACAGACCGTCGACACTGGCTGTTGGTTTGGTGCACTTGGCGAGCGCTTTCGATGTGAGGACATAATTATCAAGCCACATTTTGAATATTTTTTTGTATAAATAGCGGTAAACGGTGTCATTCAGGTAGATTAATTTCTAGATGTACAATTGATTATAAAATTTAATATTTCAGTCTTTAATTTGCACCAAAAAAACTGCTAGTACTAGACCATGACGCTGGTATTCAACGAATCATATGACAACAGTTCTTAAGATTTCTTAGGATGTTTTAAAATTTTGAGAGCAGATTTTATTTAATTTCATGTGAACTTGTATCTTCTTCGAACTAGTGCTACATTTTTTACATGTTTTGATTGTAATTACATATTCGAATATAGTTTAAATTTGGTATGAAGATGATTAATTTTGTATCACCAGTAAATAAAATATCGTTATCATACCTTCCGATGTAGACCGTTGTCACTAGCTGATTTTTGGTATGGTTAGAGAGCGCTTTCGAAGTGGGAACATCGTTATCAAGCCACGTTTTAGATAATACTTTTTTAAACCTACCAAACAAAAATCCAGTGTAGTGTATTTATTCGACCTTATTTTCTTTCATATATTTATTTTCTATGGTTTTCTATAGTTAGGCTTCCAAGGTCAAGTTTTTTGTTTGAAGAGAAAGACTATTTATATCACATTGCTTTTCCGATGTTTCGTTGGTAGTTTTTTCCAACATCATCAGGGACATTTCATTACATCTGGCAATATTATAAATACAAAAGGAAAACTTAGTTTAGTCCAAAGCGAATTCATACCAGGTGTGAGTAGTAGAGCAACAACTACAACAAAACAACAACTTTGACATTAGATTAGCATATATGAAAAAATGTATTTTTGACAAGACATAAGTAAAAAAACGAGAGCAAAAAACAATCAGCTGGGCTATCAACTCCACCTGGTATGAATTCGCCTTGGTTTAGTCACAACAATAATCTAAGTGATGTTGGTATTCACCGGAAGGTATGGCAACAAAAGTTTTAATTTATTAGCATTGCTTGTCGAAAGTTCATTTAAACAGTCCGAGCTTATCAGTTATTGTGTTGCATATCTTCCTATACCTTGACGAAAGTTAAATTAATTTTAATAAGGTATTTTGTTTTTCTCGAAAAGTATATTCAGACTTGTTAATAGTATCTACGCAAATATATTTCTTTTGTTCACACAAATGATTGTATTTAAATTAAATTAAAGCAAAGTAAATTAAATTAAATAAAAAATATTTCATTTTTTAAATACCCTAATTGAGAATTCTAAACCTGAATTTATTTTTGCATTAACAAAAATTCCCAAACTTAGGTGTTATAAATTAAAATATGGCAGCTCTAATATTATCTTACACTAAATATATCTTACACTTTTCTTTACTGCCTAAAAGTAGGCTTAAATAGTTTATTAAATTTTAAAACTGTGTGTTCGTTTGTACATATATGTGTATCTTATACATTTATAACGAATTTATAAAAATTTATATTTATATTTTACAATTTATTTTTATAACTATTTTACAATTGTTTTTATATTTTACAATTTATTTGATTTCTTTGTTAAAAAAAGATTATTTATGATTTTCGAAGTTTTTTTTTAAATTAAAACACTGATGTTCAATCAATAAGTGACTGACCCTTCTTCTTTGTTGTAAACATCATAAGTTGAACATTAGTCTTCCATATATGTTATTAATGTCATATTATGGGTTTGACTTTAGTGTTTCGTTATCAACTGTAGCAGACAATTGTAGTTGAGGTGTTGCATGTGGTTGGTTGGCACTTTAGACATTTTCATACACACATTTTTCCCATCTTTCACTTTTTTATTTTTTAATTTTATGTTCAGTAATTATATTTGCATTAAATAACAATATATTTGTTTAATTTTATTATCGACTTTGTTACAACATCGTCACGAGGTTTGAAAAATAATAAGTGAACCGCCATCAAGTAAAAATAAACTAATGTTTTTTGTTGTTGTTTAATTTTGAAAGCTTTAAAAATGGTTTTTAAAACAACAAACTAGATATATGTATGTATGTATGTATGTATGTATGTATATATGTATGTATGTATGTATGTATGTATGTATGTATGTATGTATGTATGTATGTATGTATGTATGTATGTATGTATGTATGTATGTATGTATGTATGTATGTATGTATGTATGTATATTTTTGCATTTTAACACAATTTATTTAAGAGAAAACGTATTAGGGATTTTTTATTGATTTATTTTCAGTCTATGTAAAACTTAGAATTCCTTAAGTATTTAAAAAAATAGTTATTACCACAATATTTGTTCTTATTTATTTGTTCTTATTTAGTAAATGGTTCTTGGGTCTATATTAAAGCATTTGCATAAGCGCAAAAGATGAAGCTCATAATAATATTTCATTGAATTCATGTCTGTTCATTGCACACAAGCAATTATGAGTAGACAATAATAAACAGCGAAGACCATCGAGCTAAAGGCAATAAGCTTATAGAGTTTCCATAAGAAAGTTGGAATAAGTATGAGTAAATGTTAAAGATAATAACTATGAACTTGGGCGAGGTGAACAACTTTTATGCTTTGAGTGAAAAACGAACACAAACAAATGAATTTTTTAACAATATTAATTGCCTTCATTTTAAGGTCTTCATTTCTCAAGAAACAGAAAAAACCACTCGTGCAAGCAAAACGCACTAAGCCTTATTTAAAAGTTCTACACAACTACTAAAAAAAGCACACTGAGTGTTTCAAAAATGAGTCGAGTGCACGGTGCTTACTAATATAGAAAGTTCGTTTTACTCGGTCAGCACACCGCTTCGATGAACTGTTTCGTCTATATGTGTCGAGTAAAACTGAATAAGCATTAGACAAAGTGTTAGTGGTTACGCTTATTTTATCAAATATTTGCCATGCCTGTAATAAGCTTTACATATTGTGGTATAAGATCGTTCATATATAATATAATCTGAAGACGAAAAATGCATAAATATGATTTAGGTAACATTCTTTAAATTTGCATTTAATTTAATAAAATATTTACCGTTGATCACTTTAACTTATGTGCTGTTTCTTTATTCCATTTGAAATTCTCAAATTTATATAAAATTCCAAAAATTATTGTAAAGTTGTGTAAAACGTGTTTCAAATATTTTAACACAATGTAATTCCACAAAGTAAAAATACATATCAAATACACATTTTATTCAATTGGCTATTTGGCAGTAAGTAATTCATATTTTGTGATTATTTTAAAACAGCGCCATCTATTGCGCAATCGTCTCTAAAATATACCGAAATAAAAATAAAAAAATAAAAATAAAAGATACCTTAAAGTATGCAGTATCCCATGCCACTTTTATCTGATCGGACGAAAATTGGTAATTTTTTTATCTATGATCGATTTGGTATTTTGGTTGGTTTGTTCCTGCGTTTTTTGGTAGAACAAATTGTTTGTCTATTTTAAATGTTAAAAATTATTTTGCAATTAAACTGTTCAACAATTTCTATAGGATTTACTAAAACAATTAGAAATCCTATTAGTAAATGTACTGATGTATAAGTTTAACAACTCTGTATTTACTTACAAATGAAAGAAAATGTAGTAAATGGCAATATAAAACCAAAGCAATCAATTTTGTGCAATTCACCAAATAAAGGATACAATTAATTTAACTTAATTGCTAACCGAAGGTTCGCTGAAGGAACAACAAAATATGGGTGGTGAATATTAAAGTAAAAATATTCAACAAGAGGGAAGCTTAAGGTAGTGGTAGACTTCGTTCTCATCAATTGACGATTGATAATTGAATACAAGTTTTCTCGTATTCCTTTATCTGGGTTTGGTTGGTTAAATAGATGATGCTTACAAGTAAAACACTACCCTAAGTAGATTAGATACAAGTAGTGCTGATGACGGACGGACGTGGCTGTCTAGAAAATGTGCATTCCACTCGTGCTGGTGTCTAAAAATTAAATTTTCCCAATTTTTCTTTAATATTATCACCTAATTTGTAATTTAATTAATTCTTTCTTAGAGAGAATAAAAACGAACTTAAGCTTGATTATAAATTTCATTGTATTAATTTATAATAAAATAAGTTTTGGTAGTTTATTTTTAGATTTTGGTAGGATTTAGTAGATTTTAGGGATGACTTTGGTAGGAAAATAATTTTCTTTGTGGCAACGCTGGCAGTATCTTTGTCTCCACTTTCCCCTGCAAATAAGGTATTTTTGCGAAAAAAAAGTATCCTATATTGGAATCAGGATACTAAGGTACCTCCTAACAAAATTTTGTTAAAATTTATCGAGTTGTTTTTACGTGATGCGAACACAAAAAAGAAAGACAGACAGAGAGACAGACAGACAGACAGGAAATGAGTTACTATTTTATTATATGTATAGATATATATTTTGACTTATACTGCCAGTCCCACGATGTCGCTCGATGTCGATCGTTAGCACAAATACATTTAAAACAAAAACAAATTTAAACAATTTGTGCTAACGATCGACATCGAGCGACATCGTGGGACAGGCAGATAAAGTTTTTTTAGTGTAAACATGGGTATAAACATGCGTACGTATACAAAATAAACAATATTGGATCTATGTATGTAACGCATACGTAGCCATGTATAAAGTCAAAAATAACAAAGACTTAGTAAATTAGACAAAAATAAAATATTAATTGTCATATTTTTACTAAAAATCCATTATTTTAATATGCAAAATGGATGAAATAATATATTTTTTTTTCAATATTTTTTTTTCAAAAATCGGTTTTATAATTAATATATAATATAATTTTTAGACTCGTCAAAATGTGCTGTTGCAATTAAACAATAAACCCTTCAAATCTTTTTTAGACATACCAACGTTTTTGGGGAGTTGAAAAAAATTCAATTATTGTGGCAGTCATTCTTAGGTTTGTGAGATTTTAAAAACTATGTGTTTTATTCGGTTTAATTAAATAAATAAAATACATTTTACCAGCACGCACACCCACACCACTTCTTTTAAGCACTTAAATCAAACAACTGGCAGAGAGTACGGATTGACACATTCACAGTCGACAGCCAGGTAACTTCTTCATTGTCAAATGAGTTGACGATTCATTTACTGTTTGTGTTTTAGGGTGGGGTACGCTTATGGTGCGGAATTAAATGAGTTTTTTGTTTGTTTTGTTCGAGCTTAATCGTGAGTGGGGTTTTTTCTTTGGACAGGAAATCAGAATTTTGAAAAAGAGTTTTTCTTTTTAGTTGTCAATGTTCATTGAGTTCTACTTACACATTTGGCAATTTGCCAAAATATTTAAATGGAAGCGTTTATTTTGGCAGGTAGTCTTGAACTTTTCTTTAAGTGTCTATTTTGACGTATGTAGTTACAAGGTAAATTAAAAAAGTATTTACAAAGTCATTTTTTTAAGGAAAATTCGGAAATCAGTTTAAAAATTTAAAAGAAAATATTGCCAAGAAAATCGAAAAAGAGTTAGATGAAGTCTTTATCATAACAGTACATCTGTAAATTATGAACCAAGTTTAGGACATTTAGTTAAGAGATTTACTTCAGAATGCTATTTTAGATGAATGGAAAAAATCTTTCGTAGTATAAAATAGGATTTCAACTTCAAAGACAAAACACCTAAAAAAATCGAAGAAGTGTAAGAGAAGTCAACGGCATTCATCAGCGTTTTAGATGGTCTAAGAATAAAAAACGTGGTCATATATGTCTTTCACTTGCAGAAAACTAACATGATTATAATTTGCTCACAAGAACGATATTATGTTTTCTGAAACAATTTATGGTTATTAGGTGAAAAGTGTAAAAATATTTAAAAGTCATTTCGTCTCAAAAAGTAAAGTTATTAAATATTCGAATCAATTATTTTGAACAAATAAGACTTCACTTTCTTATATCATTATGTATAATTTAATTATTATTTTTAATTAAATAAAATAATTATATTAACAAATAAAGTAATAATAAACTGTATTTGAACTGAGGTACAAAGGTACCTCGCCACAAATTTTATTAAAATTCATCCAACTACTCAAACATAAAAAAGCTATTGGCAGCGTATTTCCAGATTTTTCAACGCGAAACCAAAGTTTCAGCTAATACCAAATTGTCGATTAAACATGAATTCACCGTCATACGCCAGAAATAAAACAGTAATCTATACATATATATACATATAATAATATATATATATACATACAATAAAATAGTAACTCATTTCCTGTCTGTCTGTCTGTCTTTCTTTTTTTGTGTTCGCATCACGTAAAAACTACTGAATAGATTCTAACAAAATTTTTGGAGGAGGTGCCTTAGTATCCTGATTCCAATATGGGATAGTTTACTTTCTCCAAAAATATCTTATTTTCAAGAGAAAGTGAAGAAAAAGCAGTAAAGTACTCCGATTCTTTACCAATTTAAATGTACTGCATATCTTAAGGCATCTTTTATTTTTGAAAGTATGTAGTATATTTTAAACAATGTTGCGCAATAGATGGCGCTGTGTTAAAATAATATGTAACTCATTTCCTGCCTGTCTTTTACAGAGCTTTATAATAATTTTTAGAATTTTATATAAATTTTAGAATTTTATCCAGGGATAAAGGGTCTTAAAATTTGGTGTCGATTACTTTTAAACCAAAATCGAACAAAATATTTTCAGAACGCATACTAAGTGTGTGGGCACAGCTAGTCATAGCTAAAAGCCAAATTCAACCCAAAGAAAGGAATGACAGTAGCAAAATCGGTATGAAGGATTCTGGCCATAGTTTTCGAGATTTAAATAAAATTAGCTGCACTTAACAACTATGTTTTTTATTTATTTATTTCAAATCTTGCTTTCATTTTGGTGCACCCTTCGATTATTCGTGACAACATCTCTAGTTCCTTGTTACTCTATCGCATATTGCCAAGAACATATTTTTATAGTGCAGAAAAAATATCTTTGACTGCCTTAATCAAATTTAAATTACGAAACCATTTGATTTTCCTTGTTTACAAATTAAAATGTTACAACATCCAAAATGTCTCTGTGTAGAAGTCTAATTGTTTAAACATTCCTGTCACAGATTTAGCTTGCAACAGCTCCATCGAACAATTTTTGCTTTTAAAGGTAAAAAATACTGCACAAATTTGCAGGGTATCAAACATGTTGCCTTCAGTTTCCGTTACAAAATGGAAATGGTTGTAACCAAAAACATAACTTTGGATTTATCAAAGAGTATTTGCAAATATTTTCTAATTCATTAATATTTTATGACTTCATAATTATAGTTTGCATAGATAGTTTTTTTCATATTCAACAATTTCTTAATTATTTTCCAACTTCAAATTTCCGGTCGACGGACAATTAACACCTTTCAAAAATAAAAATAAAAACATCATAATGAACAATAAACATGAATATTTCGTAATCATTTTGTTCATGATCAAGGCGATGTTATCTGCATATTAAACATAAAAACATATTGCAATCTGAATATAAAAAGTTAAGACTTCATTGTGCAAGTCTGTCCATGCATTTTGCATAGATTTCCGCCCACAATTTCTTTTTGTTTGTCTCATTAAAAAAAATTCATATTTTAATGATTTTTTGCTAAAGAAATGCAAGCTTGGAGAATATTAGTTTTATGTGAGTTGTGTTGCAACCTGTAACTGCAATTCACCTTATAAAAATTATTGCTATGAACATCTCACGAAACAATGTGTTTCTTTTTAGGTCGTAACAACGTTAGACTGTCGAAAGAGTACAAGTTTAAAATGGTTTTAAAAATGAATATGTATACAGTGTGGTGCAAAAGAAGTGGAGCATTTTTCTATTTTTAGGTTTATGTTTAAATTCGTGTGTTGTTTTCATAGGGTGTGCTTTAGAATTTCGTCATATCTGAACCGTAAGAAGTTTAAACATTTTATATAGAAATTTAATTAAATTTCTTTCAATAGATGGGTGGAATTTCAATACGATAAGCTCGAATTAATTTTAGAAGCCTCCTTAATTCACGTGCTCATAATCTCATGAGCACATAGTAATACTCGAACACAAACTTGTTTATTGAACATATCCATGCTATTAGTGAGTACACCTCTGTTCGTATCATAAACGCAATGAGCTGACTAAGTAAAACGAACTTTCTACACTAGTGAGCTCCTTGTTTACTCGTCTTAAAGGCTTAGTGCGTTTTGCTTGCACTAGTAGTTTTTAGTTTTTGTAATTTTTAAGAAATGAAGACCTTAAAATGAACGGTAGTAATGTTGTTGAAAAATTATTTGTTTGTACACTGGAACTGTCTTCGTGTTTCACTCAAATCGTAAAACTGATTGAACTCGCCTAAGGTCATTGTTATTATGTTCAACATTTGCTTATAGAAACTCTGCAAGCTCATCGCTTTTAGCTCGCTGGTCTGAACAGGATGAATTCAATGACATATTATAATGAGCGTCTTATGAGCTTAGTTTTTTTTTGTTCATTCAATGCTTTAATACATAACACGTGATTTTGACTTATTTTTCGAATCGTAATAAGCAAACACTTTACAGAGTGTATAATATTTTGATTTGGATCAGCCCACATGTAGTGTGCCGGAACTTGGAAATATGGTTATAGAAAGAAGAATAGAGGGAGTTGTGTTTATGTACATTTGACTTTTTAAAATTGATAGTAAAACGAATTCTTCCTGTAATATGCAGGATTCTGGAACAAATTCCGTCATTTCATTGGAGCACATTCCATTATAGTAACGATAAAACATAGTGAGTCAATTGAGCTGAAAGTATCATATGCCCAAGATGAAAACCGAGGCGATAGAAGAGGCTGAGACGATAGTTCAGGTCAAATTGTGTGAATATTCAGTACACTCCCTGACATTAGACTTAGGAAAGCAGGCAGATATATATTAATCTTAAATAAATGCTAGCAATAAACAAAGCTAATCGTAAAGTATCAAATAATAGAGGGATGGAGGGGTTCAAAAAGGGGCCCATGAAATTATATTTTTTAGTATTGTTATTTTTTTAAATTGTTTTTTTTTTTTATTATTAACAAACATTGTGAAAAGCATTGTTCTTCCCTTTAATTTTAATTTAAATAAAATTTAAAATAAAAGGCTTCCCTTTATTTCACCCATTGCTTCATTTTTGCACAACACTGTACCTCTACTGGCTCCACTATATGGACACAAGTCAAATAAAGCTGTTTGTTATTTGTTGTCGTTATTATTTTGCGAGCAGTCAACCCCCCGTCGTCTACACGTAGCAATTTAAATATTTCTAAAACCCCATAAAAACATTATCTTTCACTGGGTTTGGTTTAAGTAGAGTTTTAACAACTGCTTACATAAAAATTGTTATGTAGTGACGGGAGGTGCTGTAACGTGTTGAATTTTTATCGGTTTCAAATAAACATAATGAAGTAATAAAGACATAATTATGTCATGCAACTTTTTTTAGATGATTACAACTCATTCGTAAGAAAAGGAAATTGTTATTTTCAAATTTGTTCGTTTCAATCGACACTTCGATGCAGCCAGAATTTAAAATATACAAAATTAAAAGCCGGACAGCTAAATAAGGAAGTACAAGGTGTAAAAATACCATGAGCTTCGGAAATATTTAATAATAAACTCATTAAACAAAACATAAGAATGGAAATTTTAAACTTGGCAGCAAAAGATTTGTATTTTATGGTAGTTTCGATTCACACTATCGATGTTACCTTAGAACAGAAGATTTACAACCCAATTACGGTTTACAACTCAACTCAGTTTGGTCATCGGAGATACCATTTCCACTAGTATTATGAAATACGACTGCTTCTTGGTTGAAATTGTTATGGCGTCACCAATTTAAAGCAACAAAATTGACAGAAGAAAGACAAGGTTACATTTATCAGGTAGCCTCACTACGAAGGTGAAATGTTAAGGAGAAATTTTTAATTTTTTTTTTGGAGTTTGACAGTTCAACTTCAATTTGAAAGACAACTTCATATGAAATCGTATCGCAAAAATAAAATATTGGAAAAATTTAACCTGAAGCGAACTTTTAAATAAAGATATAATATTTTTTTTAAAAATAATCGAGAAACTGAAAAGTATTTCCATGGCATTAGTGTGACAGACCCCGTAAAACTATGACAAAAAGAGATCTGTTAATCGCAAGCGAGTTTTCAAATTGGGCGTAAATTTTACCTTGTGAGGCTGACAGTGATATAAAGTTCAAAAATAAATAAGATAAGCCTTTAACTAACAGACTGCTTATGCTCTTTTCTCTGCTAGAAGATCGGCTAAAGAAAGTGGAGTACACTCTGGATACATTTAGAACTCCAGTTTTAAATTAGGCTTACTTGAACAAATGGGGTTGGGAATTTTATGAAGAGTAATCAACTAAAATAAGGAAATCGTAAATTACCAATCGGTTACCAGAAAGCAATACGGAACAAGGGGGAAAGTAGAGAGACCCATATAGTTACTGGTCTGCTTCGGTAATCCGCCTACACATATGGTCTTTTTTATAAGCGCGCTAAGCTTCAAAATGTATGAAGCAAACCTAAATAGTGCGTTGTCAACGCGTTGTAATTGGAAATTCCGATTTTGACAAAGCGTGATGTTGGCTGCAAACAAACTGTCATTGCTTCTTGTTTTTTTTTTTTTTTTTTGTAGAAAAGTGATGACATTTCAGTTACTTTTTGCGTTATTTAAAGATTTTATCTCTATTATGCGTTTCAATGATTTTAATAAACAAAATAAACTTGCACTCTTATTTTGTATTTGTCATTGTTGTGTTAAAACTAGGCGCTAGACGACGTTGCGCTTAGCGATGATTTAGGTTTGTCTGTAAGAAAACTAAATGCAGAGTAGAACAGGTTTTGAAGATTTTGACGATATTTTTTTCATTATTTTGACATAAAAAATTTTAAAAAGTCGAAAAGATAAATTCTATTTTGTAAATATTCTTTATATTTGTTTAGAAAAATAACGCTTACCTAAGGAAATCATTAGTTGCTTTCGTTATTAAATAAACACCTCCAATTATGCCGAAAACAGCAGTTAGGCCTGCTATTAAATTGCTACAGCGAATGTGTGTCAGCTCTAGAAAATTCATTTTTTTTAAATATTTATGCTCCAAATTGTAATTATTATATCTTTATCTATTTGAATCTAGATTTGTTTGATTTTGTTTTAAAATAATTTATTCTTTTTTTTTTCTTGAACGTATTAATATTGTAATAAATTTTGCAATTATCTAATTATTTTTGGTTTAATTTTTGGCTGTTATTTAATAATACAAACTTAAGAAATAAAAATCACATGTATTTCGAATTTACTGTCGCTGTCCCTCATTCTCAAGACATTCTCTGTTGCATTTCTTAATTACTTTTAATGTATCGCAATATGATTACGGTATTTGTATCTGTTTTTAATCTATTTTTGTTTTATTTTCTGCATTTTTATCATACGTATTTGTATATCGTGTGAAAAAGATAAAAAATAATTAAAGTTTGTTTAAACACGAAATTTTTTGTCGTTCGTACGATCGTCAACAAATCTGAAAAGGCCTTAACAAGCATTTTACTGTTTTAAAGATAATCACCATTATTTTAGCACACAGCAAGCTTAATTCAAAATGACAACTTGGGGCTTTTTGTGCTTAAGGTTATCTATCTCTGATAATTTTACTTTTGTTTGCTTTTCTTTTAACTATGTTTTTAACCTTTAAAGCAATTTAAAGTACGAGGTCAGTTTAATAATTACGCAATTTGTTGCGTTTCCGGCGCAGTATCGATGCAACCCTGCTTTCGTCAACTGTTATCCATTACCGTAGTAGTTATCCATTTTAGCAATAATAATATTAATACAAATTTTAGAAAAAAAACCCTTCTTGTGTTGACTTGTGGCGGACAAGGGAAATTTTGAAAGTACACTTTTTCCCAACCATAATAGTACTTCTTTAGATTAAAATTACTTAGTTTTGTGTTTAAATATGACGAGAATACTATTTAATGCGCTTATAGGGTTTTCAGTTATTTTTTTTTTTAATTTTCTCTTTTTTACCCTTAAGACTGAAAAAGAACCTAACATTTATTTATTTATGTACCTGTAACATAAACATTTATGATAATGGGCCAGCAGTATATGCATTTCTAACTGCTTACTTTTATCAGTTAATTTTCCGACTTAGATCAGCTGATGATGATGATGACAGCAATCCTAACACCCCGTCTTCACTAGCCATCAATTTGAACAAAGCATAAACATGACGCCGGCAGGGCAACGGAATTAATTTGTGCATGTTGTTACAGATGGCCAATACGCGTTTATATCATTTTCTGTTTGAATTAATCTTTCTGTTTTCCAACAATGTTGTTTGAATGGTTATTGCAGGTAGTTGTAGTATGGTTGAGCAACAGATGGCGCTGTTTGTAAATAATACTGTCAAACTAAAATACAACAACAACGTCATTGTCATGTTATAAAAGAGTTTTCATAACAAATGTTTCAACAAACATTTTAAGACTTAAAAAAAAACATTAACATAAGCAGTTTACACTTAACACTAACATGATGCAAGTGTTAATTTTTATCATTTTATATCTATGGTGGACTGCGGGTAAGGTGTTCATCATTATTTTAGGGCGGTTTAAGGCCAGGCTTCACTATCCTACACAATCGTACGATTTAATCAACCAAAAATCTGACAGAATTCTGTCCTACTTTAAAAATCGTTTGAAAATGGCGTTGTAGATGCCACACTATCATACAAAACAAGTTTTTGCAACTCTGATCGCATGGAAAAACAATATTTTATGAATTTTTTCAAAAGATTATCAAATCGTACGAGTTGTCAAAAAGTGTGTCACACACATACATTTCTAAGCCACACTATCATTCTTTTTGAGCACACATTCATTTTTTGACAGATCGTACGACTGAGTATGATAGTGTATCATGGCCTTTAGACCGTACGACTTTACGTACGTAAATTCCAAGAGAAAGTAATATGAAAATGCTTCGTGTTGAGAAATGAGAGTAAAATGCTTACTAGTGCTGGCAAAGTATTGAGCAGTGGGTACCGAGTACTCGATACTAGATAATTATTTTGGGTACTAAATACACAAATGTAGTTAGTTGATACTCTTACCATAGTGTTTTTAGAAATAAATTTATAAAAATATTTGTCAACTACAACGATAAATTTTCTCTGCTAGTATGTAAACGGAATTATTCAGTACTATTGAGTACTCAATTGAAAAGTATTGAGTTGTATCGAGTAATTGAAAGTATTTGAAAGTTTTTTGCGTTTACACCATTGGTGTGGAGTAAAACATACAAAAATTAAAACATCTGTTTAAAGTTATTTTCCTTTGTTTGCAAAAATATCAGAGATGCCAACTGATCTCTTTTTGCTCTATATCTAGCTAGTTTTGGGTCATTTTAACGCGATTTGCTTTTGAAAAGTTGTCATCACTTAAAAAATTGCATCTCTGGTGTGTCGAAGTGAGAAGGTTTTTTAAGAAATTTCAGAAAATAAAGAGACATGCGACTGTCAAATTTGCAACAGTATTTTCTCCCATAGTCTTACAACTTTATTACATTTTATGTTTAGACCTAGGCGAATTCATATTACGTGGGAGCCAAGGCACATTCATCAGGTAGCCTCACTACGGAGCGGAAATACTAAGGCAAAAATGAAAAATTTTTTTATGTGGGTTTTGACAGTTAAACTTTTTTAATTTTTCTCCTTAAATGAAATTTGAACTATCAAACTCTATATAAAACAAAATATAATTTCCGCCTTAATATTTCCCCTTCGTAGTGAGGTTACCTGATCCTGATGATTATGCCCTGGTGGGAGCGTTAGCCTGATTATAGCTAATTTTTTTTGCTCTCCTTTTTTGCTAGTTTCTTTTCAAAAATACATTATATAAAATCTGCTAGTATAATGTCAAACATGTTGTTTTGTTGTAGTTGCTGGCGTGATCATTGAAACCGCCCTTTAGGTGTGTTCCCCCTCTTGGTAAGTAAGGGGGGAGTGCAGAGTGTCACGGGCAATTTGGCCCAGACTGGCCGCTGCGAAAACAAAGTTACTTCAGGAAAGTTTTGAGAGCCATCACTGCGCCATTAGGGCAAGAGAACGGGGAGGAGTTGGAAACTGTGGAGCCTTAGATGGCTGGGAGAAAGATTTATCAATGGACTCTTCGATATCGCACGGTGTAAAATTTAATTGGGGTGTCTGAGTGATAGGTAGCAGGACGCATATAAGTCTTTTTTTTTCCTTTTGTTTTTCTTAGTTTTAGTTAGCTGATGGAAATCACAATGGACCCTGCGGGTCTCCGAGTGTATGTGATATTTCTGGCCCAACCCTTCTTAACCTAACCTAACCTTAGGTGTGTATGAGAGTAAAGGGTTTCCTCATGCTTTTGATCTTTCCAATTAAAGTCTAAGATATTAAAATTGATCAGATATTGATGGAAAACCGGACATATTTGTCTTTTCGAAGACTATTTTTGAATTAGAGATTTTTGGCCAAAAGCCAACTTTTTGTAAAAGACAGTAATCTTTTTTTAAAAACTTTGTTGAAATGCTACCACTTCTGAAACGAAATTATAATAGTGTTAAGCGTTCCATGCCTGATTGCCGCTACAAATTATATTAGAACGTTGATAGTAGTTGCAAGAAAATAAAATAAAAATAGATTTGAAACAATAATGTTTATTTAGTTATTGTTAATAACATTTTGTAAGTTTCATGTTTATTTTACATTTAAATTTTTAATACAAAATGAGGTCAAGTTCACAAAACACAATGTAAATTTTTATATTTAAGTTTATTTTTTAATTTATTCTATCATTTTCATTTTAATTTGTTTTTAACTTTTATTTGATTAAGCCCGATTTTTCACTTAAAATTAAATTTAATTTTTTCACTTGATTTTCTGTAAAAAATTTGTGTTTTGAATTTTTATATATTTTTTTTTAATTATATACTTTATTTACACCATTTCATTGGATATAATGAAATAATTAAGCGTAAAGTTACTTTAAATGAATTCGATGTTGATAGCGACTCGTTATTAGTTTTAGCCGTAATGTTACACCTTTGAATTTTAGTTATTGTTTTTTTTTCATTAATTTTTTTTTTCAATAAAACTTTTTTCTTTTTTTCTGATAAGCGTCAGTCATCTACTGATAAAATTAAATAAAATAAAATAATAAAAAAATAGTTAAACACATAAATACATGCATGTGACTTGGAATAAAAAATAAGTTAAAATTTTTCTTTTTTTTTTGTTATTTTTGTATCTGTTAAATTATTTGTTTTAGTAATAAACGAATGAATGAATGATGACCGACCGACCGACCATAGCGTAGAGTATTACGAATTTCACATAAAAGTGCGATATTAAAATTTTGTTTCTTAAAAAAAAATTTTATTAAATATTTCACTTCATTTTATTTCATTTCACTTAATTTATTTTTTATTTTTTGTCTTAAAAGAGACACAAAAATCTGTGCGTTGTGTTCTTGTGACAAATGAGGAACTGAACATTTTGTTGTCTTCTTTCTGTTATGTGTCCCATTATTATCTGATTATATGCATTTCGTTTTAACAATACAACCCTTAAATACTGCAAATAAAAAATAAAAAATCAGTGAAAAAAAAACAGGTAGACAGGCTATCTTACAGACAGAGTAAATCAAAATGCAGTATGGGACATTAATATGACAACGTCAAAATGGCAAAGGAATACATGTTGTTTAATAACATTTTTTCTTTCTTATTTTTTCTAAATACACGAATGTTAATAAATTAGTTTTAGGGCAAGCCAACCGGAACTCTAAGAATAAATATTGTTTAAATGACAGTCAAGCAGTAATAAATATATTTTTTAACACTGAAAACTATAATTAACTTAATATTTAATTATAAAAATGGATTGAGAAACCTTACAAAAACGCCAGTTAAACGAAAAAGTCTAATGAACTACTTTGAAAAGGTACTTAAGAAAGTACTTTTTTGAAAGCTACACCACTTACAGTTGGTAAAAAAGGTAACAAAGTGTAGAAGTAAATACAAAAAATTGTGGGTTGGTTGATACCATCGTCACTCTATAAATATCGTCGCTCTGACATATGCCCATATGTCATAGAGAAGTATCTATTGAACTATAATGTATAGAGATGTCGAATTGCTGTCAGATATGGGGTGATTTTTGGCCAGTAGTGGCGATTTTCAAACTTATTTAGCGTTGACATGTAGATTTTAAAGGTTTTCTTTGATAAAGGTGAAAATGCAAGCCAGGCGGTTGCAATTGTGAATGGTGTTTATGGTGCCGATACTGAAACAGCTAATTACGTGCAATTTTGGTTTCGTCGATACCGTTCAAGCATTTTTGATGTTAAAGATGCATCTCACACAGGCAGTCCCGTCGTGGAGAATATCGATAAAATCACAGATATATTCGAAGTTGACCGGCATGTTAGTAGTCTTAGCATCGGGCAGGAGGTAAAGATCGACCATAAACCATTTGACCAAAGTTGGATTTAAAAAGAAGCTCAATATTTGGGTGCCATACCAATTAAAACTAAAAAACATGATGGATCGAATCGCCTGTGAATCATTAGCCAAACGAAATGAAATCGAACCATTTCTTTAACGGATGGTAACAGGGGATGGAAAATGGGTCAAATACGACAATATATTGTGGCTTGCATTACTGATTCAATTCAAAACTCAATGGACCAAACAAAAAAGAGTAAAAGGATTTTTTTAGTGTGAAATTTCACCTTGACTCTGAACATAAATTTTAAATTGTTTAATCGATACTTTACGTGATAACGATCACTACAACCATCTATCGAAAAAATAATAGATTTCTTTTTCGCCAACCTGTTATTATTTCAATTAAAATGCCTAAATATTTTTATTTGAATTGAAATGCTTAAATATTTTGTCTTTTGAAGCTATTTAACGAGGTGGAAAGAATATGAAGAAGTTAATGGCCACAACATTTTTTACGCTTCAGTGGCAAATTCTGTTCCACAACATAGTGTTTTGATTTCTAATCCAAAATCTTAAACTTGTTAGTTGACGAAAGAATTGCGTTTTTTTTTTTTTTCTTATATCCCAGCAAACACAAAGACATATTTGAGCTTAAATTAATGTTTAGTTAAGAAAAACATTCGACATATTCGTTCGTTCTCAAGTTGATGTTAAGTATTATTTTCAGTCATTCTAAAACATAAAAATATTTAAAATCTCGTAAGAATGATACTGTATACAGCAGTGTCGAATCTTATATACCCTTCACCATAGTAAAGTTAGATGTTGCCTTACGCTGTTATGTTTCATATTTTACAATACTTTAATTTCGATTTAAACTTTTATGGTTTTTAACATAATTCGTCCAATTTTAATATAAAAAGATGACACAATAAGATGATTTCCTACCGCTGCGCCTTGCTAACCCAAGATTATTCCAATCGCCTATCTCAGATAAGCTTCTAGGTCATTTTACTGAAAAACACACTTAATTCTCTGAGTGATCTAAGGAGAGTCTAACTATTGTAGAGTTATTCAGAATTAAACACCTTGTATGGGGAGTACCCCATCTTCCACTTCCTATACCTCCAAGCTTTTAATCAAAACGCAAATTATTTTCAGATAAGACTATTTCAAATTTAGGCTGTGTGACTCTATTTTAGTTCTCTAGGAAATCAAATACAACTTTTATAAAATATACGAGTATGAAATTAAAATATAAAGTTGATCACATTTTTATTTAATTATTTATTTATAATCGTAATTTTAAAGCCAATAAGGGCCAAGCTAAGCTAAGCTAATGTGGATTAAGATTTAAAGAAAAGAAAAAATATAATTGTAAAATAACCCTCGAGCGATAGATATGAAAATTACCAACAAGTTTACACAATACAACAATACGAGGGGATTGTAAATTGAACAATTATTAGCTGCAATTTAAACTATGAACAAATAACTATAAAAAATTAATTTTTTATTTAATTTCTAAAACTTGAAATTTTGTATTTCTTTATTCTTGTTTTTGTACAACTGTTTAAACAATTGGATTTCAAAGTTTACACCAAAATATTCAGACTAAAAAAAGTAAATTATAAATATGTATATGTATGTATATATACGTACTCGTATAGGTATAGGTATATGTATGTATGAATATAAAATCATGTGACAGTCAACTAATGCCATTGTCTTCTCTATTTTCTTACAGACACAAGCAGTTAACCAATTCTACTCTGAGTTGGAATAATAAAATTGAAATTATTTACAGAGTGAATTTTTTATTTTTTACTTTAGTTTAGTTTTATATGAAACTAAAAATAAAAATAAAAAATTTATATGTAAAATAAGTTGCATCCATGTATGCTGCACAGTATTGCATGTTGTCATAGTTCTGAAACACTTAATTGCTTTTCAGATTTCCCAGTTCAAACTTTAAAATTAATATAAAAACAAAATCCATGACTCCCTGAATCGAAATATGATTTTTAAAAAATTCTATCTCTTACAGTTTTTCCGCTACACAGTTATCAAAATTGAAAAATGTCGCTTTTTTGCACATGCGCTCGAGGATTAAATATATTCTAAATCCAGTTTTGGATTCAGGGAGTCAAAGAATATAAATCGAAAAAATTTCCATGAAATCTGAAGTAGTCATTTTGAGTGCCTTGTCGATTTGACGTGGAATTACCCATCTGTAAAAAGTTTAGTATGAGTGCCTCGATAGACCGATTATTAGCGCGCTAGTCTGTCAGTCTGAATATTGCAAGTTCGAATCACTGGAATTACAAGGGTTAAACGAAACTCTTAGGCAGAGAATAAATAAAAAGGATGCATTTATCTTACTTTCATTGGACTTTTTAAAGGCAGTTAGTTGAACGTAAAAATATTACTATGATGATAATTTAATTGTCTCCTGATGTCTCCCTTCTGCTATTTACGTCAACCTAAATAATTTATTTTATATAATGGGTGTCAATTACCTTTAGTTCGGGAGTTGTGCAGGCTTCAATACTGGATTATTGCGAAACCATCTATGCTTTTTCTGATGGTATTTAGCTTCTGTTTTTCGAAAAATTATCACGTGTTAACTTTAAAGACTAAGGTAAGTAATACTCTGTGTAGGGTCGATACCTGAATAAAATTAAATTGTCTTCAGATTAATTTATCCAAACCTAAAATTATGGGCTTTGAATTCGTGGAGAATGCATAGAATGGGGAAATAGAAAGCAAGCAACAAACTAAATTATGCATATCTCATAAATAAAATTTCTTCAAATGTTAATTTTGGTATCCTCTGTTTACACTTCCTAAATATACATTTAAACTTTCTTTTCAGATGTAAAACAGCCCATGCATTATTAATGACTCTAATATGATTTTATTTTCGAGCTACCGATAAGCTCGGTATCTGGATTGCTTATAATAGAGAGCAAATATCTTATATAGATAAAGCCACCAGTTAAAGACTTTAAGCAGTTTTTAATTAAAGTTTAATTAATTTTTTAATTGATTCAAAAATATATTTGTTTAAAACAGAACAGGTAAATTCTGAATTACATAAATAATTGAATCAATTAATTATTTAATTAAATCAATTAATTATTTAAATAAATACGTTTACATAAATTTATTATCGTACTTGTCAAATATTCTAATCAATTTCTAAAAATACTTCTATAAAAGTATCGATTAACTACTTTAGTCTATTGAGTACTCAAGAAAATGATCAAATACACGATACTCGGTACGCACTACTCAATACTTTGCCAGAACTTCTGTGCAGTATCCATGAGAAATTAAAGTTTCGAATTGTTAGCAGATCCACTATGTTTTCTAGATTTGACTCTGCAATGTTTTCTTTTTTTTAATTTTAAGAAATGACTCGGTGGAGAGAAGTTTAACTCTGCAATAAACAAGCCTTTATTATAGAAGAAATAAATTGTAAAATAATTGGATTAAGTTGAAGAAGAAACAACTTACTTAAATGAATTTCTCTTTGATAACTTATTAGCTCTCCCTCGTTAAACGTGAACACAAAGACCTTTTTTTTAAGCCTATGAATTTTAGTGTTGTTTGCACGCCTTTAAATTTAAGGCCTCAATATTGTTTACTGACATGTATTCTATAGATTCCTTTTTTTAAGTTATTGTATTGTAGCTGATCTAAGGATTAAGTGTAAATATATCGTACAATGTTTCTACCCAAAAGGTAAAGGTGATAAACTGATTTTATTACTGACAAATTTTATCCCACCTTATTTATTCTTAAATATTATTAAGTTTATTTAAAAGTAAAAAAGAAAACCTGCCTATTGGATGTTTTACAATGACTACTATTACAACAAATATGTGAAATAAAATTAAAATTAAATTATTTAATTAATTAAATTGAAATTAAAATTAAAATGTTTTGACGGTATTCTCTGTAAACGTTTTAGGCAGACACCTGATACCTACTGCCTGTACAATTAAATTTAAAACAAAAACAAATTCTGAAATTTTGTTTTTGTTTTAAATGTAACTGTGCAAATTTGTTGTTGCTATTTTTTAAATTTGTTTTTGTTTTAAATGAAATTGGGCGAATGAACGATATTGTGCGACATCGTGGGACAGGCAATTAGAATGCGTATGCAGTACTATGTTCTCCATAACAACAAGTTAAAAAAAAATAAAAATAAAACGTCTATAGGGTGATCCAAAAGAGAAATTAATTGCGACTTTTATCTTTAAAACTGTAACAAGCCGACACTTCAAACTTTTTAAAGGCAAGTAAAAAACATAAAACTAAGAATTAAACGGCGCTCCATAAAACATGTGAATTAATAAAGATCGTCTGCTTTTAAAATTATATATTGAACATATACATAGATAGTACGGAATCCTACTTGCGAGAGTCTGACTCCGACTTGACTGTTATTGTGTTCTTTTTGATATTTTCTATAAAAATCGTTGAAATTGCTATTGTTCGGTAAAAATTTAATTTTATATTTAATTTCGGTAAAAACGATCTATTTTGTTAAAATTTCGATTTTTAGTGGACCCTAAATTTGTTTTGCATTTCGGTTTTTAAAATAATAAATTCAAAAACAACAACAACGCCCTTTATGTACCGATTTCGCTGATTTTTAGATATATGTGACAGACGAAAATCTACTTCAACGTTAACAAACGAATATTGAATCGACTGTCAAATTTATATAATCTATATTGTCGCAAATAAATATTGAAGAAATTATAAAAGAAATGACAAACTTATCCATCCACTTGTGAGAGAGATTAACTTGAAGATGACAATACCCGCTGTCCTTTTTTGCTCACAATTGTACCGTTATATATAACTAGCAGTGTTTGAATTTTCCTTTTAGTTTGAAAGTTATCCACACCAAAATTAAAGACTTGCACTTATATTAGTATGCAGCTCTGTAAAAAAAAGGTGCCTTCAAGTCATTTAAAACGGTAAATTGAGTACACTTGGGGTTTTATCTGTATTCTCCTGTTGAAATTAGATATCTATATATACGAGTATAATAAAACTTTAAAGGAAATAATTTTCGAAAATGTTGTTGCTCTTGCAGATAGTAGATCGAAACGGAATACAAAACAGCAATTTTTAGAATTGTTGTCTGTCTGTCCATCTGTCACATCCAGACCGTGTTCCGATAACGTGAAAACTACGGGATGAATTTTTCATAAAATACAAAATTTTGCTTCAAATATACTTTTTGGCTGCAAAAATATCTCAAAATATCCCAAGAGAAAATAGATAAAAAGTAGAAAAATGAAAAAATCTAATAAAATATTGCCAGGACGCCTACAACGTGGCGGGCACTGCTAGTAATAAATAATGTGTGAAAAGGTAACAAATCTAACAAGTTTTATAACTTTTAAATTTATGAATTGTTTTCCGCTTAACTTTTAATATTATTTGATTTGAAAAATTTCTTTCTTTCATATTTGTGTTGTATTTTTAACGTAACTAAACTTAAAACAAGTAATCATATCTTAAGTCTAAATAAAGAATGATTAACCAAGTCCGACCAATGCTAGACAAAAAATATATTTTTAATGATTGCCGCTATAAAATCTCTAGAAATTTGTTAATGGAAACCTTTTCACTAAGACCTCAATGCAGAATTTATAAAACACTGATCCACTTTTCAACGTAAAAACAGAAATTCGATGTAGGCCAAATATCAAAATTCTTCGTCTCAAATAAGAAAGTTATGCTACCGTGCTGTAAGTTAAAGTAACAAACTCGAACGTGAAACTATTTCATAGTTTCTGTTTTTTTTCTTTTTTCTTTTTGTTTTAGCAGAAGCACACAAGTGAAGTGTTGTTTTGTTAAAAAAAAAAAAAAACTTACCTCAATCGGTTTCTGATCGTAGAAAAGTATTCTTGATCACGTTCTATCGCTAATAAAATAAACTGACATTGTTGTATGCGATTGTGAAGTTGCATATCGTTACCATCCCTCAGTACACCAGCTATGCCGCTATCAAAGCTGTAATCCAACAATATCGGACTGCCACTGCTACTTTTGCCACTATCTGATGAACGCGAGTTACAGACACCTTTTGGGGAGGCCGATGACTTACACGCCTTAGATGTGGGTTTTGTTGTTAAGTTTTTTGAAATATTTGACGTTTGTAAATGTTTTTGAGATTGAAATACTTCCAGATATACAGTTTCAGCCAAAATTGCCAGAGGATTATCAGCTAAGGACATTATTGTTTTATGCTTTTTAGTCTTTCAAATCTTTATTTTTTGTTTTAGATTTTATTTATTTTCTTATCTTGTTGAGTTTTAAAATTATAAATTTTTGTTGTTCTTGTTGTTGTTGTTGTTGTGTTATAAATTGTTGGTACGTGTTTTCTTAAATATTGTGTTAATTGTTTAATTTAAGTCATTTTGTTTGCTTGTTTTCCTTCGATCTTTCACTTTATCAAAACTTCTCATTTGACTTTTAAATTCATTCTTTATTGTTCTTTTCTTTCTTTTTGCAATTTATTTTTAGTCCGCGTTATCGCTTTTCTCATGGAGCTTCACAATAAAACTGAAAATAAAAAAAATATAATTTTATATAAACAAATATTATTATTAATTTTTGAATAAAATGCTCTCTAAAGATACTGATTTAAAATTGTCTCTCTTAAAAGGACTGACAGTACGATCGAGACCTGACACAAAAAGTAAATTAAGATTTTTTCTGAGATAAAATAATTTTTAAATTAAATTTTTATACAATATTGGCTAACGATTTTACTAAGTTTTAAATTATTATTTGTGATATTCAAGGTAACTAAATATAATGGAAATAATTTGAATAAATATTATTTTTATTTGTGATTAAATCATCATTAAATTAAAACTGGCAACCAACCTAAATCGAAACCAAAGAAATTTTAGAATAAAGTTTTAGAAATAAAATTTTTTAAATAGCTAATTTGCACTTTTTGTAAGTCAAACTAATGATGGACCAATTTTTGTAACAGCTTTCTTAATAGGTTACTTATCAGGTCTATCTAAACTAAACAGAAAACAAGTAACAGCGCTATACTCGGCCGTCACGAATTTTCTATACCATTGCCCATAGTGATTTAAGATATTTCCTTACAGTTAATCTTGCATTTTCCAATTTTATTTGGACAGTTATAGTAAAAATATGACATGGTTTAAGATTAAATTTACAAATTGATATAATTATTAATGTATACCCGTAAATATTAGGGTGCCCGGGTAGACTAGTAAGTAGTGTGCTAGTCTACGACTCTGGATGTTTCACTGCAACGAGTGAAGGTAAACATTACTATGCTCTGTAAATTAAGTTAGAATATGATTTGTAATTGTATTGTAACAATAACTAATAAATAAATAAATAACATGAATTGTTAAGCAATCAATAGGGCTGTGAAAATATTGCTTAAAAATTAGGTTGGTTAGTTGGTGAAATATGTAAATGATCTTTACGACTACCAACACTATCCAAAGTAGATAAAGAAGAAGAATGCTGAAGAAGGATGTAGCGCTCCATAAAACGCATTATGCAATAAACACAGACGACAGTAGGCTACCGACTTCAACTGCCCTTCTTCAGCAGGATATCCTCAAATTAGACTTTTTTTAATTTTGTTCTAATATTTTAATTTTTATGTATATAAATATAGATGACACGATTTCCTATCAAATCAAAAAAGATTCTCCTCGCTATCTTTCTTATATACAAAACTACGTGTTCTTAAATATCAGTGTTCCTATATGTATGTACATATGTATGTAAACACTTCTGTAAAAAATAATTATATTTATAAAATTTTTGTCAGTCTATATGTTGTCTTCGGAAAATGCATTTCAACCCTTTTTACGGACTGGTATACGGATTAAAAATGTCTAAACATTAAGGGGACAAAATGAAATGAATATTGTAGAATTTAAAAACGATAGAACACAGACATGTGTACAGACATACTTTCTACCTGGGGTTAAGGGTATAAAAAGCCAACCGGTTTTCCAACTTGTTTGTTTATTATTCAAACATTGCTTTTATGATCAAACTCCTATCACAATTATCAAACACGTTTTTTCATTGGTCACCCTTAAGGCAAATTGTAAAATGATTTTCTCTTTTGAAATAAAAATTATTGTAAAGTTTAGCGGCAGAAAAGGTACTTAAATGTCGTAATTGATTACAAATAGAGCAAAAATAAATATTTTTAAAGTCACCTAAAGAAAGTGGCAGCTAAAACCTATTTTTGAACTCTTCATCTACTGGAAGTTTTTTTGAATAGCTATCATTAATGACACTATCAAAATATTCATTCATTAAAATGCAAACATACAGTGGGCGACTTATCAAGAAAAAATTTTATACAATTTTTAAATTTTTAAAATAAATATAATTTGTTTTGAAGAAACATTTCTAGAAATAATTGATAGCTCAATTTACATTATTTTTGTTATATTAAACTCATTTGAAAATATTTACTTATTTATAAAGATGTCGAATGCCGGCGAGAAAGTGCTTTTGCTGTTAATATCTAAAAGTTTCTATTTTTCATGGTTAAAAGAAGTAAGTTAACGGTTCAAAATAGCATATTGAACCCTATTGGCTTAACGTACATGTCTAATAACCAACAATGTCCGATAACATCCTACCCTCAGCTATTTGTAAGATATCAAAACGACTCATAAAATACTCATTAGTTTAAGTCTTTTTAATTTAAAGGTAATAATAATAAGCCTCATCAATTAATGACAGTAGACAAAAGAGAGAAAAATTGTTAAAATTTGTCACTAATATGTCACCCACTGTATGTATGTATGTAAGTAAGTACATTACGAATTCGCACATAACTACCTATAAAACATACACAGAGTGCTAAATATAGCAAAGATATTTTAAGTACAAAAAAATTAGCTAATAAAATTAATTATTATTTTCTATTTAAATTTTTATTAAAATTTACTTTTTTTTATTTATATGTACATAGGTACACATGGGAGATATAAACTTCTATCACTGACGACGGCTGCAATCGTCACTGCAAGTTGGCCATAAAAAAGTTAGACCAAATATTTTATTTTAGTTCCAAAAATCATCACGTTGTCGCAATAGACACAAATAAAAGAAACTGCAGCAGTCAGTCAATGAAATTCAAAACAGAAGACGACATATCGCACGCTCCACTGACCCAGTAGGAAATTTTAATACAACAGGTTTTTTATTCAGTTGTTGTAGATAATTTTAAACACATTTATATGTACTATTGCATACATACATACATATGTGCATACATACATTTGTATGTGTATATGTTCATTAATATATGTATATATTTGTTTAATTAGCACATACATACATACACACATACATATGTAAATGTTTGGAATTTTGGTTTTTCTCACGTTTAACAAAAATTAAGAAAATGCAAAACGCATTAATGCTTATTCGTATGCGAGTATATTTCGTATACTGACTTCATTAAACTCGTATACAAAGCATACATACAAACTTATCATTTTTAATATACACCCTACACATTTTTATTAAGTGCGCTTTTTTGTTCTTAACGTAACGTAAGCAAATCATTGAACCATTAGCTATTTTATATTAGACTAACTGTGCCCGCCCCTTCGTCAGCATCCTGACAATATTTTGTTCGATTTTCCTTTGAAAGTAATCCACTCAAAATTTTAGGACTCTTACTATTATAGTGCTTCAGATACGGTTTATGCATTTACTTTATATAAAGGTACCCATTCCAGGAACATAGGCCATATATAAACTTCTAAAATTTGTATAAAATTCTGACAAAAATAAAAGGTGCTGCCAAGTTTCGTGTACCAATGAATGGGTAAAATTGCGTACTTTCATTAATTTGTCTCTATTTTCTCGTGATACTAAGGTACCTCCTCACAAAATTTTATTAAAATTCATTTAGCAGTTTTTACGTGATGCGAACACGGACAGACGAAAGTTTCAAAAAAGTTTCAAAAATTGGGCTGGCTTTCAAAACGTATTAATACAAAGTTTGTATACAGTTGTGCAACTATATTTAAATCAATGCATCATCCGAAACAATGCATCAACTTTAAAACTGATGCCATGATTGCATGTTAACTGCGTTACTAATACCTGTCGACGACGTTTTAAAATTGTCAAATTTTTGTAATGCTGCGTTATGAAACACTGTACTTTGTTAGAATATAAAACAATTGACGTATTAGAAGTCAGGTTTGCTGTTTTGAATTACATTTCGATTACTATCTGCACTAGAAAGAAATTTCATGTACAGAAATGGTCCTGTTACACTTTTATTATATGTATAGATAAAATTGCATTATGTAAGAAATGGAATGTCTAGGGTAAATTTTCCGACGTTTAAGTAATTTGAGATTTTGCACATGTAATAAGAGTCCATGATAACACAATACTTTTATAAGTTTGATTTGTCCTGATTGACCAGCAAAACAGAGCACATAAAACGCAAGTCTATAACACATAAGGTCATAATATATGTATGTATAACTAGAACTTGACTGCTCAAAGTTAACATGGAAAGTCACAAATAGTGAATTTAACAATTAATGTGTACTTGAAAGTGCATTCCTTGAAACTCAAGAGCGAGATTAAGAGTTATATAGTGTGGTAGCCCCTTTTCCCCCATCTACAACGAAGGATAAGGGCTAGAAGAAATTTGTAGGACAGTCCAGAATTTTTTACTATATTCAGAAATAGCCTCGAACGTTGGGGACTATTCCAAATCATATCTACAGTGGGTGACAATTTAACAGAAACTTTTGTCGCAGTTTATATTCCGAATTTTATATGTATATTTAAAAAAATATTTCAAATAAAATACAAACTTTTTTATAATGAATGTAAATCTCTTTAAAGAGTGTTTTGTGCGTCATTCAACGATAGATTACTTAATCTTTCTAAAACTTCAATTGCCGAATTTGTGATAAGATCTATATTAGTATATCGAAATATATTTTAAACAAAGCAGGCCAACTGTGTTGAACATCTATGTATACTCTATACATATAAAAAACTGTAACAGTAACATTTCTGTACATGAACTATTTTTTGAAAATTTTGTTAGTGATCGAAATGGAATACAAAACAGCAATTTTTAGAATTTTTGTCTGTATGTCTGTCTGTGTTCTCATCACGTAAAAACTACTGGATGAATTTTGATACATTTCTGTAAGGGCGTACCTTACTATCTTGGTTCAAATATAGAATACGTTCTTACCGCAAAAATATCCTATTTCCTAGAGAAAATAGAGAAAAAATAGTGTAAGTACGCGATTTTACCGATTTAAAGGTACTGCAAACTTGACAGCACCTTTTATTTCTGTTAGCAGTATATTTTAAACACTAGTTACAGCACTCCACAATAATTTTAGAAGTTAATATAAATATTTTAAGAATTTTATATAAATTTTAGAATTTTATCCAGCGATGGGTACCTCTAAATAATGAAAACACATAAACCATAACAGAAGCACTATTAAAGTAAGAGTCTTAAAATTTGTGGTGAATTGCTTTCCAAGTAAACTCGAACAAAATATAATTAAAACACCTATGACGTTGCGGTCACAGCTAGTCATTTAATCTCTTTACTTTCTTAAATCTGTATTTGTTGTTGTTCTGAGGACTATTACAAGTATTTTTATCATACGTAGCAAGAATGATAGAAGGCAAGATTACGCCATGCGCATGTTTTTCCGTTAGATGACATTGTTCGGCCGATGTAAGGTTTCCATGTCTGTAATCAACAAATTGCTTGAAATAAGTAAGTACAAATAAATGTAAGCAATATGCAAAATTGGCAACCCTGCAAATAAACTCTCATAATTTATACTAAAAACTCTCACAATTTATAGTTATACTTTCGTCAGAATTATTAGCCAATAGGAAGACAGTTTCGTGATGTCATTAGGCCGACATGAGCAGTAAATTTCAATATTATTTTCGGGATGGGGTAACCTTATCTTCTATCATCGTTCATACGTAGTATAGGATTTATATGTTTTGAAGTCTGCTGAATCCGTTTTGACTATTTTCGCGATGATATCTGTGGGTGGGTGTGCCACTATTTTTGTGAACGGTCATACCGTTTGACTTATCTCAATGAAATCCAGTATAAGCAGAGATGAAGACTTGTATAGTTTTTGGGCATAATCTGGAATGGGGGAAGCGGCAATTTACTTGACATCCCAAACCGAAAATAATTATTTCTCCAATTCGAATATACTTTGAATTTTTATTCTTTACGCAAAATAAAGAAAATTTAGAATTTAAATTCTTAAAAATAAAATAATTTTCGATAAGAACCGTTTTAGGCGGACCCACTAGTAGTCGTGTAGGTTATTATTGGTGTGACTTGACCGACTTCTTATAAATTATTTACTTACCTTCTTCGTATTTGGTGTTGACAAGAAACTGTGAATCAAACTGCTCCCAGTAAACTAAAAATAAAAAACGTAACTAAATTTTGTTGCTTTTAGCTTTTAGTTTTTTGTTTGTTTTTGTTTTAAATTTCCGCATCAATGATTTCGTTGTTGTTTTTATTTGAAAAACGTAGTTATTCATTATTTGGGTATGTTTTGTCCCCCATAAAACAGCTGCGCTCGCTGCTATCTGCTCCCGTTTGTTTTAAACTGTTTGCGTTTTTTTTTATTTATTTTACTTTTCTGTTCGCATATTCACACTGTATTACATATGTTTTTGCTATTACTGTTTTATTATTAGTTGTTGTTTTTGAAAAAAATGTGTTTTTGTTACACTGTTTATCTTGTTATTTGAATTTCGTACCCGTCAAAGAAGGAATTTTAGTCAATTACTCCGCGTACTTTGAAGTCAACGAAGGTATAAACGCGAATGAGTGTCTGTCTGGTCTGCTGTCTATTGAAATGTTGTTTGGTTTGAGTATGTGTTTGTTTGTTAGTTGGTTGGTTGGTTGGTTGGTTGGTTGGGTATTGTTTTAATTAAAGCTTTGTTTGCGTTGTTAGTTTTTTGAGATGACAGAGTTTTGCTTCTGTCATCCTCAGACAGAGGATGACAGAGAGTTAACGTTAACAAAATTGTGAGTGCTGTTGCCAGATTTGAGGAGTAATAGAGATTTTAACGAGATTTCAAGCCAAAAATTAAATTGCTTTTTAACTTGAATTAAGTTCAGACTAGGTAAATATTTGATGCAATAGCCGTAACCAATCTGAGCAATTTTTATTTCTTAAGAACACAATATTCTACACAATCGTATGATTCAATAACAAAAAAACTCATACAAAATTGTGTCTTACTAAACAAATCCCTTAAAAAGCGAGTTCTGGTACTATTCAATAAGAAGTTTTTGCAACTCTGATCGCATAGAGAAAAACAAATATTTTATGAAGTTTTTCAAAAGATTCTTAAATCGTAGAGACTTGTCAAAAAGTTTGTCTCACACATAAACTTCTAATTCGTACTATCATACTTTTTTAGCGCATTTCACACTTGCAATTTTTGTTTTTGAAACATATGTTTTTGTTGTTGGGAGAGGAAAGACGAATGACAGCGGGCACGAAGTCTCATGTACTTGAAACTCTGCTGCGACTCTCTATTGTTGTTATTTTCGAAATGAGGATGACTGTATAAAAGTATACAGTCATCAGAAACACAAAATTTAAAGTACGATGCAACTTCAAAAGATAATTTAAAAATTGATTCAGAAACAATAATTTCAAGTGTGGAAGGGGATTTTGCAAGTAAGTATTTATTAATTTAAAAAAGATTATTCAAACAAGAAAGGGCCAGGGTAAAATTTTCAGTACGGGACAAAACAAAATATCTGTTGCACCAAACGATATCTTGAGATCAACTACAAAATAGATTTTATTTCAATTTGAACATATTTAATTAGGCAGTCTTAACAACTGAAAACTTGCAAAACTTTTACCTCAGTTATCTCAAAACTAAACTTTTGAACTAATAACTTCAAAACCAACATTAAGTCCATAACTTCGTCAATTTCTTAGATTTTTGCCTGATGTTTTTTTCGTTCTGTCCAGAATTTTTTACTTTATTGAAAAACATCTCATTTTCGAACCCTGGCAAGATAGGGTGCGTCACATACACATATATTGCAAATACGTTAGACAACCTAAATGTGTAAAGATATTTTTCTTCTGTGGTAGTTTCTTATGGATTAAGCCCAATAAAAACTGATGAGACTTTTTTTCTTTTTATTCAATTGGTCAGCATCGCCAGAAATAACTAAACAAGTAAGTAATTTTAAAGTTGTGTTTGCAAAATAATTAATTAAATATAATTGTTTCATAATTATTTCATTTTTTGTCCTTTCTATTCACAGCAACACTACACTTTAAATTTTTTAACGAATTGTGGATGTTGTATAGTCCACATAGATGACTGAAGCAGAATTTTTTACAAAGTTTTTGATTATTATTAATTACAAGCAAAAGTAGAAGTGAAATTTCTTCTTGCGATTCTTCTTTAAAAATCAGTGACATTAAATTTGAGTTTTAAAAAAGACAAGTGAGACTCAAACAAACTTTTTTATCTAAATTTTATTTATAAAAGTTAATGTTTCTGGTTTTAGACAACCAAAAAAGAACTCATTTTGCATTTTAAGTTTTGTAAGTTTTGTTGCTATAATTATATTTAGAACGTGGCCACAGCGCAGCCAGCGATCAGCAACACATAAAAATGAAGAAATTTCATTTTACATCGCAAGTAAAAAAACAAATAAAATAAAATGAATAAGTAATAATATGATTTATGAGTTAAAAGTTTTTTTTTGTGTTTTCAATATGTTTATAATTAATGACTTATTTTGTGAGTTGAGTATAAAATAAATCGTATAATTTAATGAGGGGATGCTATTTTAATTTTTTAAATATAAATTTTCTTAATTACATAAACCAATTCAAATTGTCTCTGTACATGTTCAAATACACAGAAAAAATATTTTGCAAATTAAAGGTTTCAGATTAAAATATAATTAAATGGTTAATTCATTTAATTAATTGTTTAATTAGGATTTTTCCTTTGTTTTGTTTTAAACAAATATATATTTAAATCAATTAATAAATCAGTCAAGTGAGAGTTAGACTCACAAACGTAGGGTTCCGTACTATGTTAAGTACAACTATAAAAATTCAAGTTTTTAATTTTTTCATGTCTTATGGGTCACGCTTTACTTTTAAAAATTAAGTCATATTTACGAAAATTGCATCACCCTTTAAATTTGAGTAATTGTTGTTATAGCGGCCATGGTAATACACTTTCTATAAAAATATCAGGCGCCAACCTTTTAAAAAATAAGGTAATATATGTACGTGAAAAACATGTCACTGATGGAAAACCCTTTAGATATTTGTAATTAAACATTTCAAGAGTCTACCTATTACGGCTTAAATATAAGTCTATTTACGTACAAATCATGCCTCTGTCGGAACACCCTGAATTTTGTTATTTGTTATAGCGGACATGGCCATTCTCTTTCTATGAATATATCAAGAGTCTACCTAATACGATTAAAAAATAAGTCGCTATACGTGAAAAACATGGCACAGTCGGAATACCCTTTAATTTTTAGGGATTGTCATAGCGGCTGAGGCAACACATCTTCTGTACAAATTGGAAGAGTCTACTTATTACGTTTCAAAAAATAAGGCGTTATACATGCAAATCACGTCACTGTCGGAAAACCATTTATTTTTATAGGGGTCTTAATAAAACACCATTTGTGAAAATTTCAAGAGTCTATCTATTATAGTTAAAAAATTAGGCTATATTCATGCAAATCACATAACTGTACACCCTTTAATTTTTACTATTTGTTATAGTGGCCATAGTAAGCCCTATAAGTTTTAGTATTTTTTGCGATCGCGGTCACAATGATAAAACATTCTGTGAAAATTTAATGAGTCATGTAAATCACGGGAACAGGAACACCCTTTAATTTTAAGGTTTTTTTTTATACTTGTTTGTAAGTTTTGATTACTGTTTGTAGATTTTAAGTGTATGGGTCCTACAGTTCAAGAAATAAACACATATACGTGAATAACACGTCTCTGTCGGAACACCATTCGGAAAAATATTAAATTTTGAGAACACTAAACTAAACGTGTCGAGCTTAAAGGAAAATATAGTGAGTTATGGAACGCTTTTTTAACAAAATAAAATATTGCTTAAGATCAACCGAAACAACCCCTTTGGGTGTCCCAAAATTCACGTAAATTTGAATTCATTGAAAACCAACCCTGCTATCCACAAAAAATATTTAGGTATCTTTTACATGAAGCCGGGGTTTACTTCCGAGTTTTAGCTGAACGCACATTGTAAACTTGTTTTTATATATTGAAATATTGATTATCAGTTGTACCGAAAAATAGAAACTAATAAGGCCGACCACCTAGACATGCTTTAGAATCTGACATCTTAATGTTGCTTTGTCACTTAAATAAATTTGAATTTGGGTTTTTTTTAATAATAAAAACGACTTGCTTAGAAAAATATATATGTATATTTCCAAGCCCCTAAAGAAAATATCTGAAAAGTGTCCTACAATTGTATTTTTATCTGTTAATTATTACTTATTTCGGTGTTGCAGCAATATGGCTAGTATTGCAACATTTTTAACCATTCATCATTAAATTTAAGTTTTTAATACATACAATTAAATTATTTAAACAATATTAAATTGAAAATTGTTTTTTTATTTTATATTTTAAAGTTTTGCGCAATGACTGGCTTTGGTGATAATTTGGCAAATAAACTTGATGCTGGCACTTCATGGAACTTCAAGGATGATTAACTGATATCCAATAAGACCGCTGAGGGGATAAAAGCTTAAAAAATCTATGATTGACTGTTAACAGCAAACGGAACTATGACCAATCCATATAAAAATTTTATGAGTCTGTATATGTAAATAAATATATGTATAAGTACAACTTTCTAAGAAATAATATAAAAGTGTTTACGAGGGTGCATCTTAAATGAATCTGAAAGGCGAAGATGTACGACTCTAAAGGATCTCTAGAGTAATGACCGATGTGACTATTCTGGAAATGGCAGAAACAGTAATGAGTTCTAGGGGTGCCACTCTGAAGAATTCTACTCAAATCACCCTCGGAAACGGAAAAGTCCTTGCGTTAGAGTGGCAATGTGACATAAACTAAACTATTAATATTGGCCTAGAGAACGTTCTAATATAAAACTTATTAATTTATTGGAATGAAAAATAAAAAAACAAAAACAAAATAGGGAGTTTACAAAATATCATAACTATAATTATAGGAAAAAGTTATATATATAAAAAAGATAAGTCAATGTTAATATTTCAACAGGACCTAAGAGGGCCGTCTTCACTAGCCATTAATTTGAACAAAACATAAACATGACGCCAGCAGAGCAAAGGAATTAATTTGTGCATAAAGTTATAGGTGGCGAATACATGTTTATGTCATTTTCTGTTTTCCAGCAATGTTGTTTGAATGCTTATTAGACCGTAAAAAATACTGTCAAACTAAAATACAAAAACAAAGTCATTGTCATGCTATGAAAGAGTTATTATAACAAATGTTTTAACAACCATGGTAAGACTTGGAAAAAACATTAACATGGGCAGTCTACACTTAAAACTAATATGATGTTAGTGTTAATGTTTATCAGTTATATTTTATGTAGACTGGGGATAATGCTTGAAGACTGCAAATATGAAAAGATTGTGGTAGGCAGCTACTTTTTGATGGTGCTCAAGAAGCATTTCGACCAGTAAAGCAAATTAACACTTGAAGGTAATAAGTCAATTCATAAGCCTCTTCATATTGTACGCTTTTTCTTATTTTGTATTAAACCGAATGAAGAGAAGTAAAAATGTTAACTCATGTCCGGCGATTTGGTTTTTTCCACACGGTTTCTGGTTACTAGAAGATTACTAATAGATCATACTAATTAAGGAAATTTGTTTAAAGACCTACGGACAAAAGAAAAGATTTTGGACCACTATTACTTTCCCAACATAAAAGATAGATTTCGTACTTCTTTAAAAATATGATTATGGCTTAAAAATAGGAAGAATCAATTATTTCTTAATAAACTTCAGACATTATTATCTACAATTTTTTGATGAGAAAAAGCTTATACTTCGACTTAGTAAATGAGTTTCTTATTCTTAGTAAATGGATTTCTGGGATACCAGCAGAGTACACAAGTCTTTTCAAGACAGAGCTTAAAGTCTATTTTACTGGAAATATGTACATCTGTACATACATATCATGATGCTGAAACGCTTGTCAAAAGAGATTTTGGGAAGAATCAAACAACTTGTCATGATTGCAAAAGTCAGACTGATTTACTCACCAATTTTCATTGAACATATCTGGGGAATTAGCACTTTCAATGAAAATGTATTTTTAGAAACCCTATTAAATATTTGCAGTTGCAATCTTGCCGTAAATTTAAAAATCATTGGATTTTTAACTAAAAACTGTTTAAAACTGCCCCACAGTATTTGAGAAAAAAATTTAAATATTTTCTAAAAATATGTGCTAAATTAAATAACAACGCTTAAAAAAATTGCAACTCAAAATTAACAAAAAATTTAATAATTCAGCTGCAAAAAAACTCAAACGGTTACACTGTTTACAATTTTAACATGTTCTAAAACGTTGCATGCTTTTAGGCTATATATTTAATACAGAATTTATTGAGATTTCAGACACTGTCTACGACGTCATCAAAATAATACAAACAGCAAAAGCAACAACGACAACAACAACAAAGAATGTAACTTTTTGTGATTTCTTTTATGTAGTTTTTAATGCCCACAGCCGGACCAGACTGACACTTTCTTAAATTAACAAATATTTGCATGTAATTTTTTATTTTTTTTATCAAAACAACTGATTAAAATTAATAAAATATTAAAGAAATTTTATTATAGGTATTTTTCTTTTTTTACTGATAGGTACTTTCAATAATATGAGATTGATTACATTCGTTTGTTTGTACTTGCGCAGTACTGGGAGCATTATACTGAAAAACAATTATTATTTTTTTTACAATTATTTTTTTTTTTCACCGATTCAGTATTACCATTTGTCAAACATTTCTTAAGAAAACATATTCTGTAACTGTGAAATTTTATATAGGTATTATACAGTTTTTGTGCCTATGTTTATGTCATATTAGAAGGTGATTTTTTTTTTTGCAAACCAATATACGTACAATATTTTTATTGCAATTTTATTGTTCAATAACTGATATTGTGCAATAAAATTGACTATTTGTATATTATATTAGTAGAGGAAAAAATATAATCAAAAGTCTTTCGATTTATGTACATGTATTGCACAGAAAGTAATGATGATTTCCCACCAAAAAAGAAAGAAAAATTGCGCAATTTTTTTGCTTAAAAATGTTGATTCAATTATTTGGTAGTGTGGAGCAAAACGACAATAATAATAGCAATAATGTACTTTATATGGTTGTGTAGTTTAATGTGTTGGCAATAATTTTCAATGTTGCTTTTATATTGCGATACATACAAATTTGCCCCATATTAACTTGAAATTATTGTACAACTTATTGAATAGTAAAGGGTAAAATTACAATATCTTAAACAATAATGTTATCACCTAATTTGTAATTTAATTTATTCTTACTTAAGGCCAGGCTTCACTATCCTACACAATCGTACGATTTAATCAACCAAAAATCTGACAGAATTCTGTCGTACTTTAAAAACCGTTTAAAAATGGCGTTGTAGATGCCACACTATCATACAAAGCAAGTTTTTGAAACTCTGATCGCATGGAAAATAATATTTCTGTGGCATTAAGGAATAAGTGCTTAAGTCGACTTAAGCAAAATTTAAGTTACTGGCACCTTTGGAATCTCCGTACTCCAAAGTACCCATGGGCAAAGTTTCAACTATTTTGTACCATTTTTTAAGAAGTTATAGCGAAATTTCTTTCTACTTATCTTTTTCCAATGTCTAAACGCATTGGGAAAAAAGCTTAAGAAACTACAAGCTATTTTTCCAAATCAAAAAATCTTTTTTTCACAACTTATTAATTGCAACGCCTGCGTACTTTTGGTAGATCTAAAATAATTTCCAAAACATATGTTTGACTTCCATGTGCGAAGTTTAAAGATCAGATATTTTTTTAAAAAATTAATTTTTAAGTTTAAAATTGTTCTCCTACAAAACTTAAAAATCAGACTTAAGCACTTTTTCCTTTTTGCCACAGATTTTATGAATTTTTTCAAAAGATTATCAAAAAGACTTCTCAAAAAGTGTGTCACACACATACATTTCCAAGCCCCACTATCATACTTTTTGAGCACACATGCATTTTTTGACAGATCGTACGACTGAGTATGATAGTGAATCATGGCCTTTAGAGAGAATAAAACGAACTTAATTTGAAGTCAAATTTCATCCGAATGTCAAACAATAAATTATTCAGCAATAATGTCGTCTGCTTAATACATTCCCATTAAACAGCTGATGAGGATATAACTTTTTAATAAACTTGATTTAAGTTTTCACGTATTTATATGGCAACTTTGGTAATCATCCCTTAAAGTAAATACAAACAAACTGAGCAGATTTAAAGATATTCAACGAAAAATAAGGATATTAGTTTTATGAATAATTTCATTCTTTATTTCTTCTCCTGCCTGCAGGACTACATTTATATTTCCAAATTTCTATTAACTTTTAAGATGAATTTTAAATACTAGAACAAAACTAGAGATGGCGCCAAAAATGCTACTTAACGCAAACTACTGCACTTAATGAATTTCAATCAAAAGGATAAAATAGCTGTTACTCTGTTGGCAAAAGCTCAGTTGTTTTGAAAACGTTTCACTGAGCACAACTCAAACCATCCGAGAATAATAAATTAAATACAGAATCTTTAGAAAGTAATTGAGATTTTAAAATTGTAAAGACAAAACTAGTGAACGAACATGTTTGTGCGTTTATACATACTCGAACATGTGTACATACATTTATTTAATCTGTCTTTATTTCATCACATCCACACGGCATTATGATGGAAAAAATTTAATGTGATGCGATTTAAATTCACCTTAAGTGTAGCAATTATTCAATTTATTGTGATTTACAAGCTGTTTATTTAATAAAAGCGATTGAAACTAAACCGCGATTAGTTTTCATGCAAATAACCCGAAACAACACAAATAACACAAATTAAATGTATCAACAGCAGCACAGCCATCATAATGTTTTAAATATAAACACTACAACTTAAGTCAGTCAATGAGCCTTAAATTATGCTTATGCATAAATTCATACACACACACACACACACACACACGCATTCACATACACACCCACACATAAACACTTGTGCAGAAAAATGTTTTGTGCGATTAAACCGATTAAAAGACAGACAGACAGCCAGGCAGACAAACAAGCAGGAAGCTGATGGATAAACAGAACAGAACAGACAAACAGTCAGACGGCAGACATGACGTTATTACGCTTTTTTCCAATTGAACTTGTAATTATTTCAAACTGTAAATCGTAAATTGTGTAGAGTGTTCGTGTGAACGTGCGAACGAAATTTTTTGTTTGGGGATGACGATTTATATAATTTTCAGTGACAAAAATCTCTTGAGTTTCAAGTGCTGATGCTTTTGTTGCTGCTACTGCGATTTGCTATTTTTAAACTGAGCTGAGGTGCGAATATCATTTCGAACAGCTGTTAAACGTAGTAGTTTGCAAGCAACCAACAGCAGCAGTTCAAAAGCTCAAAGAGCGAACAAAGCCAAGTAAAGGATCAAAATTAAAAGGCACCTTTCAAACCGTTCAATTATAAAATGTGATTTGCGTAAATATAAAAAAAATCTATAAATTGATTTTTGTTCGTCTGCAACTTTTGCACGTGCTATTTTATTGTGACACACACACACACGCATAAACTTCAACTCGTAACTCGGTTCTGAAGATAAACTTCAAACTATTCATTATTTTTAAGTTCAAATACTAATTGCAGGATTGCAATTCTCGATTTATAAAAAAAATAAAAGGAATTTTAAATTCGCACTCAAACAAGTTTTTTCTTAACTGTTTGAACAGCTGGTAAGTTCGAAAAAATACAAAATAAAACAATAAAATAAATTTAAAATAATGCTTTTTGCATTATTGGTGAAGTTGGAAAACAAATCAGCACTTATTCTCAGCTGCAGATGTGTGTTATTAAAATAAATCGGCCAAGAGCGATTCGGACTCACACATGCAGGGTTCTGTACCACCGCACAATTTTTAATTTTACTGTAAATAAATAGACACTTTTTAGGGGATGTTATTAACATTATTCTTGAAGGATTTAATCAATTTTATATAAAAATGATTGTTGTGTAGGACCACCTTAACATCTGAACTTTTTTATATTACGGTTTAATGGATATATGTAGCTGTTTAACAGATTATAAAATATTTTTTGGTATTTAACTGCTCTTTGAAATTTATTTTGTGCTTTTACTGATTTATTTTTAAATATTAAAGTATCTGAAATATATGCTATACATATGGCGCCTTTAGTGGCAACATCGTCATATCTCAAAAAATCAAAATTCTTAAATTATTGAAGAATAAGTATCGTTAAAGAAAAAGTAGTTGTAAAGGGTTCGCAACCTAGTACTGGATTTTTGTAATAATAAAACTTAATGCCTCCCAATACATTAACGAATACATCTATACATATAATAGTAACGGGACCATTTCTGTGCATGGTGCACTTATTAGTTTGAATTTTTGTCTGTCTTTCTGTATTTGCAACACGTAAAATCTACTGGATGAATTTTAATAAATTTTAGTGAAGAGGTTCCTAAGTATCTTGATTCACATATGGGATATTTTTTTATCGCAAAAAAATCTTATTTTCAAGAGAAAATAGAGAACAAGTAGATAAAGTACGCAATTTTACCGATTGGAAGGTACTGCAAACTTGACAGCATCTTTTATTTTTGTCAGCGGGATATTTAAAACAATAGTTACAGAACTCTATGATAATTTTAGAATTTTATATAAAGCCTTTGTTCCTGAGTTCAAGGATGGGTACCTCTATATAAAGAAAATACTAAACCATAACTGAAGCACTATAGAAGCAAGAGTCTTAAAATTTGGTTTGGATTACTTTCAAAGCAAAATCGAACAAAATATTAACCGTGCGCCTACGAAGTGGCGGGCACAGCTAGTACATAAATAAATTTATTTCTGATGTATGAAAGCATACATTGCTTGTTATACAATTTTGAATGTAGGGAGCTATCGTTTTCTTAATGGGTCCTTTTTGACCCCCTTCCATCTTTAATGATTATAAGCAACCGTTTTGTAATTTATGGCAAAACCTTACTTTCATTGCGTCACTTGCTACCACCAGCCTTTACTCTTGACTTTAGTGATTTCAGACTGAATGACTGGTAGTTGTCGGCATTATTTTGCATCACAGATTCTCTAGTAATTGCATGCGTTTGTGCAAGGCTTAGATCCATCATGCCATTCACATTTAACAAGTTTCTGCCTGTGTCCTAAGCCTTATGCTAGCCAGTGCTGGATATTCACACACAATTTGCGCTACCGTCTTCATCTCTTTCAGCCGTAGTTATCTTCTTCGATTTTCATCCTGGCTAGATGAAGTTTCCATGACCTGTCATTAACGCATTTATCTGCCAAGAGAGTTTTTAATCCCCGGCGAGCTTCCCTCCAACTTTTCACGTTTAATGACATCACCCATCACTTTCGCTTGCATTAGGCCATTTCCCAGTACTACTTTGTGTTTTGGTGCACAGAAATTCAGAGCAGAAACTCTTTTTGCTAGGTGACCTGCTAATTCCTTCCCATCTTTGTATATGTCTCCTTGTGTCAACGTTACCTCATTAACAGAGGCACATCTGTTAAGTTTTAAAAGACATTCCCACATTAGTTTAGAGTACATCTTCACTTGCCTAATGAGTTTTATATCCGACTGGTCATCAAGTGTAATGAGAACCATGCACCCGATGATCCAACGCATGTGGCAACGCAAAAAATTCTGCCTAGTAAACGGAGACGTACAATCCCACAGCTTTTTATAATACCTTAAAGTAAAATATTTGTTTCCAATTTTTCCCCCTCTTCCGCCTAAGCAAGAGCCTATACCAATTCTCCAGTATACGCTTAGAACATACAATTTTTCCATTTATTACATCAGTAGGACTTTGTGATCCTTATTACCCAGGATTTTATTCGATTGATAAATCTTGTTACACTTTCGATTATTTTTTTAATGTGCCTTTTGCCATAAAATCATTAATAATTTATTAAAAACCAAAACATAGAAATATTTTTATTTAACGCTTTCAGTAAATTACTCGCCGACAACTTCCTAAAGGCATTTTTGCACGACTATATGTAAAATAGATTTTAAAATTAATATTTACGGGTATGTATACAAGTATTTAGCAGATTTGGCATTTGACAAGGAAAAGAATAAATAACGTTTAAAACTTTGAAATATTTATTTTTTTTAATTTTTCGAACAAACCCCAATGTGCAAACATATGAAACTATTTCTTTGTTTGATGTGGTTTAAATTAATATTTTTAAAATGTATTAATACCTTTTTTGATTGATTAATTAGTTTATCGTTTTTTTTTCATACTTAGCAATTAAATAAATTGTTGATTTCCCTTCAATATACAATAGAGACACAAACGATACATTTCCGTTAAGCGGGTTAATTACAAATGAATATTGTAAATTGAATTTATTATAAAATTGTAAACAAGTCGCTCGCTCAGAAGCTTTTTATAGTTCCCGAAACCTTTATCAATTTTCATTTTGCTCCATAAAGACTTTTGCTAAATTTAAATAAGGCTTCGAATAACTAGCTGGAACCCGGTTTGTTTCACTTTCCCTGTCGTAATGAAATATAAAAAGTTATTTATTTTATATTTACTTGTTTTATTATTTGTTACTAATTATGCTTATAACAAATTAAAACGTACGGAAAAGAATATCACTATTTCAGTTAATAATTCCACTCATTTATGACAACATCGCACATTAACATGCAAATTATTTAGAGAAGGGTTAACGACTATCACTACTATTGTTTATCAAATACCCACTAAACCAATCTATTCCAATTAGGTCATGCAAAATTTTATTCTTCTTAACATTATATTTCTCTAGAAATACAAAAAATAATTGCTTTGTATGTGATATTCCACGCCCACTGTTTCAAATTCGACCATTTTTTGACCGACGACGCACATCACTAGCAGAGTAACTGACTGAAATAATCGCTCTGAATTATGATTTTCCAAAAAATTAACAATTTTCAAAAGTTGCTCTGGTGTCAAACCAAACATTCATATCAGCTGTCACAGAATACAGCGCTACCAATTTCTCCGACTCTAGAAAAACACGCGATATATACTTTTCAGATTACTTATAAGACACAGTGAATATATCAGGAGGATCAAAATACACTGCTATAGCCTTTAAACAAACATTTTAATATATACCGATAAAAATGAATGAATTGCTAAGGTAGCTTAACAGTAACAGTAACATTTCTTTCAGAATATTGGTCCACATATGTAGTTGCCACCTTCGCCGATTCTTATTTTGTTTTCATCACATTCTTGTATATCATAGGAACCTCATTATGCTGGGAACACAACTGGGACGAACGACAAATTTCGTCCAACACGACGAATTCGCCATATGGTTAGTCTTTCTCATAGAAATACCAACGTAGATATTTTTGAATAACTTTTCCGATATTGTATCAAAAATAACTGGCAACAGTGGTGGTTACCCAAACACAATTTAATTTGTCTAGCGATTATTATTGCTAGCAACTTGTCTATCATATCATATCTGTTGATCAGCCAAAACATGCTTATCTTATCATATCATATCAGATAAAACAAATGAAATCGAAAAGGAAAATATTTACATTGTTAATTATTGTTAATTAATTGATATGAACTTTGTTCTTTTTTTAACAAATATGTAACAACATATAATTAAATAACTGGTTTATATCGCAGTAGATTTATCATACTAGGTAGTGGCGCCTCAACAAGAAATACAACAATACAAAAACAATACAAAAACAATACGACATGTTGTTTTGAAATTCGAAATTTCAAAAAACAGCTCTCTTAAATTCATAGAAGAAAGGGCGTATATGTATATGTATGTATGTGTTTGTTAATTGTTTTATTCCCACTTGACCAAGGCTTTTGTTTACAATATTGCCTTCGAGCTTATATAAGACGACAATCAAATGTGAATCAAAAATATCTCCCATGTCGTTAAGTTTTGTTCCAAAAATCTATGATGATTTCGAAGGATCGCTAATGATGATTAATTCGAATGTTTATTATCGAGAAAATGTCGAAAATGTTTCATGTAAATGAATATTCCTTATATTTAGTATTATCGATATTTTATAGAAAATGTTTTTTTTTTCATTACCCTTCTTGGGAGCATATGGCTTTCACAAAGCTTCTTACATGATTTGTCCCAGCTGTTTTCGCGTCTTCCTTATTCGTGTTCCAAAGGTGTTGCCGTGAGATTTAGTCTATTGTTATTTTGCCTTATGTTAGTTTCGTTAATGGGCTGTTGTTCCAGCCAAGTAAATGATTGGTCTTATGAAGTGGGTTTTAGGATAAGGGGAAAGGAATGCCATCTGTTGTTGCCTAGAAACAAGGCGCTTCGTCCGTGTATTTGGAGTAGTGGTGGAAAATATTGCTACTTTTTGATTTCTACCTTTTTATTATTTCCAGGGGCGTAGTACACTTTTATTTTTTTGGAATGTTAAGTCAAGTGGGCTACTTTCTCACTTTTACACTAACAAATTAAACTTTTGATATGTACAACCACGGACGAGGCTACCTGGTAATATTAATCTACCTTGGCTTATACTAATACAAGTTTGGCAATAAAATAATTTTTATTTTAATTTCTAAATAGTAAAAGAAGTGTACATTTTCACATTAATGACCTGTTTGAAATATAGCAACAAATACAATACAATATTAAAAAAAAAGCTGTCGGTAAACCTCTAATAAAATATCAAGAGCTTAAAATTTGTTTATAGCACTTGCAGTATATATAAATCTGGACTTGTCACTCTGACATTACAGCCTACTGAGTTCAATTTTAAAAATTTTCGATAATAACGGAATACAAATAATTCAGTATTGAAACTTTTAGCAAACACTCCTCTACCCCTTGGCAGGAAGGTCAGTAAGGTGCTTAAATATAATAGAAGTGACTTAAGCTGGATAACTGCGTTAGTGACAGGTCAAGTAAAAATTTAAGTATCATGTAGGCAAAATTAAAATCGAAGAAGATGATACTTGCAGACTGTGTCTGGCAGAGGCTGAGACGGTAGCACACATTGTGTGTAAGTGTTCAGAACTGGTGGGCATAAGACTCCGTGAGGCAAAAGAATGCCGACAATTACATTCAACAGTCTGAAATCACTAAAGTGAAAAGTAAAGGCTGGTTGTAGCACATGACTCAATGAACGTAAGGTTGCTGTGAATTACAAATCGGCTGCGTATAATCTTTAAAAACGCGAGGAGGTCGAAAAGGTATCCATTTAGGAAGTGTTCTGCTTTGGTATCCCCCTACATTAATAATAATAGTAAACACTCCTCTAAAACATTGACATTCTACAATGATCAGTATTGAGGCTGAAGAATTTTTACTCACATTATTATTGACACAATTTATAAGAAAGTGCGTAATAAGCGACAGATAAGTAGTTTAAAATGATCGATTGAAAGAAACAGGAATGTGTAGCGAATAAGAATAATCACCCTTATCGTGAATCTCAAGGGAATAAATTTTAGGGAATAATTTTTTTATTCCCATGAACAATAAATTGGCATCGCCAATTGTTAGGGAATAGAATAACATCTGTGCAATTCAAACATTCTATTGTGATTTAATCCAAGTTTATTTTGTTCGCGTATTATTGAAAATTTTTAATAAATTGAGATAAAATTTTAATAAATTCAGAAAAATTCATAGTATTTTGCTTCGTCTTAAACTTTTAAGGGATGTGTCAAATCCACTATGTTTACCGGAAGTAAAGTAAGTGAAACCATGAAAAGTTGTTGGCAGTATGTATTTGTTAATAATTTTTTAAAGGTTTCAACAACATTTCCGATTTAAGAAAGCAGCTTTTGAATATATATTTGAGATATTTTAAAAATCAAATTAAAAAGTAACAAGAAAATTACTTACAGTGTGCTTCCTTTCGTATTCCCAATCAAAATGTTTGTGAAAAAATTCACAAAGTTTTTGGGAATAAAAATCGGCGATGCCATATTTTTTTCCAACATGCGAGTTTTTTTACATGACAATAATTCACGATTGCAACTTTAGGGAAAAGGGAAAAATTTCGAGGGGAAAAATATTCATGATAGGGGTGAATATGTTACGAGTAGTTTAAATATAATATTATGTATTACTATCCTCAGCTCCTTTGATGGAAACATTTAGATTTCATGCTGATACCCAGTTCAGAAATAAGCCTTAATTACGCAATTAGAGAATTTACGCTATTAAGGGCTTAATTTAACTTAATTTACCATACGAGAACTCTAATACTAAATTGAGCAATTATGTCAAAATTGCGTCACTAATTGTTCTATGTTTACTGAGAAATATGTTCAGTGAAAAAAATTGAATTCACTACACGGCACAATAAGATTAGGTAGTCGCATTATTGCAACAACAAAAACCACAAGAGTTTTCTTAATTAAAATTTAATATACAGATGTCCAAAAGAGCTGACTGAAATAAAAACTTACAAAGCAAATTGTTCGTTTCTTTAAATTATTTTTTTTTGTATCCAATAAAATAGCAAAATTTTTTTAAAGCGCAATTTTTATCCATTTTTTTAAACAAAAAAATTTAGCGATTATTATAAAAACGATGTTTTTCAGCTGTCAAACACTAATTGAGTAAGCTTAATTGAGCATGTTTGGACACTAAATTAAATTGCACTATTAAGATTAAATTGTCTCAATTAAGAAAACATGTCTGGACAGGGTATGAAATAAGAACTTGGAAACAGAAACATTAACATTAACACAACTCGAAAATATAGTTGAGCAAATATATTTGAAAATATTTTCAAATAATCAAGCTCCCTTTGGTATCTTTTTATGGTTTTTATCTAAAAATAAGTCTGGAACAAAAGAAATTCTGAAATAATTTGAATTTTATTTTTTAAGCTTTAAACGTCCTTTAGTTTGTTTACCGATAACCAGTTGCAGTCAGTTTTGTTTTTCCACAAAGTGTTAATTATGGATGCATTGCTGCTAATTAATTTAATTGCATGCTTTGCTTTCTTTTTCTTTTTTTTTTTTGTAAAGATAAATTTACATTTAACTGTGCAAAAACTTAAGATAAACATATAAAGTATCAAGTTGTTAAATGATTATGAACACAAAAAATATTGTTTTTAGATTTGTATCGATTGCCTCGTTACTTTAGCAGAAATGGTTTCTTTCATTTCCTCATTGGCAACGGAGTTCAGAGAATTAAAAAGTTCAATAATTACTCGTATCTTATCTTGTTTGAAAGTGAAAATATGAAACAATAGAGAACAAGAAAACAGAGTTCAGAAAACTTAACAAAAAAAAAAAAAAAACACATTAATATTGTAAAAATCAATAAGTCCAACGACAATTCTTGTCGATCAAGTGTTCATAAAGCAAAAGTTGCTGTTAGCAAATAGAAATAAATATATTTTATTTATTTATATTTTATCTTCAAAATAATTGAAGTGTTCAAATCTTAAATCTGGAAGATTATAATTAAGTGCAGTTATCATTTTGGTGTTGAGCCAAAAAGGGCAATAGCCCCCTTCTTAGCCAAATGTAACAACAATTGTTTAAGATTTTACAGATCAACGAGTGTATGTAAGTTTCAAGCTGCCTTAAATGAGGCATGATTCACGAGTTCTGATTCAACTAATCAAACGTTTAGTTCTTTGAGGATTTTCGATTTTTTTATATACCAGGGAATTGCTCTTCTCCTTCTCAGAATCGTATTCTGCCTTTTTGATTTTCTCCAAGTTTGTAGCCGCGTCAGTGCGCCACAACTGAATTCTATAACGAAATATTAGTTTCAGGAACGTATTGTACAGTAAGCTTGCAATCCAAACTATACAGTGAGTTATTAGTGTTAATTTTGAAAAAGAGAGGAAGGCGACGATCAAGACGAATACCGCAGTATTTGACCTCTGGAAGTTAAGGTATCATTTGGTTTTTTATGCGAATAGGAGTGCATGATTTTTGTTCATCGCCTTCATTCTCCATTTCTTCAACCATTTTTCTAAACTGAATATATGATCTTGTAAATATCGTGATGCTACTTGAGGACTTTCGTAAATGCTTCGAAGAACTGAGTCGTCAGTAAATGCCGATATCCGAAGTTAGATTGGAAACAAATCTGTATTTTAAAGTGGGCCATCTCGTTTTTAGAAACTACTGATTTGGTTCTATTTTTTACAAAAATCCCCACTGTGTAGCGTAGTAAAAATTATATGTTAGGGAATGCATGTTAATTATTTTTTACACAAAATGTTTACCAATTTTTATAAACTACTTCATCTATTCCACTCTCCCTCTCTTTCTCAAAAGCAGCGGTCAACGAAAAGAGAGAATTGTTAAAATTATAAATTATATAGGGCTTGATCGGAAATGCATCACTGCGTTGCATCTGATGCTCAGTACGTTAGGATATGCATCAGTTTGCATCACTGCAAATGTCGAGTGTTTTCTAAAATGCATCACTAAAATAGATGATGAGCAAACAAACGTCAAACAAGCATCACAAAAAATGCTGATGCAATGGATGAGTGAGTGTTTTATTTCTTCTTTAATAATTTTATTTTGTTAAATTACATTTGTTTATATGTTTATAAGAGTTCGAGGAGTTGGAAGAATTTCATTTAATTTTTGCTTTCATCTAAATCAAGAAATAAAATTATTATTAACTTCCCAATTTGTATTGTTTAAGCATTCGGTAATTGAAACAAATGTTATTAATTTTGTTTGCGCACCAAGTAAGTATCAGCATCAGCTCTTTTGCATCGGCATCGCAAACTAATCACACATGCGCATCAGAACAAGCCCATATACTTATATAAATTTATCTGTGTCCTCATCTACGTGGACTAAAATCACATTTGTTTTACGGATTTTATTCGGTTGATGTTTAAACATTTAAATAAAATAAAAATTATTCTGGTTTAACTGTATTTTCAATTATTTCATTTTTTCAGTGGATTTAACGCACTTCATTTTTTCAGTGTATAAAAAGATAGAAAGGTTTAGAATGAAAAAAAAAACGAAAAATTTCAAATGTTTTATAAATACCAAATTTAAAGCTTTATCGTTTGAAGACGAAACACACAAATGAGAAGGTTTTGTTTTATAAAAGCAGGCCCTTAATAAATTTTTGGTTTATCTTTTCCTGATGTTTGTTTTTATGTTTGTAATTGATAAAAAATGTATGAGCCGGCAAACTTCGTAACTCGTGCAATATTAATGACGACCACTGCTCTAGAGACATTAATAGTTGCGTTCGTCAACTTAGAAGTTTTTACTATTTTTTAATTAAATTTTACTCGATTCCGTTTGTTTACACAGAGCCTAGTAAATGAAAGCATTTCAATTATATAATACTACTCAATACTTTTTGAATTGTAGTCAATACTTTCGCATATAGATATCAACGACATTTTACCGCTGAGCGAGATTAACTACAGTCTGAAGTCATGAAAACTTGGCTCTGAACCGATTTTAAATTTTTTTTCTTTATTTGAAAGTTTATGCTTTCAGGTTGGTCCCGTTTTAAAAACAGTTCATTATGTTAAAAATTAAAGGGTGTCCCCATAAAACATACATGTTTTGTACGTGTATTAAGAACCGTAAAGGGCACCAAAATAAAATTTTAACAAATATCGTGTCGCTATAGCTCCCATCAGCAGAAATTAATAAAAAAAAAGAAATTTAAAATTTAAAGGGTGACGTAATTTGTCCTATATGGGCCTATCTTTTGAACCGTTATACACAAAACCTTGAAAATTTGACAAAATGTCGATTACTATGACCGTTATAACAAAATGTGTAAATATTGAAAATTTTAAATTAAAGGGTGCTCCAATATTTCATTTAATTTGATGTATATGGCCATACTTTTGCACAGTTGTACACAGACTGCTGAAATAAAAGGGTGTCCCAATAGGTAATGTAATTCTATGTATGTGGCCAAACTTTTGTACTGTTATAGAGAGATAGCTGAAATATACAAGGAACCTGTATATTTCAAAGTCCATTATAGCAAGTATACAATTTGAATTTAGAAATTAAAGGGTGACCCATAAATTATGTAATTTGATCTATAGGGCCCTATCTTTTGAACCGTTAAACACAAACAAATAAAAATTAGGAAGAATGTCCACTATAATATATATAATAATAATATGTATAATAAAAAGTATAAATATTTGGAATTATAATGTAAAGGGTGTCCCAATAGTTCATGTAATTTGATATATATGGCCAAACTTTTAAACCGTTATAGACAGATAGTTGAAATTTACAAAGAATATTTGTGGCCAAGTCCTCTATAACAACAGGTCTTTATTTTAAAATTGTAAATTAAAGGGTGTCCCAATAGATGATGTTATTTGATCTATGTGACCCTAACTTTGAAACCGTTATAGACAGAAGCTTGAATGGTGTGCCCATAAAGGATAGCTTAACTTTTGAACAGTAATAGGAAGAGGCTTGACATTCACATAGTCTTTACTTTTTTATCCTCTATTTTTGGCGAATCTTTTATTTGGTTTAAATATAATTCTTACAAATTACTTCCTACATTTTTAGTTTAGAATTGGTGCCCTTCCATTTGTTTTGAATTCGGTTTTTTTTTTTTTGCAAGAATTATTTACATCTTAACATGGCAATGACGTTGTTGTTTTATTTTAGTTTGAAGGTTTTATGTTGAAACAGCGCTATCTGTTGCTGAACCGTACTATGATCATCTGCTTTGTCATAAGCGTTTGTATTCGCCACAAATAACAACATGTCCATATTAATACCGTTTTTCTGCCGGCGTCATGTTTATGTCTTGTTAAAATCGATGGCTAGTGAAGACAAGGTGTAAAGCGACAGTCTGATGACTTATTACTTGCTTGTATTTACTGGATACATTTTTCCTCGTCAAATCCAATAAGAAAGAAATCATCTGATCCTAAATGTAAGAAAAAACAACAATAAAAGTACAAAATATTTTAACCAAAATTAAACAAAGATGGCAAGTTAATAGCAAAAATTCGATTTATTAATTTTTTAATGTTAGTATATACATATCTTGATCAACAAGAGGGTAAACAACCAATAATATCAATATCCATCTACTGTAAAAATTTCAACGTATCCTGATTACTCTTTCATCTCGAAACCCGCATATGAGACCATTTACGTGATAGTGTCTTGAGTACCTTTCTATCAACAAAAAGGTATTATTTCTATTTGGCAATAATTGTAAAAAATTTGATAGAAATACAGTGTAAATACATTATTAAATGGAATTTGCTTACTGTAATATGTTCGGATTTTTAAATTATTTTAAAATGTAATCACAAACAGTTTTTTATCTCTACTGAATATTTTAAAATTTTGAGTTAATACTCTCTTGTTGATCAAGTGCGATATGTATCTTTGGAAAGAAAATAAAATATTTTTATTTTTTTTGTTTGCTTTTAGAGTTGTAAAAGTATATATTTTCTCTTTACAAAACAGATGTGGGGAAATTTACACAATTGTATAATCAGATATCAGATATCTGCATTATTTTCACGAGCAATAAACAGCTTAAGTCAACTTACTAGTAACAATTACAATTTTTCACTTTACAAACTTTTGCATAAAAAAGTATTTACTCAGAAACTGATTTTACTTTACAAGTTAACGAACTGACCTTATGTCAAGTGTTTTGCGACAATCTTTTTTTTTTTTTTTCTTTTTTGTTTTTCCCTCTCAATTTGCCAAACGTTTGTGTTAAATATTTATTATTGGTTATTATTGTTTTAGCTTTCAGAGTGATTAACGTTTTTATCGCCAGTTAATTTATTATGTAGCCAGTCGTCGTATGTATTAAACAATTATTTCTACTACCTTGGCCCTCTATCCGCAGCAGTATTGTTTATGTCTTGGTTCTTCTTCTGATTCAGTAACTCTTCCAATTCCAAAGCAGACGTGTAAGCTTAAATAACTAAATAATTAAAGATATTTTTACACCTGTTTTTCGGTGTAATTTACAATTTTTTTTTTTTTTTTTTAATTTTAACTGAGTGCAAAAAACAACAAACAAATCACTGTTTCTTTATCTTGTGTTTATTCTTAATATTAAATTTAAAACGTGATTAATGGCTTTTAATTCATTTAAGACTTTAACAAATGCAAAATCTATAAAAAATCTGAATTTGATTTGAATTTAATGTGGTTCGACAGTCAGTGCGTTTTGTTGATACTGAGGCATAAACAAAACAATGCAATATAAATATACATACATATGGATGTGTGTACACTATACATAAGTACAGTGGGCAACATATTAATGCAATTCGTTCCTATAATTTCTCTATAGAGTTCTAGTAAGGCGATTAAGCATTGAATAGAAGCTTCTCTTTTACAACTTTTGTTCGGTCATTGTCAAGAAACAGGGCCTTTTAAAACCGTTAACCGGTTAATCGGTTTACTGTATGCTTTCAATGTAAAATAATAAAAACTCAGTTTTATTTATTTTTTATATATTAAAAAAAAAACCCTCACTTCTTAATCCTTAGTATTCGACTTCTTAATAATAAAACAATTTATTTGTTTTTCCAACCAATAAATTCCAATGACCTTAAGCTTGGAGAAAAAAATAAATTGTTTTATTATTAAAAATGCGAAGAAATTTTTTTAGTTCCTTAAAATTGATTAACCGGTTTTCAAAAAGTGGAAGCAAACCCTATTTTTTCTGTAGGAGAATTTTTGGTTAAATCGACAAGCAGATTTTCGGATACTCTACAAAAATTTTATTTCATCACTAAAACTTTTTCGCAGGGCCAGTAAAAAATTACAATACAGCTGTACTTTTAGAAATATGTAAATAAAAGCAAATGTTTTTGTAAAGATATTTTTTAATACATAGATTCTAATATTATGTATTTCGTTCATTAAAACGTAAAACAGCTTTTAGGTTATGCATGTGTCTTTATGATTATATGAAAAGCAATTTTATAAATACAAAAAATATTTCATTCATATCGCTTGTTGTTCATATCACTAACAAGCGATATGAAAAAGTAAAAATTCTTGAGAATTTTGATTAAATTTAAGAGGAAACTTAACTTTTATGACTGAAAATACTTGAGTTTTTTTTTTTTTTTTTTTTTTTTGTTAATTACAAGAAAAACTTTGAATTTTAAAAATGTTTGTCGCTCTTGTTTATTTTTACTGGAATTCTGATACAAATTTAAAGATTGTTTACCTTATTGACTGGTAAAGCGAAATATATAATTTTAATGTCAACTTCTTCCTTCATGCCGCTCTTCCTAATCGTTTCAAATATTTACCTTTTTGTGGTTTATCAAATAATTATCATTTTAAATACCACAGCCTAGATAGAGTATTTGGAACGGAACCTAAAAACAAAAAGGTTATTGTTGTAATTTAGCTTTTCTGTATTATTAGCCTTAAATATGCTGGAAAAAAATAGTTTTAAATTGTATTCGTCTTTTATTTACTTAAAAATAACATAAAATACATTAAATTAAAAAAAAGTAATAATTGTTGCAAAAATATAGATTTCGTATCAAACACTGGTATATTTTGCCTTGCTTTTTTCCACAGAGAGATATTTAACCTTCAGTAACGACTTTAGCACATCTTTCCACTGATTGAGTATGGCAAGGAAACTTCAAATTCAAATTCAAGAAAATTATTTACCGAAGAAATTGAAATTGAAATTTCTGTGTTAGAATATTTCGTCGTCTTGCGAGATTGTGTTACTATCACATTTACCCAATCTATGAAACTCTTAACTTGAAACACTCGTCTTTTATGATTTTTTTGAGACTATCAAATCGTACAGGCTTGTTAAGAAGTCACTTCTAATCCACACAATCACACATGCCATTTTTGACAGCTCGAACGACTGAGTATAATAGTTAATCATGGCCTTAAAAGGGCAGTTACTTTAAATTGCGGTATTAGCAATCAAAAACAAAATATTATTTATTTTTTTATTAAAAATATATTTAAAATCTTATTTGAAATACATTTCAAACAGACTTGGGGGTTATCCATTACATTTTGTAATTAATTACACATGCAATCACTAATTACATGTAGATGTAATTGAAAATGTTCAATTACTAATTACAAGTAATTGTATTTGAAATCGGGGACTAAATTCAATTACAATTACTTGTAATTTGTAATTGATAAATTTCAATTACAATTACTTGTAATTAGTAATTGGAAATTTTCAATTACCAAAAGAAGAAATGAAGTGGTTATCGTTATTTTGAAATTTGAGTGCCTCGATAGACCGATTGGTAGCGCGCTAGCCTTTCACTCTAGAGGTTGCGGGTTCGATTCCCGCCAAAGACTTTTCTGTAGACAAGAAAAAAGCTTCGTGGAGGTAGTGTTATCTTTTTTATAAAAAAATAGGTGCATTTGAATATATGACACCCTAGTTATCTGTGGTATAGCATATGTATATATACTGGATAGTAATGATACTGGATAGTAACGATACTAGTTGAATTTTCGCAAAAAGAAAAGATATTAAAATTACAAAAAAATATTTTGATTTAGTTTTATGCAAAAAAGTTTGCAAAACTATAAAATTACGCTTTCCATCTCTATTGTTAATTTTAAATAAACAAAGATTGTATCAAATTTATTCTGAAAATATTAAACATTTTTTAATAGCAATTAATCATACATTTATATTAAATAAAATCCCAAAATGGAAAACTTGTATCTTTTAACAACAAAACGTTTTTTACTGTAAAAAATGCATTTTAATTAAAAACTACACTGTGCAACAAAATATAACAGCAATAATCATAATACTTGTTGTCGTTGTGTATACGGTTCCTAACTACAATCGAAAATTAAAATTTCGACCATTTTCGTAGGCGATCATCTATACATATAATACAACTGTAACAGGATCATTTCTGTACATGAAATATTTTTTAAACAATTTTGTTGCTGGTGCAGTTAGTAATTGAAATGGAAAACAAGACAGCAATTTTTAGAATTTTTATCTATCTGTCTGTCTGTGTTCGCATCACGTAAAAGCTACGGGATGAATTATAATAAAATTTTGTGAGGAGGTACCATGGTATTTTGGCTCAAATAAAGAATACTTTATTTCGAAAAAATATTTCACTTCCAAGAGTAAATAGAGCAAAAGTAGTAAAAGTACGCCATTTTACCGATTTAAAGATACTGCTAACTTGACGTAACGCGTTATTTTTCTCAGCGGGATATTTTAAAAATTTTATTAATTTAGGCGATGGGTACCTCTAAATAAAAAAAATACATAAACCATAACTGAAGCACTATAAAAGTAAGATTCATAAAATTTGGTGCGGATTACTTTCAAACCAGAATCCAACAGTGCACAGTGCTTTGTTCCCATATAACGATGGGACAAAAATAGAAGGAGTTGACACAGACTTTTGAAACTTTGCAGAGCAAATATATTTAGCCTAATTAAGAAAAATTTAATTTTGTGAAAAAATCGGAACAAGGACACGCCTACCGCCCATGTTCCAAAGAGCAAATAATCTTATGTTTGCTATGTTATTCACAAAAAAAATGTGAAATCATAGGTTTGTTAAACCCATCATAATCGCTCTTGAAAAAAGGACTTAATTCTGTCCTCTATAGAAAAAATGCAATAAATTTTACAAATATTAGCGAATTTCATGAAACTAAAAAAAATATTTGCAACAACTTCTAAAAAATTTAATTGTGTGCAGCTGTTTTTAAGAAAGAGTGAAAACTATCTTTTATTTTTAATAATTAAAGCACATAATTATCTGACTTTTGCGCCCTCTGGTACCGTCAATAGAAGCACAGCTAATATAATAACAAATAAAAGAGCATTAAGGTAAATTTTAAAAGCACCAAAACGAAACCCCTATTTTCGTTTTGGCACTTTAAAAAAGTATTTAAAGTGCCAGTTTTGTTGTACAGTGTTGGTTGATCAATTGATCAAAGCATATCACAATTATTATTATTATTATTATTATTATTATTATTATTATTATTATTATTATTATTATTATTATTATTATTATTATTATTATATATTACCCTATACATGAAAAATATGAAGTTCTCATACTCGAACACAAACTTGCTTGAACACACGCCTACTCATACCATACTATTAGTGAGCAAACATCTGTTCGTATCATAAACGCAATGACCTGACTGAGTAAATCGAACTTTCTATAATAGTAAGCGCCGTGTTCACTCGACTCACGTTCGAAACATTCAATGTGTTTTATAATTGTTTAGAACTTTTGGTTTTTTGTTATTTTTTTAATTTCCTAAGAAATGAAGACCTTTACATTAACGTTAGTAATTTTGTTAAATAATTGTTAAATAATTCTTTGTTTTTTTTTTTTTTTGTACACTCGAACTTTCTTTGTGTTTCATTTAAAGCATAAAACTGCTTGCTTGCATTGTTCATGGTTATTATATTCAACATTTACTCATACTTATTGAAACTAGCTTATGGAAACTCTGTAAGCTCGTAGTATTTAGCTCACTTGTCTTCGTTGTATATTGTTGTCCACTCATTGTTACTCGTGTGCAATTAACAGACATGAATTCGTTTTTTGTGATTTTTTGTGCAGTGCTTTAATGTCTACATACAGACATTATGTTTTGTTTTGCGAATTAGAAAGGGTTCCCTATTACCCGCCTATTCCACAATACCTGAAGTAACTCTTGTGGTTATCAAATATTGAAAATGTGTTCTATGTTGCATAGTGTAATTAATTCTTATTTGGAATGTTATGATAAGTAAACCTTTTGTTTTTTTTTTTAATGTGTTATTTTAATTACAAAGTTGTCTATTTGACGCTGTTTATTCCTATTGTGTGGGTGAGTGTGTGTATAAATAATTGAATTTAATTCCAATTAAAATCTTAAAAAAATCCCATATTAAAAACCCCACAAGATTTATTTCCCGATAGGCATTTATGTATGTACCAGTATGATAAAAGTGAATCATTTAATTAAAATTTCCAGACCGGGAAGTTGTGGACTCGGTTTTCTCCAGAGTTTTTGCTGTGATGTCTCACTACAACAGATTTATGCATTTACCTGCTTGGTAAATTTGTTATTTAAGTTTCTAAGATTAAAATATCAATTGTTTTAATTGCATGTTAACTTAATTATACTTAAGCTGAACATATAGAAGCAATTAATTATAATTGATCTGGGAATATAAAACAAAGCAAAATACCAGTAGTTAATTCGTGATAAGCGCAGTACGATTCGGCTTTGTTGTTTGTGTCATCAGGCAAAACTTCAATATCAATTATAGATTTATCTAATTTTAAATAAGTATGTACGTATGTATGTATGTAGTTACATAGTAAGAAAATTCATTCACTCTTCGTATTAATATTCACAAAAAGTTTAAGTTTTGTTTTATTTTATTTTTTCTCCACACTTCCAGCTTCCTTCTATTCATCAGAGCAACAGCCAACAAATACGAACAAACAAACCACCTTCAACTTATAGTTTAACCTAGACATTCATCAGTTAAAGTGAAATTGTGGTTAATTCTTTCTCTATTCAAGGATCTCTTAATATGAGAATTAAAAAAAAAACTGAATCGTATTTTTAACAGTTAAAAATAAAGTGGCATCTTTGAACAGGCTCTAAGAAGAGTCTGCATTTGCTACTACTGCCGCTACGAACAAAAAATAAAAAATCGAGAAAAACATAGAAATGGATTTGAAAACAACAAGTATAAATGAAACATCGGATTTCTATATGACTTCAAGCAAATCTACAGATTTAATAAAAGCAAAAGATGGTTTGGAAAAGGATGCACCATCGATTGCCAACAAGAATGAAGGTAATAACAAGAAATTACAATAAAATTAGAAAAAAATAATTCATAATTGTACAAATCCGTTCTAGTGTTTAGACACAATTTAAGCAAGTAAGTGTTGTGCTTTCACAGAACTTGACCCAAAATGAGAAAAAAAAGAAAAACAAGGAAAATAAAATTTAAAAAGACTTGGTAGTGTCGTCATGTTTTTATATTCTAAGCATGCAGCATCATGCTTGTACTAGGAAATCAGAAAAAGCTCTTGACCTTATATACATATGTATATGTATTTATTTAAGATATAATCAACACATGTTTATACATACTTATATACGTACAAGTATACATAACACACACACCCACATGCATACGTACAGTGAGGTACAAAGGTAAACAAATCTTAAATCTTATATTCACCTATTAAAACTGTCACAAGACGGTGTCGTAAATGAAATATTTTTATGATTTTTTTTTATATTGTAAGTTGGTAGCACCACCCTTTATTTTTGTATGGGAAATATTAGACAGTATGTACTATACTTTGAATAATTGAATTTTAATAAAAACCGATGTTGCAAAATCATGCCCAGTGAAGGGATTCAACCTTATTTACATAAAAAATCTAAAGTGGCCTACACTGAGCTTTACCATTCCTCCTGGAAACAGATAATTTTATGGATATATTACATAAAGAATAAAAATTTAAAGTATATTCAAATCGAACAATAATTATTTTCAGTTTGGGGTGTCAAGTAAACTAAACCCTAAAAAATGTCAAGATAAATCTTAGGGGCGGGTCTTTCACCATTTAATATCATTTTTAAATATAGTATATTACTTTAAAAATAAGGATAGGAGCGTAATAAATAATAAAGTAATAATGTGAATAAATCTTTAAAAATTCTGATTTCAGTACTTTAAACGGTCGAAATTTTCTTGGCCATGTTTCCACATTTATGTCTATGTACGGATCTGACTTCTTTTTACTTTACCATGCGTAGTATAGGAAAAGTATAGTGATCATGAAAAAAATCGATGTTGGGATTTTAACGGATTAATACGTTTTGAGTTCTCCTGAATCCATTTTGACTATTTTATTGATGATGTCATACAGTTACGCATACGTCATACAGTTTGATAAATCAAAATGAAATTCAGTAGGTCCCTTTGTTATATGGGAATGAAGAGCTGAATAATTTTTGGAAATAATCGGGAAGGGGCAAGGAGTAGTTTACTTACTACCCCAAACAGAAAATAATTATTTTTTGATATATGTATACTCATAAAAATAAGTTGAGTGTAATCCACGCCTGATTTTTTTTATCCACATCTTTTAAGTTAAAGTTTTCGGTCGATTGTGCTTGCGATAAAACTAAAGGCTGGCGCGCTTCACTAGATACAACTATCTAATTTTCCAACCTTAAGACATGTGATGCATTCGCAAGAGTTCATATCCTGGTTTAAAAAGTTGTGGCCACAAAAATGACCAGTAAACGCAGCTTTAATGTTCTTAAATGTAGTTTGCGAATATGTCAGCTGCCTACGGTATTCCAGAAGGAAAAGCCATCAAAAAAAACCTTTTTGAAATTGGCTCACTTTTGCACAGCATTGTATGTATGAATGTATGTATATTCTAAAATACAGACCCCCTGATTCACGGGTGGGAAAAAATAGAAAAATTACTCTCTAAAAAGAATTGAAAAGCCTCAAGTAAACCGTAACATTTTCAACTTTTTCTGTTTGAAGACAACACAGCGTCTCTGTACTTGTTTGTATACATACAATGTTTCAATGTTTGTATACCCACACATAAAAAACTTAAAATAGTGCTGCATAAATACATAGTATACACTTAGACATTGCCTACTTAAAAAAATAAAGCATGAATTTAGGGTTCTAAAAATATAAACAGCAGGCAAAAAACTGTTTTTTATTATTTCTTTAGAAAACTAAAACTAATGGCAAAATAAGTAAAATTTTATGGTGAACGACAAGATGTTTAATGAATTGAAAAGGCTTAAAATGTGGAAAATTAATTTATTATAATATAAAGTTTTCCCATACTTGTCTTTCAATATTTCCTGCAAGGAACATGTAGTCCCGCTGACTTGTTTTTATGCATTCAATTTATTTTCTTATTCAAAACCTAGTTTCATTAATCAGTTACAAAACTATTACGTTTCTTATTCAGTCGGTTAATGTTAAGGCAGTTGAAATTTTTTTTTAATAAATTCACGATTAAATTAACCAGGCCTTTAAACTTTAATACTAAAATGTCCAAAAAATTATTTTGATATCTACTTTAAATTGCAGAGTACAAAGTTTACAAACGCAGATGGGCAGTTTTGATATTGTTTGCCTTTTTCTCCGCCTCGAATTCAATGCAATGGATTCAGTACACAATTATAAATAACATTGTAAGCAGGTACGTAAAACTCTCGATTTGTTCCATCACTCTTCACACAACTTAAACCCAAATATCTTTATTCGTTTTAAATTTAAGATACTATGGTGTCAGTGACACTTGGATCAACTGGACATCGATGGTATATATGGTATTATATATACCTTTGATATTTCCCGGCAGTTGGTTCCTTGACAAAATGGTAAGTTTATTGTCAGCTGAGTAATTCTAAATTTTGAGTTTAATGAATGAAAACTGCATTAATTATAAGATTTTTGAAAAAGAACTTTAAATGTTAAGAATAGTTTTGTCGGATAACACAAAATTAACATAATTTTTTATAATGCGGTTTTTAGTTTTAAAGTCCCAAGTGTATATATTAAACCTGTGCAAATCTTCAGGGATATTCAAAACATGTATTGGGGTCAAGTCTTCAAGTTCAAATACTGCTGCTAATCTTCAATTAAAAACTAGTCAATTATAATTTTTTTGCAACCGATACCGTGATTTATTTTGTTTTAAAGTGAATACCGGTATTGACACCGAAAAATGTATGTATTTTTCGATATCGATATCGGAATTTTGTGCAAAATTCGAGTATTGAAATATAGTTTTCTTACAAGTATATCTGAAGAAGTTGTAGTTCAAATTTTAAGACCAGTATCTTTTTCTTTTTTTTTTTACTTAAGGTCGTTTCTATATTACAAGTATTAATACTTTTTAAAATACCTCCCTCATCTACTCGTTGCTTGAAATTTTTTCAAAAAACAATAACAACTCATCTAGCAGGGTTGCATTTTTCTTAAAAGTATTAATACATAATTGTATTATAGTGTAAAACGGCCTTTAGTCGTGATTGCTATAAAAGAAACAATCAAAAATACGCTTTTTTCACAATATACAATATGTAAATATTTAATATTTCTATTTTAAGGGTCTTCGTATTACGGCTTTGGTCGGGGTGTTCGGTACTTGCATCGGATCATGGCTTAAAGTTTTCTCTGTTGGACCTGATTTATTTTTTATTGGCTTTGCTGGACAAAGTATAGTTGCTCTTTCACAGGTAAGAAGTTTTTTTTTTGTTTTTTTTTTTTTTTTTCATCAGAAGCTCACAGACAAAAAAGATAAAATCTATGAACTTCTTTCTGACTAAACAACTTAAATCCATTTAAAATTAAAAAACTTTTGTATGAATGTAAAGATAGTTTTTATCTATTTTTATTCCTTCGCATTGAAAATCATTTTTGCTTTTTGGAAAATTTCAAAGTTAGACTTAGTTGTTTTGCTAAATATACGATTTACTATCAGAAATTTTTTTAATTAATTTGTATACTTTTTATAAGGTTTGTATTTTATCACTGCCGGCTCGTTTAGCAGCAGTATGGTTTGGGCCCGACCAAGTGTCTTCAGCATGCAGTGTCGGTGTTTTTGGAAACCAGGTGAGTGCAATATAAATTATTTATTTGTCAAATAAAACTCTGCTACTCGGCACAATTTGGCTTAATAAATTCATATTTAAATAAAATAAGAGCGCAGATTGTATAGAAATTTTACACATATTGAAAAATTTCAGAATACTATATTCGGCTAGAAACCCTCCCAGATTAATTTAAAGTTTGTAAATAAAATAATTGTAACCGTGACAAAAGTCATGTAATAATGTCTAAACAAACGTTCTTACATTACAACAATGATGCTTAGCCATAAAGCTCACAAATGCACACATGCATTTCTGTGCATACCCAGTTGACCATGTCCTTAAATCATCAGAAACGATTCGTCACGACAGATGCAATAGACATAGTAAATCGTGGATGGCATATTGAGTTGAGTTTAAACAAATCGTTGACGAAATTTTCTAACAAATGGCCACGAAATCATACAAGACTAAAAACAAGACTATTGCATGCATGTCATCGACGACTACAAAAGCGAAAATTTATTTGCCTTGTAGCCGACGACTATATAAGTGATAAATTCCTCCACCTTGTCGACGACGACTTATTAAAAAACGATTTACTTCACCTTGAAATCGACTACTACTTTGGTGACAATTTGCTTTGCAGTGTTGTTAATAACCACGTAAGCGACACATAAGTAATTGTTGATTCTGACGATACCTTTATTAAAACTATCCTTGATAACATAAAATAAACTGTGATCAATAAAATAAAAAGTTTGCAAATATATTTTCATGTATATTTCATATTTTTAAGGCCACAAAAAAAATCTGACAGAATTCTGTGCCACTCATACAAAAAAAGATTTTAAAGATCTGATCTCATGGAAAAAATATTTTATGAATTTTTTCGAACGATTATCAAATCGTACAGACCTATCAAAAAGTCACTTTCACACATATAAATTTATAATCCACACTATTTATTTTTTGACACTCATGCTATTTTTGACAGATCGCACGACTGAGTATGATAGGGACATGGGCTTTACATAAATTTTTAGTATTTTATATCTCAATTATCTCCATTTTAGAATTGTTTTATAGCGGTAATTTTATAATGAGCATTTTTCAAATACACATTCAGCTAGTAATAATTTTTTGATTAATATTCATTATCACTGTTAATCATACATATCTACGTGTATATGTATGTACTCGTAATCAAAATAAATCACAAAAAACTATTTAATTTTTGCTTCACTCGACTAAAACGAATCATCACGTCATGCTATTAATATTAAACTGAATGAAAATGTTTATTTCAATTTTATTTTATCGTGACGTTTTAGTGCCCCCATCTTATCGGGCGTTTGTACACTCTAAGACAGTGTACAAGACCTTATCGTAGATATTGTCGTGAAAGACGATATCCCTCAAAATATCTTTAGAGGACCTAAACAACAGGGGGCAAATCGTCTATATGTCGTCTACGACACTTTGGCCAACTGGGTAGTATTGCAAAATTCTCAATATTTGCTTACTATGTTCCTTTCGTTTGTTTTTCTACCTATTTTTATAAATGTGTACCCGTTTGTGTGTGTGTCATATAAAAAACCTCGTACGGATGCACTTGTAAATACTTAAGCAGTAGGTAAACATGTACATATGTATGTATGTATGAGTGTATGCTTGTTTTATAATGGTTATTTGCCTTTCTTTCCGTTATAAAACGGTAAATATCATTTGAATTAATTTCCATAGAAGAGTATTTTGTGTTAGAATCTTCTTAAATTATTAGAAACGGGAAACAAGAGCGCCGTACTATTATTATTAATATTTTTATTTTTATTATTATATTTTTTTATTATTTAAGCAATTGACCTTTGAAAATCGTCAACAGTTGCTGTCATGTAGTGCATTCCAAATATTTGTAAACAGCTTGTTATGGCCTTAAGTTCAAGTCGAATTTAATAGAAGAGTGTGAAAAATATGTTTTCAACATATTAAAGTATTTACCAATCAGGAAGATTTATTTTTTATAATAAGGAATTATTTCGATGAATAATAAATTACAATCTTAAAATCTGTTAAAATTCAAGTAGTTTTTTTAAGATACGAGTAAAAATTATTCAAGAAAGATTGATTAAATATCAAGGTTAAAATAATAGTTACAGTACATATAGTTACATTACTCCCCGTCTACATTAGTAATTAACATGGCTTAACTTCATTTAAAAAAAAAATATTTTTAATACTGGTTTTTTATATGAAGTTTCACTTTTGTTAAGACATATGTATTTATTAATGACTAGTGAAGACGGCCTCTTAGAAGAACTGTAAACTCAAACCTAATTGAGAATCAACCAGCTTCTTAAAAGCCTTTAAACGAATACTAATAATATGTATAATAAAAAAATGTATGTATTCAAGGATGACAAACAGTTTTTTATTTGTGCAGAATACTGTTTTGTATGGAAGACTCATCGACATGTTGCTCCCATAGCTTTACTCTCTCTTGTCATAATTTTCCATTGATAATTTTTCGCAAAACTTTCAAAAGCAGAAGAACAGAAATGAGCAAATATAACAAAGATGCGTAATTTGTTTACCCCGTCTTCATTAGCCTTCCACATGTCTTACCAAAAGTCAAACTTCATATAAAAAAAAGTATTAAAAATAATTTTTTTGATATGAATTTTGACTTTTGTTAAGACATATTGATGACTAGTTCCAATTACAATTTAATGCATCACGTAGACGTAAACGTATGAATACCCACCAAAGCAAATACATATTTCGATTTTTTCTGATGTCAGAGCTGTCGTAAGGAATTCGTTAAGACTTTTCTGTAGTTTGTATGAAATCAGACTATTCGTAACGATTTCGTTAAGACATTTCGGTTGTTTGTCTGAACAAAAAATATATATAAAACTTTGATCATTATATTCACTTAACTTTCAGAGAACAAAGTTCTAGCTTATACGGAGAAATTGACAGAAAACATGTTATTGTGATTTCGTAACTACATATCGTTTCGATTTCGTAACTACATAACGTTGCGATTTCGTTCCTACATTTCATTGTCGAAGTCATGTCAACCCTTTCATATACAAATCGTCACGATTTCTGTTGTACATATTTCAGTTCCGAAATCGGAAGATTTTATCGAACAGTCGTTACAAGTTCTTTACGAAATCAGAACATTTGGTTTGGTTTGGTTATATGTATGTATGCATACTTATTAAAGAAAAACTAAATTTTAATTTAAAATTTATTCATGTTAAAAAACAACATCTCTTATAATAAATACTGTGCAGGGAAGTTCTGAAGCAGTCCATCACTATTTAAGGTACCTTTTAGTTGTTGAGTAAAAAGATAGCCATATATTTTATTACTATTAGCAATTATTTTATATCTCATAACCTGTAGCAATCCATTACAAGCAGGTGTGTTCTGTAAGCGACAAAAAAGAAACGTTACATAACGCATCGTTACATAACTTCATAATGTTCATGGTAGTCATTCGTGTCGGCTACTTATTTCTAATAAGTTATAAAAATATTGCTTTAGTTTATCCCTTACAAACCCGCTACGAAGTAAGGAAAAGATGTATTTTTTTAAAAAGTTCATGTTGTTAGGAATATGTACATTGATTTACCGTCCTGCATCGCAGTAAAACCTATTATAAGGTCTCACTGCGATGGACTTATTTTACAAATCGTAATTCAAAAATGATGATAATTTTTCTATTGGTTGCTTCACTGTATTAATATATACAAACGAATGTATGTTCATATGTACTTATTGCTGTATCTATTCGTATTGTTTCAGCTGGGCATTGCAATTGGCTTTGTTTTGCCGCCGATGTTAGTGGCAAATGCAGATGAATTAGAACTAGTGGGAAATGATCTACAATGGATGTTTAATTATGTTGCGGGATTTACAACAGTGTTAGTAATTTTAATGGTTTTATGTAAGTATTTAAGAAAAAAAATAAATACGAGAGGAATTCATTAAAAAGGTTACTTTAAAATGTCAACTTGCAAATGATAATCGGAAATTTTTGTTTTAAATGTTTTTATATTTTTGAAAAACAAAAAAGTAATTCCGTCCTGCAGCAAGGAAAATTCAAGATAGAACAAAATCTATGGCATCAACATTTAAAACTATCTCGTAAATAAAGGATGAACCTCGTTCAGACCGTTCAATAAAGGCAGTTACTTCAGCGGTAGAGGATAAAAGCCACGATATGATTTTAACTGACTAAGGAGCTAAAGTGGATAAACCAGTTAAGATTACGTAAATGTGACATGATTCGTTTATTCAACTTTTGCACAGTATATTGGGTATAAACAATGTTAAATATTCCCTTACTTTGTTATGTTTTCCAATTTCACAATAATATACATTCGGTTGTTACCTTAATGAATTTCAACTTCATTATTACAAATATAATGTAAAGATATAGAAAATGTTTTTTCGTAAAAATTTTGTCGAAAATTGTTTGTAAAAAATTTTTGATAAAATTTAATTGAAATTTTTTTTTGTAAAAATTTTATCGAAATTTTTTTATAAAAATTTTATCGAAATTGTTTTGTAAAAATTTTATCGAAAATTTTTTGATAAAATGAAATCGAAAAATTTTTTGTAAAAATTTTATCAAAATTTGTTTGTAAAAATTTTATCGAAAATTTTGGTCAGGCTAAATCACATTGGGGTGGACTTCACCTCGTTTCCAATGGGCACCTTGTGGGTCTATCGACTAACTCTATGTGTACTGGCCTTTAATAAAAATTAATGTAGAAAATCCTACCACCCTAAAAACAAACAAAAAACGCCCCTCGTAGGGGGTTATTGATCCCCTGAAGTGCACTCTATTCGATCTACTAGTCGCGGTCTAATACATATTTAATAGGAAAAAGAAAAGAAATTCAATTCAATTCAACAGATACAATAGAAACCACGTGAAAAAATTTAGTTGGGCGTGGTTTTTTTGCCAGCAGCCTCGAATGGAATGGTCTGATGTTGCTGAGTTGTATTAGTTGCAAAATTTTCGGAACTATGCCTGACAGATTGGTGGCATTATGTATTTCTTCTGGTGCCTTGGCAAAGTTGATTTCAACCCGAACATAGACGAACAGATGGATATCAGCTTAATCAACTTATCTATGTATAAGGATCCAGAATATATATATACTTTATGGAGTCCAAAATGAATATTGTAAAAATTACACACGGAATGACAAACTTATAGATACCCTTTCCACCTATGGTGAAGGATATAAAAAGATATTAGCAATATTGGTGTCGTGTTTGCTCATAATAGAGAACACAATCGTCTGACCGCTTTACACCAGAAATAAAACAAAGCGATGAATTTTGTCAGTAGAATTCACCCAGCCACAGAATCGAGAGATGGTCATAGAATTATCTCCATTGACCCTTATTTGGTTTCCGGCCACGTTTATCTGTATAGGCTTCGCGAAAAAGGATTAAACCCGGAAAAGAATGTACTTCTTAAGCCACTTCTGCAAGCTGGAGAATCGTCAAAAGACGTGTAAAGCCTTATTAACTTCCCCTCGTATTTATTTATTTATTATATTAATAATGTCTTTTATTTTTAACAAAATAATAAAATTAATGAAAAATATTTGTTTAAGGCCGTTTCACACTATAATAGAAAGATGATGATGACATGAAGGGATGCGATTAGATCAGGATGGAATTTTATTGAAAAGTATTAATATGTACTTTTATTATAATGTAAAACGGCCTTTACCAGTATGTTAAGACAGAACGTAAAAATTTCCTAAAGAACTTGACGTTTGAAAAGAATATGGGAATCGGGGGTTTTATATATATTTTATATACATATTATTGTTTTATATATTTTAGTCTTTGAAGACAAACCTCCCACACCACCATCAGCAGCCCAAAAGGTGGCACAACCTGGTTCAATAGAAGCAGAAAATCAAGTTTCATTTACTCAGTCACTAAAAAACTTAATGTTGAATCGCAATTATATTTTACTCTTAATTTCATACGGAATGAATGTTGGGGTCTTTTATGCGATATCAACACTGTTAAATCCGGTTTGTTACACAATTGTTCGCGAGTATTTATTAATTATATAATATAATATGATATTTCTTAACTAAAGGTGGTTCTTAAATATTATCCGGGCCATGAAGTCGACACTGGTCGCATTGGTTTAGCAATAGTTCTCTCTGGTATGCTGGGATCAGTCGTATGCGGTATTGTTTTGGATAAATCGCACAAGTTCAAGTAAGTTGATAATAATTACGTGTAGTATATTTCATATACAACTGTATTGACCGCGATAAATTCTAAACAAACAGTCCTGAAGGATAAACCTAGAAAAATAAGCCTAGAAAAATAAGCTCCATGGAACAAAGTTACCAAAATATAAGAAAAGAAGAAAAGCACATGTAACATGTGTTTTAAATTTCGCCTTTGAGCAAAAATCTTTGTATGTTGTTGCTTTCTAGCAAACATTTTGACACGTTTTATTTGTTGCTTCTCGCCTCATCCAGAAAATCAGAATTCCCAAATTTAGTATTTGTTTTATAACTTAAATTGAGTTTTAATTGGTTCTCCAATATAGGTTATAAACGAAGGCGTGGCTTAATGAAGCACTAATAACTGTATCGCAATACAGCTATTCGAGGCAGGCAAATCAGTCTATGCTAGAGTAATACAAAAATCGCTCAAAGGCCGGTTTAACATGCTGATGCCAATCCGTAGTGAGGCCACCTGATAAATATGCCTTGTCAGGTAGCCTCACTACGGAGGGGAAATATTAAGGAGAATATTATCAATTTATATGGATTTTGACAGTTAAACTTACATTTTTTCCCTTAAATAGAAGTTGAACTATCAAACTCCATATAAAAAAAATTAAAAATGTTCGCCTTAATATTTCCCCTTCGTAGTGAGGTTACCTGATGAATGTGCCTTGTTTTGCACACTTAGCTACGTAGCCTACCCTCTACTCTCAACAGATACCGTAGGAAGGAATATTTTTTATACAAAATGCATGAGACATGCATGTATTCATAATAATAAAATTAAAATTGATTTTTATATGTTTTTACACAGAGAAACAACTTTAGCTGTGTATGCTTTTTCAATGGTGGGCATGTGGGTGTTTACCTTTACCTTAGACACTGGAAGCATTGCTGTTGTCTATGTTACAGCATCATTGCTGGGGTGAGTTAGTTAGTGCGATTGAGTTAAATGTCAAATGTAATCAAATTATAAATAAAAAAATTACTTTTCAGCTTTTTTATGACTGGCTACTTACCGGTTGGCTTTGAATTTGGAGCTGAACTCACTTATCCAGAACCGGAAGGAACTTCGTCAGGCCTCTTAAATGCATCATCGCAAGCCTTTGGCGCCGTTTTTACCTCAATATATTCATGGCTGTTTAGTGACTATGATGATGTAACGGCAAATATAACAATGGCTGTAATGCTGATTGTGGGCACAATCATCACTGCCTTAATCAGTTCTGATTTGAGACGTCAAAATGCTCAGATAGGAAATAAAACAAACAATCCCTAGGGCCGTATAGATTTTGTTTAAATAACACAAAACTGTTTTTATTGTTGAGTTGTTGTTAGTTGTGATCAGCCACTTAAAAGGTGGAATGTTGTTTTTAAAATTGGCCAAATGGATTTAAACATTGTGTTATTCAAACAAAATCGTTAAACGTAATAAAAATGTTAATTTTAATTTTAAAAAACCAAAACCAAAAGGAGAAACATTTACACCGTTTACATTTACACTCATTATAAATGAAATTGTTCGCAAAGGAAAAAAAATCTTTTAAATGTTGATTAGTTTTAGATTCCAATTACACAATTAAATATGGGAAACACATCCATAAGTACATATAATCGTATGTATATCTATTCAGCTACAATTATGCAACGCCCAAGTCACATTTACAAATCCATAGTCATTCTATAGAGAAAAATGTCTCTAAAATGTTCTTCAAATTGTGTTCAAAAAAGCATTTTGAATAACTTTTTAAATAAAAATTTTAGGGCCATATTCATAAAAAATAGTTTTGGTTTATAAAAGGTTTATTGAACAAATTTTGTATGAAAATTTGTTTTATAAATCTTATATAAAATAAAAATATTTTTTATTAATTTGGCCCTTAATGTTTCATATTTGCTAAAGATTTTGAAGATTAACGTAAATAAGGACGAGAAAGATCATAAGCGAATACTTCAAATCAATAGCGGGTTTCCCGCTTGGTTGTTAAGTACACCCTTCTAGATCTTGTTAATCTTGTAATGTAGTTAAAGTACTAAGTTTACATTGCCGCAACAACAAAATATATTAAACTATATTTTACTATGCTGTGATTAAAAAACAAAGCAAAAAGCTGTAGTAAACATGTGTGATAAATTTACTAGAACAAAACAGCTGATCGTTTTGCTGGCAAAACTTTTTAGCTTGGTTTATTCATAAATTTATTTTTTAAAAACTTTTTTCAAATACACATAGATAAAAACAAATATACACAATCTGCAATTTTAAAATAAAACGTGAATTAATTGGTAATTTACAATAATCAAAACAAATCCACTCACGCTATATGCCATATGGTTCACTATCATACTCAGTCGTACAATCTGTCTGTCAAAAATAGCATGTGTGTGAGAAACTTTTTGACAGGTCTGTACGATATGATTATCTTTTAAAAAATTTCATAAAATATTTTTCTCCATGCGATCATCAGAGTTGCAAAATCGTTTTTTATGTAGTGAAAACTCATGGTAAATAACAGAATAATAAACTTAACCCAAAGACTGAAAGCTGCTTATATTATTTGTAATGTTTGCAACTTTTAGTAAGTATTCTTATTCGAAACAGATAAGGTCCATGAGACATAAAAATAAATAACTCGCTTAATCATAAAATAAATAGTTACAAATATGCATATAAATTCTAAAATTAATAAAAATCAACATCAATAGTAGACGGGCGGAGTTACTTGCAGTTTATAAAACATTCATTTTTCAATGTGGACCAATGCACTACTGCGAAATTAGCCGAATATAGTGACCATCTATCTTATGGTAATGTTAACAAAAAAGAAATTATATTGTATTGACACATTGACACCTTGACATATTCCCACCGTCCTTAACATTTCTACTTGTTTTATTGCGAAAAGAACATCGTCGATTGCAATTAAACAAGAGCGATTAGTGTGTATTAGCTTAGGCTAGGGAGGGCAGTGCTAGTTAGTAGTACACACCTCCACTCGGAGGCCTGTATGTCTGCCCATTGTGATTTCCTTCTTTACTCCCCCCTTTATAACCGAAAGTTTGTATTAAATTTTATACAACGTTACTTGTTTAAAGTTTCTTTTATAAACGTTTATAAAAAGTTAATTAATTCTATTTTTTTATATTTAATACATTTCGTCACCTAAAATGCAAAACAGTGTATCATCAAAAAATTTATATTGATTACGCTTGGCTACATCATATGCAAAATTATAAACTGCTACTATCAAAGATAATCAAGTTATAAACAAAATTCAAAATAAAGTATCATAAATTGCATGCTCTTCTGAAACAAAATGTAACGTGTCATCCACCACTCATGCTAATGAAAGAAAGAACACAGCTAGTTTTGACTTTTTTATTAGTTTTGTTCTCCGTGTGCAAAGCATCGATTAAAAAAAGTATACAGATTTCCAAAGCTTCATTTCATGGGAACATACTCGAAAAAGGTTTGATAGCACCGTGGTTAACAAAGGCAGGGTAACTATTTACTTTTGTAAAATTAGTTTGACAAAAGCAAGCAGAGTACGAAAATTTTTGACACTTGCTTTTGCAATTAAGAGTAGCAAGAAAATTCACTAATTTTTATTAAAATAAAGTTTTATATGGTAGTTTCAAAAAGTTCGTAAACAATTTTAAAACGAATACCAAAGGAAAAATATTAAATATTAAAGAATTAAAACGAAGGAATTGAAAATTTCTTCGTGTAAGAACACACACAGCAACAGAATGAGAATCGTTTTTAAAAATTATCATAACCCCAAATTCGATTTATAGGCGAAGGGTAATAAAAGCGAAATAAGTATGCATATTTCCTAAATTCGTTTATCAAAGTATCGTTACCACAAACGCAAAAGAAGTTTAAATAGCATTTGTCATTGGGTTAAAATAAACTACTCTTTTTCCAGATTTTTCTTTTTGGTAACGTAAATAACATTTTGTATCAGTAAGTATTATTATTATTAAAACACACAATTAATGAATAATAACTTTGGGTTTATTTAATGTTTAGGGAGTTTTTAAAAATGTTAAATAATGACAAACGAAACCATATCAATAAGACAACTTATGATGTATTACATTTATATTTATATAAAATATATATATTATTAACTTGTAAAATATTTGTTAAATAATCTTTATATTAAATGTTAAGTTAAATATATAAAATATTTGTTGTAAGTTATAGAAAATATAAAAAAAAATAATTAAATAAATATATGATATTAACAAAATTGTTTGTCGGATATTTTCAATTTTAACACTGGAAATATTTCACATTTGTGGAGATAGTAAATATGTACTAATTATTATTTATTTCACCAAACGTAAAAAGGAGTGAATAATAAGTTCATTTCGTTTGAAATTTCTACAATATTGGCGGTTCGTGTTCGGCTTGAATATAAGTTTCTAAGGACTCTAGATAGCTTGTGGAAACCTTTAGTAAACCCATCTATCAATTATAACTTCGAAGCCTTTGCTTTCGAAATTGCGTTCATAAAAGGCTGAGATATGGGCAAAAATGATGAGCGCTACTGCTGTATATTTTTTTCGAAATGAAATATTAACAATTTGAATACCGATTTTCGGATTTTTTATTTACCAAATCGAAGAAATTGTATATCCTCCCGAGAACCAGAACCAGTTCAAACAATTTAACTTATAGGATGAGAACTTCATCATTAAAAGTATTAAAATTAATATTAATAGTTTTTTTGTGATTGGTTAACTCAAGGTCCTAAAATATTTTCCAAATTAAGCAATGGAAACAAAAAATCATTTCTTTGATTATTTTATTTTCATTAAAAAATATAAACATTTGACATTTTGTGCTTTCTTTGAACAACTACTTATTTAAGATGATTAGATGATTTTACACTTCTGAACAATTTAAAATTTTTAGAGGAATGTGAGAGTGATATCGTAGAGATAATGTTATTCGCATTGTCTTATTTTATTTTTATTTTGCAACTTTTCAAATTACAGTAAAAAAAATACAATTTCGAGTACGTTTTGCTCTAAGTCTGGACTATATTTTCAGAATATTATAAATCAAAACCTAGAGCGCAATATTTTTTAGTAAGGAAACTATTTAGATTAGTCAAAGCAGAAAACAGGTGGTCCTGAAAACCGGGTTTTGACTAAACTCGAAACTAATTGTCCACTCATTAAACCAAAAATAAAGAAACTGAACAATTATTCAAAACTCGACAGTTAAAAATTTAAAGGGGACAACTAAAAACAGATTTAATTTATGAATCAAATGAAGGTAAAAAGGAAATTGTAATTTAAACACTTACTCGATCAATAACTTAGTAATTTGTGTAATGCGTATTCACGCGTCGTCATATTCTGTGATATTACGGAGTGTCGCAAACTGAACACGCTGTTCATCTGTTGATGTGCAATGATGCCTTTTTAGCAGACCAAAAGCTTATTTCGTAAAATATTTGCTCCATTTGAAGTTACGTTAACAATATTTTTTTAAGTTTATAACAAATTACAACAAATAAAACACATTTGCAAAAATATTAACAAACAATGTAAGCTTTCATAAAAATTGTGATTAACTTCGCTTAATAATAGATACAAAATGTTAAATAACCTCTAATTCAAACAACGTTGTACAGGTGAATGTATACATTTATATATTTGTTTCTCCTTTAATAAAGCAGAGATGAAAAATTATTATTTGTGACATAAACGTAATGTAGCAGAAATATATTTTTAAATTAATTATGATATTTAAAATATCATTAAATTAAATGTTAAAAAACGAAAATACAAATACAAATACTTAAATATTAATAAACGACACCACAAACATGAAAATAAAAACATTAATAATGGGAATGATGCTGTTATTTTGCTTTTTTATTGCGGAGGACCCCAGGCACGTAGCAGTGTTAAGGTTTTATTAAAATACGCACACCATTCCTCACGTTCTTCTTTTGTGTCAGCTGAAAGCAGGTATCGGACAGTTGTGATACGACCATTGGGTACAATTATTAAGGATTCTCGATCTGTTTCCTTAGCGGGCCTTTGACACTCGAGCAACATTGTATTGAGTCTTGCACAAATGTCTCTGGGAGCGATACTGATTTTTTGTGAGGAACAGGTGTACAAGTCAATTGTACCCATGGGGGCCTTTTTCTTCTCATCATCAGGATATTTCCAATAGTTAAGCACAGTACCATTTAAATGACACCAACGTCTATGCCAGGCCCCGAAACCGGATATATCTTCAAACATAGTTAGAAATCCCTTGTAGTCCACTGAGACGGAAAGTTCGCAGTTTACTTTCATATGAACGACACCTTCAAGAGGACTAACTCCTAAGACTTGTGTTAAAGTCCAAGAAGTTCGTTGAATCTCTCGAAGAGAAAATATAGCAAAACCATATTGCACCAAAGCGGGTGTACGTACAGCATGAGGACCAGCAGGACTTTGCACGGGAGGCATCACCAGGCGGTTTTCAGAGGCTTTCTTTTTAGGCGTTTTTATACCACTTTTTTTATTAAAATTAATGTGGTATTTCACTTCGTGCGGCAATACTTCTCTGTGTGCTGTCATTCCATAAATTTCCAGGGTCACTTTGAAATCAGCATACACATGGTTTAATTGCAAAACATCGGGAAACTTAACAGAAAGTAGACCGGGTAAAGTTGGAACAGTTTTCGTTGCTAGAACGTGCTCATTGTACTTGATTAGACAAACCAAATGATGGCCGGATATAGTGTCCAATGACAATTTGCGTATATAGTCTTGACGCAGAGGTATAGTAATTTCTTTAACCGTAAGGCGTCCTTTTTCTCGTGGCGCTCCTACTGGGCGTAGAGTTTTTTCGACACGAAGGCGCTGCACTTCATCAAGGCACGCTTGTCTGCGATGTGCTAAACAAAATAAAAACAATCATCATTTCCTATTCTTTATATATTCTTTGTAAATCTCCTAACTTACTTGCAACTAAGAGATGTCTCTCTGCTTCTACGGACTCTGTAGATCCTGAGAACTCAATGGTTGCCGCACATAAATTCAAGGCTTGGCTGGCTTGAGCAATAACCTGTTGTTGCTTACATACTTCGTCCAATAGTTTCTTAATTTTATCTTGAACCAAATTGGCATCGTCTACTTCAGAATCAGATTGTGTATCGTCGTCTGTGTTTCTAGTATCTGATTCAAAATGCAGAGAGGCTCCAGTGGCTGCATCCAGTTTTTCAATTGCTGAACGCAAGACTTGTTGTTCGCGACATACCTTTCGTATGGGTGTGGAACTAGCACTCTAAAAAACAAAGCAGAAGGTTTATTAATAAGAAAGACTATAATGCAAAAGTTTATTCTTACATTTGCACTTTGTTGTCTTCGATAAAAACTTACGGTATGAACCAGGGTAATTAAATTATCATTTTCTTTATTCACACTTAACTCTGATTTTACTGGTTCCATATAATTTTGATTGTTTGGTGAGCAAGTCGTGGCTGCACAGTGCTTTTTGTTTTCTTCAAATTTTCCGGCATTCGCCTTTCGAAAACTGAAACTATTCGATGCTGTAGTTCCTTTGCTCTATAAATACAATATTTAAAATAAAACATAAGTAACAAATACATGCTTTAGCATAAGCATTATTTACATCTTTAGACAATTGGCTATTATCTTCTTCATCACCATCATCTACATTGTCATCCAAAGCCTCATCCAAGTAATCATCTACACCCATTGAAGCATCTGACGAGTTGTTAGATGTGTCAAGCGTATTATGTCCAAAGTAATGGTCTTTGTCATCGTAATGTACTCCCTATAATAAAAATGTTTGGTCGAATACTCAACTGAAATAATGAAATAAATCATACCTTTGTTTTATTGGCCTCTTGTTTGTCATTCTTTTCAACAACTTGCATTATTTCACGACCCAAACTATCACCGCACATACCAACACTGCTGTCCTCGGCTTCCGATTGCATATAACTGACACAAAAGAGTTGTACAAATTAATGCGAATGAATTGAGGTGAATATAAACAAAGACAAGTTTATTAAAAAAATAAAACTACAACTACGAGATTATTAACTTATATTCTAAATGATGCCCTTTGGTTTAAGTCTGTGCGATATTTTAATATTCTATTCTATACATAATAAGAAAAGTAGACAAGAGTATATACTATCTTCACACCTGTCTTCAGATTCATCGTCTGGTCTTTGATCAAAATCATTGTCATGATCGTTGTTATCACGTAGAGGTTGAGCTTCTGCCTTCATTTCATCTGCTGTACTTAAACCCGAAACCGATGCTGTTGTGCACCAATTATTTTCATTTTCCGACTCACTACAATCAGTTGATTCGAAGTTGGATAGAACTGGATACAAACTCTGTTGAGCTCCTTGAACAGAAGTTCGCGGACGTTTATTTTCATCGTCAATTACATCTCCAGCTGGAAAAGAGCAAACCTTCATATAAAGTTTTAATTTTTAAATAAGGAAAACTTACGAGATCTTCTTTTTGATGTTATATTCGTTGAATTTAATGGCATTGGTGGCGGAGGTGGAGGCGTTTTTGGAGATTTCTTACTTTGAGAATATTTATCATTTTTTACAATTGAAGGCAACTGTTGCTGTTGGTCAAGGAATTTTTTTTGTTTGTTAAAGCGGTTGGCTAGCAATTGTAGATCTCCTTCGCGTTGTTTTTTAATATCTTCTTTTATTGTATTTCCAGTAGTAGCATTGACCAGGGCAGTCACTTTGTCACGTACTTTACTATCAGCGAATGATTTAACAACAGGAACAGAAATCGAAGGATTCTGGGACTTAACATCCATATCTGAACTTTGGTTATTAGCAAATTTTGCTGAAGAAAAACATTACAAGTTGATAAATAGAATATAAACAAGTAAGAGTGCTATATTCGGCAGTGCCGAATCTCCTATACCCTTCACCATTGTGATTTTATATTTACAGACATACATAGGTAATAAATTGATTTAATTTAAGAGACAAACGCATTAAAAAAACAACTGTTCTTTTTTCCACTAATCAACAATAAATCGTATACGGTACTTTTTGTAAAAATTTTATATATATTTTTTTAATTTTATAGAAATTTTTTTTTTTTTTAAACTTTTAGTCATTTTTATTTTTTTGCAAAAATATTTTAGAACATTTTTTTAATATTTGTTTCAAAATATTTTTTTTTTAACATTAGAACATTTTTTTTAAGTATTTGTTTCAAAAAAAAATTTTTTAATTTATAGAAAATTATAGAAATTTTATAGAAAATTTTTTTAAAAAAATTTTATATAAAATATTTTTGTAGGTTTTATTCAAAATTTTTAAAAATTGTATAGATAATCTTTGTAAAAATATTGTTGAAAATTTTATAGAAAAAATTTTGAATATAAAAAATATTTTGGAAATTATTTAGAAAAAATTTTATTAAAAACGTTTTTAAAATTTGTTTTAAAAAGTTTTTGTAAAATTTTTATTTTTAATTATTTTGAATATTTTTTGTAAATTTTTTTTACTTTCTTTTAAAAAAAATATTTTGAAAATTATTTAAAAAAATTTTATTATTTTTATAATTAAAAATAAAAATTTTACAAAACTTATCAAAACAAATGTTCTAATGTTAAAAAAAAATATTTTGAAACAAATATTAAAAAAAATGTTCTAAAATATTTTTCAAAAAAAAATCAAACATTTAAAATAAATTCGGAAAAATTTTTATTTTTAATTTTTGGTTAAAGTTGTTTGAAAATATTTTTTAAAAATTTTTTGTAATTTATTTTTAAAAATTAGGACCTTCCTGGAATCTAAATTGCGTTAGAGTTTTCAGACAAAAGAAGAAAAAATTTGTATCATATTGACCCCCTGCTAACGTGTTTTTTGACAGCTCCTGGTTACCCTGTGTGCCTATTGGCTACCTCTATGTGTATTGCTTTCCATAAACCAAACCAAAAACAACCAAAAATCGCCCCTCGCAGTGGTTTATTGATCACCAATATCTATATGCACTTCATGCGATCTACCTGTCGTGCTCTAATATTTATTTAACAAAAATAAGCAAAAGAGAATCATTAAAACCAACAAAAAATAAATAAAAACGTGAAAAAATATAGGTAGACGTGTTTTTTTTATGGGATCGGAAATGAATAATGTAGAAATAACACACGGAATGACAAACTTATATATACCCTTTTCCACTAGTGGTGAAGAGTATAAAGAGATTATTTTCAACAAAAAATATTGTTTGTTTTCAGTTTTTTTAAATAAATTTGTACCTTTTGAAAGTTCATCCCTTTTGTGATTTGTGTCTTGTAAAATTTTATTTATTGACGGAGCCATGCCCAAAGCAGCTTTTGGCATCGGGGCTTCTCCTTTATTTTTTTCAAACAATTTCATGCGTTCTTTTAACGATAACTCTGTTGGGTCTTTATATGGCTTCTGTTGTTGTTGTTGCTGCTGCAGCTGGGAGCTTTGAACCTGAGATTCAAAAATAGCAGCACGTCCCGACACTAAACCTGGCTTAACATTTGGTATTTTTCTTTCAGTTTGCTTTTCTGTAACAGAAGTCGTTGCATTTGACGCAAATTTATTCGTGTTTAGTTTTCCAACTTGGCGCTTTTCTTCACTAAAACAATCCTTCGGTTTGACAGCGCAAGCAGTTTCATCAGTGTCGTCTTGTTCATCTGTGAAATCATACGAGACTTTAACTGCAGAAGATTCTCTTCTTTGAAAGCCTTGGGCTTCCAAAGAATTTATAACTTTAGGATCCCATTTCAATTGTTTAATTTTATCGTTTTTGCTGGAAATTGGTTTTTCATCTTTGTGTTGCACTGATCTAACGGCACATATTTTCCCCTCATGTATTATTTTGTCTCTACTGGGTAGCTCTGGTTTAGGTGGAGGTTGTACTGCCGATGCATTAGTTGTTATAATATGATGAGATGTATCATCCTCCCATTCATTAATTGTATTTGCAAGAGCAGTCAATTTACCCAAGCGTTGGTTTGGTTTACGGATTTGTGAATCTATATTGTCTTCATTGCTTTCGGCATGAAATTTTCCTTCAGTTCGATGAATTGGTGAGGATAGGTTATCTGTGTTAGAATAAAGAGCTCCTAAACGTTGTAAACGATTTCTAGAAGTATCTCTTATTTTAGCGGTTGGTTGCGCATGCGTTTTCTCTGATCCTAAAATTTGCTTTTCTTTGCGTTCATCATCAGAAAAGTCTTGTTCTTCAACCTGAACCTGGACCTTCAAACAATGTCGCAAAAAATGTTTATAATAATTGATTTAATACATGGGAAAAGCGATTAATGATTTGATAAAACTACTTAAATTAAATTCGTATTAATTCTCACCTCCACGTTTTTATCAGTAACAATATTAATTTCAATGCCCAGATCCATATTTTCTTTATCAACGGCAGAAAATTGTCTTAAAACTTGTTGTGGTGAAAGGATACTTGATTCCTTGTTATTCTTTTCCACAACATGCATTTTGTTTTTGTTTGCACTACTACCATTAGCCGATGCTGTTGTGTACATAGGTTTTTGTTGTTGCTGTGACGCCACCGCCATTGTTGTTGCACAAGCGCCGCTTAATGCATTGAAATTTGTTGAGCTTCCATCGCACACCGGAAAATTATTTGCAGATGCGTTACTTATGCCCAAGGCCCGACTTCGCTGCTCTGCTTTTTCAAGCATACGCTGAATTGAACACAAAATCATTATCAAATCTTTTACTGGAATGCTAAGCAATTTAAATTTACCTGAGTAAAAGGATCCATACTATTTATTATGAACGCTTACACCGATGTTATATTATTTTAAAAAAATAATTACTGAATTGTTCTGGTTTATGCAGCCTTTGTTAAATGTGTTTTTTTTTATTAATATACAACAATCTTCCAATTTATTATTCTACAAGCTACGTGAAAGTTACGCTGCGAATTGGTATATCGTTGCTGTTGAGGAAATTTTTAAAAATAATCTTAAAACAACACTAGAGGTCGCTCCATTTTTAACAGAGTCTCGTTTTGAACAGAGTTGTTTCCGTAACATATTACAGAGCTGTTCAATTAATCATCAAACACTAAACATAAAATGTGATCTACACTGATCATAAATTAATGTAGACATATCTTCAAACCAGAGAAAGAAGTAAATCAAGTCATATACCTTCGTGTAAGTAATTGTACACAGATATTGACTTATATTAAAACATATTACCATCACTATATTATTGTCAGTACCGACCCTACAATTACAGACATGCCTAAATCTTACTGTGAATATCATGCAATTTTGGACTTCAGTAAAAATTTATATATTGAAATTGTTTATAATTTTTGACAGTTAATCAACTATTTTTTGTACAAATTTGCTAAAATAATATTAGCTTTTAGATTTGCTCGCCTTGCATTATCATTTGAAAATTTTCTATTTATTTCTACAAAAGCATGTAGTCGTGTGTAGAAATAAAAGTCCTGTAGTCATATCTGTAAAGTTTTATTGTGTATTTTACCAACACAAATATGAAAAAAACATAAAATATCCAAAATTCCTTGACCAAACAATTATAAGAATATTAATTTTTGTTTCATTTGGCGGAAAAAATTCTACACTTTTTGTTATAACATTCCTATAATAGTAAGCAAAATTCCGTGTCCTTTTCTTTTTAGCTGCATATTATCAAACGGAAAGTTACCAGAAAATTTTTAAACCTGAACTTCAGGCTGTTTTTTGTTTTAGTAAATATAATAAAATTAGCTGAATAAATTTTTTTTTTTTTGTTGGTGCGGTAGGCTAAATGGCATAACTGAAATTTTCGACATTTGGACAAAATAAATTGTCATAATAACAAATTATTTGTCCTGACGCTACACTTACTAATTTTTGGAAAGGCCAAATCTTAGGGGTAAACAAAGTGTTAGGCGCCGGCTACCACCGCCGGCTAAAATTCGTGTGTAGTCGCCGACGACAAGTTATCACGTTTTGTCTCTGTTTGAAGCACGTTTATTTATAAAAAAAAACAAAAAGTTCTGTCGCAAGAATGTCGATTGAAAATAAAATTAAATTACTATGGGAGGGAGCTATAAGTTTGCAGAAAGAACAACAAATACACAAATTACTCAAATCTTATTATATGTTAGTTTTAAATTTATATTTTTGTGTTGGCAATTACTGAATAATTTTTACTTTAGAAATACATGTCGAAAATTAGCAAAAGCTAATTTACAAGTTCCGAAGGAAAAGTTTGCCATTTCACAGATGTGTCCACATTGCGGCAGTTTCTGGAATAGCAGTGATTATGGGCTTAAGTTGACACGAAAAAAAATTAAAAATACATCAAAGGTAAAAAGGTTAATAGAAAAGTTGGAGCAAGCCGATGATACCAGATGCAAAGTTTTGAATAAAAATCAGAGAAACAGAGCAAAGTGGTTAAAGAAAAGAGTTTTAAATTACATGGCAATTAAATGTTTCCAATGTCAACACAGTTCGTTACTCAAACTAGAAAATCCAAAATGCAAATTCAATTTAAAAGATAAACGAGAAGAAGAAACCTGTGGTATTTCTTCCGGATATATAAAAGATCAGCAAAAATTAAAGGTCGGAAATTTTAACAACAAAACTACAGAAAGTAAAATATCAACTTCCACTCCATCAAAATCAAAAAAGGGAAAACACAAGGAAAAACTTAAAACATCAAGATTGCAGAATGCAGAAAAATATAAAAATACAGCATTAGAAAAAGTTATTTCTAATACTCGAAAACAAAATTCTCTACTGCAACTGGCTGCCCTACTTCAGAAACAATCCAAAGCTGATTTAAGTAACAACACTCAAAAACGACTACAATCGTTTTTAAAATAAATAATAAATTATGGCTATTATTAATTTTATTAATTTTTGGATATTAAATTAATTTGTAAAATATTTTGTAAATAAATAAATATTGGAAAACGAATTATTCAGTCATAAAATATAAGATTATGTATTATGGGGTATCTTTAAAGTTCATCACAAGACACATTCATCAGGTAGCCTCACTACAGAGGGGAAATGTTAAGGCAACAATTATTAATTTTTTTATATGGATTTTGACAGCTCAATTTACAATTTTCCCCCTTAAATGGAAGTTGAACTATCAAACTCCATATAAAAAACATTTAAATTTTCGCCTTAATATTTCCCCTTCGTAGTGAGGTTACCTGACAAGGCACATTCATCAGGTAACCTCACTACGAAGGGGAAATGTTAAGGCGAAAATTTTTAATTTTTTTTAATATGAAGTTCAAAAAAATTAAAATTTTTCGCCTTAATATTTCCCCTTCGTAGTTAGCCTACCTGATTAATATGCGTTGTTACCTGATGAATGTGCTTTGAGGTAAGGAAGGGGAAATATTAAGGCGAAAATTTCATTTTTTTATATGGAGTTTAATAGTTCAATTTCCATTTAAGGAGGAAAATTGTAAATTTAGCTGTCAAAATCCATAAAAAAATGGAGTTTGATAGTTCACCTTAATGGATAATATTCAAGGCATATTAATCAGCCAGCCCAAGGCACATTAATCAGGTAGCCCAAGGCACATTAATCAGGTAGCTCCACTACGAAGGGGAAATATTAAGGCGAAAATAATCAATTTTTTATATGGATTTTGACATTTAAACTTACAAATTTTCCCCTTAAATGGAAGTTGAGCTATCCAAGGCACATTCATCAGGTAACCTCACCACGAAGGGGAAATATTAAGGCGAAAATGTTAATTTTTTTTATATGGAGTTTGATAGTTCAACTTCCATTTAAGGGGAAAAATTGTAAGTTTAATTGTCAAAATCCATATAAAAAAATAGATTATTTTCGCCTTAATATTTCCCCTCAGTAGTGAGGCTACCTGATGAATATGCCTTGGATAATATTCTTAATGGAAGTTGAACTATCAAACTCTATATAAAAAAAAAATATTAAAAATTTTCTCTTTCATATTTCCCCTTTGTAGTGAGGCTACCTGATGAATGTGCCATGCAGTTTGACATGAAAAGATGTTGTAAGGAGAAAGAAAAATTCCTTTTTATGTCAAACTTCATATAAAAAAAATTAAAATTTTCCCCTCAATATTTTAGCTCCACCCAGTGATTTTACCTGTTTAAATATGTCTATCTGGTGCTTGCTAAGTTGATGGTTGTTTTTTTTTTAACTTCCCGTTTTATAATTCCTCATAGATTTTCAATGGCTTTAAACACCGGACTAATAAACCTTTAATTTTTCTCCTAAAACCTAAACGTAACGACCCGATATTTTTGTTTTTAAGTCATGGTAATGGTAAATTATCATAATAATAGGTACACACAGAGAATTTTCACAGGTGTATTACTATTGCCGAAATTTATTGATTTATTATCATACATGAATATATGTATATAGAATTTTTTGGATCTTATGACTAATGCTTTTGTAATACTGTTATTACTATTAGTAGATATATGAGAAGAATGCTAAAGAAGGATCCAGAAAATTCATTTCATTCTGCCTGTGTCTTATTAAATTTTTACCATTTTGCTTTAAAATGAATCACCTAATTAGTAAAAAATATTCTTTCAACCCTATAAGTACTTAAGCCCTACTCTATGTTAATAAATAGTCCGTTCTGTTAATAAGTACCTATTCGATATTAAATCGATATATGTACACATTTAAAATAAAAACTAAAATTTGGAACTGAATTATTAAAAGTTTTTGTTCAACAAGAACAAAAAACGCCAAAATGAAGATATTGCCAAGTCCGGCAACAGTGTGTGGAGGCAAGATCCACACATTATTCTACAATAATGATGGGGCAAGAATGCTCACTTGTGTGTGTGCTTCAGTATTTATGGGAATGAATACGTTTGGATAATATTCATTCTTGCTATCTGTTGTCGCTTACTTCTTTTCTGTACTTATCAGTCTCTTCGCAGTCGTCGTTAATTATGATTGGTGGGCTAAAGTATGAGAATAAGAAAAGATAAATTTAAGAAAAAATAAAAGATACTCGTAAACTAAATACAGAATAAGGAAATTAAATGTGATTCATACGCTTGCGCGAATGTGAAACATAAAGAAAATTATTTTTTAAAAAAGTTTAAAGTTTTATTTTAAAAACTAGTGCTTGTGGTAATTAACCAGAAAAAAAAATAATCTTAACACGAAGTTAAAAGAACTGTCAAAATACTATTTACATATATAAGTGTGTACTTGTATCCATAAAATATGTTTGAATGTATGTATGTATGTATGTGTAGTTTTTAGTTGGTGATCAGCATAGAAAATGCAACTTGATTCTTTTGTTTTCGAAGTACTTTATTAAAGTCAATCAATCAATCAATTGATGCATATAAATACATACATACATACATACCCTACAAGCATTCCGGTAGTCGACTATGAAAATAACACACTTTAAGTTTTCTTGTATGGCCTAACTGTAAGCTAAATATTGTACAATGTGATGTACATCCTCCCCAAAATTAAAAGTAAAATTATCTATGAAATAAATGTGTGTCATATCTCTTGTGTTGCAAATGTCTTACTAACTATCGAGCATTTAATGAAGAAAAGGCTTCAATCCAAAACAGATATATAGATGCACGATATTATAAACAAAAAACATTTTATTTCATATTTTTAGAAAGTCTATACCTCGCAAGGCATATAAATCGGGTAGCCTTACTACGGAGGGGAAATATTAAGGCGAAAATTTCGAATTTTTTTTATATATGATTTTTGACCAAGGCATATTAATCAGGTTACCTCACTACGAAGGGGAAATGTTAAGGCGAAAATAATAAATTTTTTTTATATGGATTTTGAAAGTTCAACTTACAATTTTTTCCCTTAAATGGAAATTGAACTAGCAAACTCCATTTAAAAAAAAAATAATTTTCGCCTTAATATTTCCCCTTCGTAGTGAGGTTACTTGATGAATGTGCCTTTTTTACAATTTTTCCCCTTAAATGGAAGTTGAACTATCAAACTCCCAAGGCATATTAATCAGGTAGGCTCACTACGAAGGGGAAATATTAAGGCGAAAAATTTTAATTTTTTTGATATGAATTTTGACAGTTAACCTTACAATTTTTCCCCTTAAATGGAAGTTGAACTATCAAACTTCATATTAAAAATAGTCGCTAACATAAACGTCTCGCAGATGGAACACAATAACTACTTGAAGATAGTCCAAAATTGTTTTTCCCTCAATCGACAAGTCACTACTGCTCTAAAGTATATTCAAATCGAAAAATTTATTATTTTCGGTTTGGGGTGTAAGTAAACTACCCTTTGCCCCTTCGCGACTATGTCCAAAAACTATACAGCACTTCATCTACATATTCTAAAGACACATACTGAATTTCATTCTGATATGTCAAACCAAACGGTATGACCTGTAGAGACTCCACAAAAATAGTGGCATACACAAAACAGACATCATCGCGGAAATAGGTAAAATGGATTCTGGAAACCTCAAAAAGTTTATGCGTTTATCTTACGGCGAAGAATATTCGCAACGAAAAATTCGTAGTTCGTCTCAATTGTGTTTATTGCATACTCTTTCTTTTTACAATTTGTAAATACATATGTACATGCAAACATACATACAAATGTACGTATATACATATGTACATAAATATAATTTTGAATAAGTGTGTGTAATGTATTTCCTTCCATATTTATCTATGGATTTAATTTTAATTTTTTTAATAAAATTTTAAATCTAAAGTTCTGTAGACGTGATTGGTTCGGGAAATCATTAATTTGTGGATAGCAGAAAGTGTTCGGTTAAGCCTACTTTAAATGTAAGAATTTTAATACATACAAACGCACATATTAGGTAGGCAGGTATTATATATGTACATACATATGTATGCACATGTATAAATGTACTTATTTGTTTAGAGGAAGTGCAATAATTGCCGCGTTTCTGTATGTGCATACATATATGCATATGTATGTATGGACACATGTATGTATATACATATGTACTTATTCATATAGTATGTATGTAAATACATACATATATAAATCTTACTACCAAAAATAAAATAACTGAAAGGCATTCTTGAAATCAAAAATTTATAAGCTTGCATACATACATATGTAAATATGTACGAGTATGTGTACGTCATCACAAAAATGGAATAATTTTCATCCCAGTCAGATAGCACAAAAGAATCCCTGAAGGATTTCAGAGACATTGCTATGTTGCAATTTCATATCGGTCACTATACATACATATGTACGGGGTGTGTTCAGAAGTGTACATTCGAGAATCGATTTTTTTTTTTGTTATGTTGGTACAAAAGTGTTAGTCATATGTTGGCATTATCAGCCAATTTGGATTAGCAGTTTGTTGTTGACAACTGAAAATATTAGTCACGTTTGTGTGTGTTCTTCGATTTTTGGCTTCAAAAAAATGGATCAAAGAATATATTAAACTTTTCGTTAGAAAAGGAATAAAGTGCTCCAAGTGCATTCGGCGAATCTACTTTGTCTCAAAAAACTGTTTATGAGTGGTACAAGCGCTTTACAGAAGGCCGAGAAGATGTTGATGATGATGACCGTCCTGGAGTTACAACCACGTAAACAAGTGAAGAAAACATTAAAACAGTGAAAAAAAATTGTTTTGGAAAATCGTAGAATCACTATTAGAGAATTTGCGGTCAGCTCATGCCATTCAATTTTCTCGAAAGTTTTGTTCCAAAATTACTAAATTTTAAGCAAAAGCAACGGCATTAGTATCGCTCAGGAGTTGTTGAATGACGTACACGACTGGTGACGAAAGGTGGGTATATGGTTATGACGTCGAAAGCAAGGCCCAATCATTCTAATGGAAGCAGCCAGAAGTCAAAAATCGAACACAGCCCGCGAAAATTAAAAATCCCCCTTTCTTTTGAACAGGCCTCGTATGTACTCGAAAGATTGTAGTTGACTTTTGACTTGATAATAATTAAGTTCAATTAGCAAAATAAGTGAAAATCTAAAACAAATACATATGTATGTATATGTAATATATTCACACATGTCTTCCTACAACAACAAGCTTATTAATTTTACAATGATTCAACAAAAGAGGGAGTAGGTATCTCTTGTTTTTTGTTTATTTTTGTTTTTATTTTCAAGAAAGATTTAAACTAATATATTTAATTTTTATATAGTTTATTTGACCTTTTTATTAATATTAATTTAACTATTTTCTTTTAAGCTTTAGGTCTTTAAAATTATTTAAAATTATTTAAAGACCTAAAGCTTAAAAGAAAATAGTTAAATTAATACTAATATATTTAATATTTTTTACAACGACAATGAACACTTGTACTTTATGCATACAAGCAAACTGTTGTGTATATACATATGTATGTATGTATGTATGTATGTATGTATGTATGTATGTATGTATGTATGTATGTATGTATGTATGTATGTATGTATATTCTATATACCTACCCAGCCAGCAATATTGTCCGACATTCATAAGACATCTGACAGTAACGTCTACAAAAAACTCATAATCGTATACGAATACTGTCAGAGTTCTGATCCAAAAATATATATGTACATATGTATAGGTATATATGAGAATTTATCGGTTAATATTAGATTATTTGAAATTAAATCGTTTAAAATTTGCAAAGAATTAATTATGAAATATTTTAGGATTTTCTTAATACTAAATAACATTAATATCTTAAAAATTGCTGTGCCCGCCACGTCGTGGGCATCCTGACAATGTTTTGTTCGATTTTGCTTTTGCTTTGAAAGTACATATTCCTCACCAAATTTTAAGATTTTCTTTTATAGTACTTGAGTTATGGTTTATATATTTTCTTTAGAGGAAAAAATTTTTAAATTCTAAAATTATTGTAGAGAACTGTAAATAGTCTTTAAAATATTCCACTGACAAAAATAAAAGGTGTTGTCAAGTTTGCAGTACCTTTACATCGGTAAAATTTCGTACTTTCACTACTTTTTCTCTTTTTTCTCTTGGAAATGAGATATTTTTTGGCAGAAAAACAGTATATACCAAGGTACCTCCTCACGAAATTTTATTAAAATTCATTTAGTAGCTTTTACGTGATGCGAACACAGACTCACACAAATTCTAAAAATTGCTGTTTTGTATTTCATTTCGAATACTAACTGTTCCAGCAACAAAATTCTCAAAAAATTGTTCATAGGTATACCAAAATGGTCCTGTCACTAGTCTATCGCTCGCATTATTTACAAAAAACCTTTACATAAAAAAAGTTGAAGTGGCTTGTGTTTCAACTACAAAAAATACAATTTAGGCCTGAAAATCCTTAATAAACACAAGGACATCTGATAGATGTTTTTATTTATTTGAATTGCAAAGATTCAAACAAAACGCTTTAAAAAAGTAAAAAAAAATGCATACTCGGTTATAGCTTTATTTAACCCAACTCCAAAAAGATATCTTATAGAAAATAAACTCTCAAATAAAACTTTATTAAGTTAAAAATACTTAATTTAAAGCAGAGGTGGCCAGATATATTTTATAATATCAAAAATAGCAACAATATTTTAAACTTTAAGGCCTTTTGTTTTAAGCTGCTCCATATGGTTGTAATGTTTTGGTAGTGATTTGCTCGTATATCAATAATTCTCCTTCAACAAGCGGAAGATGCTATCGCATTTTTCGCAACATATGTAGGTATCTACATGTGCACAAAATCAAATTTCGGTAAAGTCTACTAAAAATTTATTACTTTTTACCTTCCATAAACATAAGACACAAATCAGAAGAAATCGAAAATTTTAATTTTTTGAAACACATCCCACATGTTGTCAAGCGCGATCAAATCATACATGTGCATATATATAAATAAATATACTCATGCACACTGCATACACACACACATACATACATACATACAAAAACAAAAAGTTCATCATGTTTCTTAAGATCCTAAAAACAAGTGGCGCTGCAGGAGACCAACAACATCAGACATACATAAATACTTAAATTATTTACATAGATGTCTTCTGTTTGTCTGTTAATCTGTTGGTCTGTTAGTCAATCGTTCTCTCATTCAACCAAAATATTCGTCAAGAATACAATTTAAATTAAAAATTAAAAACAATATACTGTAGGTAGGTACCTACTCGTATGTATTAAATATTTGTGAATCTGTGCTCGAATGGTTTAATTTATAATATTTGCTTTCAAATTTTAATAAAAGTGTGAAAATGAATGAAAACACAAACACACATTTTTATGCAAATGGAAAAAAAAGTTTTGTTTCTAATCAGATTAAAAATATTAACTAAATGTAGTTTATTTAACAACTTAATGCTAATTAGTGGTGATTTACTCTAAATGAAATGAAAATAGTTAATAATATTAAACAACATTAATAAAAATAATAAAAACTAATTCGGTACCTACCACCCATGTTAAATTAACCGCAATGGATTTGGATATAATACAATCGACCAAAGAAGGTGAAATCACGCAATTTTTGTGCGGTAAGTCATTCTATAGTCTTCATTTACTTACTGACATTAATACACTGACATTAATATACAAGCATGTATTTATATATATGGATGTAAATATACACATACATACATATGTACATATTTAAAAACAATTGCAACTACATAATCATGGTGTTTTTTAATAACTCAAGTGAATTTCATAAAAAGTAATTGAAGCATTTATAAAATTATATAGTTTTCGAAAATTATAATTCCCAACAGCCTAACACCCTGCAAAAGTAAAGTGTAGTCCAGGCACGCATGCAAATTGTGCTCCATCCATAAAAGACCAGATGTACATATGTATGTATGTAAGATTAATGTGACCAACAGCATGCATTTTGTTTTTAAGCCGATCTCGCTTAAATTTTATATCCCGCTTTTTATACTAAAATATCATTTTAAATTTCGAAACTTTTTTGGTTTTTATGGCTTTCATAAATTTATTTTTAAAGAAATATTTTTGTGGACTAAATACTTAATACATATACGAGGACAATCTGATAATTACGTCTTTTTTGGATAGAATAAGCGGTCAATGGTGCTGGGGTCCTTATTCTATGAACTAGTACACGCATGTCGTACAGACTACCAGATAAATGTAGTATGTTCCATGCCTGGACAAGGAATCGCTAATGAACTCGCAAGATTGGGCTCGGAGGATACTAACCTAGACAGAGTAGCGATGAGGCCACCGATTAGTCACTACTAAAGGCTTCTATCCGATTGGGTAGTAGAGAGAAGTGACCGTTCTTGGGAAATTAGGGAGAATTGTAGAGACTCACGGACAATTTGGCCCAAAAACTAAGCTACTTCTAGGTTTAGAGAGGAAAGTTCTGAGAGTTGTGATGGGTGTGATCACTGGCCATTACGCCATTAGAGCAAAAACCAGTAGATGGGTTACCGATTTCTCGATAGGCTCTACGACATCGCTCAGTGCAAACTCAAAGATGTCGTCGGCAGCAGGGCGCATATTTGTAGGTCTCTCTTTTTCCTTTTATTTTTTTTTTGATTTATTTAGCTGAAGTGAATCACAATGGACACTACCGGTCTCCGAGTGGATGTGCCATTTCTGGTACAACCCTGCTTAACCTAACCTAACCTTGGATAGAAAATAATTTTTTCAGCCATAGTCACATGGTGCTAAATCTGCAGAATATGCTGGATGTGCAAAATTCATTTATTTTTGCTATGTCTGTTGAGATGCCTACGATCGTCCAAAATCATTGCGACTTTCTTTGGGTACAGTGATGTTTTTTACGTAAAAAACAATTTTATATCCATTTTAAATTAACGAGATTGAGGTTGTCTGCTTTCAAAATCTGTCAAAAAAATAACTAGACGCAGATTGCTTAAAATTCGACACTAGTCCAGTTATAGATGAAAAAAAGGCTACTAAGCCTTTGTTCCACAAACGAACTTCACAAACAACTTTATTTAACAACCAAGCTCACTCAAAGTAATATGGCGTTCAATATTCTCGAGTATGCTATAATCGACCTGATCCGCAAATAATTCTAAACACAAATATACGAATTTTTGGACTTACATAAGTACATATGTACATACATACATACGTATAAATATTCAAGTTTGTCAAAAATGTTTGATTAACTTTTTTTCCCGTTACACATACATACATAGTATGTATATACAATAAACATACATATATAAATATATGGATAGTAATTACCTTCAAAACTTTGATACGATAGGTCAAGGCGTATTAAACAAGGTTGCATTGCAAAGTCGAATTTTGTGTTTTATTCTACTTTTAATTCACAAGGCGTATGGGTATCGTTTAGACAAAAGGGCGTATCGATTCATCCCCACTTTTTACCTGCGATTATCCTATTATATTCATTTTTGCGAAGAACTCTGTGAATGGATTCGGCATAACATCTTATATTTAAATGTTTTTCAGCCATATCTCACAGCTTTTGGGCACTCACTATCCATCCACCTTTCTTGACGCTTTTTAACTATATTAGATTTTTATTATTTGTTGTTGTTGCCTCCACCAAAATAAAACTTCGGTAAAAATCTCAGGTCTCTACTTAAAACCGTTCAAGATATGCAGTTGTGTAGTAGACGAATAGACATTGGCTTTGATATTGTTACAGACTCGTTTTAACCCTTTGGTTGAAGCTTAAAAGCAAAAAAAGTATTTTTTCTGTTTGATATTCTTTTGTTTTTGCAGAAATTTGTTTAGTGCTTTAAAAGAACGTCATTACTTTATATTTATTTTTATATTTATTTATTTATTCAATAACATTTAGATAAAGAATTTTTATTAAGGCTTGAGTTTGTATCCTGACTACTCCTTAGAAGTGTTCAAAGAATTTTTTTCCAAATTAAGTGAATAAAAAACAAAAAAAAAACATTAGCATAATGTAATTTGGAAAAAAGTAGTAGCCAGGATATGAAATCGACCCTAAAATATTTTAAAAGATAAAATGGTAAAATTATTAATGATTCTTCAACTTGTTTTAAATATTTTTTGTTGTTTTAGATGTTCGCGATTACTTTAAAGCCTCGTTAGCAACATCAGAATATGAAAATACCTCAAATATGTTTTATCTGACTGCTTCAGAGACTACGGAACAACTATTATCTCGTTGTGAATGCCTACTGAATCTATTAAAAAACAAAAATGAAAATTTATCACTGAATACGAAAATGGGAGATAATAATAGTTTTACGCCATTGCAGACTACACAAACGAAAAATCATCAATGGCATCGTATGCGCGATAAGAGTACTAATGGTGTAATGAGTCAGAATTCATTTGGAGTACAATTGGTTAAAAGCGAAACTGATAATGAAGATGTCTCATATCTGGATATGTCTGCTTCGAATAATCACAATGAAAAAAAGCGTAAGTTCTTTGAATATTTGAATGTTTAATAACACTGGTCAGCAAAAATAAAATCTGTTCTGGACTTGTTGCGCGTAATTCTAAAAGTACTTTTCGTGCTTATAACAAATCTGGGCTTATATTTTTTCTATCATATCTAGTTTTCTCTGATTTTAAGTAATTTTTGCTTCAAATAAGTAAAACCAGCACCATTTTTGTCCATGACATTCACAAATTTTTTAAGCAGTCCTAATTTACTATAGGTGACAAAAGAACAAAACGCCGGAAAAAGATTTCATTGCAAAAAAATAAGGTTGCCTTTGCAAGAAAAAGTAATTTAAATTCGTCATGGCGAGATCGATATATAGAAATTTTTGTATTTGGCAATTTCCAACGCTTTAATTGTGAGGCTAAGATTTCCCTCTGCTTTTTGTATAAAATTAAATTGCGATTTAGTTCTGGAATTATAAAATGAGGTCCAACCGATTTACTAGGTCAGTTATTTGGGTCCTTCAAGTTTTCTAATCCTTTATTATCACATTCTTGAACCCCCGGGGGTTCCAACTGTCACTGCAGGAAATTGCAAATGCTTTGACGCGGTTCACTCGGGGAGTATAGGGGCACCAGACGCTAGGGTTCTTGGAAACCAAATCTGGAAGAAAATGTCTGTGCTTTAAAACGCGGGTACTCTTCGAGGCCCGACCAGTGCCCAAAGGACTGGTACCACGGGAATCGGTGGCCCCACAGAGACTCCCCTGTCTCTGTGACCGGTTATTGGTGAGGTCCCCTTCGGGGGTACACGTGGTGGCTGTGGTTTAAGATCGATGTATGCAGGGTGGATGCATTGTTGATCAAAATGTGGTGTAGCATTCTCAACAGAAGGAGTTGGGTAGGCTCCAACCCCTAAGCAAGAGGTTAGAACATGGGTCCAGGCTTGCCATGTTCTAAGAATTGCTACTCACTGTGACTGTGCGAAACACCTGAATGGCGTATATCGTGCCCCTTACACAGGCCACGTTATCGTAGGGTGCGCCGTTACTACACAATGGGGGCGCTAGTCTACGTCTTAGTTTCACTCGGTGTTTGGAGCACCGTGGGATTAAGCCACCGTGGCAGGTACCCACGTTAATCTAGAACACATCATCACATTCTTGATTACTTTCTGAATCGGCGCCGGTGGTTCCGGCTGTCATCTATCCAAAAGAAACTAGACGTGACATAAAGAATCTAAGCACAGATTCCGAATCAGCACGAAAAATACTTCTAAGATCACTCAGCAAGGTCTCTAGGACAAAATCTTTGTTAACCAGTGTAATTATTAGAATATTCTTGTAGTTCTAGTTCGGCTCTAGTTCGTACTATTTAATTCATTAAAAAAATATTATTTTTAAAATTATCCATTTAATTACGATTAAATATTTCGACAAATAATTATTCCAATCACATTATGTATTTTGCTTAATTTCTCACTTGTAGAAACTTCATCTGGAAATGGAAATATCATAGACATGAACTGTTCAAAAAGTTCTAAAGGTAGCGATAAAACTTTTCGTTGTTCTGCACTTGTCGTAGCGCAGAATAAAAGTTTTTTACACCGTCTACACGATACTATGAAACTAACTACCGATGATGAAGCCGGTGCTGATAAGGAAAGCGATAATCCTAAAGATAGGATGAATAATTATGAAGACGATGCCCAGATCTATGATATTTGTCAGGTAACAAGCCAGGGATCGGATGGCGAAGATGATGAGGTTGGGCTGGAAGAGACACAGAAAGTAATAACACAAAATTCTCATTTTACACTACCCAATATTGACTGTCCTTATTTGGATTTGCCGGCAGGCCATTTGTCGATTAAAAAATCAATCAAATACGGCCAATTGTTAAAAATTGAGAAGAGGTTGTTTTTCGACCAAAGCAAGAAATGTTATTGTGGCATTTTGGACGATTGGTTGCTTTGTTATGCAGACGGCCCAACTTCGAGTAAACCGACAATAAGTTTGTATTTAAAAATACCAAACATTGAAATAGAACATTTTGGTGAAGGAAAACGGCGGGATGTTTGCTTTCAAATTACAACATGTGATCCAAGCAAAAGATTTGTATTTCAAGCTATTAACGAAATAGACGCAAAAGAATGGATTCATGCAATAGAAGCAGCTATAAGAAGTGATATAACCGGCGCAGAAATAAAAAATTCTTTAACCCGTAAACTACCTACTCCGCCGGTAATGAAAAAAATTACTTTTTTAAACTCCTTCAGAGGTGGAACTGAAATGATGTCTAAGACGATATCAAATGATTGCATATATGAGGAACCATCGCCTTTTCACGATGATACTAAATTAAGTCCCGAAAAGCGACCAGAACTGCCTCAGAAGCAAAACAACCCTTTGGCATTGGCACATAAATTCGATTATGATGTCCCTAAGTGCCCGCCACAGCCACTTAAAGACAATTCGGAAAATGGCGTGCTTTTAATAAATCCCTATGAAAATAACGAAACTAATTCGCCGGGAAAAACTCACACGATAACATTGTCTGAATCACTTTATCTGGCACCGTCCTCGTCTTCAGAACAAAAGCTGAATCTTAAAATGGAGGAAAATCTAGATTTCCAAGCCAAAGTGAAGGATGTTCACAGCAAATTAACTAGTCAATTGTCAAGTGGTCCAAACATTAAAAAATCACTCAAAAAATCAATTTCTTCATATCAAAATGATACAGAATCTCTTTCACTCCCATCGCCCACTGCATCGTTGCCAGAAACGTTAGAATTGAAAAAGCAAAAGAAAACATCAAGTGCTTCAAGTAGTCCACAAAAAACCTCCAATGAGAAGTCGTCGTTTTCCAAAAACTGGTTTCTTAATAGGCTAAACAAAACTTCTTCTTCAACGAGAAGTAACTCATCATCTCCTTCGAATTCGCCGTCAAAATGTAAACAAAGCGAAAAGGAAAATCTTCTCAACTCTTCATCAGACGTATGCGATGGCTACGACATGAACCTTTCCAACTTGAGTAGTAATTCAGTATTCCCTGTATTAAAGACTTCTTCACCAGGCAGTGGTACGAGTAAAATAAACATGATCATCAATCAATTAGAGGCCAGTGGTCATTTGGCTTCAATGTTTAACGTAGAAGCTGTTGCATCACTCAGTTCGTTTTGTGACAATGATTTCAATAACTATGAACCCATTATGACTGTTTCCACGCCGCCCACTAATCTCATGAAAAAAATTTAGATTCCACATTACTTCGCGATCAACTATAAATTTTATTCAGCCAATAAAAAGTTCTCGTGAAAGAGTTTAATGTACAAAAACAAGATTTAATTAAATGATTTTTTTAATCAACTAAATAACTTATGATAGCCGTAAGTATGTGTGATCCAATTCAGATGGCAGAGACTATCAAGTACAGTATGGGTAAGGGATGAGTATGATTCAATATAAATATTTTTAATTGTGTATCCCGTATACACATTTGCAAGTACAGGGTAAGCCATCTTGATTTTGTGTTTGTACTTTACAAAGTGGAACGGACGCCTTACACTAGATCAAGAATGGGGATATTCCAAACTCAACCCTAAAAGGTACACGTGATAAATTTTGAAATAAAAGAAAAGCCTTCAAGTTTGTGGATTGATTCGTTGAACATTATTGGCGTGAAAAGGCCATTCTACGGGATGCAATGCCAGCGCCAGAATTACTGCTGCCCCTGCCCAGAATTTTTAAAAATTACACTATATATTTATTTTCAGCATTCTTCAAATAATGGAAACTCTTCATTGAGGAAAGTTTTAGATAAACAGCTTGGTGTTCGGTTTTTCATAACACCTTGGTATTTAATCAAATGAGTTAATAATTTCGAAAATCGATTAATCAACCGAAATTTTGATGACAATTGGCAGTCTCAGACTTGTGATTTAATTCTTTAGTACTCTAATTTGTTGGGAGCAGCTAGGGATATATATTAAAAGCTAAGTATTCAGGAACTATTGCCCAAACAAGCGAAACAGTGCTTGAAAGTTAGAGTACATTTGAATGATGTTGGGTTTAATTCACAAGAGTTAAATATTTGCAATAAACCCACACTTTGTTGGGCTTTTCAAGCTATTCAAATTCCAAACTTTAGATTGATCACCCGTTGTATATTTATGACATCAGTATGTTGCGTCACTAGCAGTTAATAAGATAAAGTAGTTTATCATTAAGTATGTAACAATAATAATAAATAGTTCTCTTGTGAATCATTTCTGATATATATATTTTTATTTTGCATTCAGATGAAATTTCATCTTGCTCTATATATGTATGTACATATGTATGTATGTACACATATTCTTAATATGAATTACAAATAGTTATGTTACACTCATGATTTTCATTTTCATAGAAATATTAAAATTTCTCCCTACAAATAAATTGCATTTTTATAAAACGTCATGGGTAATTAGCATAATATTAAATAATTGAAATTTGATTTTAAAAAATATTTCGAAAATTATATATAAAATTTTTGGGTATTTAAATATTAGGTGCGATCCCGTACTTTTTGGGAAAAGTTTGGTAAAATGAGAGTAAACAAAAATAAACTCTCTAAGAGACATAAATGCTCAAAATGACGGGAACAATATAAACCAACTTTATATCCCAAAACATTATGTCAAAATTAAAAACACAAATATTTTGTATGTACGACATTTTTTTTAGCAAATTTTGGAAAATTAATTTACTAATCTTTTATGAAAAAACTTTTAAATAATATTTTTGTGAGCATAAAAACATAAATTTTTTTAATTTTGTTTGTTTATTTTGAATTTTCACAATCACAATGTTTCGGGCAGGAAGAAGAAGACTGCTATTATTTCAAAACTACTCTCTTTTACCCAATCTTGCACTACGGTAACAGTTATCGGTATAATTGGGATCCCGCGAGCTCCCAATGTTGAGTACGGGATCGCACCTATTAATTATTTAATATTATGGTAATTACCCATAACGTTTTATAATAAAAATGCAATTTATTTGTTGGGGGAAAAGAGCTAGTTGTTTGTAAAAAATTTTTCTTTTAAATTTTTTGTAAAATTCTATTCGAAAATTTTTTTGTATAATATTTTTGAAAATGTTTTTAAATTTTTTTTTTGGAATATTTAAAATTTTTTTTTTTTTTATTGAAAAAAAAAACTTTTATTTTAAAATGTTGGACCTTCCATAATCTATATTGAGTTAGAATGGTCAGACTAAAGCAAAAACAAATTTCCTTATAGTAACCCCTTTTAAATGCTCCTGGATACCGGTGGGCACCTTGTGGGTCGATTGGCTACCTCTATCTGTATTGCTTTCTAAGGGGTATTTAATACAAATCAAATCAGAAAAACCCTACCAACCTAAAACCAACAAAAAATCGCTCCTCGCAGTAGGTTTTTGATCCCTAGAGATTTATATGCACTCCATGCGATCAACTGGTCATGTTCTAATATTTATTTAACAAAAAAAAGCAAAAGAGAATCATTACAACCGAAAAAATAAAAACAAAATGAAAAAATATAGGTAGGTGTTGTTTTTCGCTCACAGCCTCGAATGGAAGGATCTGATGTTGCTGAATTCCATTAGTGAAATTTTCGAAACTATGATCGGTGGGCTTAATATTTTGTATCTTTTTGTATTAGAATATATGTACTTTTTTGGATCGGAAATGAATATTGTTAAAGTTACACACAGAATTACAAACTTCTATATACCCTTTTCCACCTGTGCTGAAGGGTATAAAAACAATAAAAACGGTCGATTGTCTTGTGGTTTTATAATTCAAAAATCACAAACAAATTAAAAATTATGTGATTTACACCAGTATATTCATCCTATGAATATGATGATGTCTTATTTGTTATTGATAATTCTTCATAATAATAAATGTTATTAACAACAAAATTGGGAATTTTATAAAGAATATAAATACGTACATTGTGAGGTTTTTCTTTTTTCTTTTATTTGCAATAGAATGTTATGATTAGGTCTTTCAAAAGGTAACGAAAATTTATTTAACTCCTGGTTATTTGACTTTTAGATAAATTTCTTGGAACCTAAAACCCAAACAATTTTTTACCCAGTATTTTAATAAACTATTTAGTATTTTGTCAAACCACTTACTTATTTGTTTACATATAACATAAATTTATTTATACTTAATATTTATTTTATTCAGTAATAAAACAAAAAATATAATTACAATAATAAGATATCGATAGCATTTGTTTTATTTGAACTTCTTTATTTAACATCGTGTATCGTGTATGTTTATGTTTATGTACTTCAAGTTAAAAAATATGTAGGTATATATGTATGTTTGTTATATGTATGTATTAATAAACATTCAACATCAATAAAAAACGATTTCATTAGCAGTTTTATTTAAATAGCATTAGCCGTTAGTTATTGTTCTTAAGCTTGATTCTGAATGTATTATCACAAAGATATAAGTTACATTTGAAATAAAGCAATGTGGATGAATCCTATTTGGTATAAAATTTCAAAAGCAGAACTAGTTAATGCATGTGAAAGTTGGTATAAAAAATAGTAATAATAAGTTGTTAATTTAAGGTAACCATTGTGCGCTTTAACTCTTTATTTTACAATAAAATGCGATGAGATTCAATTGCCTCAAGCAATATTACTCGACGCTTTTTCAATGGCATCATTATTAGTTTATGCTGTTGTTCACTCTTACTAAATAGACCCAAACCTTTTCTTCCTTCTTTTTTCAACAGAATTTCGATGCCTTGATCTTTTATTCTGACATTCTCAATTTCTGGCCACAAATAGGTCCATTGCACCTTCAATTTGAGAACAAAAGATATTTTAGTAAAAACTGGTTTAAAATTATTCTCAATAATTAATTATTTATTATTCTTACGTTCCATGAACCAAACATGTCGTTGCGAGTCACATAAATAATTCGATGATTCGAAACAAGCACATATTCCTGTTTCTTTACAATCTCCTCACAATGAACAAAGTTGTCCGTACCTGCATATTTTCCTTTCTCAATTTCTCTGCAATATTTTAAGCAATTTAGTATTCATTTGACTTTTATTTAGATATAAAATAATAATTACTTAAGAAGTTGATTGCCATTAGCTTCGTCCAAAGAGTAAGCTCTCAATATTCTGTCTTCATGTATAAAACGGGGAGGTCGCAAGCGTCTGATTTCGGTTTGTAATTCAGTGGCTCTTTTGACGGAATCAAAGGTACCATGGGCAAAGTCAACAATACCAGCAGTGGGTCTTGTTACCAAGCCTATAGTTCCTTTTCCGAGGCCCTTAAAGAAGCCTTCGACACCTTGTTCTTTGGCTCCAGCAATAGGCTTTGTTACACAGCCAGATACACCGTCAACAAAGCCCTAAAGAAATATTTTAAATAGTTTTATTTTTATATTTTATATAAAAATGATTTTGCATCTTACCATTACTAAGCCTTTGCCACTTCTAGCCATTCCTTCTTGGAAAGTTTTCGGTTTCGTATTTAAATTTTGTCGACGTTTCTTTTGATAATCTTCATCAAATGTAAGAACAGCCAATCCTTTTCCCATAACACCCGTAATTCTTTAAGCAAAAGAAAAAATCAAACAAACAAGTTATAATAAAATAAAAATTTACAATTAAGCTGAAAATAGCAAAGCAACAATCGATGTCATTATTAAACGTGGTGTCATGTAAATATCATTTCAAAGTAAATACCGGTAACGATGCCGATATATTTTTTGGAAAATTAAAAAGTCCTTGAATTTTTATATTTAAGTTCAGGTATCCATACCCATATAATTAAAATACTAATTTATACCGATACCAATATAAATTTAAGCAGAAGATATTGGGTACGTTTATAAGACGTAACTGCTGAGCTCAACTGCTATGAAACTGTTGGCAACTGTTTAACTCAACAGTTACGTCTTAGAAACGGCTTGATAAATATACTGCAAAATAAAGAGCTGACAAAAGTAAACAATTTAAAAAAAATAAAAGAGGGAAAATGACATTGGTACTATAAAACAATATATTTTTGAGCCACATACACACACACCCTTACTTTTTTAGATATTAATATAAATTTCAGAATTATTTTCAGACAGTTTAAGCATCAAACGTCAAGTTCAAATTGGAAAAACTACAACGTTACCGATCTGATGCTAGAACCCAACAAACCAAAGGACTTGAGAAAAATATTATAAAAAGCGTAACTACATAAGCTTTAAGCTTGAAAAAGGACTAGAATATATTGAAAAATGCTATCGTAACAATTGTAGAAAAATCAAAACGGAACCCTTGTGAAAATATTATATGTGTATGATTACTATAAGCTTATCCTTGTAACTGTAAAATAACCTTACTGAAACAATATTGTATAGAAAAGCTTATTCGTGTCAATATTTTTATAAGCTTATTTACATAATTGTAGAATTATGTATGTAGCTGTGTAATGTAGTTAAAAAAGAAACGTGGCTTATATCATTTTTTTTTTTTCGAAAAATAAAAATTTTATAATATACATATATGTATATCTGATACTGGGCAGAATCCTGAGTCTAAATACCCATTGGATCCACTTTAAATTTTCATTTTTTTTTTTTTTCGAAAAATCCAAATTTTAAAATATATATATCTCCGATAATGGACAGAATCTGATAATACAAATTATAGTGCTGGAATGTACTAGTCTTAGGTTAATTTCAATATTCCGCTAACCCGATTCATGTCTTCTCTGAATACCCATTGAATCCACTTAATTTTTTTTCTTTCAAAAAATCAAAATTTTAAAATATAAATATCTCCGATATTTGGCAGAATTTGGATGTATAAATTATACTGCTCGAATCTACTGGTATTAGGCTAATTTCAATATTCCGGCGACCCGATTCATTTCTTATCTAAATACCCATTGGATCCATTAGTTGAACTATTTATTTTACATACAGATAAAATTTTAAATCAAGCTTAAGATCGTATATATTCTCTCTAAGAAAGAATAAATTGAATAACAAATTAAGTGATATTATTATTGAAGAAAATTGGGAAAATTTAAGTTTTAGACACCAGCAGAGCGGAATGTACATTTTCTCTTCGTATCTATCTACTTTGGGTAGTGTTTAGCTGTGAGCATAATCTATTTAACCAACCAAACTCAGATAAAGTAATAGGAGAAAACTGCTTCCCTCTTGTTTTAATAATTTTACTTTAATATTTACCACCTTGTATTTGTTGTTCGACTAATAAAAATCGTAAAGCACCGCGCAATCATGTTTACCCAACGAAGTTGGGTTTGATACTAGATAATTATTCACTAAAAACGAATGTTGGAAGAAAACAAATAAAAAACAAAAAGTAGCTTTCATTGCTAACCGAAGGTTGGTTGAAGCAACAACAAATATAAGGTGGTAAATATTTAAGTAAAAATATTAAAAACAAGAGGGAAGCTTTAGGTAGTGGTAGACTTCGTTCTTACCAACTAACGATTAATGATTGAATGCAGTTTTCTCGTATTCCTATTATAAAAAAAAAACAATGTTATAAAGATACTCACTTTGATACAGCCCCAGCCGCTCCACCAACGGTATGTCCAACTAACGATTTGACTCCTAAAACTAAACCTTCTGCAAACTCTCCAGGCCCCTGTATAGCTCCCTGTTCAGAAATATATTAAATCAGAGTAATATTAATAAATATCATATATTGTATTAATTTATAATCTATACATTTAATATAACTGTTTCGAAGTTATATAGAGAAAAAAAAACGAACACGTTCTGAATTTACAGATGCAACTCATATTTGTATATAACCCGACATAAAAGATTACAGGTAAATTTTCTAATGCCTTTGCCAAAGAATTGGCATAAATAATGTGAGAGTGGTGAACCTAGAGGTACTATAAAGCATTAGTAGTAGAGAAAAATGTGCCAACTTTAACAGTAACAGGCTGTCTTTTTAAGAAATTAAGAAGTTATAATTAAAAACATTGTTTTCAGTGAAAACATTTTTAAAAGACGCCAGTTGAATTTTGTGAGCCATGGGGATGCCATTTCTTTCATTTATGAACACATTTACTAATTAACCAAATTCATATTTTAAAAAATAATGGCTCTGCTCCTGATGTTTGTAAACAAAACAGAACATCTTGTCACATAATGCGCAATAAAAATGATTTATTTAAGAAAACTTTGGTTTTTGTATGTCACTGTTTATTATGATTCCATGTTAAATTGATAATCTTCTGTCGACAAGCGATTTATCTGATAAAATTTTACTTTTTAATAAAAAAAAACTGCATGTTACTTACTTGAAATGGTTCATAGAATAAATCGCCAACGCCTTTTTTGATGCCTACCACCAAGCCATAAGGATTGCCCAAGACATCTAAGCCCAATACTAAGACATAAAACTGTTTTAACGCCTGTCCGATATAATGGGAGGTGATTTCTGATATCAACTGTTCCTGACTAAAGAAACAATACTCTCTTTCAAAGAAAGCCAAACGAAGTACGATATCATTAACATCCGTTAGTGTTACTCCAACGCCCTGCACTATGTTAGAGAGGATACGGGGTAGAACTGAAGTTTCAACGCCCGCCATTGAGAAACTGACATGAACTTTCATTGGACCCAGATGTAAATTGTCATAGAAATTCTTTTGTTGTTGCTGAGATTGTATCTGCACTAAATCAGATAAAGGTTGTTCGATGGTATCAACGTCAGTCTTAAAGAGCTTAGCCTCACGTTCATCATCTACCGTGTTTGCGAAAAGTTCGGCGATAGCCATTAGGAACACAATATCCACTTTAAAATGAAACTCCTGCATTAACATTTTAGCGTATTTGTATTGCTTTACGCTCGAATGCGGAACTACTCTCTCCACAATACTGACTTCAATAATTGGCTTAAAATGAATAGATTTGGCGAGTGTTTTCGGCGGAGGTATAGGCGCCAATACGACAGGAAATATGCAATCAGTTAGCTGATTGTCTAACTGTATGCGATTAATTTTAGCATGAACTTGTGATTGAAAAGGTGACGAGTTTAGCACAAACCACACACCAGGTTGGAAATAACGTAGAATATTACGAGATTCATTATTCTTAATCATTTTTAAGCTGTCGAAATTAACCTAATGTAAAACAAAATATACATATGTATGTGTAACGCATTACTAGGTATTGAAATGAAACAATAGAAATAAAACATACCTGATGTTTTCCTTCCAGCAAATAACATTTATCGTTAGCGTTATTAACCGCTTTATTTAGTAAGTACTCCTGATACATAGCTTCCACCAAAGCCGTGTCATGCAGACTGAATTGTTTAAAACGCTTTTTGTTCTCCTTTTTATATTCCCAAATAACGCCTAGAGGAGCGATGCATACAGAATTATTTACGATTATTTACGTTTTAAATTGTTTGTTAAATTGAACAAATACCCGAAACAAACCTGAACTTGTTATACCCAAATACAAAACATCGACACCGGTCTCATTGTTAATTAGTGATATGCCAATGCCATGAATTTTTATTTCAATCGACTGAGTTATACTTTGCAGGACAGACGAGGATTCGGACCTGGTAACTATCTCCTCACTGGGTGTAAATAACAGAACTCTTTGGAGACCGTTTAAAAATGACACCCAATACACTTTTGTATTATCCTCCAAGCTACGATTTTGAAATGAAATTAAAAGTTTGATAAGATGAGAAAAATACACAATACTTACACTATATGACCAATACCATCTCGTCTAAGGTCGCTTTCGAGAGAGTTTTCGCCAAACACCGTGATTCTTTCCCCGTCAGGTTTTCTCCATGTATAGAGTACTTGATGACGTTGTTGCAAAAACATTTTCTCATCAACGCCCTTTTCATAGTAACAAATAGGCTTTCTAGTATGGTTTATAAGTAGACAAGGAGCATTGCCTGGAATATATTCCGTAAATGTTATATAGATACCGCCCTCCGTAGTGTGCACATCCACATTTATACCCCCATACTAGGGCCCAACAAAAGAAATTGTCTCTCAATTGCAAAATCTAAAAATTATTACAAGCTCTTGTTTACCTTATTTTTATTTAGTTGTAATAAAATACAAATGGGCTCTGAATAGTTAAAGGGCACAGTCCGCTGACCTTCGACTTTAGCTACAATTAAGTGATCAGAATCATTTTTGGGCCACAAAGGGAAGCAACCATTAGGCAGTAACTAGATTTAACAAAAACAACAAAAAGGTTGATAAATGTATCTTCTTAGAAATGTCACAAATCAAAACTACCTTTATCCAGGTATCACCAGGTCGGGTATATTCTTGAATCTCAATAATATAACTGCATTTATTGGTTATTGTGTAAAAGGGTATAAACGTAATTTGTTTTGTTAACGAGTTTTGCGTTAAATGATTGTGGACTCCAATCTTTAAAAAAAAAACAAAATGAAATAATATGAGTGTCAATAGTTTAAGCCATAAACATTAAGAAAAAGTAATTATATATCCCACCTGATAGGTTTTACCATTGGCCTTGCAGCTAACCGAACCTGTTGAACCGGCCACGTCCAGAGGTATTTTTTTACTCCATTCCCCGCTGTCAACTCTGATTGAGCAACTCTTCTTGTCAAATAAATATTTGTCACGCAATGAAAATAATATAGGACCACTGTATTCGGGCGGATGGTATAAAACTTCTACAGTTTCACTGTCCGTTTTATAGCTCAACATTTCTCCGGTTTTGTTTATTAGCCAGAACGGTGAATAAAGAGTTATTAGCAAACTGCCATTACGATCATCGAATCTATAAATGGATAATTTGAATGGTTGGAAATTAAAAACAAGAAATAAAAAATCACAAAGATTTTGAAAACTTACTTGACACACAAGTCCATGCTGAGTTTAACATCCGAATCATAAGAATGAAATTTCCAATTGGTTACGTCAGGATAATTTTCAGATATTTCTGTAGAACATGACCAATCGCGTTCTAAATATTGAATCATCTTAAATTATAGAATTCAATTTATTATTTATTTATCGTTTTAATTTGCTTAAAATTTTTATATATGTATACTAGAGTTGGTCAATTTGTATGTATTAAGCAAATCTCAACAAGCGGTTGTCAATATCGTATTCTACGAGGAATTCTAAGAAACCAAGGGTCTAAAATTAAAATAGAGCTTCCTGTTTTTAACGAGAAACTTTGCTTTTTTATCGTACAAAATTCTAATTTTATATTGTAGTATGATAGGTTAGGTTAGGTTAAGCAGGCAGCTATATGCAGATATGGCGATTTCTCGCCAAACGTGGCGATTTTCAATCTTATTTGGCGATCAAATTTTGGATTTGGCGACATGGCGACTTTTTGGCGATTTTTAAAATAATTGGCGATATTGTTGGCGATTTTTCATTGACTTTTGCCCTACATTTGAAACTGAATTAAGGAATATCAAAATGGATAACAAAGAAATTAAAGTTTTAAAAGTAAATTTTTTTCATATTTAAACCGGAAACGTTTGGAAGATATAAATTTATTTAAAGTTCACGAACATCTTTCCATTTTCATATTTAAAAACGTTTTTAATATCTAAAGATGATTTCATTCTGGAAACTAGAAAGTTTATTTAAAGTTTGCAAACATCTTTCTATTTAAAAATGTTGCAATTCCTTATCACAAACAAAATTTATTGTTTTTAAAAATTTTTATAAATCCTTACATACTTTTGGATACCTTTCAACCATAATAGAAAATATTACCTTTTTTTTGAAAGATTATAAAAAATATGATATTCTATCTAACTATGTACAGCTGCATTAGTTTTGTACTTTATGTGCTGGTAATTCCAATTAATTTTTAATAATTATTTTTTAAACACATAGGAAGTTTTGAAGTAAGTAGTAAGTTCGTCTTATTCTCTGTAAGTTAAAGAAATATTTTTTAATTTAATTTTGAAGAAATATTGGATTTTTTTAAATTTATATGCTGGATAAGATCGATTTCGAAACACATGCAATAAAATTTTTGAATTGAAATAGGGTCATGACATTCAATTGTTGATCTTTAGTAATGTTAAATAAATTTAATTTCTGTAAAACATATTCTAAATAAGAACTCGGTGACATATATGTACCTTATAGATGGATATGTTCAGGTAAAAATGTTACCTTTCTCGTGTGCACTAATCATTTTCGATAAAAAATAAAATATTTCTATATTTTGGCGACTTTTTTTCTATTTTTGGCGAATTTTAGCTAATTTGATTAAATTTATTTTTTGTGATTATTTCAAAAAATTTTTATATTAAAAAATATTTTATATTTAGAGGCAAATTTTAACAGAAAACTGTTTTGTTGATTTTGGCGACTTTTCACATCGATTTTGGCGAAATAGCTGAAAATAAATCTGACAACCCTGCTCACTTGGGTCCAAGTATTGGTCCCTTTGTGTTACCTGCAAAAGCGGAGAGGAAAAAGGAAAGAAGAGGGAGAGATAGAAAAGAGAAAAAGCGTTGAGAGAAGACATAGGATAAGATCACAGATAGTTACAAGGCAGAAAAAGAACATCAGAAATGTGGGGAGGTAGCCAGGTTGTTGACGAGAGTGTCTATACCTCGCCAAGTGGAAGTGGGTTAGAAAACCATCCGCTGCTCCTCAGAAAGGAGTTAATCCTGCTCGGTTCCAATAAAGAGACACAGGAGAGGCTTGCAAAGCACCTTTGACGGTGCTGGAGGCGTTGGTATTCTAACGCAGGTCAATGGAAAAGGAGGTGTTCGACAGTTTCCTCTTCTTCCTCATCCTGACAACTTCTGCAGAAATCGTTGTAATGGAGACCCATTCTTCTTGCATGAGTTCCGAATAGGCAATGCCCAGTAATCGATGATATTAAATCACGTAGCTGCATTTTTGGCAGCCGAAATAGCAAAGCCGTTTTTTCTGATCCAGTAGAGGCCAGATAGTCCTCGCCGTTTGACAAGTTGACTAATTGGACCATCTTACCTGGGCTCGATTTATTCGATGCCCGCAAGCAGAGAGGGGAATGCCACAATGACGCTATCGTTGAGCAGAGTTCCCTTCTTTGGCAGTTCATCAGCAACACAGTTGCCTACAATAGTCCCATGTCCCCGCACCCATTTAAGGGTGACTGCTGAATTTTCCGCCATCACATTTAAGGATGTTCGGCATTCCAAAACTAAGTTTGATTTCGTAAACACACCTGTTAAGGACAGAATTGCAGCTTTACTGTCGGTACAAAACCAGATATCCATGTTAAATATTCTGTGCTACCTTAACCAGTTTGCCGCTCTTTTGATAGCAGATATTTCTGCTTGTAAGACGTTACAGTCATTTGGAAGTCTGAAAAACATTTTGATTCTAAACTCTTCCATATAAACTCCACCCCCAACCCTATTACCCCTTTTAGAGACATCCGTGTACACACAGACTACTCCAGGTGGAGGTTCAGGACCCTCCGACAAGTCAAACTCAAAGCTTCTTCCCCAGAATACCGGCATGACCCCATAGCCTATGGTTCCATGCATTTGTGACATTCAGTCCAATAGCTGTTTTCAAAGCAAGCCCAATGACCAGTTGGTCTACTGGAAGCTAGTTAAGTATGGCAAAGAGTGTCTTCGTCGGTGTTGACCTAATGGCTCCTGTTATAAGGGTAGCCATATTTCGTAACACACCTTCTATTGTAGTATGATGAAAAAACGAAAAGGCTCTCGTTAAAAAGAAGAAGCTCCACATGGATTTTAGACCCATGGTTTCTTGGGCAAACCTTCTTAGAATTCCTCGTAGAATACGATTTTGACAACCACTTGCTCAAGAAATTTACCCACTTTAATGTATATACATATATATATATATATATATTCTATTCTTTACATACAGAGCAAATATTTATTATCGAGACTCGTAGGAACGATAGCAGATAAAATTGTGCACAAGTAAATGTGCTACCCCCTTAGAATGTGAAAAAATATTATTGTAGTCCTTAAAAAACTGGCTGGGTTGGATCAGTGGCACCTACCATACAGTTTGAAATTATAATGCTTGTCTTATGTAATAATAGGTAGCATCTTTAAATTTAGTACTCTTAGAATTACGTTCGTTTTAGAGTTAAAGCTGATATAGTATGGAGGGTTGAATACGCCGCATACGAAATAATTATCTCCTATCCTATATCTATAAAACTGCAGCATCAAAACTGATACTCTCTAAATTTCAAATAAGCTCCTACAAGGCTTTATTTTATTTTAATTTTTAACGACGGGGTAGCTAATTAGTATGTGAATGTCGGCTATCTCTCAACTAAAGGGGATCACTTTACAGACTGGGTGTCGAGCGATCTAAACGTGCTCGAAAATATCGAATACGGGTCCTGCAAAACTACGCTCGCCTTGACTAGCTGTTCCTTTGGTTACCGGTCCAAATTCTAGCCTTCTTTTGCGCAAAAAACTAACATGCATAAGTGTAACTGCTAGAATATTTCATCTTTCGCACAATCACTTCTTCAGAAATTGACAAGAAGAGGAGGGAAACTTTAAATCATGATATTGCCATTACGTAGTAGTCTATGTGAATATCGTCAATGTTTTTTGCCATTAAAGGCAATACAGCCTTGCAAACTTATTGGACTCGTGATGTTATATCTTTATTTTTTCGGGCTTTAGGATATTTTAGAACTACCCAAGTGTGGATTTGTTAAGTTCCTAAGCGCTTAAGGCATCTTATCACCAGATATCGCAGAGCTGATTTCCAAAAAAAAAGGCTGTGCAACTTAAAGTACAAATGTTGCTAAGAATGTGTATTTGTACTTTTGGAGGTAACTTGACAAGACTATAAAAATAGATATTATTATAGAAATTGTATTGTTTAAAATTTGTATGGTTGAGTAAAGGAACAAGTCGCAATGTATTACCGCAAAACAACATGCGATAATAAAATCAGTCAGTTTATTAAACGAAATTGTTGCACATTTAATTATTTATCATTTACATATGTTTGTTTGTAGAATTAAGTAAATTTTGAAACTTAATTTAAGATAATTGGCTCTTTGGCTTTTATGGAACTTACCCTTATGACCAAATAACTCTTTGAGTCTTTGCTACGCCCAGCCAATTTAACTGTGGGCAGATGTAAAACACAGCCCGCTTCAATATCCTTTTCGCCATAGTCCAATAAGTCTTCTTTAACGAACGAAGAATAACTTTGATAAAGATGCTTTTTACTATCTATTTCAGATTCTGAAGACGATGTTAATGGTTCTGTTTGCCCTGCCATATTTGAGACTGTTTCACGGACTGAACACCCAGCCACGGACACTGTTATGTTAATAGGTAAAGAATTGCGCAGATATACTGGTGGTCTTAAATGCAACGTATAGTAGGCGCTCAGCAGTTTAAATTTATTGGAGTGCTCGTGGTAAATTTCTGTCTTTTCACGACTGACATTTATGAAGAACGGCTCAAATGTCTCAATGGGATCACACTGGATCTGTCTCCTGTAGTTCATATCAGTAGGACATTCATCCCACTTTATACCTTGAACCGACGCATGATAGTCCTTTCGAGGCAAAGAAAAACTTAAAGCAGGGCATATTTTAACAAAGTCAAATTTACTTTACCTCGATTGCGAAGTGCAAATATTTCCCTTCTGAGTAAATAGCGTGCAGTGGCACATGGTAAAGAGCTCCAGGTTCAACAGTACCGACAACTACCATCCCTTGAGTCTTGGCCTTCATGCGCAAGACTTTAATAGAAGTCGTAAAATGATTTTGTATCTAAAATATACAAGAAATTAAAAATATACAAAATTAAAGGAAGAAAGGAACTCAGCAAGTCTTTGCCTAAATATATAAAACTAATTAATTTTTTGAAGTGATTCTTCTTTTATATTTTTCCAACAATTTCCCTTATACAATTATTTCGGCGTTTCTTTAACCTTTTTATGTCTTTCGCAATGTAACATTTTTTGTTGCAGAGATGACTTTTTCTCGTTCGATCCGAATAATTTTTAAAATTTTGCCATTTCTTTAATCTTGTTTGTGTTTTTCATCAAAAAGTGCGAAAGCTTATGTGCCATCATTTTATTGACTGGTGGATTATTCCTGGCTGAATATCGGCTTATTTTAGTGTATAGTTTAGTGTAGCGATTTAATTAATTTGGATTTGATGCAACACTGAAATCATTTTAATATGGCGTACGACCTCAACTGGTTTGTGGACTTTAACTCATCGGTTACTATAAACTTTATTGTGAATTTAAATGATGTTTTGCGAAGTAACCTTCTCAACTGGACGTTCTGAGCAAGGTTCTTCATTAGTACGGCCAAGTTCATATTCACTTACTCAAAACTAGTGCTAGTGCAGATGTGCCATGAACCTTGCCTAGCTCTTATTGATTTAAAATTTTCCATCTTTCAGAAATAGCAATAGTTATCTCAGGTAATCGATTGTTAAAACAAACAAAATGACTTTTGTAAAGACTACTTTAAGACTTCACTCGTTCATATACATATGTACATACATATATTTAATTCAAAAGATACATTAAAAAATGACAAATGTAGACTTACGTTAACGACGCTGTGTATGTTGACAATAGTAGTGCCGAATTCAGAGTTAACTTCTGAGACAATTCCCCATGCATCTTGGTTAATGTCGCGGTACAAAGAAAAATAACGCTTGTCCGATTTTGAAACTGGCAATGCTAGTTGTTTTGCGACGTTTCCTATCTAAAATTTAAATTTTCAGTAAAAATCTCTACAAATAGAAATCACATTCTAACCGTAACATAAATATTATATTCCTCCTCGTCTGCATTCTGAATGGTGGCCAAGTTTTTCGTTTGCAAATACAATTTGCAGCCGGGAGACAAAGTACAGCACTTAATCGTTGCAGGATCGACGTGGTTACCTAAATCACTTTTGAAAACTATAGAGCCGTTGGTAGGAGCTTTCCTGTTTGTATTTGGTATATGATATTCATGTAATGTAAATATTCCAGATTCGAAATTCATATGGATATCGAAGCCTGTGTCATTTACAACCGCATATGGGGCAATAACATCGGGCTTTATTAAACCATTAGGATCCATAGCCTGCCCGAATGCCTCACCTAAAGTACCAATTAAGTCCAAAAATGTTTTGCTGACAGTCATTTCCAAACTTTCGCCAGAATGTATTTTTATCGACGTCGTTTGCTCCATTTTATTCTCTTCTAATTCAGAGGGATTTTTCTCAATTGCAAGATTGAAATTTAACTCCCAAGGAGAAGAAATGCATTCGCCATCTTTGGCTATGTGCTGGTTTTGCTCAATAACGGGTTCCCAAACGGCCAATGATTGGTTATAATAGTTCATGCAGAGAGTAAGTGAACCATTTACGGATAAGTTGTTACTCCAGTTTTTGGCGACAGCGTTTAAACAGGTATCCATAGAAATTAAAGGCGTTGTATAGTATCCAATACCCGCTTCTAAAACCAACATAATGCTTGGAACCTCTATAACGCAGCGTTCTGTCTTATTACTGTCAGAAGCACTTTCGAGTTCTTCTGATTCGAAGGCTATTAAAGCGTCGACAGCAGGCTCTAAAGGAAAATAATGTAAACAAATTATAAAAAATCACTCATATTGCGCAAACAAAAATATGAAAGAGTAACAGAGAAAAGGATAAAAACGTTTTTGATAGAATGAATCCATTCCATCATTTATCTTCTTCTCAAAATACTATAATTTATTTAAAATTGCTAACAGGGATTCAAATTCGATGACCCAAGGATGGTTGTGTAGCCAAGGCACTGTATGATTACTTTTTATTCTGGGTGTTTGAATTTCCCGATAGACTGATTGGTAGTCTATCAGTCAAGGGTAGTGGGTTCGATTCCTGCCAAAGACTCTGGGTGTTTTCTGCAGACAAGCAAAAAGCATCGCAGGAAGTGTAGTCTTAAAAGTAAGAGTCCTATATTCGGCCGTACCGAATCTTCTATACCCTTTGCCACGGTGATTTTATTTATACAGACATGTACAGCATTATCCATATTGTTGATTCCGTTGGCTACATTTGTCGCCTACTTAATGATAGTCAGCTACTTAATAATATTGAAGACGACAGATACATCTTAAACTCTGACATTTGTCGCCTTTCGTAGATAAATCTCTTATAAAATTAACTGTAAATCTGGCAACGCCAGGGTGAAGAAGAAAAAGGGGGAAATCCGTTGTTTGTGATTAAGAAGCAGTCTAATAAAAGTTTTCATAAAAACAAGACGCGTTGTGCTTTAATTCGGTCATCTTTACACATTGTTGTAGAAATACATATTTTTCTTTTATAAATTTAAATAAATTTTATAAAAAATAATAAATATTGCCTACAAAACATTTCGTTCCCACGACAATTGGATCTTCGCTCCGGAACGACCCGAGTATCACTCGGCCAAAGATTGTCAACTCAGCAACAGCTGTACCAACCGAAAGTTTTTTCCTCAGGAAAGAACTTCCGACAACAGCAGAGCTGTTACAACAACAACAACAACAACAAAACATTTTGTGTGAATATGTTTGTAATTTTTAGAATTTTCCTTTGTTGGATAAAATAAAATTGTCGCCTATAAGGTATATTTATCTTACTAGATAGCATCATCCGCCCAGCTGATTTAGCGAAATGTCAAAAGTTGTATGTTGTTAGAAATTGTATAGTGCAGAAGTGAGAAAGCTATAAAACACATAAACGCCTTCTCAATTTTCTTCTGTTTTCTGACATTTCGAACTACAAAGCAACAATAAAATGCCATGTTTTATTGTTGTGTTTGTTGTAAAGACGCCACTACCTAGTAAGATAAATATACCATACAAAAAAAAAAAAATTAGCCTAAGTTGACTTCAGCTACATGGCTACACATGTAACTTTGCTGGCTTCAAAATAATTGTTTACCTATAAATGTGTGTATTTTATTTTTGACAGTTTGTAGTCGGTATCCTTTTTTAAATATTTCGAAAATTGTTTGTAAAAATATTTTTATGAAATTTTTTTGAAAAATTGTTTTCGAAAATTTTTCTGTAAAAATATATTTTTGAAAACGTTTTGTAAATATTTAAAAAAAATTTTTAATCATAAAAATTTACTCATATTGACACCCCATGTGCCTGTTAACTGCTTCTGTTTACCAGTGGGCACCCTGTGGGTCCATTGGCTATCACTATGTGTATTGCTTTTTATAAAGGTCTTTAATATATATTTAAATTTTATTGAATTTGTTTTTTAGGACCTTCCTGCAATCTATATTGAGTTTTAATGGTCAGACTGAAGCAAAAAAAAACATCCGTAATAAAATTTCCTCATATTGGCATATAATGTTTTGTTTCAGTTCAAGGCTAGTGGCGAAGGGGTGTTACGTTTCTGAAATTGCGATTAACATAATAAGTTAGTGAGCCATGAAGTAACGTTTTGTCAAAACAACGAATTTAAATATTTAATGGAATATTGTCTTACAGATTTGAACTTTTTGGGTTTAAAAACATAAATTAGGGTTTAAACTTGTTTTAAGTCACAAAAATAAATTCAAAGGAATGTAAATACTCATTGATAAATTGTACCTGCTTTTAGAAACCAGTAGTTATTTTCTTTAAAACTTTTTGGTGTCCAAATATCATCGTAATTCTTAGCTTCTATCATACTAGTTTTATCAGCATCAGAAGTTTTTATTGTCTGCATTGCTTTATTGAACAACTCTAGTGTGGCTGGGGATATGTTAATTATAATTTCGCTAGTCTTCAAGCTTATATTCATTCCATCTTCCTCAGGAGTGGAGCCATGCAGATATATAACGCATGGATGTAAAATGTAATGTCTTGTTGATTCTCGTTTTTCCGGCATGAAGGAACACATGTACATTTTTAAACTGTTAATGTTGCCGTTAACCAGTTTTTTATCGTCTATAGCTCGATAAACCAATTTTGCTTGCATCTGTATAAAAAACAAAATGTTTTAATTTGCATTTTTGAAAAAAAAAAATGTTGTGAACTCTTAAGTGCGTTGGCTTACATTGAATATTATGGAACTTGTATTCATATCTTTTAATGTCTCCACTAGAATGATGTCGGGTTCATCGATTACAAATGTTAAACTCATTTTATTAACAATCAATTTTGCGACTTTTGAATCACGGTGAAGGACTATGGAAAAAAAATTATTCGAACTGAAATTTGTAATAAATAGAGAAACTTACTTGATCCGGGCGCTACGTTTTGAGTTTGTTGAGGTTGTTGCTGTTGTTGCTGTTGTTGAACACGTTGCACTGAATTTTCAGGCTGCTGTTTCTTCTCGAATTGTATGGGTTCTGCGTTATCAGGTATTTTAAAGAATTCGACCATTTTCAGTAGGAAATCAACGCAAAGTATCAGATCAAAACTAGAAATTCGTACATTGGCTACGGTGTCATTTTCCTTAATCACCGCTGTTACATCCAACATATACTGCGAGTCCTGAACACATTTTTCCTTATTCTTTTCCAACACTTGATTGTTTTTGTCTGTTTCGGATGTATTCCAATCTTTTCGACAAAGATATTTGGTTATTTCACTTTTATTGCTTGGACGAGTATCATCCAATTGCATATTGCAGAGAACAATGTTTGTCGTCAATGTTGCATCCACAAGTTTTGTGCCTTTCAATGATATTATATATAAACTGAAGCGAGCAAGTCCTTCGTTAATGTCCGTCATTAAGTTCAGATTAATTCCGTCCAATTGTATATTGAACTTAAACTGTTCACTTATCTTCTCCTGTTGCACAAAATTTTGTTGCAGGTTTTCTGAGGATCTGCCGCCAGCTATTTTTGTTAGACTATCCATAGCTTTCGGTTTGGATACCTGAGGTTTTTGCTGTGGCGCTGCCACTATAGTGGGAAATTCGTTTGCTCCTTCTTGCATGTTGCGATTCAAAATCGACATAATTAAAGCGTAGTCATCCATGAACAGATTTAGGTCTATAAACCTTAGTCTGCCAGATATATCTATTTCGGGTAAATTTTTATACCAGGAAAAGGATAAGTTGCGCTTCACCACAAGTGTAAAACTAGTTGGATCTAAAATGTTGACTGTTGACTTAAAGCCAAATTTCGAATCAATGGCATCTAATGACTCTAAACCCAGTGATTGGCCTTGTCGTTGGTATGATTCTTTTAATATATTAACCCTCTCTAGCCTCACGTCTTTAAGTATTAATTTAATTTCATCCATAATAGCTGGACCTTTACCATCTCTGTCTGTATTCGTTATATCCGTAATAACGTTACTCATTGTAAGCTGGCCCAAATCTATAGCCACTGCTTCAAGACTTTTGGAATCGATGGGAACTATTATAACAGGAGCTTTTACCTAAAATCAAAAATAAAAAACAAATTGTTAATTTATGAATTATGAGATTGCAGGAAACCAAGGAAATCAACCTTAATATTTAGTTTTATTCGAGTAGCATTTTCGTATGCCGCAACTGCGTTTTGTTTAGCAGCATCCGCAGCCATGGCTCCAGCATTTGCTATAGCTTGTTGAGCAGCCTGAAAGTTATTCATAAAACTTAATACCGAATTAACAAACCAATTCACAAATATAATCTTCATACAGCCAACATCGACATTAATATGCATATTGTCGGAATTGTAATTGCGCGTCTCATCCAGATTGTATAAGACAACAGTACACTTGAGGGCATCTTTACCGACAATCGACAAGATATTTGAGTGAATATTGATCGGGTTCATGTCGTGTATTAAAATTTCTTTCAGACCTAGTTGTACTTCAGTGTATGAACTTTTTAAAACTACACCAGCAAACAGGTAACTAATTTTCAGTGAAGCTATTGAACGTTTCCTGCACGTTAATTCAAAACCAACTTGTTCTAAATCAGCTTCAATTTTTAATTTAATGCTTTCAACCACATTTCTCACAGGTTGATCTCTTTTGCGTGGAGCTTTTTGAGTTTGTAAGATAGGAGCAGATGTCTTTTTATCAAGAGTTATTTCTGCTTCTTCCGCAATGCGTGCTAAACGGTTTACAAATCCATCCTCGACTCTAGCCGTGGCCACACGATCTTTACTCTGACACACTTCTACTGCTGGTTTTGAGGCCGTAATACTCTTTTCTAATTTGCGTTGTAGTTCGTTAGCTATTCTCATTACGTGCAAGATGTTCTCTTGATGCAACATAATATTTAAAGTCGCAAAGTTAATCTGTAACAATTGTTCGACTGATTTATATTTAGTTGTGAAATCTGGAGTTAATTTGTCTACTGCTGTAAAGGTAACGTTCAGTAAAGACTTTCCTGCTTTAGTGAAGCCTGGAGTTTCAATGACAGTAAACTCTTCTTCTATTTTGAATCGAGTGTCATAGGATTTTAGACTTATAGCGCCCAGTCTAATGGAAGATAATAAAGATTGATTATATAAAAAATTGAAACGAAAAAATAAAATAAATTAAATTTATTATTAGAATTTATATACTTTGCTTGCGCCACCGTTTCAAAAGTTCTCTGTGCCATGAACCCTTCTAATTGCAGGATCTGGAGTGATAAGATTTTTTGAGACTCCGAAGGCATAACCACTACAGAGCTTCCCGTATCCAAAAATAAGGACTCTTCTGATTGCTGCGAAGGTGTATAGAAATCATCAGAGTTCTCACTTAAGGGAGTGTCAACACACCCAGAGGAAGATCCCACTAAGACAACGCTAAACTTCTTCAAAGCGAAATGTACTTCCAGACTAGTATACTGTACAACTTCAGCGGTTATTGAAGAAGCCTTTGATGATGTCGTTTTACGATGTTCACCTTGAGTCAACAACTGTTGCACTGAACGCACATGTGATAGGCGACTAGAACTCTTCGATAAACCCGCCGATTGTTCCTCTGTTGCCTTTTTCTTTTCAGGCAGTGGAATACTCATTGCTACTCCAAGAGCTTCAAAAACTCGCTCCTCTGTCAAATTTAAATTAATTGATGGAAGAAGAACATTAATTTTTGTCTTTGGTAAACGGGGGTCGTCATCAACAACACACAATTCAGCATCAATTAAAAGTGACGTGGGGCGCAATAAATGGATGTCTGTTACAAGTGAGTTCTCCATGCATAACTGCCAGTCATCGTCTGGTTTGGATATCAATATCTGGTAAAATAAAAAAGTAATTTTTTAGGTTTAAATACTTTTTAATGTTTCATTTAACCTGAATATTTTCTATTGAAACGTCATATCGGTCATATGCCTTTTCCATTATTATCTGCTCTATTTCATCCTGCTCAACACCGGCTTGGTGCATGTTTACTATGTCTTTGGAAGGAAATCGGTGTGGAACAGAAGATATTTTGAATTCACCCAAGCCTATTACCACCAATGATTGTTGACCTGGCTTGTACTTGCCTCCCTGAGGCAATATCAATATATTTGGCATAAAAGTAACACTGAGATCAATAATAGCATGACTTTCAATCATATACTGCATTCCTGTGGCAGACCGTTCTTTAAAGTCAGATATTTTTAAAGTAGCAGCGCCCTCTAACTCTGAGAGATTAACATTTTCCTGAGGAACAAAAGCGTCTGTTAAGTTCAGAACCGTTTCTGCATCGTATACTATCTCTAAAGGACGGGCTATTACTTGAATACGCTGATCACATTGCTTATCGAGAGGGTTCGTTTCGAAAAAAATATCCAAGAGGTTATTTTGATCGGTAATTTTAGATTTTATAATTGTAGGTGCAATGCCATCTTGTGCTATCCCAGTCAAGGACAACTCCTTCATACCCAAGCAGACACTATGAGAATTTAAGAAAAATTGTAACACAAAAATGTTCGAATCTGATTTAGAAAAAATGAGTTTATTACTTAATAGCACTTGCAGCTGGACGCTGCTTAAAAGTACATGTTGCCATATTAAGTTGGATCAACATTAATGTTTGCAAAGAATTCCAGTCAACTGAACCTCTGCCATATGTTTTGCAAAATTGAGTATCATTATAGAGACCAACTTCTAAAGCTTCCAATGTGAATTTCATATGAATGGCTTCGTAATATTCCGGCAATTCTTGAGCCACCATATTGTCCTCATAACCAATAGCCTTATGAAGTTTACGTTTCTCTTCAGGGGTCATGGCCTCTTGTATTCTTAAATCCAATTCAGAAACTTCATCTTTATCGTTTTTGCCCCGACCGAACCAGCCACCAAACCAGGACGCCTTCGCTTTCGCATCTTTTTTTAACTCTTCTCCTTGCCGCCGACGATCTACTTCGAGTTGCACTCGCTTGCGTATAAGAACTAAATTAAAAAGATCTAATTTTTGCTCTGCTATTGTGCAAGTAGCTTCAAGAGTAGCCGTTGGTTTCTTGGCGGCACAGCGCTCCTTGTGAGCTTCGGCATAAGTTTTACACAATTCTCGATGCTGTTTTATGTAATCCCAAGTCCACTCTCGATTCTTTTTACGAATTTGTTCTTCCAAGACTGAATTTATTGCAAAATTCCACCATATCTTAGCATTGCCTTTGTAGGCTAAAAGCAAAAACATTATTAAGGTGTGTGATTTGCGTCTCAACAGTTTAATACTCACTTTTATTATAAGGCCTGTATTGGCGATATGGTAAGGCCAGCTTGAATTGGTTCATATCATCCAACAATCTTACAATAAACTGAAACTGTTGACTTGTTACGCCAACATTGAGCTTTTCCATTTCCAGCGTTAGATCTGTTTTTGGTATAGAAAAGGGAGGGCTATCTCCGCTAGGATCGGAATTTAATAGCAGTTTCGCAACCGATGATATCGGCCCCAGTACTAAAAATTTTGACACCTTTTGAATTGTACATTTCTTATTTATTTTCTACAACTTACCATACGAATACTTTGTGGAGGTTCTAGTTTTGCTTGCTATATTATTGCGAAATAGTTCTTTTATTTCATCTTCAGACATGGAACTATATTTCTCAGCATTACAGTTCATATACACTGACAAACAATCCAGAGATGCCAATTTAAAAACGTGACGAATTACACCATCAACGAAGCACTTCTCCCAATTTTCGTCCGTTGTAAAGATTTCGAAATTATTCAGTGTTATACCGCAAGCGTACGTTTGACTTGTTCTCGTATCATCCTCGTACCTCACATGAACATTGGCAATTTTCACTTGGATATTGTTTATGACACGTGCAACTAATTTTTCCACATAAGTTGGATCAGCTTTATTAACGTCTATATTTTGAAAAAAAAAGACAAAAAAAAAACAATTCAAATTTTAAAATAGTAGATTTAAAACAACAGTTTACATACCTTTTTCCAATTCTCTCTGAAATGCTTCATCAATTGCTTTTAAAACAGCTTGCTTTGCTTCTAATTCCAGTTTTTCTTCTTTCTCAGCGTCATAGGGCACGCTTTGCTTAGGTGATACCAACAAAAATAAATCTTCTATATGTGCCACAACTGGCTGGCTGTATATATATTTCCATGGTATTTGTAATACAAATTTTCCCAAATGACCGTAAATTAATTGCACAGGTAAATTAAGGTCATCTAACGCATTCTCACGTATTTTTAAGTTTTTCAGGACAATATCACCTGAATGTAACGAAAAAAAAAAGATTTTTATTCCTTTATAAATCACAATTTTCATATGTAAAAATAAAAATAATAAAAAAGCCAAGTTTTGATCGGAATGCAGATAATATTATTGTTCACTCGCTATCTGCAGTACGCTTCCCCACAACCATCCACAAAAAATACAATAAACACTGGAAGAAAAGTATGGTCAACCTATAACTCGAAAACGCACGCTATTCTCACGAAAAAACTGTTTAAGTATATATGCAAGGTACGACTCCCACTGTTCCCATCCAATCTACGTTTTGCTAGAGTATAAGTGCCTCGATAGACCGATTGGTAGCGCGCTAGTCTTTCAGTCTAGAGGTTGCGGGTTCGATTCTCGCCAAAGACTCTGGGTGTTTTCTGCAGACAATTAAAAAGCTTCTTTAAAAAAAAATATGATAATAATTTTATATCCTTGTACAGGAGGTACCACTACCGCTATCCTAAATCCGTATATATATATTGCTATATTACGTAGATTAGTATGAGGGTCGCTTTTGCAAAGTTTCAAGACTCTAATCGACCTACATATAAGAAATCAAATCAGAACTGTCGTGATTGTCCAAAAATCGAGCATAACATAACTTTTCGTTTTCACACTATTACTCCTATATTTATAAAAAATTAAATATAGAATTTTTTAAACAAAAGTTGTTCTAAAATACATTTCAAATAAGTTTTATTTTTTATAAATATGGGGTTTACACTTTAAGTAAAATGAAAAATAGGAGTAGAATTAAACAAATGCGTTTTATACTTTTGAAAGGTTTTAAAACCAATTTAAGCAGACCGCTTTTTAGAAAAAGTGACCAAAAAATTTGTTTTTGTTAGTGCCAAATATTTGAAAAGCAAAAAAACAAGCGGAGAGTCAACATTTAAGCACAGCTATTTTTTTTTGTAAAAAAAAAAAATTTTCTAAAAATTATAACGAAATTTTTTGCTAAAATTTTATCCAAAATTTTTTGTAAAAATAAAAATCAAAAAATTTAAAAAATCGAAAATCTCTTCAAAAGTTAATCAATTTTTTTTAAATTTTACAAAATATTATCGAAAATTTTTTGTAAAAATTTAGTCGAAAATCTTTTATAAATATTTTATGTAAAATTTTTTATATTATTTAATGTAAAATTTTTTATAAAAATTTAATCGAAAACTTTTTGTATAAATATTATCGAAAATTTTTTTGTAAAATTTTTATAAAACTTTTCTAAATTTTAATTAATTTTTTTTAATTTAATGGAATTTTATTAAAATTCATCCAGTTGGTTTTACGTGATGCGAACACAGACAGAAAAAAATCTAATAATTGCTGTTTTGTATTCCATTTCGAGTGCTAACTGCACCAGCAACAAAATTTTCAAAAAATATTTCATGTACAGAAATGGTCCTGTTACAGTTTTTTTTTTTTTATTTATTTATTTAGCTTTTTTATGCTATTTTTACAAATTTTTAAATTATAATTAATTAAATTTTTTACAATATTTTTCATAAATAGAACAATGTGTATATTCATTTAAAGTGTACATTAAAATTTTTGTCTAATGTATTCAATTATTCTACGTTTAAATAAATATAAGTTATTTTCATTCTTCAATTCTTGAGGCATTTCATTAAAAATTTTAAGTCCTTTGTAGAATAGTGTATTTTGGGCAAAAGACGTTGAGGCAAAGAAAGGTCTAAAGTCATTGGCATTCCTTAAATTATAGGGTTGGGCTCTAGCTACGTTGACCAAATATTTATTCATGTACTGCGGCAACATTCCTTGTTGAATTTTAAATATGAATATGAGCACATTCATCACCAGGCGCTGATTAATAGAAAGCCATTGCAGTGTTCTAAGCATATCTCTTATATGTGTCATCCTGCTGCATTTAAGAATACATCGCATTCCTTTGTTTTGGAGCTTTTGGAGTCTGTCTTTCATTTGCTGAGAACCCAGAAATAACACTGTTGAACAGTATTCAAAATGAGGTTTGATAGTGGTATTATAGATGTTTATGGCTGTGGAAGTTGAAATCTTATAACGAATTCTTCGTAAGAAGGCAATTTTTTTGGCAACCTTTTTACATACGTACTCAATGTGAGGTACAAAGTTTAGCTTGTTATCCACAATTATTCCTAAGTATTTGATTTCATCAACCTTTTCTATTTCAGTATTTTCAATGCATACAGATTCAGAGGCAGTTCCGTTTATTATCATCGCTTTTGTTTTGTTTGTATTTAATTTTATTTTATTCATTTTTAAATATTTTTCAATCTTCATTCAAGTTTCGTACACATTCATTAGGGTTTTCCATACATATATAGATCAACGTATCATCAGCGAACATGCATACCTTACATTTATTAACTACGTCTTGTAGATCATTCATGTAGATTAGAAACAAAAGTGTTCCCAACACTGCTCCTTGTGGTACTCCTGTATCAATTGCCATTGGAGTCGAAACGTTATTTCCACATTTTGTTCTTTGTGTTCGATTGCTAAGGTAGCTTTCGAACCAACGGAGTTCAGTTCCTATAATGCCATACTTTTGTAGTTTTGTTAATAAAATATTTCTGTCGACAATTTCGAAAGCTTTCTTCAAGTCTAAAAACACTGCTGCCACACATTTTCTCTTTCCTACCTCAATTTTCCAATCCGATATTACGAGATTCAGTATAGATTCACAATTATGGTTTTTTCTAAATCCAGATTGTGTTTCATATAAAAGATTGTTAGCTTCAAAGTACTTGCTTAATTGATTATATACTACTTTTTCCAATATTTTACTTAATACAGGTAACATGTTAACAGGACGAATTTCGTTTGGCGACTTCGTTTTTGGAACTTTTTGGATTGGAACGATATAAGCTTCTTTAAGAATATCAGGAAAAATACCTGTCTGAAGGGATTTTATTATTAAATTGTATAGCGAAGATCCTATTATGTCAAAGTTATCAAGAAGAGCTTTGATTGTAAGAAAATGTTGATCCTTTTTATTGTTCATAGTTTTCATAATCCTTCTTAGCTCTACAATATCAATCAAATCAAATTCAAAATGTGTTTGATGGTTTATATGAATATTGTCCACATAATTAACAAATGGAATACTTGCAGCAATATCTTTTACACTCTGTATAAAGAATAAATTTAATTCCTCCGCTATTTGCAACTCATCAGTTATTATTTTGTCATTTATTTCTATTTCATTTATTTGTGATGTTTCCTTTTTTAACACGAATTTTTTTAGGACTTTCCACATATCTTTTTGATTTAAACATTCGTTTATTTTGGTGTTTATATAATTAGCTTCACTCTTTTTTAACATTGTGCTATATCGGTTTCTTATTCTCCTGTATTCCCTCCAATAATAAATATTATTATACCATATAGCTAATCTATGCGCTTGAATTTTATTTTGTTTCATCAATTTCAAATGATTGTTAAACCAAGAAATACATTTATCAGTGCTCAATCTTTTTTCGACTACCATAGACTTTAATGTATTATTGATTTCACGCATAAGTACGTTAGCGAAGTCGTTAATTGTGGTACTTGGGGATAATTTACTTATCTCCCCAAACCTTATTGAGTTTCTAAAAACAGTGTTATTGTAATGCAGTGATCTAATTATTTTGGTTGCCATATAGTTTGTAGTTTTTTCGAAGGGTATTTTGATTTCTAATGTCTCATGATCACTGATTTTCATTTTTTCATTTATATTAACAGTAATATTTTCTATGTTAGTAACGGCATAATCAATGAGGGACGATGAGTTGTAGGATATACGTGTTGGGTACTCAACCATTTGATTAAAATAATTATCTCTTATTATTTCTTCTAATTTCTTCTTATAAATACTAGTTTCCAGCCAATCAATGTTGAAATCACCCGTAATTAAATAATTTTCATTTTGTGCAATGGTTTCCATTTCTTCCTCAAAAAAGTCAATAAAATGCTGTTCTGGCGAGTTCTGTTTATTAGGTGGTCTATAGACTCCCACCAAATATATTAAAATATTATCATATTTTATTGTAATTTTTAGCCACCAAATATGTATAATTGTTGAATAATCCAGTGCTGTGGAATCGGTGTTGCCCTGTGTAATTTTCAACTGGCTTGAGTTTATATTTTTGCAATATTTAGTAGAATATAATGTATTTTCTTTCAGTAGGTTTATTTTGTAACAATTGATTGGTTGAAACAACGTTTGCTATTTTTAAGAATTCGAAAACAATGAATCATGCTGCTATCAAACACTTCTCTCTTATGGAAAAACATCCAAAGAAATTAAAGATATGCCAGTGCTTCAGCAATCAAAAATACTATAGGGGTAATTAATTTATACGTGGCAGTTCATCTAAAAATTATGAACCAATCTGAGGATGTTTAGTTGAAGCAGATACTCTAGAAAACGTTGATAAGATCCACGATATAGTTTTGAGTTACCGGCAAGATAAAGTTCGAAAACTAGTTGCGACCACGTTTATATCGCATGATTTAATTTTAATAAATGATAAAATATTAAAAAAAAAGAATTATTGGAAAGATGTGTGTAGCGTTTGGTCACAATAGCTAATAGATGCAATTGTGTAAATCCAGATTTTTATACCCTTCACCGAAGGTAGAAAGGGTTTATATAAGTTTGTCATTCAGTGTTTAATTTCTACAATATTCATTTCCGACGCCATAAAGTATATATATTCTGGGTCCTTATAAATAGAGACTGATTGATTTAGAGATGTCCGTCCGTCTGTGTTCGGGTTAAACTTTGCCAAGGCACCCGAAAAGATACAGAAAATTTAAGCGCTCCAATCTGCCAAGCTTGGTTTCGAAAATATCGCTAATGAAATTCAGCAACATCAGACCATTCAATTCAAGGCAGCGGGCAATATAATTTTTTATAAGTTTTCAGGTTGTTATGTTTTTCCGTTGTAATGATTATTTGTTACTTTGTTTTGTTAAAAAAATATTAGACTACGACCAGTAGATCATGGAGTGCATAGAGTGCACAGATCCCTTGCGAGGGGCGATTTTTGTTTGTTTTTAGGTTGATAGGTGTTTTCTGCTTTGATTTGTATTAAAGACCTTTATAGAAATCAATACACATAGAGATAGCCAATGGATTCAAAGGGTGTCCACTGGTAACCAGGACCAGTTAAAAGGCATATGGGGGGTCAATCTGATGATTTTTTTTTTGCTTTAGTTTGACAATTCTAACTCAATATAGATTGCAGGAAGGTCCTAAATTAAAAAAAAAATCAATAACATTTTTAAAAGAATTTACAAAAAATTAAAAAAAAAATTTTTTTTAAATATTTACAGAAAATTTTGGGAAAAAATTTTAAAAAAATTTTCGAATAAAATTTTACAAATATTTTTACAAAAAATGCAGCGTAGTGTTGATGGTGATCTAAATGTTTCAATTCGTAATCGTGCTCAACAGTACTAACTTTTTCGTGCCTCAATTGGAACGAAAAAATGGTTGTGATAACTGGCTACCTCGTTCATGTGATTTGAAGTCTCAGGTCTATACTGATAAATCAGAAACGATAGAGCATTTGGAAGCGAATATTTGGCGCGTTATTGCCGAAATACAGCCTTATTTGCTGCGAAGTGTGTTTACAAATTGTCCAGGTTACGTCAAGTACGCGCTAGACGCGATGGACACATGTCGGAAATCATATTTAAACATTAATGCCATTAAATCATCTAATAAGTTGGATGGATATTCAAAACGTTTTAACTTAAAATTCTACGCCTCTATAAAAAAGCCACCCTTAATTTGTTATTATTTTTAAATTGGAATTTTTTAAATTAATTACAATTGGAGATTTTCATTTTAAAAACATATTTATTTTACATAAAATTTATAATTAAATTTTTAGCCTGCTGTTGTTAACTTATTTAACTAAATTATCTCGTTTGGTTGGTTTTATAAAATGATCATGAAATTAGTTTAATTAAACTTTGGAGTCTTTTTTAAAGAGAAAAATATTTTTCTTTTCTTTATTACAAATTTATTATATGAGAAAAAAAGAAAAAAATACCAGCAACAGAAATTGAACTAAAAACAACAAAATCTAAAAATAAATCAAGCGAATAACACAATTATGGATTTACTCCGTGTAATATGAGCTTGTAGTTTTCAAAGTGGCAAATAAAAAAAATTATTAAAGTAAGATTCAATAGAGTGCTATTGTATTGTTTTATAAAGTAAACAAAAGAATTTTATCTATAAAATGTTATCGCAAAAATACTTTTTAGGTGCAATTGATATTGATTGTTACGTTTTCAGTTAATAATAAATAACTTCAAAAATATTGACCACTAATTACTATTTTGGGATTATTAGTTTCTTCCAAATAATAACTAAAAGTAAAGTTGTAAAAAAGGTTTTTCATTAACCTCAAGACCACAAATTAGTTATCTGTTCTTAAGACTATTATAATGTCCCAAAGAAATGACGAAGAAATTAGCTTCATTTTGTATTAGATGAAAAGAGACCATTCGAAAGAAAACATTTTCGAAACGCAATGTTCTTATATAATACGTAACTTACACCATGTTATCGTTTCATGAAATTTCCTTGCCTAACTACACATCTTGGCGAAACAAACCCGGTTTCATGCAACTGATTTCATGGAAAATGTCATCGTGTAATTTAGCTATAAGTCATAGAAAGTCAAATCGAAATACTCTGTAAGTCATCTGTAAAAACAAATTTATATACTAAACCCCACAAATTTGGGATATAGGTCGATTATGGATGGCATACCCAAGCCAAGTTGTATTGACAGTTGCCGAAAGCATATTACGTATGGCAACTGTCAACTAACAGCTGTTAATTTTAGCAGGGTTTCTACATGTTCTGCGAGTCCCAATCCCAAGTTTCAAAATTGTATCCCCAAAATCTCCATAAAATATTTTTAAACTATCACCAAAATTAACCACTAATGAATACTTTAGTGTTTATTGTTCCGCCTAACGTCAGCTATAAGGTGATAGTAAATACTGAAGATATATTGATATGATAAATATGATGAAATCACCAATGTATACATACCATCCGTTAACAGCACAGGGGCCAGTTATCACGCAAGCATATCCCATATTTTGCAATGTGAAAACAAGACAGTGTTTGGTGATATGAATGCTCATCATGAGAGTTGGTATTCCCAACTACCAAACGATCCTCGTGGCATACACATGGCCGACTAGATAGACAACTTCGCTGAATTTAACGAATATTTCTCTACAAGAATAACAGCAAAATGCTCTGGCTCCCCAGACATCACCATTGCCAACACCAACTAACAAACTCAAGTTGCGTTTAATTCTGACCATATACCCATCTTGGTCACTGTAAAGAAACCGAGCGACTTTGTGGAACGCAGAGTTTCAAAAAAAAATGTTTGATGATAATCTCCACCAACAGCCCCACCCCATCTGTGCCAGAGAAGAGGAGAGAAAGTTCTATTCTAAGAGACTCTATTCGCAAGTCTGCTAAGCGCTTTATACATGCAGGAAGAAACCCTAATGTTACACCACATTTGTCATCTAATGCAGTACGTTATGCTCAAGAACAAGAAAATGACCTACGCACCTGCAATTCTGCAAATGAGCGAATTAATGAGTTGCGGCAGAGATAAATAATCTAGTCAACAAACAACGCAGCAACAAGTGATTAGATCACCTTATCCAATGCTCAGAAACTTAAAAAGGTCATGGTCTATCGTTAAATCTAACTGGTTCGCATAGAAGTAATAATCTCGCAGCTATAGGCTTTAACGACACTAAGGGGAAAAAATGTGCACAATTCTTTTGCAGACAAATTATTGAACATCCCAACTTGCAAAAAAGGTCAAAATGAACAATAATAAGAAGAACCAAGAATCTCAAACGAGATTCTGAGACGTTTTGCTTCACACTCACTGAAGTAAGCAACATTATCTTCAAGGCAAAACCCTCCAAGGCTCTCGGACCTGATTGCATCTCCATGCTTATGTTGACACGCCTTGTTGAACTCTCTCTCTGACAGGGTACTGCGCTATAGGTGCCCACGCTAGGAGATTAATGACTTCTGTAGAAGTTGTCAGGACGAGGAGGAGAAAGAGACGGTGAAGCACCTCCTCTGTCACTGCTCAGCCCTATCCACGGAAAGAGCGGCACTGCTTGGCATCCCGATACTGCAAGACCTTGCAGACCTATCAGGTTACGACATTAAAAGGATAAATTCATTTATCCGTCACAACGGGACCAAAAGGACCCAAGTGAGTCGGTTCTACTTTACACAAAGTTCTGAATCTATAACTCCGATCTGAAACAAATTCTGAATATAATCGATACATATACCAATGCTATCTGTCCAAAATCTGTTTAAAACATTTAAACGCTTTTTAACAATTTATGTTGCTATTTTTATTATAGAATATAAATTTTTGTTTCAAAAATATTATATATGTATGTAGATATACATATATGTATATATGGAGACCGCCACGTTGTGGGCGTCCTGACAATATTTTGCTAGGTTTTGCTTTGAAAGTATTCCACACCAATTGAAACACTCTTACTTTTATAGTGATGAAACCAGTCCAGCGCCTCAAAATGTAGACGCTGGCTGGTTTCAAGGTCACATTAAGCTGCTCTCATGCACAAGTGAGAGTTCAGCATTACAGCTCAAACTGGCAATCACATCCTTAGGGGAAGTGTGGCCCGGTGCAAGATTGGATGCGGTCCCGGTCAGCGATATACCACGAAGGCCGAGATCCATCGCAATCATCCCCAGGGAACCACACAACCCGGCGACGATCCTGTCGATCATCCGGAGAGGAAATGCCGATCTACCGACCAGTGACTGGAAGGTAGTGAAGGTTTCCGAACCGGAAGGGTTGACTAGGAAGGCGGTGGTGGTTCTTAACAAAGAGTCGTTGTCACCACTACGGAAGAGGCAAGGTAAGATATTCTATGGTTATGATAGTATCAAGCTGAGCATCTACCGTGGTGATGACAAAGCCAACCCCGGCACCTCCTACAACCAATTGGAAGGGTCGCAATCTGAGGATGTGGCTGCCAGCACAAGCCAACAACCACCAACAACAACTGCGGAGATAGATGACACCGCGAGCTCAGTAGCCACGGAGAGTTCACAATCAGACTCAGGTCTGGTTGGCGAGCTCTTCGAGCGTCTGGGTGTTGCGGAGGATGACGAAGATGTGCTCCTGGACTCTGACCCGGAGGACATCGACGTCACTGTCATCTATGATCCAGACAGAGATGGTGAAGGTGATTCAGATCAACCTCCACCACTCTAAGGCAGCGTCCGCTGCATTAATTCTTCGTCTCGCAGATCGAGGCGAAGACATCGCATTAATCCAGGAGCCATGGGTCAACAATGGTGTTATATGTGGACTTAATGCACAAGGCTACAAACTATTGTATGCAGCAACTTCAGGTAACAATAACAAAACTATTAGATCCTGTATTTTAGCAAAAGATCACCTTAATATCTTCATTCTATCTGATTATAGTGATGAAGACTCGGTGACTGCAGTGTGGGAAGAGGCAGAATCTGCGGTGTGGATAACCTCTGCATACATGCCGCATGACCAGGATAAACCTCCACCCAATAACTTGGTCAAGAAGATGGCCAGAGCAGCGAAGGCCAAAAACATCCCTACAATAATAGGGGCCGACGCAAATGCACATCACCATATTTGGGGTAGCTCCGATACCAACAACAGAGGTGAGTGTATCCTTGATTTTATATTAAATAATGATCTAGTAGTCGCAAATAGGGGTTCCGAACCCACTTTTGTTGTATCAAATAGACAGGAGGTGCTGGACATCACGCTTGTCAGCCTGCACTATGCATTTTTAATCGAAAATTGGAGAGTCTCTACAGACTGTTCTTTCTCCGATCATCGTTATCTTGTCTTTTCCATTGTTAGGAAGAAAGCTAGGACCGTCGCTTACATCAATAGACGTAAGACGGATTGGGAGAAACAGAAAATGCTCCTTTCAAATATACCTAATCCTCCCACAACTATTCGGGATACCATGCACATCGAAGATGCTGTGAATAGACTTACCAACGCATTTAGAGATGCAACGAATAAGTCCTGCAGACCGTCGATTCAGCGTTCAAATCGCAGACCTACATGGTGGTCAACGGAAATAGCGGAATCTCGTAAGATCTGCCGCAAACTTTTCAACGAGGCTAAGAGGACAGGGAACTGGTCACTCTATAAATCCTCTGTGAACAAATTTAAGAATCAAGTTAGAAGTGCAAAACGTGAATCCTGGAAAGACTTCTGCAGTGGCATTGAAAGTTTTTCTGAGGCTAGCAGATTGCGCAAAGTACTTGCCAAACAAGCGTCAATTCCTGGATATATTCAGAAATCAGACGGCAATTGGACCTCCAGTGCACAGGAGTCACTGGAAGTCCTGATGGACACCCACTTCCCGGGATGTCGATCAACCTCGGGAGTACAATACAGTTCTACCTATACAAGCCGGACACTGCACGCCGTGAACATAGACACGGATAGGTTGCACTGGGCGATCAAAAGTTTCCATCCTTATAAGTCTCCGGGCCCGGATGGTATAATTCCTGCCGATCTACAAAACAACCTAGATCTGGTGACAACTTGGCTCCTACCGTTATATAGAGCCTGTTTATCATTGTCCTATATCCCGGACCAATGGACTAAATGCAATGTGATATTTATTCCCAAAGGAGGGAAATCATCACACACGAAAGCAAAGGATTTTAGGCCAATCAGTCTAACATCCTTTTTGCTCAAAACGCTGGAGAGACTTATCGACATTCATTTGAGAATGACAATCGACAGGAATCTCCTTTCGCCATCCCAACACGCTTATACGAAGGGCAAATCTGTTGAGACAGCATTACACTCGCTCGTGGGACATATTGAGAAGTCGCTAGAGCATAAAAACTACACAATGGTAGCCTTCATGGATATTGAGGGAGCCTTCAATAACATCGAACCGTTGGCAATAACCCGATCTCTAAGAGAACTGGGGATTGACCAATCGATCATCAGGTTCATTACGAACCTGCTAAGTAACAGGACGATAACGTCTACATTTGGCTCAGCGAGCATTTCCAAAACAGCGGGAAGGGGCACACCACAAGGTGGAGTATTGTCCCCACTATTATGGAATATAGCAATCAATAAGTTGCTCAAAGATCTGGACTCGATGAATTTTAAAACTGTCGCATACGCAGACGATGTAGCGGTGGCAGTATCTGGTGTCCATATTGATATTATCACACAAAGATTAGAGGCGGCACTCAAGATGATCTGCACCTGGACAGAACAGTGTGGACTGAGTGTAAACCCAGCCAAAACTGAACTTGTACTATTCTCAAGAAAATACAAGCTCCCACCCTTCAGGCTACCCGTATTGAGGGGAATACCACTAACTCTAGCACATAGTGCAAAGTATCTTGGCATAATCTTAGACAGTAAACTATCCTGGAAAATGAACATCCAGGCTAGAGCGTCTAAAGCCATCACAGCAATATATGTGTGTAAAAAAGCCATAGGCGAGACTTGGGGAATGAACCCGAGAATTGCGAACTGGCTATTTGAAGCGGTAATCAAACCGACCTTATTCTATGGAATCATCGTCTGGTGGAAAGCACTAGATACTAGGGCAAATATCTCTATTATAGAGAAAGTATTGCGTAATATGGCGATCCTAATAACAGGAGCTATTAGGTCAACGCCGACGAAGGCACTTTTTGCTATGCTAAACTGGCTACCAGTTGACCAGCTAGCCAGGAAGCTTGCACTAAGAACGGCCATTAGACTGAATGTCACAGGTGCATGGAACCATAGACTGTGGGGCCATGCCAGTATCCTGGGAATCACGAATATTATCCCCGGACTCATAGACTACTGCATCCCAAAACCCTTCTTCATGCGAAACTTCGATTTCGACATGACGGAGGGCCACCCACCACCCCCTGGCTCACTCTGCGTGTTCACAGATGGCTCCAAAAGGGAGGTGGGAGTTGGAGGTGGGGTCTATATAGAGGAATTTGGAATCAAGATGTGTTTCAGACTCCCAAATGAATGTAATGTTCTACAAGCAGAAATATCTGCTATCAAAAAAGCGGCAAACTGGCTAAGGTATCACAGAATATCGAATAGGGATATCTGGTTTTGTACCGACAGTAAAGCTGCCATTATGTCCCTAAAAGGTGTGTTCAGCACATCAAATCTCGTCCTGGAATGCCGGACATCCTTAAATGCGATGGCGGAAAATTCAACGGTCACCCTTAAATGGGTGCGGGGACATGGGACTACCTCAGGCAACAATGTTGCTGACGAACTAGCAAAGAAGGGAACTCTGCTTCATGATGGCGCCATTGACGTCTATTGTGGCATTCCCCTCTCTGCATGCGGGCAACGAATAAACCGTGCTCTTTATGACCTGGCCCAGGCCAGATGGTCCGATGAGTCTACTTGTCTGACGGCAAGGACAATCTGGCCCTTACTAGATCAGAAGAGGACGGATTCATTACTTCGGATGCCGAAAGCACAGCTGCGTGACTTTATATCTACGGTCACTGGGCATTGTCTATTCGGAGCCCATGCAAGAAGAATGGGCCTCCCTTACAACGACTTTTGCAGAAGCTGCCAAGATGAGGAAGAGGAGGAAACGGTCGTTCACCTCCTCTGCCTATGCCCTGCACTGGAATACCAACGACTTCAAAATCTTGGACAACGGTATTTCGGGAGCCTAACTTGTGTTTCACTTCTGGAACCAAGAAGAATAAACTCTTTTCTGAGGAGCTGCGGCTGGTTCTCCAACCCACTCCCACTCGGCGAGGCATGAAAACGCTTGTTTGCTGTCTCGGCCAATATGCTATCTTACACTATATTTTTCTTAAATTATCTCTCTCTTTTCTTTACACCCCCCAATCTTACTCTTACTTTTATTTCTTCCTCTCCGCAGGTAACACAAAGGGACCAATACGTGGACCCAAGTGAGCTGTATACTACAGCTGCCTGCTTAACCTAACCTAACCTACTTTTATAGTACTTCAGTTATGGTTTATGTATTTAATTTATATAAAGGTACCTATCCCTCGATAAAATTCTAAAATTTATAAAAATTCTAAAATTTATAAAAAATTCTAAAATTCTAAAAATTATTTTAAACCTCTGTAAGTGGTGTTTAAAATATTTTAATAACAATGTAATCCTACAAAGTAAAAATGCAAATTTTTATCAGCTGGCGCCATCTATTGCGTAATGGTTTCTCAAATATCCCACTTTCAAAAATAAAAAGGTGTGTGGTGAAAATATAAAAGTGTTGAAAATATCCCCGTTTTAAACCGAAAATTTTAGCACCTTTAATCCGGAAATTGCGTTTTTCTTGGAAATAAGATATTTTTGAGGAAAAAAGGTATCCTATATTAGGACCAGGACACTAAGCTACCTCTTTACAAAATTTTGTTAAAATCCATCCAGTAGTTTTTACGTGATGCGAACACAAACAATGAAGCACAGACAGACAGACGGAAATGAGTTACTGTTTTATTATATGTATAGGTATAGATATATTTAATATCTACTTTTTATTATTTTAATTCAATGCTGTTATCCTAACAGACTTAAAATAGTCGAAATATTCTATAAAATAGTCGAGATATTCCATACTTTACATAGAAGCTTAGGGGTCCGCAACTCCGAAACTAAGGGTAGCCGCCAATTTTTTTCATTTTACATTTTTTTTTTTTTATAATTCAATTTTAGACACAACAGGTTACTTTTTTTTAATTTTTATAATGTGTCTGTAAACTAGATTTAAGCCTAAATCATTTAAACTTAATACCTATTATACAAAATAAAAAAGAAACATTAATTTTTCTTCAGTTGTTAAACTCAAAACTTGATAAGCTTAATTAAGGTTAATGTATTGCTTTTAATATCAAATGAAATAGGTAACTTATATAGCAATCTTTTGACTTTTTGTTTGCTGGGTATAATGTTCTAATCACTTCTTATGTTATAGTAAATGATAAATAAGCTTGAGCTTCCTGGTTTTAACATAATTACACACATATATATACACATAAATCCATATATTTAGGTTTGCGTATATTACTAATCGTACGAACTTATATCAATAATAATCTCTTATTAAATTATAGTTAATAAGTCCAGTCAGTGCTGGGAAAAAATTTACTTTAAGGGTTCACTTATAAGAAATTTTTACTTACCACCCCAAACACCTATTTTGAGTTGATTACTGTCGAGATTTTCCACATAATTAAAGAGGTATTTGTTAAGATAATGGGCGACAACCGTTTCAAAAACCATATTGACTTTTTTAATTCGGACTAGTTTGTAAAGAAGTTTTCAACAAATAGATACATATGATGATTTAATTAAAAGTTTTTTGAAGGCCAAAAGGCCACACCAATAATCACTTTTTTTAATTATATTCACTTTTTGGTTACAATATATTTTTTGGTAGAAAATTAGATCTTTTAATGTTTTAATTTATACATATTTACATATTTTTCCCATATTGCTGTAAAATCTATAAAAACCGAAATCCAAATAAAAACATGAATAATGGGATAAAACAACAGAGATTGCAATAAAATTATCTAAAAGTTGTTTTTCACTGATGACATCATCCAAATAAATATTTTATTTTTTATTGTTTTTCCTCAATTGTTAACGATATTTATTAATTCATAAAACATTAAACCTTTTAATTTGAAGATTTAAACCTATTGGAATTGTTAATTTAGAATTTTAATCGAATTTCTTATTTACGCATTTAAATGTAAACAATAAATAGCACACATCTAGCGAGGAAGAATATTTTAAAAAGACTGACTGAAAAAATGTCATCAAAGCAACATTTAAAAATCAGCTGGAAATGTTTTCAGGGATGGAAAATCTACATACAAATTTTAGTAAACACTGCGAATTATGCTGCGAATAAAATATATTATAATTTTACCCCCCGACACCATTAGCTAAGTGCATTTACACTACGTAGAAATCTAGTAGATTTCGTTCAAAATCTAAGTGCATTTACACTACGTCGAAATCTAGTACATTTCGTTCAAAATCTAGGTGTTTACATTTAATATTTTTGACACTAGCAAGATTTCACTAACCTTGTTTCATTAACTTCAACTTTCTTATCTTACCAATCCAATTAATTCAATTCTTCTTGCAACGTTTTAATATTTTAGTAATCTTAATTTTCGTTTATTATGTTTTTAATTATAATATAATTTTTTGTTGTACAGCGTAATAATTTTTAGTAAATTTGTGCAAAACCATAGTTGCTTTGTTAAGTACTACTAGATTTTTAGTAGATATCGTTAAAATCTATTAACGAAGTAGATTTTGATTTGTATGGGAAATCTAGTAAAAATAAATATATTTTGTTCCAAAACCGTAAGTACTAGATTTCGCTCAAGTGTAAATGTACTATAAGAGAACAGTATTAAAAATACTTTTTTTATATTAAGTTCGACTTATAGTAAGACAAATTGATGCCTAATGTAGACGGATTCTAACGCATAAAATAGGGTTGTATCTTAATTTTATAGCGAAAAATATTGGTCTTGTTCTTGTTGCGCAATTGGAAACAGAGTAACAATTTATTTATTACGTAATTTATTAACTTTTTGCTTATTGATACGATTTTTTAAATATTTGCTGTAATATCTGTCATATAATATTTATTCTAACATTGTAATGAGACTATTTTATCTCTTGTCGCCTTGGTACATGTAATAGAACAATTTGAAATGTAGATTCCCATTCATCTTTTTAAAAGCGTACGTACCAAAGCGTATTTACGTTACACGGTAACATCGCTAGAGCCACAAAGATAACAATACAACAATAGGCAGTTTTGTTTGTGTAATGAGCTAGAAAACGCCATAAAACTTTTAACACAAAATAAAAAAAAAAAACAGAACACAAAAATGCAAAATAAAAAGTTTTGAAATTTTAGCACAATTAAAATAACACTTTATTATCATAAAAACACTAACAAACTCACAATACGTATTAAAAAACTGATAACACAGCTAAAATTCACTTTTAAACTATTATTTAAACACACAAAAACAAGAATTTTTTAAAAGTTTTCAAACAAAAAAATATTTGATTCAAAACAAAGAAGAAAAGGAGAACAAAAAATTCCCTATAATGAATCTAGATGGTGAGGGATCGCCGCTTTATTATTATATAGAAAATTCAAATTTTAATCGACAAACTTGTTTCTTTTTTAAGAAAAATTCACTGTATGGAAATTCACTATAAAGAAATGAAAATACACTAACATTGAAACGAAAAAGCTGTATTTTTTAAATAAATTCAAAATAGGGACTTCAATTTATAGAAGTTTTTGACATTCCCTAGGCAAATATAAGTCGAGCAAAAAGAAGTCAGCTGCCGTAGTGATGTCACCTGGTTAAATGCGCCTTGCCGAGTACTTTTGTGTTAAAAAGTACCTCTAAATTAATTTTTTGTTCAGGCTGCCACGAAATTAAGTCATTTCGTGATTTCGGCCGAAATCAACTTGAAATTACGTTATTTCGCATACATTTGAAATTAACTCATTCTACTTAATTTCGTCGAAATTAACTTGAAATTACGATATACAACGCTGGTTTTGTATAAAAAGCTAAATTTTTTGCAACCATGACCATATTTACAACCGTGAAAGTGGGCTTTTGTCAGAAAAAATTTAAAAGCCAAATGAAATAATGGAAATATAAACATAATTGTACATTAATTTTGTTGTAGTGCTGTTTTTAATATTCGTGTATGTTTGAAATTAATACGAAAGTGTTGTGCAAAAGCTTTTTTCCAAAGAAAAAAATTATACAAATGTAACTAAACGTGATCAGATGTTTGCGAAATCATCTCAAATGTCAAAAAGCCCAGTATGAACACCTTAGATTTCGTTCGTAATTTCAGCTCGAAATTACTTAATTTCGTGGCAGCCTGAATGGGCTATTAACTTCTCTTGTACAAGAAATATCTAACAAGATATTTATACGAAGAGGATATAATAAGGCGAAAATTTCTTATTATTCATATGGATTTTGACAGTTAAACTTAAAATTTTTTTTGAACTATCAAACTATTCAAAAGTATTTAAAAACTTCCACCTTAATATATCGCTTCGTAATAAATGTGCCTTGACCACAACTCTACACAAACATAATTTTATCGTTTTCGATTCGAATTCATACCAGATGAGAGCAGTAGCCCAGATAATTATTTTTTGTTCTGCTGATTTTTAATCTGCTAACCAAATGTCAAAGTTGTTGTTTTGATTTAGTTGTTGCCGTACTGCTTACACCTGGTATGAATTCGCCTTGCGTATATCGTATTATTTCGTGACGTGTACATACATTTGTCTACAAGTAAAGTAAATACGATTGAAAATAATTTGCAAGTATATTTATATTTTATTACTACTAAGGAAGAATGAACCCTGTTTGTATCTTTTTAATTATGCTGGTCTCCATGTCAATAGCTAAAAAATTTAAGGAAGATTCTAAGCCAGATTGGGCGAAGAAAGATATTAGGGACTTTACTGATGCCGATTTGGAAAGATTATTAGACCAATGGGAGGTAAATATTTAAGAAAATAATATTTGTATATATATTTTTATGCTGTTAGAAAATAAAAAAAATGTATTTAATAGGAAGATGAAGATCCGCTGGAACCTGATGAGTTGCCTGAACATTTGCGCCCTCAGCCTCAAATAGATCTTTCGAAATTGAACACAGCTAATCCGGAAGAGTTGCTGAAAGCTTCAAAAAGAGGAAGAACTCTTATGACATTTGTAACGGTTGATGGAAATCCTACTCGCAACGAAGCTGAAACTATTACCAAGTTATGGCAAACTAGCCTGTGGAACAATCACATACAAGCTGAACGTTATATGGTTGATGACAATCGTGCAATTTTTATGTTCAAGGATGGTTCACAAGCCTGGGATGCTAAAGAATTTTTAATACAACAAGAACGTTGCCAAGGCGTGACGATAGAAAATAAAGAATATCTAGGAATTTTTAGTAAAAACCAACAAAGAGAAGAATTATAAAATAAGTAAAGTGATATACACCTTGCCGATTACATGACCAAATGATGTAAATATATTTTTATTTTTTTTTGAAAAATATGCAAAAGAAGCAGACTTCCTCAGTAACGCCAAACATTGTGTACAATTCGTATGAAAGCTTGTATTACATTTAGGCTAGAAGAGAAGGTACAATTTTTATGTACGCATCTGTTGGAATGAAAATATTATTGTAAAATTTGAAGAATGCTAGTTAATCCACTTGGTCATGCAAGCGGCGATATACAATAAATTTGGTGGCTTGTACATATATGTACATACACACATATGTACATACATGCATTTACATAGTAATCTAAAGCGTAAATCTCTAATATTTTATTTTTTTTAAGTTAAAACGCTTTCTGTTTATTTATTCCATTTATTTATTTATTTATAATATATTTTATAAATCAATTCATAAAATATACAAAAGGCGCCGGGTAACTAGACTATATGCGCACGAAAAAGAAACTCGTAATTTCTTAATATTGAGAACATAAATGTACTATGTATGTACATACATATGTATATAAAGGATTAATTACAAAAAGAAAGTATAATCTATAAATCAATATAAATATTGAATTAAGTTATACATCCTTAATATCATGAATACAATAAAGTTAATTTATAAAATATAATTAAAAGGCACCCGGTGACGGGTGAAGAGAAATAAATCAATAAATTTGGTGGCTCAGCCGAAATTTAAGATAAATTGTATTATGTCAAAATGATTTAGTTGCGTATACAATGTATAAATAAACTTTGAAAGCCCTGTTATTAAGGCTTTTAATTTTTCTTAAACAATTTTAATCGAAGGATTGTATGAATTTGATTAAGATCTTTTTGTTAGAAAAAATAGAATTTCAGCCAATGATACATAATTAGTCTATTCGTCCAAAGTTAATCATATTTTTATGTTTGAAAATATTAATATGCTCGAGTTAAGTTTAATTTGAATGTATAAAAGTATATATTAAATTGTAATCAGGTTAGCTACTTAGTATATATGTACATATATAAAATTGTCTAAAAGTTGCTTTTAATATTACATGTAATAGAATAAAAATAAAATAATATGAGAAAATAAAACTTGTGTTAATTTAAATTTTTTAATAAACTTCCGTTTATTTGTTATATATTTTGATTCAATTCTAAATATTTGGGTTTCAAAGTAACAAACTACAACAACAGCATGGAAAAATATTTGAACAAAATTACATCCGCTATTATGCTTATTTCACAGACAAAATTGACGTTTTACATTAAATTCAGTTGTTTTACCTGGGCAATATAAGAAATTGAATAAATAAAAGTAAAAGAAGGTAAGTCAAAATATTAAAAGATCGAGTTAATTATTGCAATATTCCTAAGCAGGTGCACAAGAAAAATAATAATGTAAAAATAATACATGTAATGCAAAAACAATAGATCAGCGTTATTTTTCTGCTAAAAAATGCAAAAAATGATATCGCTAATAAAATTAAATATTAATCCTTGGAGGTTAGTGATATAAAATCCATTAGTCCAGGAATCTCTTGGATCCTTAGATCAAATTGCACGATGTTCTATAATTACACTCATGTATCGCCATTGGCACGGGAACTATCAGCTTACTGGCTGAAAGTATAAGGGTTATCATCAGCAAATCGTGGCTAAAATTAAAAGGCTAAATGCACCTACATACTTGACAGATCTGGTTTGGAACAATCATGCCTTTGGATTCCTTTGAAACTCTTAATAAAAAAAAACAAAAATTAAGTTATATCTATTTTTCTATTTTATTCTACTTTAAACAACTTTTAGAGAGAAGTAGTAAAATTATTACAACTGAAACAACATACATATGTATATAACGAGTGATTTTTTAAGAGCTTGAGAACTTTTTTTTAAAAAAAAAACGCATAAAATTTGCAAAATCTTATCGGTTCTTTATTTGAAACGTTAGATTGGTCCATGACATTTACTTTTTGAAGATAATTTCATTTAAATGTTGACCGCGGCTGCGTCTTAGGTGGTCCATTCGGAAAGTCCAATTTTGGGCAACTTTTTCGAGCATTTCGGCCGGAATAGCCCGAATATAAAAAAATAAAAATAGTCTAAAAATAGTCTAAAGGCGTCAAATCGCATGATCTTGGTGGCCAACTTACCGGTCCATTTCTTGAGATGAATTGTTCTCCAAAATTTTCCCTCAAAATGGCCATAGAATCGCGAGCTGTGTGGCATGTAGCACCATCTTGTTGAAACCACATGTCAACCAAGTTCAGTTGTTCCATTTTTGGCAACAAAAAGTTTGTTAGCATCGAACGATAGCGATCGCCATTCACCGTAACGTTGCGTCCAACAGCATCTTTGAAAAAATACGGTCCAATGATTCCACCAGCGTACAAACCACACCAAACAGTGCATTTTTCGGGATGCATGGGCAGTTCTTGAACGGCTTCTGGTTGCTCTTCACTCCAAATGCGGCAATTTTGCTTATTTACGTAGCCATTCAACCAGAAATGAGCCTCATCGCTGAACAAAATTTGTCACATTTGAACATTTCGAACCGAACATTGATTTTGGTAATAAAATTCAATGATTTGCAAGCGTTGCTCGTTAGTAAGTCTATTCATGATGAAATGTCAAAGCATACTGAGCATCTTTCTCTTTGGCACCATGTCTGAAATCTCACGTGATCTGTCAAATACTAATGCATGAAAATCCTAACCTCAAAAAAATCACCCATTATATATATGTACATATATACGAAGAATGCTGAAGACGGATGTAGTGATTCAGAAAATGCTTTGCAGTCTGCCAGTGTCTAACTTTTCATTATCTCTTTATAATAAAGAACTCAAACCTGTAGTGCAATTCACTAACTTTTAACGATCTAACACTTATTAAAAATATCAACATGTTTTTTTGCTTGCACTAACGCATTTGCGATTCACTAACCTGTGGTTAACAAATGAAAAATACAACCCAAAATGAATGGCAATGCTGCTAAACAAAATGGCAATATAGCGAAAAGAACAAAGAGAAATGAAAAATAATAAACAAAACTTTCCACACAAGTGCTTTATTTACATATATTTTGTTTGTTTTTTTTTTAATTTTATTTCTAAAAAATTGTTTAAATTCATTTTTATAAAATAGGTAATGTAACAACTTTATTTTTCTTTTATTTGCTTACAAGTGTGGTCTCTTTGACGTACGAAAAAGGAAGAACTCAAATGCAACGGAAATGAAAAACTATCGGTTGCATTTATGTCAAACAGGTGTCTGTCATCCTCTGGACCAGGGTTGCCAGACTGCAGATCACTACAGTAAAATACATATGTATGTGTTTTAATTATAAATATTAATTATTTAGAATATTTTACATTTAATGGGCGACTTTATCTTTTGATATTTTGATAAAGTAAATATAATAATAGTTGTAGTTAAATTAACAATACTCGTCTGGCTAAGAAAAACAGATGATTTATAACAACATCATATGTTATTAAAAAGCATATCTGAATAGCAGTCTTTCGTTTTGTTGTTAAATTTTTTTAACGAGTCCCGAATCGTTAAAATTGAATAGTGAATCGCACTACTGGCTTAAATTAAATTAAAATATTATGTGGCCAACAAAGTTACTTAAATAATATAATGTGGCAACTATAAATTGCTTGACCTTGAACAAAATTGTCAAATAAATATACATATGTATGTACATACGTACAAAAGTGAGAATCGCCAAGAAGCTACACTGTTATTGCACGTGCTCACACATGTTTTTATAATTCATTCATAATAAGTTTTTGTTGGTTGCTGCACTAAATAAGGGAGCGTAACAAGTTACACATTGTTTTTTAAATTCAATCGAAATGCCTGTGCAAGCTAAAATTGGACCATCAGTTCTAAATGCTGATCTTGCTAATTTAGCTACAGAATCTCAAAAATTGCTGGATAATGGCGCGGACTATTTACATTTAGACGTTATGGATGGACACTTTGTACCGAATCTAACATTTGGACACCCAGTAGTAAAATGCTTGCGAAACAAAATTAAGGACGCATTTTTTGAGACGCATATGATGGTCTCAAAACCACAGCAGTGGATTGAACCAATGGCAGAGGCTGGTGTTAATTTATTTACCTTTCACGTTGAACCGGTTCTTGAAGATGTTGCAAAAATTTGCCGAAAAATTCAAGAGTCTGGCATGAAAGTTGGTTTGGCAATTAAACCTGGTACTGAAGTAGAAGTACTACAAAATTATCTCGACTTGGCTGATGTCGCTCTAGTGATGACCGTAGAACCAGGATTTGGTGGTCAATCATTTATGGCTGATATGATGCCAAAAGTCGAATGGCTACGCAAAAACTATGCCAATTTAGATATTGAAGTAGATGGCGGTATTGGCCCCAAAACAATTGATTGTTGTGCAAAGGTATTGAGTTTGTTTATATTTTTTTTCTTCATATTTATTAACGTGGTCTTTTTTAAAGGCTGGTGCTAATATGATTGTATCTGGCACTGCTGTTATTCAGGCTCCTGATCAGAAGGCTGTAATAAGTCTTTTAAAATCAACCGTGCAAAATTATAATTAATTCCAGACAATTTTTCATATGCATAGCAAGTAAACAAACAAAAAGATATTTAATACTAAAGTATAAATTTAATATTTAATAGCCAATTTCCCCAAAGTTCACTTATGCTTAACAAAAAATTAGCCTTAACTGTATTTTGTTTTTAGGTACCAGTTATATTTTACTTTATTTTTATTAAACGTATATTTTGAAAATTTTTTGCATTTATTTAAAAAAAAAATATTGAACTCCTTTTTATGTGTATGCACGTACTTACATTTAAAATGAAGTGGTAGATTAAATTAATTTTATATATTGGATAGAGTTGTATGTATTCCATAAAGTTTTTAAATATTTTTTATAATAATTTTGTAACTATTTTTACGATCAAATAATAAGTATGTCGTTTTATTTTTTTTAAATGAGGAAAACTAATTCATGAGCTTTCTAGCAGTAGTTTCTTCGTATAAGTGTCAATTGATACATAATGGATTTTAGGCTTGTGTGTAGTTGGGGGGATATCGAAGCAGAAATGCTTGTAATATCTTCTAAATTATTTGTATGTTTTGGAAACTAATTTTTAAAACCTTGAGTTTTATTTGTCTAAAATAATTGTAAATGGACAGAAGAAATTACGACGATTCAATGTTTCCTATCTATCTATCTACATTTTTGTTTAACTCTAAAAACATTCTGCCATGCTTTTAATTTGAAAATTCTGGGTCGATGTCGTGAACTAACAACCAAGTCTTTGGGTTAAATTTTTTAGTTAAATTTGAAGATTAAGTACCCAGAACAACACAAAATATATACATATACAGCCCAATTATGAATATTCCTGGGGAAATTTTTGCCTTTCCAATGTTTTGTTCCCGGGAAAAATCACCCTTATTCTAATCTCCATGGGAGTAGCAAAAAAGGGAGTGAGAAAATTGAAAACAGCTGTTTTGCTTCTGACATTTTATTTCAAGTTTAGTAATAAACAAGTAAAAGTGAAATATTCGGCCGTGCCAAATCTTCTATACCCTTCACCGCGGTGAAGACATGAAGACATGTACAGCATTATCCATATTGTTGACTCTTTACTTAAATTAAGTCGTATGAGAAAAATTCATTATTCATGTTTTAAAGAAATAGAAGACAAATGAAAACAAATTCCGTTGGCTACAATTGTCGCCGTGTTGTCAGCTACTTAATGATATTGAAGACGACAGCTACATCGTAAACTCTGACATTGTTGTAGAAATACTTATTTTGGTTTTATAAAATTAAATAACTTTTCCAAAAAATTATAAATATTTCCTCCAAAACTTTTGTATATGAATTTGTAATTTACAATTTTGTGACATTTTCTTTTGTTGAAAAAAAAAAATAGAAATTAGCCCAAGGTATATTTATTTTACTAGGTAGTGGCATCCCTACAACAAATACAACAATACAAGAACAACATGGCCTTTTATTGTTGCTTTGTAGTTCGAAATGTCAAAAAACATATAAGAAAATCGAGAAGGCATATATGTGTTTTATTGCTTTCTCACTTCTACACTATAAAATTTCTGAACACATACAAGTTTTGACATGTCGAACTACTAAATCAGCTGGGCGGACGACACTACCTAGTAAAATAAATATACCTTGAATTAGCCTAAGTCTATTAGCCTATGTTGCTTTGCTGGCTTCAAAATAAACGCGTACCTATGATTTTACAGTCATGATTTTAATTTTCAAAGAAATATTGAAATTGTTGTTTTAATTTTTCGAAAATTGTTTGTAAAAATTTTTTATAAAAAAAAATTCGAAAATTTTTTGAAAAATTAAAAAAAAAATTTGTTTTCGAATATTTTTCTGTAAAATATCTTTTTGAAAATTTCCTCATATTGACACATGGGGGGTCCTTTTAACTGCTCCTATTTACCAGTGGGTACCTTGTGGGTCCATTGGCTACTTCTATGTGTATTGCTTACTATTAAGGTCTCTAATACAAATCAAAGCAGAAAAACCCTACCAATCTAAAAACAAACAAAAATCGCCCTTCGCGAGATCTGTATACACTCCTTGCGATCTACTTGTTGCGGTCTAATATTTATTTGACAAAAAAAAGGTGGGCGTGGTTTTTGGCCCGCATTCTCAAATGTTGCTGATTTACAATCCCAAAATTTTCGAAACTATGCCTGACAGATTGGTGTGCTTAAATTTTTTATATCTCTTCTGGTGCCTTGGCAAATGACATTTCAACCCAAACACGGACAGACGGACATCGCTTAATCTTCTCTATGTATAAGGATCCAGAATATATATACTTTATGGGGAAATGAATATTGTAGAAATTACACACGGAATGACAAACTTATATATACCCTTTCCACCTGTGGTGAAGGGTATAAAAACAAGTAAGAATGCTATATTAGGCCATGCCGAATCTTATATACCCTTCACCATAGTAATGTTAAACATTCCCTTACTCTGGTATGTTTACCAATTTCACAATAATATACATTCGGTTTGTACTTTTATGATTTCAACTTCATTATTACAAATTAAAAATATAAAGATATAGACACCTTTTTTTAATTTTATAGAAAATTTTTTGTAAAAGGTTATCGAAAATTTTATTGAAAATTTTTTTTTTGTAAAAATTTTATCGAAAAATTTGTGTGAAAATTGTATCGAAAGTTTTTTGCAAAAATTTTACAGAAAATTTTTGTGTAAAAGATAGGTTTTTTCACCTTTGAAAAAATCCACTAGCTATACCTGGATGCTTCTACATTACGGTCATCGAATGAAGCACCTAATGACTATTTGTATTTTTTGGTCTTAAAACAAATTTTAAATCATTGTTTTATACTTATAAATTTAATGCTTACATTTCCGCGCTAACCCCCTTTCAAATATATAATTTTTTCCCTCGGTAGGGAAGAGGGAAAAAATTCCCGGGAAATTTTAATTTATAATAGCAGGAATGGGCGAAGGGAAGATTTTCCCGGGGAATTGTTATTCATAATTGGGCTGATATTTTTTAAATAAATCAAAGTATATGTATGTACATATATGTGTTGACGGAGTCTGCCTAAAAGTTGCATTGAATTCTCGAGATAAAGCGTTATGTTAATTATTTTCGGATGTTGTGAAAAAAATATATTTTTTTTTACAAAAATCAACAACTAAAATTAAAAAAAAAAATTGAAGACAATTTTATTCCAAACTAAAGGAGAATCCAGATATATAAGTACATTTTTAGATATTTTTAAAACAATTTATACCCAATGTTCCCAATTTAAAAGGCTACCCACATGCTCCCCTTTACCCTAGAGTACCGAAGGCAGCTCGCAAACATCTCTACTTATCCTCTGTAAAATTTCATTAAGATATATTTAGTGGTTTATGATTTTTAGATTTTTTATGAATTTTTGCAGACAATTGTATTAGTTTGCATAGTAGTTAATAAATAATTTTCTGAATATCTCTAAAACTATTAAGAGCCAGTCCTACACAATCATTCAATCGAATCACAAAAAATCTGACAGAATTCTGTCCTACTCAAAAAATCGTTTCAGAATTGCGTTGTAGGTGACACACTATCATCCAAAAAAAAGATATTTATCAAAATTAAAAAAAATTTTTTTGGTATAAAATTCTTACTTATATGAATTTTATTTGAACTATTTTTGAAACAAACTGATCAAAGAAATATAATATGAGAAATTTTAAACAAACTTATCAAAGAAATAGAATATGAGAAATTTTAAGTTTGTTTAAATAGAAAATTAATAACAATTGAACCTACCGGGTAGATTGATACGAAGAGTACTGATGACGGACGTAGCTGTCTAGAAAATGCATTCTGCTTTGCTGGTATCTAATTTTTCTTTATCTCTTTATAATTAAGAATTTAAGCCTAAATAATTAATTTATTAATAAAATTCTTACCGTACAGTGTACAAAATAAATAAAAACAGCATTTTATTTTCTTATTTGTTACATATTTATTAACATTTAATTTCTATTGTTTTTTTTTTGATATTTGTTTTCTTTTTGTCCATCATATTGTAATATGAATATGTATGTATTGGTAAGCGTGTTTTTCAAGTGTGTGTAATTTTTGACATACATACATACATATGTGTGTATATGTATGTAAGTATAATATTTTGTTTTATTACCCCTTTTTTAAGCATTTATTAATATTCATTATAAATTATTTTTTTCATAATAATAAAAAATTAGTAATTATCAGAAATTTATACTCGTAACTATTGTCATTAAAGGAATCATTTCTTCCGCAATACGCGTTTGAAAAATAAAATGTTTGTGCTATTTTGTAACAAGTGCATTTTATAGTTTATAAATAATTTTCAGCTGTTTCTTTAGAATTAGTATCGTTTTGTTATTTTTTATTTTGTAATAGTGTGATATTTTTTATTAAATTGGTTTTTATTTAGTAAACATTTTTATTTTCACTTTTTGTTTTATTTTATTTATTTATTTATTTTTGTTTGTTTAGCTTAGTAACATTTACTACTGTTTAACAGATATTTACCATTTATCATTTGTATTTTGGTGATGGAGTGTGACAAGAAAAAAAAATATAATAAATAGCGCATATTTTAATTAATAACCCTGACAGAATGCCCAATAATTCTTCAATTTGATAAACTCTCGAAAAATTAAGCCAACGTATAAAAGCAATTAAAAAGATATGTATATGTTTGTGTCAAGTATAAAAAGTCAAGTCTCCATTTAAGGAAGTAAGAGAACATTAAAAATGTGCCAACCACAAATAATGAAATATTTGACCGATTTTGGATGTACACAGTGCTAAACTATCTTCCCCATTAGCCCTTTGAAGTATTTTTGCTCGAACTTTTACGACATTCCAACTTATTTAATATATTTTTTGTTCTCTTATTGAGGAACTGACTCCTATCAAATTTATTTTTGTTATCGATAGGTCGTAAGCGTGATTTTAAGTCAAAGTCTTTCCCAAATGGCAAGCGTTTGAAAAAATAAAATCTTTGCAAAATGAAGACAATTATTTCTTAACTTGCGAAAAGCATTCATTGCTCAATCATGAGTGAGTATGTACGTTTTAGTTTTTTTCTACTTCTTTTCATAGATGTGTTTGTGTTTGTTCATTTACGATTGAGATGATTTATTTTTCCTTTCTTTTCAAAAGTAATTAAATGAGAAAATATTTTGTTTTTCATGCAATTGAGAAAATCGTAGAAAAATTTTTGCATTTAGCATTCGAATAAATGTATCTATGTATGTGTTTATGTATATGCAATTGCCGGCGTATGCAGTCTTCTAGAAATCTCATTTATGAGAAATTTCATAAAATAACACTCATAAATGAAAATGTTCATAAATAAAAAAAAAAAATGTACAAACGCTTATATAAAAAAGCCATAATGAGAATGAGCTAAATCATTACTTATCACGTATGAATAATACGGATATTCTTCTTCTTTTACCGTTCATGTATGTACGCTAAAAAAGCATACAGTTACAATAATTCATGTGTGATCGTAGGTAGATTATTTTTAGTTGTTCATTCATGACCGTGAAAAAATGTATAAAATTTTAGAAATCGCATTTATAAGAAACATCATAAATGTTAAAATTTTAAAGCTCATACGTGAAAAATTCTGAACCCTGGTTTTAGTTCGTTAAGTCAGAAAGAAAATATTTTTTGTTAGTTTCCAAGATTCTAATAATATTCCTATTCGAACAGAAAGCTGACTGGATTGGAACTGTGGGCGTGATACCTCCCATATAAAGTGAAAAATTATTGTTGTTTACCTAGAGAACTATAAAACATAGCATGAAAAATCGTTTCAAAAGAAGATTTTGCAACTCTGATTGAATGGAAAAGAATATTTTATAATGTCCTTCAAAAGTTTATCAAATTGAAATAGAGTTGACAAAAAGCCTGACACACATACTCTTTCAGCACGTATGCCATATTTGACAGATCTAACGAATGAGTATAATAGCGATCAATATATTTTTTTTTTCAATTTAATTACGAGCATGAGTAAATTACGTTGCGCATAGAACTTAAAAAAATAAACTCCTAACATTTGTTTACGCAAATAAATGCTGAATTTGTGTATATTGTAACAAATAAACATGCATACGATTGAATTAATTATTTTTATATATTTCTTTAATTGTCCTAATTGTTTTGTTTCTTTGTTCTTTTTTTTCTTTACATATAAAACAGCTTCTATTCTATAAAATAGTTACATATGTGTGTATAAATATAAATTTAAATAATTTTGTTTTCTTTTTTACTTTTCTTTGTATAATAATTTTATTTTTTTCGTTTTGTTTTTTTTATATTTTGTTAGGATAGCATAACTATGTGCGTTTTATTTTAATTTTTACCTTCTTTTTATTTATTTTTGTTTATAATTAAAATTATAATTATAATTACATTTAATTGTTTTTGGTTTTGAGCATCTAATATAACTTATAATTTATGTATTGTGTTAAATTGAATCCCTAAAATATGAATGCATTGGTTTTTATCAAAAATATTCAATTCAAACCAAATTTTTAGTTTAAAAAAGAATGCATTCAATAGAATTAGCATTCAAAACCAAGATTGTTTAATTTTTCTTCTTAATCATTGTAATAATTGGCTTTTATTTTAGTTTTTAAATATAAAGGGCAAAGTATAAAAAAGTAAAGCAGATTTGTTGTATTCTTATTGTCACTTTTCATTTCATCACAATGTTTTTTAATCCAAACAACTTTAATAAATACATATGAATATGATTTTGTTAACAGCACAAATGACCCCATAGTGCGTATAAATTTTTTAAATGTATAATTTTTCAATAAAATAAAAGAAATATTGCATAGTTATTAATACGATGGATAACATAACATAAACCTAAAAAAAACATGATTTTTTTTTGTATAAAATATTTTTTGATATGCGATATACAGGTGGGCGACATTCATATCAATAAAAACTTTTCGAAACATCGTAATATTACATCATACACCATGTTTACATCATATACACTAATGATAATAACTTGAAGAAAACTATTGAATTCACTTATAATATTTTAAAACCTCTCTGAATTCGTTCACCTATTTTATTATAAACTATTTATAACTTAGAAAGAAAAAACAATATATAGCATACAGAAATTTTATAGTGCAGAAGTGAGAAAGCAATAAAACAAATATAAAATACATACATGACTTTTCAATTTTCTTCTATGTTTTTTGACATTTCGAACTACAAAGCAATAATAAAATGTCATATTGTTCTTGTGTTGTTATATTGTTGTAGATATGCTATTACCTAGTAAAATAAATATACCTTACATTGGCCTATATTTTTACGTTTTATTGTTAAACAAAACAAAAACGATAGCAAGGCAACCTCAAAGAACAACAATTTACAACTGTACAGGTATTACATTCCGTTCAAGTAACGTTCGGCTAACTAGGCTCAAAATACACGGACTTTAATTGATAGCAATTCTATCGTCGACCACTGTATTTATATAAAATAGTAAAAATATAAAATATATGAAATTAAAACCACATTTTAATATCGGAGTAACCTACTTCAAGTTTGGAGATTATAGCTATTTCTAGATGGTTAATTTAAGTTAAGTTAAGGAAGGGTTGTGCCGAGAGGAACCATTCGAATTCCCTTTAAATTACTAAAGCTAAGTCATTTCATTTGCATTGTGTTATCCATCACTTAGCCACCTGATTTCCCAGCTAGAGCCGACGTTAGATTCTAGTTTGCACCCAGAGATGTCGCTTAGCGCATAGAGAAATCTTTCGCCTAGTAATCTAAGCCTCTAGCTTTGTATAAACGGGCGGTGATACATAATGTGCTAAATAGTTTCTAATTTCCCTTCGTCAAACCAAATTCTACAGAAATCTGGTGTACCGTTACCCCATCAGGTCAGTGATAATGACCATAGTCTAATGGAGTATCACCCTACCTACTAGCCTACCACAGCACCCTCTCCAGAATGTGTCTGTCTTGGTCTTCAAAATAGTACTCTTTTACATTTGTTTATGTAAAAAGTACCTTTTCCAAAGATCTTTTTTGTTTATTAAAATTTATGTGAACAAAAAATGATTGAATGTGTGGATTTATTATTAGGCTAAATAGGGATTGTTTAAGTAAATAAATCAAAATTAAAATTATGTAACAAAGTGTTTGAACATAGTTTATTGTTTATTTCTTATAAAAATGTTAAATATATATATATATATATATATATATATATATATATATATATATATATATATATATATAATATATAATTTTATTAAAGCAATTTTCTTTTATTTTATTACAAAATTGTACAAAATTCACTAGGTACTTTAGTAGTGGGGTACTTTTGTACGTTAATATATATATGAATATTGTATATATATGTATGTATGTATAATATAATTTTTATATGTATATATTTTTTTATTTTTAATTTTAATTAACATTCATTTTAAACACTTTGGTTAAGTTTTCATTTGACGTTTAATATATTATTTGCTAATCCTAAATATCGCATCAACTATTATAAAATAAAATTCAAAATCATTTAAATAATATTTTGCACAGCAATTTTAACTAATGAATAATTCATCATCATAGAGCTTAAGTAGCATGTTAATACTCGTACTCGTATGTTTACTCCTGTGATTGATTGTACATAACACATTTAGTTAGATTTTAATTTGCTAAACTAATATATTTTCTGTTATTTTTTGTTTTTAATTTTGATTGGATGTTTAAGCGAACACCTACATTTTCGTGATTTTTTTTATTTAAATATTTATTTAATTTAATTTTGTTTTTAAATTTATTTTGTAACATTTACACTCCTACATATTGGTATTGTATTGTTTTTAGTTAGTTTTAATTTGTTTTTCTTTTGTTTTCCTATAAATATAAATGTGTATATAAATGTATATTATATACGTGTATATATATGAGTTATGTGTATATAGTTTTTTTATATATATATGTATATACTATAATATATGTAAATATAAATTCATGTATACAACACTTCATTTTCGAAATTATAAAGCTACAATAGTTTTGAGTTGCATATATGTATGTATGTATGTATGTATGTATGTATGTATGTATGTATGTATGTATGTATGTATGTATGTATGTATGTATGTATGTATATGTTTATGTATATGTTAATGTATATGTTAATGCATATGTTTCTATGTATAAATGTGTTAGATGCAATGCTAAATTTTATTTTTTTTTTTGTAATAAAAAATAAATCTATTACGTTGCACTAAAACAAAATAAAATTTAAGGCTACATGTCCGCTTTAGGACTCAAATAATACAGTATTTAAAGTAAAAAACCTTTACAACATTAAACCAGAATTAGAATGTTAGCATCTGAAACATATTTAGATACAAATTTAAAGCATCAATTTCTCAGAGATGTAATAAAAGATACATATAACATTTTTTCGTCTTAAATACAACTCTTCCATAAAATTCTAATAAAATATTAAAGAAATTTAATAATGGCATTAATTTGAAACTTAATAATGTAATTATGGCACAAAATTGAAATTAAAAAAGATGATTTTTGATTTGATATTTTAACCAAAAATAATTTTAATGTAAAATTGAGAAATCTCATCAATTTGGATAAAAATCCGTAGGTGAATACGTGTTTCTAGTGTTTGTAATAAATCGAATTTCACTAATTGTTTTAAATAGCAACAACAAATGTATCTGTGCAAACTTACTTGACAGGCAAACTGAGGTGACTGTGTTCTTTTTGCTTTATTAATTTATAACGATCATTAGCAAACCCACCTACCTACGAATTTGTATTCTAATTAAATGAAAAAATGAATTACAATTTCATTGTTTTAATTCGTCGTTGAATGTTTCAAAGTTTTAATTGAATTCACATTTTTCATTTCAAATATAATAAATATATAATAACTTAAAAAAACCATTAGCTGCAAGAACCATTAGCAAGAGCTTATATCCTGAAATATATAAAAAATTATAAAGTGGGTGTAAATTACATGTAAGAAGCAGAACTGGCATTCCATGCGACAATTACATGTCGTGTGAATGCAACTTTAATATCTTCTAAACAAATAAACTATACGTATGCGAAATAAATCCGATATATAAATTAAGTTTTAAATGAATTTGTTATAAATATAGAAACTTTTAATGTAAATATGTCTTGATTTGACATGCATGATCTTATTTTAAATAAAAGTAGTGTTTTATTTTTTGTGTTTAAAGCTGAAACCCATGCATATAGCTTTGTATGTGTGTATTTTTATAATACATATACAAAAGTATCCTTTTTATAAGATATTAATTTAAAATAGATTTATCGTTTATATGATTCTTTGACTCAGACTCTATTTCAATAAGTGTTTGATTATAGATTTTATCTGGACAAAATATTTAGAATCATGATAAAAAATAGGACTTTTGAATTTAATGACTTAGAACTTATTTACTTAAATAGGAGATGACTATAAACGCTACTTGTTCATGAACGTTTGTTAAAGCTGTCTACTTTATATGAGTGTGCAGATGTACTTATGTATGCATGTCCAAATACACGCAAATGTTTACACAGTGCCGACAATTTAAATAGCACACGTTTTATAGCAAATGCCCATTCAGTCAACAAATATATTAAAAAAATCATGTATTTTGAGTTCTTCAATATTTATTTATTTTTTAATAAAATAAGTTTTTAGAAACACATCCCTGTTGACGACAAATAAATAGCAAATATCTCGTTTCTGTCAAATTTTCTTAAAATATATGTAATTGAAATATATTTTTTCAATATTTTTTAACAACAGCTGTACACCGATGACATACTTAGGAGGTAAAAACTCAACTTGCTTACTAATCAAAAATAACACTTAAAAATTCTATGTATTTCATAAAATAATTCAAATTAAGATTAAAAAGTTTTGAGGACTGTGATGATTTTTTTTTCATAATTAAAGCAAAATTTGTTAACACAATTTTCAAAGAAAAAGTTCATGTATAGACACGGTCTTGTTATAATTTTATTATATACATTAGCTGTAGCACACCGTGCGTAAAATCGGTTGACTATAATGTTTTGATGGAGAAATTTTCGTACTTTAGTTACAGAAACTTGGACTTGATGTTCTTCAATTCTTAAAATTTATAGTAAACAGAAAATAAATTCGAAAATTCTCAATATTGACTCTACTGTCTTAACAAATATCTATATCTTTACATATAATAAAACAAAATTTTCACTGGTACAATTAGTAATCGAAATTGACTACAAAACAGCACTCTTTAGAATTTTCGTCAGTCTGTCTGTAACGTAAAAACTACATCACGTAAAAACTACTGCATGAATTTTAATAAAATGTTGTGAGGTATCTTAGTTCACATATAGAATACTTTTTTGCTCGAATATATCTCATAAAGCACAAAATATAAATATAAATTATAATTAGTCATAGCCCTGATGATGCTACTCGATGTTGTAGCGAAATATTGGCAATAAAGAATAAGTTTTTACACTACTTTTTGACCTCGAGTTCGAAGAATATTTACTCTTACTTAACCCAAAACGGTCGAATAAATAACTGATATACATAAATTCCTTTTTTATATTTTTTCCTTTGTTTTTTTTCGTAAAACAATAACCAAATTTGACAGCTTATGTCCTAACATCATTGCTCAGACTTGTGTTTGAACATTGATCTCCAAACATGTGTTCTACAGGGTAATTTTTTGTGTCGGCAACATAATTTGACAATTGCAATCGTAAAAATTTCCAAACTTATGTCTCGTGTAGACTGCATATACTTGAATGAACTGTAGAACATTTTTAGAGTTGCATTTTGAACGGGCTATTTAAGTTGTCGCCACTCTATACACATTCATACATATGTACTGGGATAATTTTGTATATGGGATAATTTTGCAATTTATTACCACTTACAGATATATTTTTGTTTTTGTTTTTGTTTTAATTATTTGTTTTGATTATTAAAGCAACATTGAACTACATGCTTCTTAAACCTATTCAGCTTTTATCTCTAATTTAGTATATTTTTGCACATAAAATATTATGAGTAAAATTGAGTTGGGAAATTATTCCGTGTGTTATCATATCAATTGATTTCATTATATTGTCGTAAGTTCATTTCCCTTCAATTCTTTAATTTATTAATATATTTATGTACTTATATGTATGTATGTTTGCATATGTATATTATTGTCTTATGTTGAAAACTTATGTTAATAATTATTGTCATAGGTATCAATCTCAGCAAAACCCTTAACTTCTATTATAGAATATATTATATATAGATATATATTCCTTGTGTGTTTGTAGCTTATTTACTATTTTTTATTGTCTTCTGTTTTTATTAAATTTAAATTCTCTACAATAATAAGTTTGTCTTAAAATTAAATATTCGTCATACGTGTGTGGTGTAATTTTCTTAAATTTATATGAGTGTGTGTGTATATGCATATAGTAATTGATCTATTCGATCACTCAAAAGAAGATCACTATTTTCAGCAAAGAATTCAATATTAAAAGTTATATTCAAATGAATTGAATTATTATGTATATATCAAATGTATTTGTAAGTAAAAAAAATTTATTATGAAACCATGAAACCGGGTTTTTTGAAGTTTTAACTATCTGTAGATCAAATAGCGAGTGCAAAGAGTTTAATAGCTTGCACTCTCTCATACTTACAAAACATACGGCCTGCGAACATTTTTCTCCAAACTAACAAATGAACTTTCTCAGGTTTTTGCAACATTTTTAAAATATATTATTTATTCCTACTTTTCTAACTTAAATTATCGAGTGTAGTAACAAAAACCTTAACTCACTGTAGTAAAACACCCAGTCTTTGGTGGGAATCGAACCTACAACCTCCATAGCGATTGACTATCGCACTACAGGCACCCAAATAAAATATTCTAAAAATTCTTTAATTGTTTAATAAAATAAAGGAAAAGGAAACAAAACTGATCCAGTTACGAAATGAATCATTTTCTGCTCTCACATTTAATTTAAAAAATCATTAATTCTTATTAATTTATTTGTCTAAATGATAAAACTTTAATGAAGGTCTTTCACTGTTATCTTGATTTTTGTGGGACGATGTTAGTGGAAATTTTTGTTTCCTTTACTCGCGAGTATAAGAAAAGAGAAAACGTGCACCTCTACTTTTTAAAGTATGTTTGCAGTGTACACACACACAGACACACACACAAACATTCACCCATCCACGTATGATTGTTTAAACTTATGTTGTAGGCAATATGCAGTTATTTCTGCATATGGCGGATATGATTTTTTTATTTCATTGATTATAACTAAGTTTTGTTAATATATTGTCTACAATTAAATTGACCCAAAAAGTTCTTGTAATAAAAAATTGACAATTTGTTGATATTTTTCAGAGTAAGTAAAACTTAATTTTCCGGTAGCAAAAATATTTGTTTTTTCTTCTTGATTTGATATTTTGTTTTTTGTTTGTTTTCACATTATTGTTAAGTATTATTGTCCATAAAAATAATTCCTTTTCCTATCATCTCTTACAAATAGACATTTCTTCACTCACTATTTAACTTGTGTATTCATCGTTAGGAGACTTTACTTCGCCCTCGTAATAATCAATATCCATTGGACTGCGATTGTTTGATTTATAGGACTGTTTGCTGCTCTTGAGAGGAACGGTTGCCAGATTGGATAAAATATCTGGTCCACCAGGATGTGCGTCGTATTTTGAGTAACTTTCTTCCCGAGAATATTTTTGTATTTGTTCATTGATCCATGGCAAATACTTGATGACATTAGCATAAACACCGGGCAACTTTGGATGGGCACACATGATGCCCCAAGATACGATACCGCCAACAAACCATTTATCCTTTTCGCCTGGATAAGGACACAGAAGTGGACCACCAGAGTCGCCCTGAAAACGAAATACAATTATTTAAAATTTTACTTACATTTTTCATTACAATATTTGTACAATACCTGACAGGCATCTTTACCACCTTCTTCATATCCGGCACAAATCATTCCATCTGAAACTGTCAAGTTGTCTAGCCATTCATCACATTGTTGACGTCGTATAATAGGAACCTGCACTTCGTTTACTATGGGTTCATATGTCGCTGTAGCTTTTTGTATAAAAAGTTAACGATTAAAATCAAAGGCCATAAATTAAGTTTATAAACTTACGATCTTTATCTCGCCTCTTACCCCAACCAATAACGGTACACATGGCATCGGGCTTTAATTGTTTCATGTTGGGCGGAGGTAAACAAACTGGCAGTAAATGCTCATGAAATGCTACACGTTTAGCAAGCTTGTAAATAGAATAATAGTAATAATAATAATAATAATAATGATAATAATATCAATAATAATAATAATAATAATAATAATAATAATAATAATAATAATAATGAATGATTGTTTTAAACTCAAAATATAAATAAATTAAAAAAAAAACTCGAATAAATATTTTGAACTCAAACATAATTGCTAGAAATGATTTTTTTCACTCTTAACCTTCCATGTCTGTTTAGCTGTTTATTAATAGCTAGCTGTGCCCGCCACGTCGTCGGCGTCCTGACAATATTTTGTTCGATTTTTCTTTGAAAGTATTCCACATCTAACTTACTTTTATTGTGTTTGAGTTATTGTTTATATATTTTCTTTATATAGAGGTACCCATACCTGGATACAATTCTAAAATGTATATATAGTTCTAAAAATATTGTAGAGTTCTGTAAATAGTGTTTAAAATATCCCCCTTTCAAAAATAAAAGGTGCTGTTTACAGTATGTGTGTTTTATAGCTTTCCCACTTTTGCACTATTAAATTTCTAAACACATACAACTTTTGTCATGTCAAACTACGAAATCAGCTGGACGGACGACACTACCTAGTAAAATAAATATACCTTGGTCAGCACAATGTTAGGTCTGACAATATTGTAGTACTTCCAGAGCTTAAGAATTCTGGAAGTACTAAAACTACTTTACGCTTATTGGATTTCCAATTTTATACGAAAATAAAAATTTAAAAATCTTACTTGAAACAGAGCAATATCGTTGTCATGTGTTATCGCGGTATTGTATAATGGATGGGGTATAACAGTTTTAACTTTTACTTCCTGACTTGAATATGTATAGGAATTGCGGCGTGTAACGCCTAATTGTATAGTCCAATCTTCCAGATCAATTATAGTGTGGCTAAATTTAAATTTAAATGGAGAGAGAGAGTAAAATGAGTGCAAAGATGTCGCCAAAATATATGTATACGCATGTGTGAATGTATTCTTACTTGCCAATACAATGAGACGCAGTCAAGACCCATTGGTCTGATATTAACACACCGGCGCAGTAAAATATCTTTTCAGGACCACCTAAAATAGCCGCTAAGAAAGGCCATGAGCCAGGAAGAGCTTTCGCACCACCGATTATTCGCCGCGATAACTGGCGTCTTATCTTTTTAATTTTGCCACATTCTAAACGAGAGAATGAAAGATAAATATAAAAGATAAAACCGTTTTTTTATGTTTTATGTACCAAAATTGGAACAAGTCAATTCAGCTATTGGATAATCTTCATCGGGAGTGCAGTTGGAAAACTCCTTCATCAGATTGAATTTCTTTTTGTTGTACATTTTCCAAATATCTGTAGAAACATTGACCGATGTCAACAACGGTCTGTGAGTTTTTTGCGTGACCACACTTGTTGCATTCACCGCACTGTAACCCAACATAGAACAAACGGCAGATGGTGATACTGCTCGATCCCAATTCTTAACACATGCCGGTGTCCAAGTCGTAGTGTTCATTCGAAATACTTCGAGAACTCCTTTACCCAAATCACCATTACGCTCGCTGAGTCGAACTAAGGAAAGAAACAGTGACAAGAGTTTATAATTTACACTAAGACTAAAATCAAAATATAACTACTTACTGCAATTTTTCTCATCTTGACCAAACGGACAGTCGAGTACACCATTACATATGTGATCCGTAGTTATACATTTGCCATTGCCACAAAAAAGTTGATCCTTAGGACACATCTCACATGATTTCTCATCGGCGTGATCCATGCAGTCTAAATTGCCATCACAGACATACTCTTTGGGAATGCAACGATTGTTATCGCACATGAAGCCATCACACTTGGGATTTGCTGAGGCAATCATAACATTTTGGACCTGCTCTAAACCAACACAATCATCCGGACTCTCAAAATCCTTAAAAAGTTTACAATTTAGATACTCGGGCAAACTTAAACCAAAAACATCAAAGAAAAATCCACAACGCCTCATTGTTTCGGTGCAAAGGGATTTGCAAGGGGGTACAGTGGCTCCAGTATTGCCACACTTTGGAACAAAGAGAGTACACAAAAATAAGGACACCAATTCATAGCATCTTACATCTACCAAAGCCTCGTAGGCATCCATATCCTAAGACAAGATAAATTAATTCAAAAATAATAACAACACTGAGAGACATTGACTTATATTACCACTTGGGTTTCCAGTTGACCAAAGTGTCCAATGTAGTTAGGAAATACTGTAAAATTATAGGGAATTTGAGGTCCCTGACAAAATTTCACAATAATAGGGAGACATGTACCAGGTGCTGGATTTTTGCCATAACTCATGGGATCCTCGACATGAACCGTATTAATTATAGTTTTATTCACAAATTTTATAGTCGGATAGGCATTGAAGTAGGCTGCCAAGCCGCCAGCAATCGCCAATAGGGCTAAAGCATTAATTAGTATTTGAAACAAACGAAACTTTAACCGTCCGTTCGTGATGTAAGGATTCGAACTTTTTCGGCGGCTTATAATCTATTTTAAAAATTAAGAAAAAAAAATTTATATGTTTGTATTTTGCATAAAAAGTACTCGTGAAATAAAAAAGTACCTGATGGGATAAAGACATGGTATTGGGAGCACCATTCTGAAATCTCACTATAGTTTGCAGACTGGCTGGTGTTGAAACGCATTTTGGTATTGGAGACATCGGAAGATTATTTTCCAATTCATCAATAGTTTCATTTTGGAACTTTTGCTTAATTTTAATGGGTGTAGAAACTGTATGGTGAGAGAAGGTCGTTAATTAAATCGCTTACGCACTACATTTAACGGTACTTACCATTGCACAACCGTTTAACAGAGAGCGAAGGCAATAAGGGGACCTCCATTATTTTGGTATTATAACCTGGACTGGATATTTGACTAAAACTATCACTTGATATTGTGGAATCTTGCCGAAAATTAAATTTGTTGCGAGTAGGCAGTACCGGTCCACTGCTACTAAATTTAGTTGAGGACAAAACAAAGCTGTTATTCGAATCCTGATGAAGCATTGCCGTCTTGTCTGCATTATTTTTATTTATACGTGCTGCATTTTGTAGCAGAGGCGCATCAATAAGATTTTTGGGACTCGAGGTAGCGGAAAAACTATCACTGGTCAAGTTGGAATCCTGTCGTTGGTGTAGTTTAGGATATTGTATTGGAGGTGGGCGCTTATTGCGATTTAACTGATTCCGCATTGTAAGTGGGGGCTGTGGAGAGGAATTTTTTGTATTCGCTGAATCTTGAAGTTCAAAGTTGTGATTTCTTGCTGGAGGTACAGGTGGACGTTTCTGATGCACCGTAAGTGGTTGTTGACCATGAGTAGCTAATGGGGAATTCCCAGAACCTGAAGCTGAAATTGACATTGATGAACCGGTGGAGATGCTCGACCCTGCCGAAGCAGTCGATGAGGTCGATGTTGAGTTTGGAACAGTTGAACAAGCTTTATTACTCGAACCGATGCTGTTATTAAGTGAATGTTGAGAGTGACTTTGTGAATTAAACTGCAACGGCTCTTGATTTGGGACATTTTTACGTTGCCTGCCGCGTGCTGGCACACTTGGCACAGCGGTTGCTTTATTTTTCAATTGTGTGTTCAATGAGGTCCCATTATTGTTATTATTCCCCATCACATTACATCCCTGTGACAAAAAGTCTGTATTCATTTCATTGTTATTCAAAGTGTGAATAGCGTCATTCATTAAATTCAGAGGCCGCTCACTTTTATATGAAACTTCCTTAGTTAATGGTGAGTCAGCTAATGCCCTTTCTGTGAGACAGCTATCCACCGACGATTGGGTATCCACGCTAGAAAATCGACTGCGAAAATCTGCGGTGGTAGATGTTGAAGCAAAGCGCTCGCTATGCGAAGATGAACCATAGCCAGAGGATGTGATACTTGAATCAACAGTGCTGCTAGATGAACGATTTGATCTCTTAAGAGCATTATTAATGTCTCCAGTTAAAGCAGCTAGTGTCTTTGTCGCAAAAGTTCCATTAAGCTGTTTAGCTGGAGCGTTAGCTGAGAATCTGACAGGAGTAGAATTTAACGATTCTTCAAAAACTGAATTTTCCAAACTCATATGGTCGTCATCTGAAGCACCACTTGTATCGTAACCGCTTCCACACTTATGTGACATAGCCTCAGAGTAAGCAGAACGTGATATAGTCGTTCCGGTACTTTCTATAGCGCCAACCTCACTGTTTGTGCTTAAATTTGTGCAACCCCAGCCTGCTGTTGAAAATTGTTGCAGGTCCTGGGGATATTTGAAAGCAGTTTCTCCAGTCGATGCTGCCGATGATGGAGGTGTAGGCGAACCTCTTAAATCATTTGTAGCTGCGCTACTCATCGAGTTCGAAGTAAGTTTGTTGCGAAATGTTCTCTTTGGTATTGGTGGGGGTGTATTTAAAGCTGTTTGATACTGCTGCTGCTGCTGCTGCTGCTGCTGCAGTTGATTTTCTTTTTTATTCATCTCTGAAGATTTTTTAGTTGAACGCTTCGTAGATGTAGAAGTCAAATTTAAATTATTTACCTAAAATGAGTTATGAAACTGTGTAAATTATAATATTTCTCCAATAAAATAACAAAACAAGAAGCTTGAATGCCCTAACAATAAAATAAAATGTGAGCCATTAAAAATAAACTATGCATCCGAATGGAAAAAATATATTCTGCTCCAATATTCACTACATTTTGTATTATAATCCGCTTACTATCACATTGCAGCAAAAGACTGAAAAAGTTTTCTCAATCAAGTAACCACTTCAATAGCACTTCTAGAGCTTTCTGCCGCTATCCCGATGAATTTATACAAACTGTTAATGAATCATGGATTCACCAAAAAATTACTGTGGATCCTAAAAAATTATCTTAAAACGAAATCCGATTTTTTTAATAGCCGTATCGGTACAAAGTCCATAACGTTGCTTGAATATGATCAAAGAATCTTAAGCTAGATAACAGCGTCCTTGACAGGTCATAGAAACTTTATGTATCCACTGGCCAAGATAAAAATCAAATTATATGATGCTTACAGACTATGCCTGGAAGAGGCTGAGATTATAGCGACTATATTGTATAAATGTGCAACACTGGCTAAGCCTTATATCCCCTGAGGATGCGACAAGATAGAAGTAACTTATCAATCGGTTGCCTGAAATCATTGAGGGCCGAAGGAGTCAAGGAGGGAACCTTAAATTTAGTAACCTATTTAGAATCCCTCCCACATTAAGAATATAATAAAACCTTTGTTTTATACTTTAAGAACCACAGCGGATCCGGATTTTGTAATGCAAAGTAACAGTCATCAGTTACTTTTGTACAAATAATAACAAATATAATTAAAATCAAAATAAAGCACTTGCCTGCTGTTGCAATCGGAGATTTGGCTGATGATGTTGCGACTCCAGTGATGCCGACATTTTTGGTGATGACGGTGGAAGTAACGGCTGAAAATGTTTCGTTTCATCATGGAATAAGGTTTCATTCAGGTCTTTTAAACATATTTTTTTATTTTCAACTTCAGTTAAAGCACTGCTATTATCCATTTTCGGTATAATATTAGTACCCACAAAAGTTTGGCGATAAAGTGATGATTTCGGTTGAGAAATGTGTTGCTTTTGCAGTTCTTCGTAAAGATGGTGTTGGTGTTGGTGTTGCTGTTGTTGCTGTTGATTTTCATTTTCTAACATTGGGTAGCAATGAGATGAGTGGCGTCTAACAACCATATTATCACTAACTGGTAATAATGCAACAGAGTTACACAGCTCCTGTTGTTTATCGTAAAAATCCAATAAAGAATTATGGGGCAAAGCTAAGCTTGAAGCTCGCTCTGAACTGTAAGATAATAAATTCATAAATAATAACATAAATAAATTATTTCTTTAATTATAACTTAGTGTATATTCCTGACAAAATTCATATAAAAATAAACATTATTTTTTATAGAGTTTTATATATAGAGTTTGACTTTTATCAAGACAAAATTTAGTTAGGTACAGTCACTAGGTAAAATATGCATGTATCCTGTAATCAGTTGTTTAAGAATAAATTCTAAGGCATTTGAATGTCATCGCATGTTGAGGATGTTTCCCACAGCACAGATTTTATATAAAGTAATCTTTATGAAGTAATTATATTAAAAATAAATATTTTTACTTATTTTTTTGTCCTGAGTACAAAACTAAAACAAATCTCTACTTTTACACAAAAAAGTAATCAATAGATGTGCTATTGTAAACAAACGCACAGTGACTGTTTTCAAGTGAGAAGAAAATGCACAATTTATGTATGAAAGTCACGAACACAGTTAGTGTTCGTACATGTTAATCATCAAACTGTCAAACAGATTTTAATAAATTTTTTTCTTTATTCACTCTCCTTGACCACAGACTTTATACCTCTAAAGTTTCTTATTAAATTAACTTTTAACAAGTCATATTACATTTATTCAAAGTTCAATTTTATTTTATTAATTAGAAAAATTATTAGCTGTACTATTCTTAATGGTGAGCCACTCTATAATATACATAAGTATAAATACTTTTGAGAAAGATAAAATCCAGACGTATTATTGTTTTTTTGAAAAATTTCAAACAGCGATTAGATCACGGTTGCAATTTATTAAGAGGTAATAATACTTGTACTACATATAGTGTAAAACGCTTTTTACGAATATTTTTTTCGTTTTACTTCGATAAAAAAATGTTTGAGGCATGAGAAAAAATATTTTTTTAAACTAAGCCTTAATAGGTCCATTATTATAACTTGCCAATAGCTAAAGTTGGGATTTTATCGGAGAGATATGTAGTTTTTCATTATTATAAGTAAACTAAAAATAATCTTTATCAGGTACTTTAAAGCTAAATGCGATGAGCTTGCAGAGTCTCCATTAGCAAGTTTGTATTAATATGAGTAAATGTTGAACATAATAAGAATGACCATGCAGATTTATGCTTTGAGTTAAACACGAACACAGTTTGAGTGTACAAACAAAAACCAGTGTAATATTAAAAAACAAACAAAAAACCCACTAAGCCTCGTATTTTAAAACATGCGACGAGTAAACACGGCGCTAGTATAGAAAGTTCGTTTTACTCGGTCAGCTTTTCATGATACGAAGAGGTATGCTCACTAATGGTATGATATGAGCAGGCATGTGTTCAGTAAGTTAATTTGTGTTCGAGTTGACCACTTGCTCATGGGCTTATAAAATCGAAATGAATATCGAAATAACTTTCAAAATTATCGCCATTTTTAAAGCTTCCAAGCAATATACAGTTTGTATGAAAATAAAAAATATATATGTATATAAACATGCGATATGATATTAAAAATTGCAAAAAATAACAAAACAGAAAGATAAAGTTGTTCCAAACACAAAACATAGTTCAAGAGCAAAATGAACGATTGAACTAAAAGAACGAACTAGATCATAGTTTTGAACTATGAACTAAAATAAGCGATCACTAAAATGAACTATTTGACACAAGTTTAAAATGAAAACTAAAATATTAAACTTACCGTTGTTTCTGTTTATCTCCAAGATATTTATTGTCATTGATCTTGAAACACTGGTTGTCCATTGTTAAAAACGCCATATTTGTAAGAATCGTCATTTACAGAGTGCTCGAAATGCCTGAAAAAAAAAACAATGTTTATTTCTATTTGTAATGGTTCGTAAACTCTACATGGTCATTCGAAAACTATTTGCGAAAGTAAAATGTCAAATTTTATCGGCAACAAAATTAGTAAAACAGAAACTAAAAAATAAGAGTTTATTTAATGCAATTTCTAAAAAAAAATTTCTTCAAATATTTTGTCCAAAAGCTGCCTTTTATGACTTTATGTAAAACATAAGCGATGATTAAGCGATGAACACGGACATCGCTTAATCATCGTTGAAATGTCATTTGTCAAGGCCCCACAAGAGGTACAGAAAATTTAAGCCCACCGATCAAGCATAGTTTCAAAAATTTCATTAAGGGGTAATTAATGGTGGTGGGGGTTGTCAATATGGGTAAATTTTTTATACTATTTTTTGCTCTAGTCTCACCATTCTAACGCAATATAGAATGCAGAAAAGTCCTAATTTTTCAAAAAAAAAAAAAATAAACAAAATTAAAAAAAAAAAATTTAAACAAATTATTAAAAAATTTTTAAAAAATTAAAAAAAAAATGTTACAAACAATTTTAAAGAAAAAATTTGTATAAAAATGTTACAAATAAAGTTTTCTATAAAGTTTTTACAAATAAAATTTTCTATAAAGTTTTTACAAAAAAAGTTTTCTATAAAATTTTTACAAAAAAATTTTCTATAAAATTTTTACAAAAAAAATCTATAAAATTTTTACAAAAAAAACTTTTCTATAAAATTCTTACAACAAAATTTTCATAAATCTTTTACAAATAAAATTTTCTATAAAATTTTTTTAAATAATATTTTCTATAAAATTTTTTTAAATAAAATTTTCTATAAAATTTTTATAAATAATATGTTCTATAAAATTTGTACGAAAAAACATTTCTATAAAATTTAAAAAAAAAAAAAATTTTTATAATTAAAAAAAATTCTATAAATTTAAAAAAAAAATTTAAAAAAAAATTTTATAAAAAAAAATCTATAAAATTCTTACAAAAAATTTTTCAATAAAGTTTTTAGTAAACAATTTACTATAAAATTTTTACAAATAAAATTTCCATAAAATTTTTACAAATAAAATTTCCATAAAATTTTTACAAAACAAATTTCCATAAAATTTTTACAAAAAAAAATTTCCACAAAATTTTTACAAAAAAAATTTCCATAAAGTTCTTACAAAAAATCCATAAAATTTTTTAAAAAAAATTTTCTATAAAATTTTTACAATAAATTTTCCATAAAATTTTTATAAAAAATTTTCTTAAAACTTTACAAAAATTTTTCTATAAAATTTTACAAAAATTTTTTTTGTAAAAAAAATTTTCCAATAAATTTTACAAAAAAAAAATTTCTAAATATTTTACAAAAAAAAATTTTTATAAAATTTTACAAAAAAATTTTCTATAAAATTTTACAAAAAAAATTTCTATAAAATTTTACAAAAAAAAATTTCTATAAAATTTTACAAAAAAAAAAAAAATTCTATAAAATTTTACAAAAAAAAATTTCTATAAAATTTTACAAAAAAATTTTCTAACCAAAGGTTGGCTAATAGCAAGACAGATATATACATACCATTTTCAAAAAAATAGAAAATATATAAAAAGAATAAAAATAAAGAAAGTTTGGATTGATACTAGATTAGTGTTAACTAAAAACGAATGTTGGGAGTAAAACAAATAAACAAAAAGTAACTTTCATTGCTAACCGAAGGTTGGCTGAAGTAACAACAACATACATATAAGGTGTTAAGTATTAAAAGTAAAAATATTCAACAAGAGGGAAGCTTAAGGTAGTGTTAGACTTCGTTCTCACCAACTGACGATTGATACATAATTGAATACAAGTTTTCTCGTATTCCTTTATCTGGGTTTGGTTGGTTAAATAGATTATGCTTACAACTAAAACACTACCCTAAGTAGATTAGATACAAGAGTGCTGATGACGGACGTGGCTGTCTAGAAAATGTGCATTCCGCTCGTGCTGGAGTCTAAAAATTAAATTTTCCCAATTCTTCTTTAATATTATCACCTAATTTGTAATTTAATTAATTCTTTCTTAGAGAGAATAAAAACGAACTTAAGCTTGATTATAAAATTTCATTGTATGTGAAAAATGTTTGCTTGGTAGTATAATATAAAAAAGAAAATAGAGTTTACAAGTGTAAAAAAATATCAGAAAAGCTCTATCTCCTATGAAATATAATATACAAATTAAAAATGTCTCATATACTATTTCTTTGATAAGTTTATTTAAATAGAAAATTAATAACAATTGAAACTACCAGGTAGATATATACGAAGAGTGCTGATGACGGACGTAGCTGTCTAGAAAATGCATTCCACTCTGCTGGTGTCTAATTGTTTCTTTATCTCTTTATAATTAAGAACTTAAACCTAAATAATTAATTTATTCATTTTCTATAAAATTTAAAAAAAATCTATAAAATTTTTACAAAAAAAAAAAATTCTATAAAATTTTTACAAGAAAATTTTCTATACAATTTTCACATGGGTAGAAATTTTAGGGTACGATATACATATACCGTAAATGAGATTTTGCTGATTAGTGGAAAAAAATGAATTAAACTAATTTTGTACCTAATTCTGTATAAATAAAATAACTGCGGTGAACGGTATGGAAGATTCAGCACGGCAGAATATAGCTCTCTTACATGTTTTTTTTTTTTTTTTTTTTTTGTTGCCACAATTTTCTGAGTATCCCCGAAAGTTTTGATCAGATAATTAAATGATATCAGTACTCGTAAAATTGTGCAACAATCTAGAATATTACCAAAAGTGACAGAGTATAAGTAATTTTATTTCTAAATTGAATTAATATTACTTATACCCAACCACATACAAAAATCTCTTAATTTTTCTGTGTATGAATGAACATCTAATCTCTTACTCCGATGCAGACGTTTAATTTCAACCCAATTGTTTTAATTTTTTTTTTATTTTGAAAATTAATTTATGTAGTAAGATAAGATCGGCGTAAAATCGTCTGTTTTAGGAATCCCATAATAATCCCATAATGGGGAATTTTTAAATATTTTGTTCCTCGCTTCAAATATAGGATACGTTTTTCTGTATAAAATATCTACTTTGCAATATAAAATAGAGATAAAAAGTGAATTTACGCAATTTTGTCGATTTAATAATATTGAAAACTTGGCAGCACCTCTTATTTTAGTAAACGGGTAATTTAAGACACTATAACAATAGAATTTTATATAAAACCTATGTTGCAATATTCTGACTAATTGAGCTACCTCTATACAAAGTAAATATATAAAACACGTCTTAGACGCCCTAAGAATATTTTGTTCGATTTTGCTTTGAAGTTAATCCACAACAAATTTTAAGACTCCTACTTTTATAGTGTTTGAATTATGTTTTATGTATTTTCTTTATATAGCGGTACAAATCCCTAGATAAAATTCTAAAATTTATATTTTATATATTATTGCAGGGTTCTGTAGTATTTAAAATGTCCAGCTCACAAATTTAAAAGGAGCCTAGTTTGCTTCAAATCGTTAAAATTGTGTGCTTCCAATAAGTTTTCTCTATTTTCTTTGGGAAATTAGATATTTTTGCGAAAAAAAGTATCCTTTTTTTGAATCGTGATACTAAGGTACATAAGTCTTCACAATTTTATTAAAATCCAGCCAGTAGTTTTTACGTGATGCCAACAAATGCAGACGGACAAACATACATACATACATATATTTTAGAATTTTATTCAGGGATGGACACCTCTAGATAAAGTAAATAAATAAACCATAACTGTAACTGTAACACTATGAGAGTAAGAGTCTTAAAATTTGGTATGGATTACTTTCAAAGTATAATTGAACATAATATTGTCAGAGTGCACACGAGGTGGCGGGCACAGCTAGTATCAAATAATATCATTATATCAAACATTAATATTCAATTAATTTTCGATTAGTATACAATTTATCAAAACACTATTATTAAAAAGTAAGAAGTAAATAAAACAAAAATAACAAAGAAATATCAAAAACACATACCACAATATTTGAGCCACAAAACCTGCGGTTGTCAGTTGCTTCGAAAATGTCGTCTTTTAGGAGAAGTATTTTTTGTTGCTGTTCCACGTAGTATCTACATACATGTGTACGTATGTATATTCCTTGATACCTTTTGGTTAATTTGTTGATTTGTTAATGTAATTGTTTCTTATTTATGGTATAGTTGTTGTTGCTTTGTTTTATATGTACATATATGTATGTATATGTATATATGTATGTATGTACATACATACATATTTCTTAAATTTTTCTTTTCTATAATTTGGTTGTCACTGTTCACTGAAAATAAGATTGACCTGATGTTATTTTGTAAATATTTTGTATTTGATTGTCTGTATGTATATGAAAAAGAAGAAAAAGAGGAGGAGGAAGAAGAAAAAAACAATGTCATACTGCCAGGACAACAAAATAAAATATTTGTATTTGTTTGTTTGGATGGGCATGTTTTAATATTTTCTCATTTTTGCCCTGAGATTCCCTTATTCCTTAAAGGATTTTTATTGAGAATAATGGTTGGTTAGTTGAGTGTAAAAACGAAAAAATAACAGAATAAAATAAAATAAAATAGATTTTTCTTATTATTTTTCCTTTTTAAGTGTTTATACTCGTATTTCTGTATGTATGTGTGTGTTGAAAGATTAAGAACGTTAGCTTTTTTATTCTTATTCTTATTATATTTTAATTTTATTTTGTCGTTCATTTTACGCATTTTTTTTTTTTTGTATATAATTAATAAATTTATTTTTCCCAACTGTTATTTTTGTTGTTGTTATGTTTTTTATTGTTTTTACAGACTTTTTTGCATTCATACATATACAATTGTATTAATGTGTATCCATTTGCATACATACATATATTTGTAGCTTTTTAATTTTTTTTTGTATAATCGCTTTAAAATTTGATAAAATTTTAAAAATTTTATTTCATTACCAAAAATGGTTTTACCTTTTTTAAAAATTTTAAGTTTTTCTTCAAAATTATTGTCATAGAATTACTTTTTAACGAGGTGCAAATAACAAAGTGCAATCAATAAATGAAAAACAGAAAATTTCAAAAACACAAAGTCACATTTCTTTTTTGTAATTTTCTCTATATCGATTTTATTTTGCACAGTTTGAGATTTAGCAAAGTGAAAAATTTTTATCGATTTGTTATAACTTCACATTTTTAAATTACAAAAAAAAAAAAAATACATATATTCGTCGTTTTGTCATCGTTTTTATATTAATGTTATTCCTAAAAGATAAAGATATATATTTTTATTATTTAAATTGTAAATTTGTTATACTGTTTATTTTAAGTATACAATATACTAGATGTGATGAATATTATAAGCAGTATAAAATAAATTCCTCCGACGCGCCTTGACATTCTAGTTCTAGTACAAAATATTTACAATTGTAAGCACGTGTTGCTCATCAACAAAAAGAGCTACAACGTCCACGACAACCGCCTACGCACTGCAACCGATTTTACGTTGTCGTTGGTTTTTACTACAATAATAGTATTGTTCAACGGTCCTAATACATCTATCTGTACGTATGTATGTACGTATTTTAATCTGTTTGTACTGTTGTACATGCGAATGTTCAATGTAGAAAGTCATGTGCAGGTGTTGAAATGTTAATGTTACTTTGGACTGAAAATGTTAAAATGTTCTCTTCTCCAACACTTCTAAACTTTCACTGTTGCCAATTTGTTGGCAACACAAATTTAACGGTTTATTTTATTTTTCTTTTAACTTTTTAATGTGCTACTGCGACATACATAAATTCCAAGTGTAAAAAATTTCCATGAAATAACTGCCAGTGAAATCGTTTTAAGTAAAATCATATAAATGGAACAAAAACCTCCAGAAAGATCCAACAGCAATAAACAACTCCCAATGAAACAAGTCAAAAATTAAATAATTTCATATTGAAGAGGTGCAAGTTTTTTTCTCTGGGTATAATATATTTAAAATTGGCTTCGCTTACGAAACATTTTCTATAGTGTCAGCCTTAGGCCGGGCAAAAGGAATGTACTCGTATAAGTAAAGAAAAGTGTTCTGTACTTATAAAGTGAGCATCTTTAATAATAATATTGGCCACTCCGCGTTCAGAAATCTTTCACTTGGCAACAATAACAACTAAGAATGAGATAAAATATTCTTAAACAAGGCAAGCAAACGAAGGTGGGAATACAAAAATTCTTTAAGAGAACTTCTCTGTTAAATCTCAATGTTAATTTTCTTCTCATTTGGATCAAACCGGGATGGAAATGGAAATTTTATCGGCATCAAAATCGGAAAATAGTGTTTTTTTTTTGAGAAAACGTTGATGAAAAATATTTATAATTAGCACCACATTTGGAATGGATTTATAATGTTAGTCATTCCCAGCATTATAAAATATTAATTTCCGAATCCATGAAGTTTAACAGACGGAGCATGCAAACTATTCACATTTTTTTTCTTTTTGGATTGTATACATTAAAAAATTAACAAAAATATAATTTCCTTTGTATTATTTAATGAATAAACTAGATGCGCGCTCCACGTCATTGGCGTCCTGACAATATTTTGTTCGATTTTGCTTTGAAAGTAATCCGCACCAAATTTTAAGGCTCTTACTTTTATAGTGCTAGAGTTAAGGTTTATATATAATCTTTATATAGAGGTACCCATCCCTGGATAAAATTCCAACATTGATATAAGGTTCTAAAATTATTGTAGAGTTCTGTTAATAGTGTTTAAAATAAACCGCTAATAAAAATAAAAGGTGCTGTCAAGTTTGCAGTACCTTTAAATCGGTAAAATTGCGTACTTTTTCTCGATTTTCTATTGAAAATGACATACCTCCTCACTAAATTTTATTAAAATTTATCCAGTAGTTTTTACATGATGCAAACACAGAAAGACGGCTGACAGACAGATATGTATGTATACCCAAAATTGTTGTTTTGTATTCAATTTTTCGAAAAATATTTCATGTACAGAAATGGTCCTTTTGCTATTTTATTATAAGTATAGATTAATAAATTTTCTTGCTTACGTTCTTTGTTATTAAAAGATAAAGACAAATTAAACACTAGCAGAAAGTAATGAATTTTCTGCAAGGCTGCGAAGAATGCTAAAAAGGATGTAATAAAGAACTTAAGTTAAAAAAATTTAAAATTAAAAAGTTTAATTTATAATAACTTGAAATGTTCTTTTCATGATAAATATATATTCACTAGCTATTCCCGGTGCGCTTCGCTACACCCATCCACTAAAAATACAATAAACATTTGAAAGAAACGTATCACCAACTTTTAACACGAAACCCCACGTTATTCTTTGACAAAACTATTACAGTTTATATGCAAGGTACGACACCCATTGTTCCCATCCCATCTGTTTTTTGCTAGACTATGCGTATTAACACGATATTTGCTTTGCTTTGTATAGGAGGTACAACTCCCTCTATTCTAATCTACATAATTAGTATTTTGCTAGATAAGCACATTAGTATGAGGGTTATTTGTACAAATTTTCAATACTCTACGTATTGTAGTTCTCTAGGTAAACAAATGTTTCCCTTTGTATGGGAGTTACCACGCCAACTGTCCCAATTCAGATCTATCTATTATAGTTCTCTTGTTTCTTATAAAGTGGGCGTGGTTAATTGTTTTTCCGTAAAAAAACTACGTTGGATTATGATTAAGATTTAAAAAAAATGGCCAAATCGGTGCAGCCGTTCTTAAGTAATGCGATTACTAGCGAATAACATTTAATTTTATTTATATACATATGCACTGTTTTACATATGCAAATTTTTTCCAGTTCGCATATTTTTGCAATAAATCAAGAACACAAAAATTTATAATAAAAAAAATTATTTTATTGTAAAATACGGTTTTTATACACTCTTCCCGTTTGTAATTTCTACAATATTCTATTATACGTATTTCTTTTTTGCTATATTTTCTCACACTTTTGGTTTGTTAACTTTATTGTTATAAAAACCAAAAATTCGCATTAAAAAAATTAACATCAAATAACTAACAAATTTTGAAATTACTTGTAGCATCTGGATGTGTTATTATTATGGACTATAAATTTTTTGGGCGCTTTAAACAAAAGCAAACAGCTATGAAACGAAAACAAAAAGAAAACTTATAGTTTTTTTTATTTAACATTTAAACAAGCGATAAATATTTGAAAATATTAAAAATTTGTTTATTTGTTCAAATTTATTTAATATTCAAATTTAATATATGTATATTTTCCAGAACAAATTTTTAATTTTAGAAATCATAAAAAGAGGGAAAAAATTAATTTCCAAATCTAGTTTTTAAATCAACAATTTCAAGTTCACATAATATCCTTCAAAAAAACAAACTGATCAAAGAAAGCGTAACATAATAGTCTTATTCATTATACGTTAATTAAAAACATTGTTCTTGTTAGAAATGTAGTGCATTTTAAAACGTATTCTGAACCGACTGTAATCCCACCCATTTTACAACATACTGCTGTGACCGCCACGTCGTGGGCGTGCTGACAAAATTTTGTTCGCTTGTTGTTGCTTTGAAAGTAATCCACACCAAATTTTAAGACTCTTAATTTTATAGTGCTTCAATTATGGTTATGAATTTCCTTATATAGAGGTACCCATCCTTGGACACAATTCTAAAATTTATATAAAATTCTAAAAATATTGTAGATTTCTGAAAATAGTGTTTAAAATATTCTACTTTTAAAAATAAAAGGTGCTGTCAAGTTTTAGTGCATTTAAATCGGTAAATTGCTTACTTTCTTTATTTTTTCTTGGAAACGAAATATTATTGCGAAAAAAGTATCTTATATCCAGTAGTTTTTCCATGGTTCGAACACAGACAGACGGACAGACAGATAAAAATTCTAAAAATTGCAGTTTTGTATTTCATTTCAATTACTAACTGCTCCAGCAACAAAATTATCAAAAAATATTTAATGTACAGAAAGGGTTCTGTTACAGTTTTAGTATATGTAAACATTACTTTAATGATGAGCCAGAATTGGCTCGTAACGATTTGTTCATTAAATTTGTCATATAAAATCTTTTTCCGATTTTTCTTATGCTCTCTTTTTTAGACATTCATTCTTTCAACAATGTCACCATATTTTTATAAAATTTCATTAACTTTGTAAATAAAACGATGAAGGAAAATTCAGCACCAATGAAATATTGCAAAAAAAATTGGAGAGTATTTGAAGTGACTGTCAATATACAATTATTTACAATTTTGACAGCGTTTTTTTTCCAGAAGTTGCAGAAGTATTCTGTTTCATTACTGCAGGTTTTGCATTCTAAGCGCTTCAGCGCTATATCACTTGATCCGTAATAAGCCGGTACAACTGAATATGTATAATAAAAATACAAAGTTGAAAGATAATTATATTAATAAATCCTAAAAGTATGCTTTTAATAATATTCCTTAATGCAAAATTACGATCAAAATTGCCACGTAAAATTAGTATGAAATCGTCAAATCATGCAAAAAAACGTCAAAATTTAAAAATAATATTTATTATTTTTAATATATTATTAGACTTTTAATGGTGTTTTTAATAAACAGTTAGATATTTTAAACGCACCTGCATGATTTTTTTAGTTGTATATAAGTATTTAATTAACTATTAATTTATTATTATTATTATAAACTGATTTATCACCGTCTTTTTGTTATTTGTTTATTTAACTTATTTTGTTTTAAATGTTCATACCAAAATAAAGGTATTAAAATAATAACAATATCGTGCATTTATCAAACTGCACACAGAATGTTGTACCAGCGTTGAAGACACTTGTGCAGTCAAATGAAAACTATTTGAAGTGGGTCCTTATGCTTTCGCAAAATGACTGTTTATATTATGATGAATTAATAATAAATACGTTGTTGTAGTTTTGTTTGAAAAACCCAACAGTTAAGAGCCACTCTCAATGACTTGAACATACTAAACACTAAACAATTATAATTATGGAAAATCCAATAAGTCATTGAATTCGTAGAAACTCAAATGTTTAAGGAGTGAATGATTTTAACTTTTAACAAAGAAAGTAAAAGAAATGTAAATTTCCTTTTCGGCAGCATGAGTTTAAGCCAACTCTTTTTAGTCATCCTGATGCCATATTCTGTAATTCTCGTAGCTAAATCTATCGCTAAAATTCTAAAAATGCACAAACAAATTATGAGTGTTGTTGTAAGAATGCTCGTAATTTGTTGGTGCATTTTTAGAATTTAAGCGATAGATTTAGCTACGAGAATTACAGAATATGGCTCCTGGACCTTTGAATTATTATTTAAAAAATTCGATGTGGAAATAAAGAAAATTTTAAAAGCAACAGTAACACCAATAAGAAAATGCCTTCAATAACCACTACACTCTAGTGCATAATTATAGGCACAGACAGTTTTTTTTTACGATTTTTATTTTAGGAATATTTGAACAAACAAATTACCGAATAATATCAAATTGAGTGAAGTAATAGAATTGCAAATGTTTAGAGTGGGTTTTGAAGATAAATCAATTAAATCAATGTTTTATGGCCATATTCATAAAAAAATAAAGTTTACTTTCATTATATCTTGAAAAATTTGTATACAAAAATTGTAATAAAGAATGGTTAGGTTAATTTCAATGAATATGGGAATTATATTATAGCAGCACCTCATAAAATAAACATAAATTCGTATTTATAATTCTATTCTTCTATAGAAATATTAGTTTTTATTTTACTTCTATGTACTATGTGGCTTTACCTTTGCCCAACTTGTGGTTCCAATCTCAACATACAAGAAACAATTGTGAAAACCAAGAGTGATTCGGACAAAGTATAAGTACCTATATACCTATTTGGGTCCAATCTATCAAGCCTGAAACCTAGCAAAAGACAAAAAAAAGTGTTATTAAAGTCTGATATGCCGTTTTAGAATCAGATATATCGCATCTTTAACGCAACACAATTATATCTGAAAAATCAAATTTAGCAAAGTTGAAGTTATCAAAATGTATGAATAAAAAATATTTATTTAACTTCGGATTAGATTGAGAAATAATTTTAAAATATATTTTGCAGATAAAGTTCAAAGGTATAAAGGAACAATTCTTTTTCAATAACTTGATTTTCGAGATATACCTACTCTGCATTAATAAACGGTATACGAACACAGTAGAACGTAGTTTTTATTTTTAAATATTGGCCGATACCCTTTTTCTTCCTCTGGGTCAGAATTTGGCATGATAAAAAGTAAAGTGTGAAATTGTGGAAACACTCTCATAAGAAAAATTAATTCCGACCCTAAAACAACATTTACAAATTTTTTTATCAAACCAATTTTTATATGTAATGGCGATAAAAGAAATTGTTTATTTATTATTGTGGGTGAATAATGATATTTTCGTTGCCTAATGTCCCTTCAGATCTTGACTCATATTGTTTTTTGGTTGTTTTTTTTTTGAAAAGTATGCAATTTAACGTAGTAGTCTTGATATTCGAGATGGAATGGAACCCAATTCTTTTAAATCACGGAAGACCCGCCAATCGTGCTCCTTTTAATTAAGTAGGGCTCTTGGAATTATCAGAATAAAGAAGTATAACTTTAAGACTAATCTTAGATGATTCAATAGGAAAATATTTTGTTCGTTATCTAAAAAAAAAAAATATATGAACTCCAGTAACATTTACGCCAAGTTCGGGCAGATGTTTTTTTTTAATAATAGATGGGACCGTTTGCGTTATGTTCTTAATATCCGAGTATAAATTATATAAACGAAACTAATCATTATTAAGAATATTCATAAACTCTATTATAACACTTTTCAATCTGTTTTATTTTTCAACTATCAACAATCAACATCCTTTTTTTTATCAATTAAAATTTTTAAGCAACCAACTTTTTAATTTTTTTTTCTCAACTTCCTTTCATCATTCAACTAATTTGTTTTTTAATATTCATCTTAAATATTTAACAGGACGTTTACCCTGGAAATATAAGCCTTTTAGGCTTCTGCACCTCTTTCTTTACCTTTATGGTCTTTAAAATTAAGTAAAATATTAAGAATATTAAGGTATCATTTTATTGCTTTAAAATTATTTTCGTTATTAAAATACAAGTTTACATTAATTATTTTAAACTATTTGATTTCGTATAATTAATAAAAACAAAATACAATTTTATTAAAAAACAAACAAAAACACTCAAAGCCAATTTTCTTGCATCTAATAAATTGGAAAGTTCTTATCGATTTTATAGTGCCATGAATATAAACCACCTTTAATATCAAAAACCTTTCGATTTGGAAACGATTGTAATAAATGTTGAGCAGCGATTTGCGAATCATTTCCGCGCCTGCATAAAAAGACAATTGGTATTTCCGACTTCTCCATGGACCCGTCATCGACCTTTAAATACGAGTCATCCAGTATTGTTTTAAGGGGAACATTTTTCGACGATGGTATGTGACAAATCTCAAACTCTGCTGGTTGTCTGACATCTATTAACAAATGTTGGACATTTTGAAGAGTGTCTCGATATTCTTCAACAGTCAAGCGATGTTCAAGTTGTAATAAATTTAATGCAACATTTTTATCTGATGCACGCATACCGCAAAATTGCTCGTAGTCTACAAGATGATTTATTAAAGGCTTAGAAGAACAAACATCGCAATTCTCCCGTTTTATACGAAGCCGTATATTTCGAAAAATGCAGCGCGCTCCCTCAAAAAGAAGCAAGCGACCGGACAAAAGTTCACTGCTAGCAGCTCCTAAAGCCACCTTTATAGCTTCTAGTGCTTGCAAAGAACCAATGATCCCGGTAACAGCTCCTAGAACTCCACCGTCTCCACAATTTGTAACAGACTCGGGAGGCGGTGGTACAGGAAAGAGACACCTATAGCATGGCCCATTTTCACCATAATTATATACTGTCAATTGGCCATCCAACTGCAGTGCACTTCCAGACACCAAGGGACGATTTAGTATTACACAAGCATCGTTTAATAAATACCTAGTTGCCACATTGTCAGTACAATCCAATATGACATCGTACTGCCTCAAAATGTCCAAAGCATTTTCGCTATTAAGCATTAAGCGATGACAATCTATTTGACAATATGGATTTATTTCCAACAAAGCCGCCTTGGCTGAATCCACCTTTGACATGCCGATCTTACTTTCAGTATGCAGCGTTTGCCTGTGAAAATTACTTCTCTCCACTTCATCGTAATCGACTAACCCCAAACGTCCACAACCAGCAGCTAAAAGATACTGAGAAGATGGACATCCCAACCCCCCCAATCCAACAATAAGAAATGACGACTCCTTTAATTTCTTTTGGCCTTTTACGCCGAAATTTGGTAAAATAAGTTGTCGGCTATAACGTTCAATATCTTCATTGCTTAATTGGCTCCCATATTCAGATGCTACTGTATTTTGTTGTGACTGCAATTCCAACAATCTTTTCACCTTTGCGTCTCGCTCTTTCTCAAGAGCTTGTATTTCTTTGCGAAGATTAAATATTTCATCATTAGCTGCTTTATTATCACTCGACATTTTCTAACAGAAAATTGCTATTAAAAAATTAAATTTTATAAACATAAACACATTAGTGCTACACAACTGCAGAATATTTAGCTGTCGAGTCCCATTTTTTTTTTCGATAACCCGCTAATATATATTCGGTTAAATATTTATACAAGATGAATAGTAACTGCAGCACAGTTATGGAAATGGTCTGCTTCGATATTCCCCCTACATTAACTGCAGGGCATAAATATATTGCATAAATTAATAAATAAATATAAAAACAAAACGAGCAGAAAACCAATTTTATCCGCTCGCAAATTTAATCGGGTACTCGTTAGCATGAATCAGTTGATAAATGTTTTCAGAGTTGCATCATTTACTAATATTGTAGGTACTAGTTTTTTTCACGTAACATATTTCCGCAGCAAGAAAATTTTGTTATATGTAGACCAAGGCGAATTGAAAACTAGGTAATCGCAATGTTACAACAAAAACAATCACAGGCAATTTTGTTTGTGTAAAAACACCCGTAGTTGTCAAAAGCCCAAAGAAAATTTCAAAAGAAAATAAAAAAGAAGAAAATTTTTTAGACAAAACACAAAAGTTTTATTAGTTTTTGCAAAATATATTATTATATTTAAAGTAAAAAGTGTAAAAACGTGAAAAATAAAGATAAAAGAGTGAAATAAATTTTTATTTTAAAATTTTATTTATTAAAATGTGTCAAAAAGAAAATGTAAACAAGTTTTGACATAAGAGGGTAAAAAACACATATAAAAGAAGATATTCACCTGGGCTATCAGTTTTATCTCGTATTCAATTCGCCTTGATGTAGACATAAAAAAGTATGTATTATAATTTTTATAACCTTATGTCCATACCTGACAAAAATTTTTAATACCGGTTTTTTTACATAAAGTGTGACTTTTATCACGACAAATTTATATCAGGTATATACACAAGGTTAAAGCTAACTTACACCATGTAATTTGCAAGTTGCAAGCAATTTTTTTGTTAGCAGAAGCAAGCAGTGTAAGCAAAATAGCATAGCTTGGATTTAGAGGGGATTTATTGACATTCACTTTGTTTAACTTTCAAAAAAAAAAAATTTGAGATTTGTATATCTGTGTATATGATTAATAAAAAAAATTACGAATCTCATAAATCATGCGTTTCGGTTATTGAATAAGAATATCTATATATAAATATTGACTTTTTCTACTCAAAAATATGTTATATTATTAAAATTTTCTCATTTAATCTGTTCATATAGGCAATGTAAAATGTACATCCAACGCAACAGGGTAAACTATGTTATAACATAATTAATATTTTAAAAGTTGTTTTAAACAGACACTACTGTATCTATAAAAATACAACTATGTGTTGCTTTAATTTACTGGGATACCTTTTCTATTTTGCAACAAACAATATTGCATGTGGTCGTTTGTGTTGTGGTGGTGTACTGGAAAGGATTTGTAAACTGAATATTGTAAAATTAAAACAATGGAAACTATACAAACAAGTTTGGATAAATTATTAGCGAAATTCAATGACAGCGTAACACATTCTGCCCCCAAGAAGTTAAGTTTTGAATACTTAAGTGACTCTTTTAATGACTCCGGTACAAGTGAGTAAAAAATTTAACTGGTACCTTTATTTAGAAAGAGTTTTCTATATCTAATGTTAATAAATTAATTAATGTTAAAATTTTTATGTATTTATTTTTTATTTAAATATTAAAAAAAATGATTAGTACCTAAAAAAAGACGTATCTCTCAAAGTTTCGAGGATAATTCGTCGAATGTAAGCCATATTCCAAGCAACTTATCGGCGAATTCAAGTGTTGCGGTTCCCCCTAGTCCCTGGGAAGCTAGACGCATGAAAGCTGATTTAATTGAAGCAAAAACCAGGGTGCGTACTCGCATCTACTTCTTGTATGTTTGAATATTTAAATTAAGTTTCAATATTTTATAGATTACAAAGTTTAAACAAGAAATAGAACGTTTGCATAAATTACGACAAGAGTCAGAAATTCTGTACGAAAATCGTGTGTCAGAATTGAAAAAGCAATGTGATTTTTCTGCCGGAAAAATTCAAGATTTAGAGAAACATATGCAAGTATTAAGGAAACGTGAGCATACAGCAAAGCAGGAAATGTTAAAGGCTCAAAATGAAGTCCAGCAACAGAAACATGGATACGAAGACATTATTCTAAAATTACAAAGGGCCAAGCACGATGTAGAAGAGAATGCTCGTCTTATACAAAATGGCATGGCAAATGAATTGAGCGAGTATAAAAGGCATACAGAAAAACTTGAATTGGTAAGTTTCCTTTAGTTAACGTTTAACTGAAACTCATATAGTAATTTTGACAGGAATTGGAGATAACCTCTGATGAGTTGGAATCCATTAAAAATCAGTTGGATGATTTTAAAGCAAAAGCTTCCTCCTATGATGATTTAAAGTTGCAACATGAGAAGCTCAATCAAGAGTTAGTTTATGCAAATCAACGTATTAAAGAATTGGAATTTGAAATAGCTTCCTACAATGACTGGAAGGAAATTACAAAGGTGATTATATATTGAATACAAACAAAGCTAATTTATATTTAACATACTATACAGAACTCTCAAGATCGCTTACTAACTATTCCGAACATGGATAAGGAAATAGAACGATTACGTTCAAATAATAAGCACCTACAGGAGCTGTTAGGAAATAAATTGTTGTTAGAAGAGCAAGTCTATGATTTGCGTTCTCGATTGGAAAAAGAAGAAGGAGCAAGTTCAGAGGCCGTGTCATTGCAAGTGCAATTAAAACATGCTCAGGAGGAGCTAAAGGAGTGGATTAAAGTTGGACAAGATCATTGCTCAAAGAACACTTTTGTTAGTCCAATGGCATTGAGAGCTCGCATTGAAGAACTTTTGCAGCATGATGTCCTTATGGTTTCTGAAACGAATACAAAAGTTTCGGAATCGAAAACTCTTGAAGGAGAGTTGTTAGACCTTAAGCAAAAATGTGAAATTTATGTTAAAAACCTTGAAGAATTGAATGCAGAACTTAAACGTTACAAAGCTTTTAAGGGGCGCGTTCAAAAGAAACTCTTGTTAGTATCCAAAGAGCGCGATTGTTACAAACAATTGTTGGAAAATTTTGAAAAGGATCTAACAATTTCAAATCCGTCTGGCGGGTCAGACATTACTTCAATTGAAAATCAGCTTAAAATGAGAGTTGAAATGCTAGAAAAAACGTTAACAGGTTATAAAGATATGTGTGCTACTTTAGAAAAAGAATTAACAATTGCTAAAGCCTTGTCTGCTACTGATCAAGCAGTGGAAGAAAATTCTAACATGGCCGCTGATTCAGCAGTTGGTTATGATCATTTCAAAAAGGAACTTGACCAGTTAAGAATTGAAAATGAACGCCTACGAAGACGCAAAGAAGAATTAGAATTGGAGTTGGAACATCGATGCTTAAAAGGTGATTTTAATACAGACAAATATAAAGTTGTGCACTTGAAATTGAATCCAGCTTCTGAAGCTTATGAAAACGCTGATAATATTATCGAAAAATTACAAGCCGAGGTAAGAAAAAGTTATATCTATCCAATCAAGAAAATAATTTATTGGTGCAACATACAGTAGTTTATTTTTCTATACACATATAAGCATTATATTTTGTTGTTTTTTTATTATTCAATTAGATTGAACGCTTAAAAAGAAGAAATAAGAAACTTGAAGAAGACAACGAAGTCACACAAGCACGTTTTAATGAGTCAACTAATATGACTCTAAATATAAAAGAAATGAATCAACTGCGTACTGAATTGGAGTCAATGAATTCTAAAATGAAAAAAATGAAAGAATGCTATAAGTCTGCTAGCCTCGAGTTCCGTGAAGTGGTTTATATGCTGTTTGGTTATCGTATAGATCGCGTTGGAGTCAATACAAATTACAAGTAAATTGTTGCAATTATGTGCATCTATTAATAATAAAACTTCTTTAACTAAAACAATTTTCCAGAATATCCAGTATGTATGCAGAAAGCCCGGATGATTATTTAAATTTTCGTTTAAATGAGTCTAATGTTTTGGATATGCTAGAGACACCATATTCAGCCACGTTGAAGCCACTAATAGAAACTCATTTAGTGCATAACAAATCATTGCCGGCATTCTTGAGTACCCTAACATTAGATCTGTTTCAAAAAACTACTATAATGATAACCTAAATATATACATATAGATTTTTCATTTTAAAATATTTTGTACAAGTCACCATAAAAATAGAAGCTTAATCGTATAACTACTTTTTTACATAGAAACATACATTTATATTAACAACTAAAACGTACTATTGAAGTTTATTTATTTAACATCTAACCTCAATTCTCAAATATATTATTAACATCTTCCCATAAGAATTGTATAGGGCTTAGTGGTCATCTTTCTTTTTTTCAATTTGCTCAAGAAAACGCCCTGTGAAAAACAAGCCTTATAAAGCGCTTTAAAATTTAAAACTCAATTGAAAACGAGCCAGCCAAACCAAAGCAATTAATAAATATTTTCTAGCTCTGTAAATCGTTAGTTAGTAATATTGGCTTTCCAGTGACTTAAGACGGTTACTAGTCTCGAAACTATAATAAATATTCTTGGACAGGATGATTTTCAAGGTAGGGAGGGGCGAAAGAAGCCTTTGAAAATTAAGTAAAACCGGATAAAAATCTCTAGAGAGCAGCAAAATAAACATTTCAAAACAATCGAATTAAAGTGATCGATTTCCAACATATCGTCACCTAAAATGCAAAAGGCCGTAACTACACTTTTTAGTTTTTTACAGGAGAAGGAATAAACGTTATAAATTAAAGACTACTTAAAACTTAATATCCACATTTTAGATTCAAACTTAGAAAACAAACATAACACACATTGAAAGATAATCAAAGCCAACTTTGTTTTGATTTTTTTTTTTGGAAAAGTGCAGGTACGGTTTTTTGGTTTAGTTGACGTTGCAGTTACGGCCTTTTGTTTTTCACCAATAAAGTCGTTATTTTTGGACGTATACATGTAAAACTTGCTGTGTAGATGTGTTTCGGTTAAGTTCGTCATAATCAATCAAAAAGTAAATTTTGAATTTCTGAGTAGTTACGGCCTTTTGCATTTTAGGTGACGATATACTTGTATGTACATACATATCTGATAGTATCCCAGTTTTATTTTGGGCTTTCACTCTGTTGTTTTCATCGCGTAAATACAATATTTTACTTTTCAGAAATTGGATTGAAATTAAAATTATTAATATTTTTTAAAACACTCACTGTAACATTCTCGTTCATATACATAATTGAGTTTAATTTACAAACTGCGTATGTGTTTGTTTTGTTTTTCTTACGCAATTAAAAATCAAATTTCTCGACTAATTCTTTGTGTATTATTTTCGTTTGACATAATAAATAATAAATTGTATTTATTTTGTATCATCTCTTTGCAAGTCCCTTTTTTGTTGCAAAAATCAAATTAACTTGAGTAAAAAAGTAAAAAGAAATATTTCTTAAAGCTCTTTAACCAGCCACTTATTAATTGAAAAACTAAAGTTGTATGAGGCGAAACGAGACATTAAGATGTTTGTGATCTTCAAATCGTTTTAATTGAATTAATTCAACTTTTCTATTTTAGTTGATAATTCAACGACAACCTGCCATCTGTTGTTAATATAAGAAAAAATACAATTTGGAATAAAAATATAGTTTTTACACAAGTTGTGCTGTTTTTTATTCTTATACAATATTACATCAGTCTAATAATTACACAGGGCAACAGTGATTTAGTTATTCACGTAAAACTCCGAATATCTGCATTCAGATGATATTCCACTTCTACTAATATCATTTTTCAATCTCAATACATTTTTTTTATATTACAGTCTTTATAACTTATAAAGAAAAAAAGTTGCACTTGTAATTTATAAGAGCAAATTTTTTTTCAAAAAACAGCCGCTATAAATGCAACTTTTGTTTTCTTTTTTCTTTCTAAATTGTTTCATTTAGAAGAAGTTTTACCATGTATCTAATGTTTGGTCAAAAAGCCAATGATATTAAATTTCATTTTTTAATTAGTTTTATTTTTACGGCCCTTAAAACATTAACGTATTTGGGTTAAAACTATCTTAAGCTAGATATACCAACGTTGCGTATCCGAAAACCAAAATATTTTTTGTATTAAATTAAACATTGCAATTTAGTATCAAAGCTTATACCGGAAACTTCTAACGTAGCATCAAATACTGCAACTTACGTTGAACAGTACTATTATATATGTATTTAATGAGAGACCATTCATCGTGTAAACGCTAAATTTAAGTTCTCTTTGGCTCCTTTCAAATAACAGTTTTACTACCCTCGTGCTTTTATATCCTTAAAGGATATCTTTCAATATCGATTTATTATTTCCAGAATTTCTGAAGAGCACATAGATCAGGGGCCTTATATAAGGAGAGTCCAAAATTACGCCATATATGAACATTTACCCATTAGTACTAACATGTCTGTGGATCTTTACAGAGCTACATATATCTAAATTGGAATTTATTTATTGCGAATGATTCTATGCTAAAAAGTGTTGTTTTTAATGTTCGATTATTTCCCGTCGAATGCGCAAACCGTTCGTACTGTTCCGGAAAAAAATTTATACTATATGCATATAGTTTTTATTTAAAAATTTTTGTTATTCAAAATCTAAAACGGTGGGTATATGTACCGCTCTTAAGCTGCAGCAGAAAAGGCGCCAAAGCATACTATTTTCATACAAGAAATGAAAACTGGCAGCGCTCCCAAAACGCTGAAATATTTACATTAAGAAGAACAACAAATCTGGGAATGCACCGTTCAATTTTTCACTAAGGACTATATCAAGGCATATTAAAATATGCCTTGGACTATATTTTGCAACATGTTGCCTCATAATATAAAAGTTGAACAAACTGGTACCTTTTTGTATCATATTGTAAATAAGTAATTATTAAATAAATATTTAATCGATTATCGGAATATTGCGAATATTCCGTAAAAAAATTGTCTAACGAAATTAGAGATCCACTTTATATATGAGAATAGAGATAATAAAAATAGGGTCTTGACTTTTTCTAAAAATAAAATTTTATTTCCACAACAGAGCAATACAAAATCAAGTCATAAAATAAATTATAATTTAAATTATACCGCTAATATTTTAGCCACTTGTTGAGGAGTTTTTGAAAATATTGAATCTGGATCTTCAAAACCATTTTCATTATCGTGAACTCTTTCATATATTTGTTTATAAATTGCTACGATAACATTAAAAGCCCTTCTTTGTACGGCCAAACGATGAGAGCTTGACATGATTAATTGTATTTGTGGAAGCAATAATACTTCTGGCATTTGTAGAAAAGCGTCCATTTTGTTCATGAAAATCTTTAACAGATTTGATTCGATTTTTGATTGATTTGTTTGCAAAATTGTATAAATAGGACCCAATTGTAAATTAGACACTAAGGAAGAAGCCTGCTCTGAGGTAAGTGTGTCTATTTGTGCCTCAGATTGTGCCTGCAAGCGTTCAACGCGTTCGTCCATGTACTCATATACTGCTAAAGTACTTTGCATATGGTATAAGCAATTAAGTAGATATACAGCCATATCTATT